>HG995247.1:0-1250000 GCA_905332985.1 Mimas tiliae | reverse complement strand
CGATAATTAATAAGGAATACAAATGACAATATGAATATTAATGACATTTCGTGACGCAGTGGGCGAGTAGCCAGGTGCGAAGCGTGAAGCCGTGGGTTCGATTCCGACACCGTGATAAATATTTGTTTCGGGTCTGGGTGTTGTGGAACCGCAGGTCCCTCGTAGTTCCTGATACCCACGACACAGGTTAACCTAGTGTGGGATCGGGACTATGCGTGTGACTGTTGGGTGTATTATTATTATTAATACTCACGTAACTTCAAATTTGTGGTGCGCTTTGAGGTTGGTCCTGCGTCTTTCATCTCTACAGTCCTTACCACTCTTATATCTGAGGGGCTAGCACGGAAAACTATCGAAATCGTAATGTAAAGGTATCGAGGGCTCGATAGATAATTCCTTAAATATCATTGGTCTATATTCCATATAAATTAGTTTCTTTTACGTACGATAGAGGCGCTGTACTAAAATCTCATAGAAATTGTTGTCGATGACAGCTCGAATAACTTTTCGCAAGTTTCCGTGCTAGCCCCTCAGGATATTTAAGACGTAGACTAACCTTAATCTTGGTTTTTAACAAGTTAGCATGGCATTAATAATACATACGCACTCACGCCTGTAATCCCCGAAGGGGTAGGCAGTAAAAAGTGTAATCAGTACACCCACATTTCGCCGAGGCATCTCCGTCCCATAATGTGATAGGAGGCGAGTCTATCGCCATACCGGGCACAAATTCCAGACTCCGGGCTGATACTGGGGTATTTCGTAATAGAAAAACCCAACACCACTACCCGACCCGGGGATCGAACCCGAGACCTCAGCTTTGGCCTCAATCGTAACGCGTACACATTAGAACTGCGCCACCGAGGCAGTAATAATGTTATTATGCTTGTGCCGCCTCATGCATCCATTATGTAATATGTTTACAATAACACTGCATGTTGAGATCCACGTGTGGCGTGTGTGTGTCACAAATCTATTTTGAGAACATCTTCAGTGCATTGTCACATCAGTAATTAAATAAGCGCTAGTATTGCTCGTGGTCGAAATAGAAATAGTTGCCACTTCCATTTTTAGACAGTAGAATTTCCTACCATTATTTGAGTCCTATGGAATCAACTGTGGCTGACTATTGAAGATTCCGGAAAAACATAGTAATTTTTCCCAAAATATTAGGTAGCAAGATTGATTCAAAAACATCCCAGTTGCTAAATAAATAACTAATAAACTCGATCATTTAAGAATCGATATAATATTAGTATTGATATAATTGCTAAAATATACTTAGTACTTAAGCACCCATGTTTAACATCTGATCGTTGATAGTCGAATGAAGAGAACGGACTGCTGACATGGATGTTACGGATTCGATCCCAATCACGAGAAAACAGTTGTCTTTTCGAAGTTACGTGTGTATTCAATGTTAATTAACGCTCGCTTAACGGACAAGAATTCTTCAATAAAATTTCTATGATATTTACATTGTTCCAACCCGCATTAGGGCAATTGGTTGATTAAAGTCACATTTAGATGAAGGTATTTTTATTATTATTAGGTATTATTTATTATTTATCGTATGACACATACGAAATTACAACAAAAAACTCTAGAGGTCATGTTGTTTACGGTAGGCAGTGGCTTGGCTGTGCTCTGGCATTGCTGAGGTCCATGGTCGGCGGTAACCACTTACCATCAGGTGAGCCGCCCGCTCGTCTGTCTATCTAGGCAATAAAAAAAAATATATATATATGACGCAGTCTCGTAAATGACGGTTTTCTATATTCTCTCCTATTGACCATTTTGAAAATGTTAGATTGATTCTACAATGTACCCAATACAGATCGTACAATTAACCCAATTTAAATGAGATTGATAATCACGTGTACAAATTAATTCGTTTCATTGGTTGTTCTTCGAGACTTATCTGGATACTTAAACTATCATCGTTTCATTGAGAATGACCTTAGTCGTACGAGGAACTTTCCCCATCGTTACGAGGTTTAAGACCTAGCCCTTCTACTAATGCTCTCATTAGAAGATGACATCTAATAATATCTTTTCATATTAAAATAATACTAGCCCTGTATTATATACGTCCCACTGCTGGGCACGGGCCGCCTCTACTGAATGAGAGGGGTTAGGCCTTAGTCCACCACGCTGGCCTAATGCGGGTTGGCAGACTTCATATACCTTTAAAATTCTTATGAAAAACTTCTCAGGTATGCAGGTTTCCTCACGATGTTTCCTTCACCGTTAAATCAAGTGATAATTAACAATTAATACACACATAACTTAGAAAAGTCAGAGGTGTATGCACACAGTCCATACCACTCCCCGCTGAGCTACCACTGCTTGTCATATTAATTATCCCATATCAAAATTGCAGATAATCCTCGGCTGGGTGGGCGACTGGAAATCCGTGAGTCCGAACATAGTGTACGCTCTGTGCATGATCCTGTGCGGCGTGGTGACCGTGATCATGCCGCTGCTGAGCACGTACCTGGGCCTGGCGGCCGCGTCCGGGGCGTTCGGCGCATTCATCGCCGCCAACTACTCCCTCACCAGCATTATACTGGTGGAACAGATCTCGCTGGAGAACTTCACCAACGCGTACGGACTGTTGCTGCTTATTCAGGGTGTCTCGAATCTGATCGGACCGCCGCTTGCTGGTGAGTTGTTTGTTGGGTGATTTAACATCAGGTGACCCGCTTCCGCGATTGTTGGTTTCTGCTATAAAAGTCATGGTTGAATGAAATACATGTACTTTTTTATCTATAATTATTTAGATGCTTTGAATCAACAAGATTACGCCAGCCTCATTGTAACCAAAAAATAATATCACAAAAATAGAAACATTAAGTTTTCATTAAATTACTCACGAATTTTTTAATTTTTAATCCGGCAAATTCGGCAATAAAGATGAGAAGGGTAATAATGATGATCTAAATTGATTTTTTTTAAACATAGGCCTGCAAACGAGCATGTGGGTCACCTGATGGTAAGTGGTCTCCACCGCACATGTACGCCCACAATACTAAAAGAATTATGGGTGCGTTGCCGACCTTAAAGGAAAGGGATAATTAAGGGATTGGGAAGGGGAGGGGGTTTGGGCCTCCGGATATCTCACTCACCGTACGAAACGCAGCAACAAGCTGCTACTTTACGCCGGTGTTCTGGAAGACAGTGGTAATGACCCGGACGAGCCGGACCATTCGTGCTGTAGACAAGTGTCTACAGCGTGGCTCTACTACTCTAGAAATTAAAATAAATATTTAATATTTTCCGGTGATTTTCTGGATACATCTCCAAATGAGTCAATCAGAATATGGTTTGATGTCACGCGTACAAATTATTTAGTTTTATTGGCTGATTACTTAAAAACTCGAACCCGGCCGTTATCATCTGACAGTATTCGATAAGCCAACTCCGAAAACTTCGGGTGTCTTTAAAACGTCAAAGTTTTAAAGGCACTATTACTAGATTGACCACTTACTTATTTTTTTACTGCCTCGGTGGCGAAGTTGTAAAGCGTACGCGTTACGACTGAGGCTGACGCTGAGGTCTCGGGTTCGATCTCCGGGTCGGGTAAAAGTGATTGGGTTTTCCTATTACGAAATGCTCAGTATCCGGTGTGCCCGGTATGGCGATAGGCTCGCCCCCTATCACATCATGAGACGGAGTTACGCTCGTCCAAATGTCGATGTACTGGTTAGACCTCTGCCTACCCCTTCCGGGATTACAAGTGTGAGTGCGTATGTATGTATACATATTTTTTTTTCTTTCCAGGTTGGGTGTACGACATGACAGGTTCGTACGACCTATCTTTCTATCTCGCGGGTGTGTTCATAGGAGTGTCCGGAGTCATACTGTTCATATTGCCGATACGAGCCTGCGTCGGTAAACGGAAGAAAAAACAACAGACGGGCGAAAACAACGCGAATGGACAGCTCAAACAAAATGGTAACTTACTCGTATAGATATAGAGACTGTATTTGATTGTAGACGAGATGTTCAATAATGGTTACTCGGTTAAAACTGAAATATTGCGGTTTTAGAGCGGTAAAGCTGGCGCGTGTTTGGCTGCAGTTTTATAGATTGTCGGTAAAGGGTATGTATGGACGTGTATGTCTTTTGTGGCTTGTCAATACTCGTACAAGTTCCAGGGCTATACTGTTAAGTTCGCCAGTCGATAAGCACCAGTCGCAACGAGTAAAACCGTCGACTTAAAAACCGCGGTTTTATGGCTACGTCGATCGCCTGCCACTAACCACTGTATTTGATATACAGGATTTATTTATGGGTGTTTATGATTACATAAGAAAAGCTAAGAATGAACGTGAATTTTTCGAGTTATAACTAGGTAAGAACATGGTAAAAAGATGCGTACAATTTGTATGAATTTAGTGTTGTTTATTCTATAAACAGTAGAGATTTAAACAATCTTTTTACCGTACAAAAAAAGAAGGATTACAATATACGCAAAATAATTTGTTCGACCTGACAGGCGGCGTCGCAGCTATTGTTTTCGTAGACTAAAAGAGTGACTGAAAGCATAGAGAGCTAATTTTAGCACGGTCAAGTCGTTTTGCGCGTATTGTACTGTACTTTGAATAAGAAAATGGTGTGTTAAACGATATTTATCGTATTTGAGTGGACAGAAATATTCCATCGAAAGTATTCGAATTGTGAATTATGTATTTCAGAATTAGATTAGTGTGTGCTATTTAGAGGTGTAATGGTTTTGAAAATAACGTTTCACTAAATACGTAGTGATAATTTATCAGGTCTCTGATTTGCTGGTTTGCCCTTCTCATAATAATGTTCTCTGGAACCTTTTTTGCAAACTTAAAATCCGGCTCGAAGGACCAAACATGTATATCTATATTAATGTGAAATGATATACAAACATAATACGCCTGATTGGCTGTTAAATATCAACAATGAAATTTGGAATCCCCTAAAGTTCCAAAACTCCCCTATTTATGGAATTAAGATGGGAGACTTAATAATATCATCCCTTTATATACTACTGTCCTATAGTTAATGGAAATAAATTATTTCTAACTCCTATTTTTCTATTTCATTAATTTCGTGGTTAAAGACAGCTTTGTACTCCAAGAGACTTGCCGAGCTTCATTGTTAGGTGTATATATGCATACTTTCGATCGTGGACGAGATATATATCCCACAACTGGGCACGGGTCTCATAATGAGCGGTAGTATTCATACACCTTCGAAATTCTAAATGGAAGACATAATTAAATACTGACTGCCTCGGTGGCGCAGTTGTAATACGTACGCGTTACGATTGAGGTCAACGCTGAGGTCTTGGTTCGATCCCCGGGAGTGGTATTGGGTTTTTCTATTACAAAATGCTCAGTATCAGCCCGGAGTCTGGAATTTGTGCCCGGTATGGCGATAGGCTCGCCCCCTATCACATAAGGGACGGAGATACGCTCGGCGAAATGTGGGTGTACTGGTTACACCTCTGCCTACCCCTTCGGGGATTACAGTCGTGAGTGCGTATGTATAATTAAATAAAAACCAAAATCTATAATATTATAACGTCTGTATAATAAAAGATTTGTGACAACTTTCCCTTTAGTATTGAATATTCTAAAGTGATATAAAGATTTGTAGTTGGACTTTATCGAATATAAAATAAGGTCTATATTTTATTAAATTCGTCGGATTGGACATGACAAGGTTTTTATCGTGTATTAATATGTAGGTAACAAAAACTACTGATGTTTGTCATTGGTGGCAATTGTTTTTTGGCTTGAATGAGTATTTTCAATACAACTTGTAAGTAATGTAAAAAAATATACTTACTAAGCAATTAATAATGGTTAATCCAAGTTTCGTTCAGATGTAACAAAATGCAGTGCTTTGTAATTCTAATTTGTGTGTGGTGTTGCTTCTGTTAATGGGCAGTTACCACTAGGTATAAGAGACACCCTCTTTTTGCAGTCTAACTAATTAACAAAACACTAAATATTGGTAAATTCTTTTTATTTAGACTGCATGTATCATTGAAAATTACTAGTCATATTGTTAAGGTGGTATAAAAATATTACAAAGAAATTCTCATTCAAAAAACCCCATTTAATATCGAATTGGCACAAATTGAAAAAAAAAGTAACAAAATTTAATGTTGTGATAAGTAAGTAAATGACACATGATAAAACTCTTATTTTTGTCCAATTCGAAGGTTCTTGTAATAATAAGATGTAGTTACTGTCGCGCTCAGATACATCGATTAACTTTAATTATCAATTAGTATTTTTAAGCATTAATTGAAATATTAAACTACTATAAATTCCTAATTGACAGTTAAAGTTAACTGTCGCCTCTGAGTGCGCCAGTAATCAGTTTACGTAAGCATATATTGTAAAGTGAGAGGATTATTTCAAAATATTCGAATAACATTTCTATAAAGGCAATAAGATGTGATTATTTATAGATAATTGAATTAACTTTAAGAATAAGTTAAGTAAATTAGTGAAATTTGTCGTTTGCGTATGTAATAATTACAGGTCTTACTCGACTGCCACGAAGAAAGGAGGGTTATAATTTTATTAGATCAATTTCACATGAGATAAAAAAAATATTACTTTAATAATATCATTTATGGCGGATTCACACAGTTCTATTTTAGTCAATTGCTAAATCGCTTGCGATTGCACCCGTTTGAACTGAGTTTCAATCGAATTGATCTACATAAACCATACAGATTTTGTTGATTTAAATCAGAGGCAACAATTAGGCCGCAAAATGTACCACTTGGAATGTTGATCCTACTTCTATAGCTCATAGATATATGAGAAATGTATGACAGTGTAATAGCAACATAAACTTCATATTGTCTATGATCATATTTCTATGGTCCTATTTTACAGCATGCTGTGACATAGGACCATATATGACGTCATATATCTATGATGCAAATATGTTATTTTTATTTTGTTATTGCAAAAGCCTGCAAACGAGCCAGTAGGTTACCTGATGGTAAGTGATCTCCACCGCCCATGTACGCCCACAATACTAGAAGAATCATGGGCGCGGTGCCGACCATATAGGAAAGGGATTAAGAGATTGGGAAGGGGAGGGGATTGGGCCTCCGGATATCTCACTCACCGCGGCAGCAAGCTGCTACTTTCGCCAGTTTTCTGTGAGACAGTGGTAACGACCCGGACGAGCCGGCCCATGCTGTAGACGAAACTGTACAGCTTGCCTCTACCACTCATAAAATGATAGTGGAATAGCGGCCTTAGGCAAGATTCGAAACATGCCATGCGTCATGAAAGTACATATAAATAAACCTAAATAGACTCCATAAGTGCGGTATAAAAGCATGCGTTCGCGTCCCCAAAAGTTGCCCAAGATTTTCGCACGCGTGTCATACAGTGTCAAATTATATCTTTGGTCCGCGTGTGTACCCGTATAGAACGTTACGAAACGTTTTGCTTCACGAGTGGTAGAGCCACGATGTAGACAGTTTTGTCTACAGCGTGAATGGGCCGGCTCGTCCGGGTCGTTACCACTATCTAACAGAAAATCGACGTAAAGTAGCAGCGTGCTGCTGCGTTTCGTACGGTGAGTGAGATATCCGGAGGCTCAAATCCTCCTCCCCTTCTCAATCCCTTTCCTTTAAGGTTGGCAACGCGCCCATGACTTGGTATTTTGGGCGTACATGGGTGGTGGAGATCACTTACCATCAGGTGACCCACTTGCTCGTTTGCCAGCCTATGCAATAAAAAAAATGTTGCGCAACATTGCGCGTCAAATGACTAGTAACATACACAAACAACTCGTTTCACTTAGCTATAACCAATAAACTGTGTGAAGTATTCTCGCGTATTGAAAGTTGAATATTGCCTCGACAATTGCACTGAATAAAAGAAATATTATAATAATACCTAATGTTAGAGCAATAGTGAAAAATACAACCAAAGACTGCCTAACGAAATCTAGATACCTATTTCGATCTTCCTTATAGAGTTTTATTATAGGCGATGGAATGGAATATGGAATCGATTCATTCTATCCAAAAGTGTTGTCGTTGGATAGAGCGAATCGTTCAGTCTTTAGTCTATTCTGAGGGCATTTGAATATCCTGAACGGTTATATACAAGTCATAGAGTGATGTGAGAAATCGTAAATAAGAAGTCAGCTATTGATTTCTTATGTCTACGCGAATATTACACATTGAAATAAAACTTTAGTTTATCGTTAAACCAGAAGGCCAATTCTCGTAATTTTAAATGTTCAAAATATCATTCTGATCTAGTCTCAGTGTCAAGAAAGTTGCAAATGGCATGCTCTTAAACCAATAATCAACGTCAAATGTGAACATAGATCGTAATGAGATTGAATGTAGAATAAAAGTGGACTGAAGCCAAAACGGTATAATGCTACTGCTAATGCTAGGTGCATTTGACGTTGAGTATTGGTTTAAGAGAATGCCATTTGCAACTTTCTTGACGCTGAGACTAGATCGGAATGATATTTTGAACATTTAGAATTGGGCTCCAGGATTTCATAATAATAATTTCATTATGAAGAGAATACATTTTGTGTAGTTTCATATCAAAGAGAGAGTAAGCAGAAAGGTTCCTTTTGAACGGAAGGATTTTGTGTTTATTCTTTAAATTTGTCTAAATTGAGATTTATTAGTATTCGCTTTTTGTAGATGTTTGAAGTCTTATAATGGTAATTAGATGTTACATTTTGGTGTTTATGCCCACCTATATAAAATATTTAAGTATTATTGCATGTCGACATTCGTGACATTTTGACCGATTTTTCCAATACGCGTAACAAATACAAGTATGGACGGGTGTCAAATATTAAGACCTAATGTCTTATAATGTAAAATTTTAAAGCAAAATTCAGAGTCCAGACGCATGTGTGTGGATCAAAAAGTATAAAATCAGTTTGCTAACACAGTCTGCTTGTTCTATTCTAGGTACATATTTCAATAATTTAATATTTTTCATAAATTTTATCTCAATAATAAATAAATACACCCAACAGTCACACACATAGTCCTGACCCCACACTAGGTTAACCTGTATCGTGGGTATTCGGAACTACGAGGGACTTGCCAACCCACAACACCCAGACCCGAAACAATTTTTTGTGGATCTCACAAACATATGTCTCAGTGCGGGAATCGAACCCACGGCCTCTCGCTTCGTAGCTGGCTACTCGCCCGCTGCGCCACGAAGGCTGAAAATAATAAAACATGACAAATATGTACATTTGTGATATGGCATACATCAATATAGGAGTCACGTGATATATAATTATATCTTGCCGTTACTATTTTTCATATCGTGTTTCGGAGATCGATATTAATATTTCGAATTTGAGGCTTGAATTGAATGATAAGTCGATATAGCTACGTGTTTCAAACGAATTCAAAGGCGATAACAAATTAATTTGCGCTTCAATCGTGATTACATTAGAAACTTGACAGTGCGCCAAAAACAAATTTGTATTATCAAGCTATTAGTGCTGTCGTGTCGATATTACAAACTATCGATAACGAGTTTTTGAATCGCAAATAATGTTGGTAATCACTATAAAATTCATTTTAAACCAAGTTGGGTTATTTATTGTATGAATAAATTATACATATATGCATATACAATTCGGCTATATATTATGTATATGGTGTTCTAAAAACGAAAAATAAAGGCTATGGTAATAGATCTCCACATCAAATGGCATCTATATTTGTTATATCAATTTCCTTACATGAAGATATAAGTATATGAAGCAACAGTTATTATAGAGTTTAGCAGTAGGTATATTAGTGAATTGATTTTCATCGAAGGACCATAGTTACAATGTTTAGCTTAAGATTGCCTGCAGGCCTTGATTATTCCTAGTAAAATACTTTTTGTAGACAACGGGACAAACTTTAGGCACCGAAGTGACGTCATGAAAGGAAAAAGTGACATTTAAAACCTACAGGGCGTTCCTTTGTTTAAAAAAGTAAAATTCATTATTGTTAAGTTTTTATTGATAATAATTAATTAAGAGTGTGTATATGTATTGGTTTAATATTTAATTAAGTAGTGAATTAATGTATCATTTGATATATTTCCTTTTATTTCTAATACTTTTGTATGTGATGTTTTGAAACTTCAGTAGAGACCAGATATTAATTACGCGGTTTTGTTATGTTACTGTGTTAAATATAGTTTTAACTGAAATCGTAATGATTGTTTCATATAATATGGGTTAATAAATCTCATACAGACAGTTTCAGTTTTATGAGGTCGCGTCATACAATTATTTTTTCAGACTGAAGCGGCTTCATAACACAAGAGTAAATTATCTGTTATATTTTTACGTCAATTTTCTCTTGTAAATGAGGCTTTAGAATCATATCGTATAACTTCATAAACATCAGTATAAATCTATCTGAGAAAAATAATTATTTTTGTAACTCATAGAATATTACATTTAAAAAAAAAAAAAATTTGTGTGTAGGGGGGGGGGGGGGCAAAGAGGTGTGCAAGGATCGAAGCAAGTGGAAATCCGTTGTCTCTGCCTACCCCCTATGGGAAACAGGCGTGAGTCTATGTATGTATGTATTTTTTTTCATGGATATTTATCCAGTATAAGTATTCAAACATTTATGCTCCAGATGACTGTATCGTTGTTCTAATATCCCATTATTTTATAACTACTTAACATCTAGATTCGTAATTGATTTTGGTCTCTACGCAACAGTTTTCTGTCATATGTTTTACAGTAAAACTTTAAAGTATATAGTTTTTTCAACTATTTGTTTAAGCTAACTGATCCTTACATGTTATGAAACTTGAGAGGCTTGAATTGTTTTATTAACCGACCGTGGGGAAAGGGGTGTATTTCAAGTTATAAATACTTGTCACTGACATAGATATAAATAGACGGCGCAAGTACTTCAAGCTGTATGAAAAACAAACGTGCCGCAGTTTTTGTCTCTTGTAACGAATTTTGTTATAAAATACACCCTTGTATCATATTTGAATACATTTTATCATATTTTACGGTGTGACAGGGCATTTTTTATGTGTTTGGCTGACGGACTACTATAGTAACGATAGAGTACGAGTGCTGATGGTTTTGGCCAAGGTTTTGTTTGGTTTTCGGCACGTGAAGTACCAAGAGTACTTACGTCATCTATTCAATCTATGCCTGTGCCTATATTCACCAAATATAATTGTTTTAATATAATAATATGCCTTGTATCGTGTTTGTTATCAGTCACACTGTCATACAAAATTAATGTAACTTGCCACTTGTATGGAAGTATTTTATGTTTTAAAGTTATTTTAGAAAACTAAAAAATGTGATTTGAAAAAACATTTGATTGTATAGGATCTTTTTAACAGTCCTTTTTCAAAAGCTTTGGCAATAAAAAATATTTTAGATTATTGTAACTACATACAGTACTATTAAAGTGTTGCGTTTTAGTAATCATTTTTGCACTAATTAATGCGAATATGCAAACAATGTCCGGTGGTTCGCCCTCTGTCAGTCACTCGAGAGAAAAATAACTCCGTAATCTAATGCGTCTAAATAACTAGGTCTGTGTGAGTTATTTATCATCCCGTGTTCTTATTTCCGAAATAGATAAACAATGCAGACGCGTATAATTTTAAGCAAAGTATTGTATGTTTATTTAACAAAGGATACAATTTAATAGTATAAATGAAATAAAACTAGTTTATACGGATTTTATAGCTGTTTAATGTTATTTTAGTCCCGACGTTTCGAAAGCTTTTCAGCCTTCGTGGTCACGGGAGAGACTGAGGTGTAGGTCGTCTCGAAAAGTTAATGTTACATTGCCTACCTTCATTTTAAATATGTACATTTATTTTTTTAATTATATAAATCGTTAGTTGACACTGGTCCGATCTACGCAGAAAGAGCTCACGGTGTCTTGAGATCTGGCAGTTGGTCTGTATAAACTAGTTTTATTTCAATGTGTAATCAATTGTAATCAATTTATTTCAAATAAAGAAATCACAGTATATAAATGAAGTTGATCTAATTTTGACAGCTGATAGCAAACATGTCGCCTTTTGCCCAATATTGGGACAACCCATATGTACAAATGAATGTGAACACATTATGTATAATGTTAAACTATATATTGTAATATGTCACTCCAAAGACATGTAAGTGATCGTGTAAACGGGTATACAAACGTATTATGTATATATATCGATATATGTCTTTAGATGTCAATTTTCCTTTAGTAAAGTTATAATTTTTCTGAATTTATTTTGTCTTTTTATTTTTTCTATCCATTTTCTGTCTGCCGCTTTACATCTGGAGCCAACGGAGTCAAAATATTTGTTTTATGTGTTTCAAAAGTTAGCATGTAAAAAAAGCATGAATTTCGAATTTTAAAAAATCTGGCACCGTTTGAAAAATTTTAGGTTACATTCGAATCTTATGTTTTTTTCTTGATTTTTATTGCAAAATGGGGGTAGTGGGGGAATACACAACAAAATACCTATTCTTTTGTTATTTTGAACTAGAGCAACCGGTAAACAATTGATGTACCAAATGAAGTCGATTAATTGTATCTTAAATTCAATCCCTATTTTATAATTACTTTTACAAACATTATATTTAATAAAAATCTACAAAATCAATAGATAGGAGCTCCATTACTGATTTTATCTGTTGGCTACCCTGAGTGCTACGGACACACAAATGCGACCTGAAGTGACCGCATGCCGTTGCGTCATACGGTGAGTGAGATTTCCGGAGGCCCAAAACCCCTCACCATCCCAATCCCCATTTCTTTCTATAAATTCCTTTCAGTTAAGTTTAAAATCTGTAAGTAATAAAAAAAAACCTATCCATATGCTTATGGTTTTTGTTTTCTTAACATGCATAATTTCCATATCCGCACATTGAAAAAATGTTTATTTTGCAGGTTAAAATTCATGTAGATTATGATAGATACTCAGTTATTATATTATTGTACTCAATATATATATATATACCAATATAAAGTGTATTCCGTACAAAGTGTCTGATAAATAAAGACACGACTTCAATTTGAATAGAGCATTGGTAATCGACTGAATAACATATATGAAACTTATCTAATAGATATAGAGAGACATTAGTCAATAATAAATCGATGATTAATATGCAAAGACTAGACTACTAGACAAGCTGCACTGTACATAGAAATTGTACCAATAAGTTGGGGTCAATAGACCGTAACTCAATATTACCATCTCGCTTACTCTCAACTGGAACCCCCTATCGCGCTCCCTGACTGTGAGCTGTCAATCCGCGTCTCCCGCGATATGGGAATTTACTTTAAACAGCCTGTCTGTCTAGTAGTATACATTGGTCATTGATAATATGTATTAAAAGTAGTAGCTAATAAAAGTATTTATTTAACGCAGCAAAACGTAAGTTCCTGATGGCATATTTGGACATGTTTGTATGTATGATATGTTTGGGATTGTATCAATTAAGAACCCATAAAAAATAACCATTCAAGATCTACATATTCCATAATGGATAATATTGTTCAATGAAATGTTAAAATTCAAATTAGGAGTTATATTTTTTTTTCACTGCGTCGGTGGCGCAGTTGTAATGCGTATGAGTTACGACTAAGCCTGACGCTGAGGTCTCGGGTTCGATCCCCGGGTCGGGTAAAGTGATATTGGGGTTTTCTATCATGAAATGCTTAATATTATCCCGGAGTCTGGAATTGTGCCCGATATGGCGATAGGCTCGCCCCCTATCACATCATGGGACGGAGATGCGCTCGGCGAAATGTGGGTGTACTGGTTGCCTACCCCTTCGGGGATTACAGGCGTGAGAGCGTATGTATGTACGTATTATTGACTTATATTTAATCTGCCTTAAATTGATACGCGCATTTATTAAAAAAATAGTCTATTCCAATTTCGCCTAGAAACGTAATTAAATATAGAATTTCATTCGGAAATCACTTGTAGAATTGTTTATATTTGTATTTTTTTTTTCCTAGGAATCTTATATCTAATGCTTTTGTCTTAAGAATTAAGTAAACGAGCAACATTGAAGGCAATATACATTAGTGTAAACTGTAAAATTGTGATAAAAACACCACAAGACAAGTAATTATGTACCTATTTATTAAAATTTAATACTCTGTGGTCTTTTGAAAAATTACAACATAATAGTAAGTACCATTTAGATTTCGAAGTACCTACTTCTATTGTAAGAATCTATGACAGAAATCAGACTCATAGGTACCTGGCTTTTAGTCAAATCGCCTTAAAATCTATAGTAGACAAATGCCTTCGTAAATCAAAGTACGAGGGCACGAGTTAGCGATTGAGCAGTTATAGAATATAATTTTTATACTAACGAAGGTAACGTAGGCGTGCAAGCTGATTAACAGTATATGTTTCTTTTTAATACCTAATTAAGTAGGTAGAGGTACCTATCTATACATATAAGTACCTATATTAGGTAGGTAGAGGTACCTATACATATAGGTAAGTATATGAAGGAATAAAATACCTAAGCGTTGACTATAGGTAGGTATCATATAATTAATCTATGGTTATAGTAAGTACCTATACAATATGTAACAAAAACCCTGTTGGCGTTTTAACTGTGATATCAGAATCGATATTCAAACGTAATGAAATAACTTGCATACGAAAATGAGACTAAAAATAATCATATTTATTTTTTATAATTCAATTATTTTATTGTTTGTGAACCGTGTTTCGATTGATTATCTCTGCAAGAGCGATGACTCGGAGCCAGAGTAAGATAGCAAGTTGCGGCGTTTAGGTACATCAAACGCGCCGCGCCACGTGCGCGCCCGTCTACGTCAGTATTTCACGTGAGTCAGCTGTTCATCACTTTTCAGGTGAAAATATCATTTAAATATGTTTAAGCTAAGTACCTTATCTTTTTTAAGCTAAGTACCTGTGTAAGGATAATATCCCACTTCATTTTTTTTTAAATTAACTATATGTTAGAAAGGACCCACAGGGTTTATGTTACATTACTGTATAAATAAATATTAGGTCATTTTAAACCAGAATTCAATGTAGGTTATTTTTATTTTTCAAGCAAAATGGCGAATATTTCAGAAGATCACGATTTAAATGACACTTATTAGAGATGTTACAAAATACCTCATATTTAATAGGTCGGGGCCTTTTAAATCTATGTAAGCCCTAAGTTAAGAAATTCATTAAAATATTGTAAAAATATATTATGATCATTAGCTTGGAAGTTTGTTTTATTTTACCCATTTTCTTTGATAATAAATTAATAATTGCTATATCTTGAGGGCTGACTATTGGTGCCGAAGTGAATAGTGACCATCATCAATACAAATGGTTGGTACATGTGAAAAAAATTGTACTGGTCAGTACTGCTACAAATGTCTTTTTTTTTACTTATCTTGAATGACGAAATGAGCAGGTCGCTCGCCTGATAGTAAGCGTACTCCTCTCCATAAACAGAAAACACCACACAGAACTTTTAGTAACAAAGCATGGACTACGCTTGTCACACTGAAACATAGGATACTAAGTAGCATAACGCCTAGTAATTTCACTGGCTTCAATATCCTTCAAACCGAAACAATAGTGCTTACACTGTTACTTGGTGGCAGATATAGACAATGCGGTGGTATCTTCCTGCATTTCTGGCATTTTGACAGCCTCCGTGGCGCAGCGGGGAGTAGCCGGCTGCGAAGCGAGCGGCCGTGGGTTCGATTCCCGCACTGAGAGAAATGTTTCTGTGATCCACAAATATTTGTTTCAGGTCTGGGTGTTGTGGGTTCGCAAGCCCCTCGTAGTTCCTGATACCCACGACAGACGTTTACCTAGTGTGGGGTCCGGACTATGTGTGTGACTGTTGGATGTATTTATTTATTTATTCCTTTCCATAATACCATGTGCTCACGTCTCGTGCTGGTATTCAGTAATAACACTAACGCCAGTTGTGGATAAAGACAGGTTCGTATTCTCAGAGACTTGCCGAGAATTGAGCTCGGTGTCGAAATATGCATGCCATTGTCGATCCTGGGTTACAGGAGTTGCAGTGAGGGTGTGTGGGTAGGAAAGTCTTTAACGGTAGTGACTATAGTATATATTTTTTATGGCATATGCCGGCAAACGAGCAAGTGGGTCACCTGATGGTAAGTGATCACCTCCGTCTCTTTACGCACACAATACCAAAAGAATTATGGGTGCGTTGTCGAATTTAAAGAAAAGGGACAATTAAGGAATTGGGAAGGGGAAGGGGTTTGGGCCTCCGGATATCTCACTCACCGTACGCAACGCAGCAGCAAGCTGCTACTTTACGCCGGTTTTCTGTGTGACATTGGTAATGACCCGGACGAGCCGGCCAATACATGCTGTAGACAAAAGTGTCCACAGCGTGGCTCTACCACTCATAAATGTTTGGTTTATGATCACCCAGACAGAATTTAATTATTAAGTAGGTACATAATAATATATGGATTAGGGCTGGCATAACTTTGTATTTGGGTCAATGTATTGATTTTTTCGAGATGCTATAAAAATGGCATAGGATTTGGCACTGCACGAAATGCTGCATTAATCTATGTCCCACCACCCCATGAATGTAAGTGATTGCTGTGAGCGATAAGGCCACCAATCGTAGGTACATATACATACCTACTTTTTTAATTGATTACTGTGTAGGTATGTTTTGGTGTAAATACAATTAAAATAATAAATAAATATTGGTATAGGCTGACTACTACAGAATGAGACTCCTGAGTACAGGAGACTACTAGAAAGAGACTCGTGGTAGAGCCACGGTGTAGACTGTCTTGCCAAATAGAAAATTGATGTAAAGTAGCGGCTTGCTGTTGAATTTTGAACGATGAGTCAGATATTGTGGGCGTACATGGGCGGTGGAGATCACTTTACATCAGGTGACCCATTTGTTCGTTTGCCTATGCTGTAAAAAAGCCTTATGAGACTTAACAGATTCGTTCGTTTTGTGTGGGGAAATTGATTTTTCGTCAAGGTTTAATAAACTATTTTATTATTCTTTTAAATTCAAACAGGTATACACTTAATTATTTTGGTGATTATTAATTTGCCCAATTGAGCCTGAGACTTTCGGGGGTTATATAGGTACCTACCTACCTAATCGATGTAACTATTCGATATTTTAATTATTTAACTCTTTTTATCGGTACTTTGAGGGTGTCCAAGGAAAATAAAGTCCGGTGTATCAGTCATATAAAAATAATGGAGGGTATTGTCTACCCTCTATTGTAGATATGCATAGTGTAGTGTGTGTAGTGGGAGTGCACTTTTCAGGCTTCAGTCCATACTCCCGAAGACATTATCACACGGTTACGCTGGCCTCAGTCGTTGGTCCTTATGCGAGTTCATTACGCAGTAGATCTGCTGTTACCATTTACTTCTAGTTTTTATTGCAGCTGCCAGTTGTGTTTGAGGAGAACATTATGACCGTGTGTTATAATTAACTAGAGAGCAAACTAGTGGATCCTGTCATGGGGTTTGTGGTGTGTAAAGCAGTGATATTGTATATGTGTTTAATAAACCATGAATCGAAGTAACCGCTAGTGTTTTTAAAAAATACTCGCCACACGTAGTTTCTAATATAGTTGTTTCTGTATTGTGAGAATATAGTTTAAATAGTTAAGTGAGTGATAGTGATGGTGTTAGGTGAACTATAGGATTCTCAACCGTGAAATGATCTCGAATGCGGACGTACCTGCAGGTGAGTATTTTATTTTATTTATTTTAATATTTGTATCGCCAATGCAACGTATATTAATCGAGTACAATATCATTACCATCTTAGGACGGTATTCTTAAGCTAAATTACAATGTGAGGCGAACACGGCATGCATATTAACAAGAGCAAATAAAAACAAAAAATATATATAGTATAAACAAAAACATTCTATAATTTATCTGATATGGAGGCTTGGTGTTCTGAAATGGCGTTCCGGAGTTTAATTTTACTTTGGGAGAATCTATATGTTATGATGTAAATACTTACATATACATGTAATATAAAAGTAGCGTATGTGCGTATAACGTACAGTGTACGTATAGTGCGTAATGCAGGTCATAATCTATCTGTGTGCCAAATTTCATTCAAATCCGTTCAGCCGTTACGGCGTGTTTGATCAACAATCATTCAAATTCACCAACTCACCGTGACAGTTATACCTATATATGTTTACCATATACTGAAGCTTATGGTAGGTATACACATATAATATAAAATTTTGTAACTGTTACAAAAATAACATAGTAAAAGAATATTTCGCTCACGTCGGTCCAAGATTCAATCCGCGTCGACCGCACGGTTCGAATTGATTTCAACTCGAAAGCTTTCGAATATCCAGGGATTTTATAACCCGTTTCAGACACGGGATTACCTTACACAAACGTGTTTCAAATAAATATATTATACAATTTATATACCTAACCAGACTACCGTCAAACACGATAGGGTTTGAGAGGTGAGTGGCAAAACTGAAACCCTGTAATGTCTATCAATCGCATAGGGGTGCATTTGACGCATGCTGATTACTGCCTCGGTGGCGCAGTTGTAATACGTATGCGTTACGACTGAGGCTGACGCTGAGGTATCGGGTTCGATCCCCGGGTCGGGTAAAGTGATATTGGGTTTTTCTATCATGGAATGCTTAGTTACAACCTGGAGTCTGGAATTGTGCCCGATATGCTCGCCCCCTATCACATCATGGGATGGAGATACGCTCGGCGAAATGTGGGTGTACTGGTTACACCTCTGCCTACCCCTTCGGGGATTACAGGCGTGAGTGCGTATGTATTTTTCTACTATGGTTGCTATCCAGTCTGATATGTAGAACTCCCCTCCAACTATTGTACAAAATCCGTTTTTTTTTCGCAATCTGTGTTTCTGCTCGGCTGTTTCCGTTTACCCCATTAACTGAGTCTGTTATAGGCTTATCGTATTCTCACAACATTAAGTCTGCGGTTGTTGGGGTAATTCAAAGATACGCCTAATTTCAAGTCTAGACATTTCTATTGTATTAACTGTTAATATATTCATAACGTTCTTGTTAGGTCGAATTTTACTGGAGGTGTTAGCAAATTAAATATAAAATTTTAATTTAGACCCAAATGAAAGTTATCTCGATACTAAATGATTACATTTATGGATAAATGAGAATTTATAGAGCAGTTACGCAATAACACAAATGATTTAAAAAATATAAACAAGTTCACCTACGTCCGAATCTGAAAGGCTGATCAAAGTAAAATTAACTAATCAAATGTCAAATTTCATGTCAAGTCGAAATTGAGTCGCTAGAAGCGTAATCAACACTTTTGATTTGACACACATGCTAGTTAACATAAATTTTAAATTAATATGAAAATTCGTATGTCAAACGGTACTAAAGAGACATCAAGTATTATATTTTCTTTCACTAAATAACGTTTCAGCAACTCGAATTGATTTGACAGCGATGTCAAATCAAAGTTCTGTTAGTTGAATGTTGATTTGATCAGCCTTTCAGAAACCGGGTGGTAGAATGTGTTGCATTTTGCTATTTTACACATATTTCAGCTCACGCTTTTATCCACAAAGGGGTAGGTAGTGGTGTTATTAATATATGTAGGGCCTGCTGGCCCATGATAGGTGGTGAGTCTATCACCATATTAGTTATAAAGTCTAATCCCGCTTAACGTTTGTGTGATATTTTGAATTGAAAATTCAGCTAAATTCTGACCTGGGATTTGAAATTAGGCCTTTGTTAGTCTGCCGACGTTGCCATAGATAAATTAGTCTATACTAGACCAATAAGGTTTTTCTATAGATAATAAATAATAATATGGTATAGATCTATAACATAAATATTACTCAATATAGCAAGTTATTATGCCTAGTAATTATTAGTAAAATTATATTTCAGTGCAATTATCATCCCATTAACTATAATTATAATATCAAAGTGGTGTTTATAGACTGTTCTGTATTAGTTAGAGCACATATTACATTTTAGAGACATTGTATTTCTCTGCGTGAATGATGATCCCATCATCTCCTTTTTATCACCGTACTACTCGGAAATACGCACTTACGTCTGTAATCCCCGAAGGGGTAGGCAGAGGTGTAACCAGTTCACCCACATTTCGCCGAGCGTATCTCCGTCCCACGATGTGATAGGGGGCGAGCCTATCGCCATACCGGGCACAAATTCCAGACTCCGGGCTGATACTGAGCATTTCGTAATAAAAAACCCAATACCACTTTACCCGACACGGGGATCGAACCCGAGACTTCAGCGTTAGACTCAATCGTAACGCGTACGCATTACAACTGCGCCACCGAGGCAGTCTACTACTCGGAAATTTTATTCTTTTTACCTGGAACCACCTTCCTTCAGTACAGTGCGTTTCCAGAGGTCATTTCTGCCACGCACTTTCAGACTCTGGAATGAACTTCACTCCGCGGTGTTTCCTCAGCGCTATGGCATGTCCTTCCTCAAACAAGGCTTAAAAAAGTATTTCCACGGTAGTCAACGGCTTGGCTATGCCCCTGGTATTGTCAATGTATATGGGCGACGGTGACCACTTACCATCAGGTGGGCCGTCAGCTCGTCTGCCTTCGAAAGGCAATAAAAAAAACATACCTGACTGAAAACTACGTGCACGTATAATGGTGCAGTTAAATGACGCGTGATAGTACGAGTCGAGCTTCACACGAGGTGCGAACTACTTGCATACACGACGTCCATCGAAATAAGAAACGTAACCCAAGCAAAAAAATTACACCATCAAAACTCTGTGCAAGGGGGCGGGGCTATAACAGTCTGTGCATAATAATAATTAGTTGCCACTTGATACGTCTAATTTTTTTCGCGGTGAAGAACGTCGTTTCTCGATCTAGAAATTTAATATTGAGACATTCACTTTTTTGAAATAAAGTTGATTTAGAACGTTCATTAATTTTTGTTGCGTGTATGAGTTTTTCATGTGATTTTACCTTTGCATGTGTAAGTAAGTGGAGCCGTATTTTTAGGCAGATTCATATGACTGGGCCATTTATACCTATGGGTTTAACCTATAGGGTATTTCTACAAACTACACAAAAACATTAGTCCTAAACCAATACCCTATATCTTTTTACTTAGGGAAAGCATTATAGTTAGGAGTTTGAAAGTACGGAAGCAGACGTTTGGAAGCCACAGACAGAGTTTAATGTATTGCATGTTTTAATAATATACACGGCTAGATGGATTGTCGTGGTGGAAAAACAATAAAAAAATGCCACCAACCGTTGGCGACTGATGGATTCGCCGGAACATCTAAAACAATATTCTATTCAATTGAGAATAATATTAATTTATGCCGATTATTTCATATTAATTGACGACCTCAGTGGCGTAGTTGTGATGCGTACGTGTTACGACTGAGACTGAAGTCTCGGGTAAAGGTGATATTGGGTCTTTCTATTACGAATTGCTCAGTATCAGCCTGGAGTCTGGTATTGTACCCGGTATGGCGATGAGCTCGCCCCCTATCACATCATAGGACGGAGATACGCTCGACGAAATGTGGGTGTACTGGTTACACCTCTGCCTACCCCTTCGGGGATTACAGGCGTGAATGCGTATTTCAGTTCATTAAACATAATAGGGAAACAGGCGTGAGTATGTATTTCAGTTCACTTTTTACATACACAGTCAGCAGGCATTTAAAATATGACCGCGTCACGCTCGCAAGCCCAGTAGAATGGTATTTATTCATTACCGCGTGACAACCATAAGCTGCAGGTGAGATGAGGGGTACTGTTAACGCTCATTAGGCGATTTTAAATATTCACTTATTAATAAATAAATAAATACACCCGACAGTCACACACATAGTCCTGACCCCACACTAGGTGAACCTGTATCGTGGGTATTATTATTAAGAACTACGAGGTACTTGCGGTCCCACAACACCCAGACCCGAGACAAATATTTGTGAATCAGAGAAACATTTGTCTAGGTGCGGGAATCGAACCCACGGCCTCACGCTTCGCAACCCGCTACTCGCCCGCTGCGCCACGGAGGCTGTCAAATGGTATGGTGTTTGTCTGATTCACAAATATTTGTCTTGGGTCTGGGTGTTGTGGGACCGCAAGTCCTCGTAGTTCTTGATACCCACGACAGACGTTTACCTAGTGTGGGGTCAGGACTATGTGTGTGACTGTTGGGTGTATTTATTTATTTATTTATTATTTATATTAAGTACTGTAATAGTTGCTTGGTATTGTAAGATACTTACCTAATATGTCTATGGTTTTAGAGAACGGAATCATAAGCTATATCCGGACTGATGCGTTTTAAGCTTGCAAGTTGCGTTTTCTTCTACATGACATATCGTCGCTTAGCTAACAATACCGCATAACTCGAAATTAGCCATGTGATATTGTCATTGGATAAATTGTTTTTGCCGCGTATCCAATGAATTTACATAAGAATTAAAACTAACCATACAAAGCACGATATTCAAATAGTTCTGTCACCGCGCAACTCATTGATTACATCACACATGTTCATAAAAAATATTCAGTTATTTGTCTCTCCTGAAAACTAAGCCAATTTAACTTGCGCGGTATTGTTAGCTAAGCGACGATATGCAATAGCGCCTGTATCAAAACTACGGAATTAACGAGATCTCTCGATCACAGCGCATGCAGCACATGCTTACACGTTAATCTGAGATGCATGTGCCAGTTAAAATTGCAAGTTGAATATGTACGCGTTCGCAAGCAAGCGGAGCACTTCCGCTTGCTTGCGAACGACGCTTGTCGCGAGTCAGGCGATAGCGTCCTGTGCGCTTTGTACGCAATAGGGTAGCTGACTAGTTTTTTTTAATGATTTAAACGTAATTAACGTTAATTTAAATTATTTTACGTTATTCAAAATCTATTGCAGAAACAATTTTATAAATCGGACCAATAATAAATAAGTTAGAAGCCATTCAAATCCTGTAGAAATCAAATGACAGACGACGCAAACTTTGACGTCACTGTGTAAAATGTTCATTATGGTGCACGCGTGCAAGCGAGATAGTGAGATATCCCTACTACGCACCCACTTTTCCTCATTTTTGAACCAATTTTGATTGTGTTTTAATAAAAGGGTTTATTTTGCGTATAATAGTTTTGTTGCATAAAAAATTAAATATTGGATACTACCCTTTTGTATGGAAACGGTCGCGTGTCGCGCTTTCCTGCCTCGATCGCATACAAAGCGGACACGTCGGTGACGCCGTGTTTGTGTGTGTCGCGACTCGTGTCTCAATCGTGTATTTTGTTGTAAGACATCACGGTATCTAGAGTGTACCTGAACATAGTCAAATTTTGCATAATGTTACAAAGTAAACAGGAGTGCGCCAGACGTCGCTCGCTGAACGCTGTAATTCACAAATTGACTCGATACTTATGCCAGCGCCGTAAAAACGTATTAACATTTTTACGAGTTCAATATGAAAAATTGGAAATGTACTGCCATGTTATTTGGGACGTAAGAAATTTTATAACTTTAGTAGCAGTGCCACCCGGGTTCGTTCGATCTGTTTTAAAAAAATAAATTTATTTGATTACATTTTTTATTAATTTACTAGGTGGTAGGTCACTCGTATGCGAGAAGATGCCTGGGTTGATACCACCGCCTTTTCTATTTCTGCCGCCATGCAGCCGTGTGTAATCACTGTTATGTACACATTAACATCTCGTCCCGGGGCAACGAGCGCAGTCCAGTACCATCCAGTGCTGCTTCATTTGAAGTTTGATTAATGTTGCTTTTGTTTATGGCCAAGCGTAACGCTCATCAGGCGAGCGACCTGCTTGTCTGCTATTAATCTTGTAATTTACGTGAATAAAAAATGTAAGCATTAAACTATTGGAAGCTGGAAAAGATATTATGGAACAAATAGAAACACAGACATTTTTAGTAGATAGAGATGACAAGTAATATAACAAGATAACTGCTCCCGGGAAGGTCAATACCTTATTTCTACAGGAAATGTCTTTTTTACGTATTTAATGGTGGAATAAAAATATTTTAGATTTCGGAGAGTTTATTATACATATTCACAAATCGTATAACGAGGATCTTGTCTTTAGCTTGATATAGATAAATCAACTCATTCTTGCACGTCCTACTATGTGTGTGTTTTTTTTATTAGCTTGAAAGACGAGACGAGCAGGTCGTTCGCCTGAGGTTAGCGCCACGCCTGCTCATAAACAGAAGCAACGCCACACAAAACTTTGAATAACAAAGCACTGCATGACACTGGACTGCGCTCGTCACCTCGAGACATAAGGTGTTAAGTCTCCATACTGCCCAGTAATTTCACTGGCTTCAATGTCCTTCAAACCGGAACACAACAGTGCTTACACACTGTTGCTTGGCGGCAGAAATAGACAAAGCGGTGGTACCAACCCAGCCGGCGTCTCGTAAACGAGGGACCTACCACCTTTTTATGTATTTGTATAGATACATTGACTCAGGCCTGGATCTAGGGGTGGGGGAAACCGTGGCAATATCAGGGGGCGCCAAAATCATAATATAATATTATAAAAATAAAAAAACTTGCTCCACAAAGCGCCTAGCATACGGAAGCCTGGTTGGCTCACCGTCGACTTGTAAGAAAAAGGCGCCAAACAGCCCTTTGTGCATCATTCTTTTCTTTTCTTTTAGCTTTTTTAAGTAATTTATTTCAATCGCTGGAGATAGGGGCGCTACTGTTAAGTTTCTAAGCCGGTTCAAAAGAGTCGTAGATCCGGAGCTGCATTGACTGTGTATGCCTGGCATTATTGAGTTAAATGTATGTGAGATACAAATCAAAACTATATATTTACAAGCTCACACACGTGTAGCAAAACGTGTAAAAAGGAACAGATCTATGTATACTTGTGTTCAGGTTATTTAATAAATAAAATAAACCCGACAGAGTCACACATAGTCCTGACCCCACACCAGATTAACCTGTATCGTGGGTATCAGGAAATCCTAGGGACTTGCGGTCCCACAACACCCAGACTCGAAACAATTTTTTGTGGATCACGCAAACATTCGTCTCGGTGCGGGAATCGAACCCACGGCCTCTCGCTTCGCAGCCGGCTACTCGCCGACTGCGCCACGGAGGCTGGCATAATTATTATTATTATATATTACGCAAGTTAAAAAAGAAGATGTTTGTTTATATTTTAAGGGTAATAAGACAAATGTACATAGGCAATTTACGCACAGTTATTTTATTATTACTCGGGTCTACGAGTAAAAAAAATCAAATCAAGAAGCACCCGAGTTGCTCAAAGAGATCTAAGAAAGATTTAAAAACACTCGAAATTCTCTTCCTGATTCCATAAACAGATTTCTTTTCAATAAATTCTGAACGAAATCTCATAACGGAGGGATTAAGCGTACAAACATAAAGCGAGGTCAGTGGGGCGGTTTTTAAATTTAAAATTTTTAAGGCAACAAATCTTATATTTTTATTTTGTGCGGGATCCGCTTCAAGTGGCGCTGGCGGCCGCGGCTGAATGTGACAGGGCGGAATTAAATCCTACTACAGCTAGCACTTATTAAATTCCGCCCGAAAAACTGCTCTTTTTCCGCACAATGGGTAATCTAGCGGCTTGGACTCGCGGAGATGTGGTTCAGGTACTTGAGTCATGAAATAATAGCGGTAATAATGTAATATATTGCCTATGGTCCATATCGACCTTTAAAACAGAGAAAAAATAACAATAATAATAATACTTAACAATTCTGGACTAATATAAAAATATTGTAAACTTTATAGTTGCCAAGTGTATTTTGACGATGCTATGTATGTTATGTATATATTAGCTGATATGATTTCTGTAATTACATAAGTTTCTTTATTTTGTACTGACTTGTCATAAGCGCTATTTTAATTGCCTACATGATGAATAAAACTATTTCATTTCAAAACTATTTCATTTCATTTCATTTCAATATAACTATACATCCACATTTCACACATCAAAGCGTCGACGCGTGAAAGTATAATGCAATTCTTTTTCACAGTTTATTTCAAGACTCAAGCTTGGTTCTATGCGTTATATAAAAAAAATGTTTTTATTATTCGAACTGTCAACCAGGAGGCCAGTTCTCGTAATTTTAAATGTTCAAAATATCATTCCGATCTAGTCTCAGCGTCAAGAAAGTTGCAAATGGCATTTTCAAACCAATAATCAACGTCAAATGCACCTAGCATTAGCAGTAGCATTATAACGTTTTGGCTTCAGTCAACTTTTATTCTACATTCAATCGCATTACGATCTATGTTCACATTTGACGTTGATTATTGGTTTAAGAGAATGCCATTTGCAACTTTCTTGACGCTGAGACTAGATCGGAATGATATTTTGAATATTTAAAATTACGAAAATTTACCTCCAGGAAATGGCCAGTCATTGAGAAATTCATACAAAAAGAGGACCCAGGCGACCGATCATAAGTAGTTATTATATTTTGGAAGCTGGCCTTGGGTAATTTTTTTGTGTCACAAACTTCTACAATATAGTCATGAACAATCGTGATTATTCGTACAAATTCGTAAACTGATCTAACATGCACCGATGAATGAAGTTCGCTCCCGCTACATCTCATAACATACGCCTAGTGTTAAGCGTGGTATTATTAAATTAATATAAGGATGTGTCGTACGGATTGCGACGTGAAATGTTGGATTGTGCTCGCGCGCCAGATAATATTGTTTACCGTTTTACAACAGCCGGTACGATTAATACGGTACAGTCACGCTCATAACGCTTATCACTATAGTATTGGATTAATTAGCATTCGCATTAATGTTTAGCATGCGAAGTGGTTTAGCATTTAGCAAATTAAATACAGTTGCTAAATTATGTGAAGTATGAATTCATTCAAAAAGAAGTGTTAGCTCAATGGCGAGTAGTACGGACTGTTGAGACTAAAGTCGCAGGTTCGAAACCAGCCTCAAGAGCATACACCTCTGACTTTTCTACTTGCTTTAAAAGTTCTTCATTAGAATTTCGAACGTACGTGAAGTCTGCCAACCCGCATTTGGCCAGCGTGGTGGACTAATGCCTTACCCCTCTCATTCAGTAGAGGAGGCCCGTGCCCAGCAGTGGGACGTGTATAATACAGAGCTAGTATTATTATTATGAATTCATTCGTCGCGTATTAATTCGTGTATTAGCGCGTCGCTAGTATTGAATTAATTAGCATTCGCATTAATTTTTGCATACGAAGTCTTATTTAGCATTTCGCAAATTAAATACAGTTGCGAAAGTATGTGAAGTATGAATTCATTCGTCGCTTCGTAATTCGTATATTAGTGCGTCGTCGCGCCGCAACGGTGGCAACGTGCTCTCCCCTCCGCACCCGCGGGAATACTGAATTATTGTGTATTAGCAAATAGCATTAGCACGAATGATTAGCGTGCGTAGACACGAGAATTCACATGCTAATGAAATTAAATCGTAATAGCATTAATTGCCATTACTACTTATTACTGCAAAAAAGCGATAAATGAACTGCACTGGTTTTTGGATTGGATGTTTTTGGAAATATGAACAGTCATACACATAGTCCTGACCCCACACTAGGTAAACCTGTATCATGGGTATCAAGAACTACGAGGGACTTGCGGTCCCACCACACCCACAGCCGAAACATTTTTTTGTGGATCACGCAAACATTTGTCTCAGTGCGTGAATTGAACCCACCATCTCTGGCTTCTGTCTGGCTCCTGGAAGAGAATGGGGTTTAGGATGGGGGGAGCCTATATTTTGGCCTGCGGCGATCTTACTGATTGTACAAACGTTTCTGTGAGGCACTGGTATATGCCCGGTCAATCCGGTCCGCTCATCCTATTGATATAACTGAGTAGACCGAGCTTATACTACTTACCCTGTCTTTTAATAAATATTGGACGATTAGCAGCCTATCTATTGTTAGAATCTTCAAGGTAGATACCCAAATATTTTTCAACTATCATTGTCGAAAATTGAAAGCGTGAAATTCAAATGGAAGCGTCTAGAAATGAAAACAGAAAGCACTGACACTCTTTGTGCCGTTGTAAAGGGGAACGCTTACATTTTTCATGACAGGTTTTGTCGCAGCTAACTTTGATATTTCAAAAATAGGTAACTCTTTCTCAATATTGGAGTGCCTATATGCTGTTTTGCCTTGCGGTTTTACTTGTATTGTCAATTAATAGTGAAACGTATTGTTAATTGTTTAAAAATATAATTAACATCTCGTTATTTTTATGTAATGAAGCAATTATGAACAAACTCATATTATATATTTACACACATATAAATACTCCCAAGCCGAGTAGGCAGCGGCTTGGCTGTGCTCTGGCATTGCTGAGGTCCATGTGCGGCGGTAATCACTTACTATCAGGTGGGCCGCCTGCTCATCTGTCTATATGTATAGGCAATAAAAAAGTTTCCCATTGGCGTAGGTAGAGACTATGAAACGCCAAGTGTTATGGTCTGTATTCGGACGGGTGGTGTTTCCATCACTTTCGCGTCTGCTCTTATCATCAGTCTCCTCATACATTTTATTTGGCCATTTTTTAGAAGGTTGGTAGGTAGGTTATAGTGGTACAGTCATGCTATAGGCACTATTTATTGTCTACAGCATGAATGTGCCAGTCCAACCGGGTTTTTACCACAGTCTTACAGAAAATAGGCGCAAAATTGCTGTTTCTCTTCGTACGATAAGTGGGATATTTGGTAGCCCCAATCCGCTCGCCTTGGGAAGGGACCCTTAACAATTCGCTTCTTTTAAACTTGGAAACGCGCCCACGATTCAATAGAAATAATCGCATTCTAAGAAATGACATAATCTAACATGTAAGTGCATCATTTACTATCTAGGGTATCATTTACTCAGAGGTAGTAAAACAGGTGCTCAGTATTTCAGTAAAATAAGTACTTACAAAATCGTATGTTGTAACAGGTCTGTAATATGCTATCATTATATTTTAAACTTCTGACAAAAAAGAAGGGCATTATAAGATTGAGCTCCTCGTCTCTTTGTGAGTGTGCATGTATGTGTGTCTGTCTGTGGTATCGTAGGACCTAAATTAATGGATCTATTTGAGTGATTTTTATGTTTGAAATTATGTTGAGATTGTTCTTAGGTATGTTTGAAGACAATCTGTTGAACCGTTTAAGTTTATAAGTTAAGTAGATATGTTTTTCCAATTGACGTTAGGGGGTTTTAATGGTCAAGTTATCGTATTTGCGACATTAACGAAGATTGCCGAAGGGCAATAACTTTAATCGTACTGTACTAACTGTCACGGAGTAGGCGTGGAGCAGGTTCTTTGCTCTATCTTCTGAATCGTTCCGTCACTGCTAAGGATCGTGACTCATATTCCGACCACCGTTTAGGACTACGCCCTCTAGATCTTTTACCCTCTATTTTCTCTAAGTTCTTTGCTACTTGGTTTATTTATTTTAATAAAATTTTATTAAAATAAATAAACCAATATTTTAGACTGCCTCGGTGGCGCAGTTGTAATGCGTACGCGTTACGATTGAGGCTAATGCTGAGGTCTCGGGTTCGATCCCCGGGTCGGGTAAAGTGGTATTGGGTTTTTCTATTACGAAATGCTCAGTATCAGCCCGGAGTCTGGAATTTGTGCCCGGTATGGCGATAGGCTCGCCCCCTATCACATCGTGGGACGGAGATACGCTCGGCGAAATGTGGGTGGTACTGGCTACACCTCTGCCTACCCCTTCGGGGAGTACAGGCGTGAGTGCGTATGTAATAAAATTTTATGGCTTTATTATCACTGTCAGTAAACCATCTCTTTTTTCTTTACTGTACGTTTTGTCAGTGGCTGTACACAAATTTCGCCGGTACATGAAATATACGGTGTGTTGCCACATTGTGTCTTAATTAACCATCATATATTCGAAATATGGCGTCTAATTATTAAACAGTCTCCATACATCCGCTTCTCTAAATTAATTCTCTAACAGTTCATACGCATTTAAATATTACACAGTGAAGTCGGGAATTCTCGGATTTCTATACAGGGGTATAATTCCCTTTGATGTGTAAAATTTGAATTATAATAAGAAATAGGATTATCATATTGTTACTCATCATATCTAAGGGACTATTCATTAATTTAGCCTTGTTTTTTTTAATAGCTTTAAAAATGTTAGCAGAATACCGTTTTGGCTTCAGTCAACTTTTATTCTACTTTCGATCTCATTACTATGTTCACATTTGACGGTGATTATTGGTTTAAAAAAATACCATTTACAACTTTTTTGCCACTGAGACTAGATCAGAATGATATTTTAAACATTTTAAGTTACGAGAAATGGCCTCCTGATCAATCCATGTGTGATTTACGAATCGAAAATTCAAACACAAATTTTGGCCTGGAAATGAATATTTTTTTGGGATAAGATACTTCTTAAGATACTTCGTAAGCTACTGCTTATGTCCTAATCTAGGTCATGGTCTACCTGTATGCCACATTTCACCCAAAACTGTTAGGGCGTGATTGACCAATAAACATCCAAACATTCACATTTATAATATTAGTAAGAAGTAGGATTAAATTAACTCTGAGTGTGTTTCTCCCCAGAGGGGTTGACATCAGACAGGCGGCTGGTCGTATAAACTACAAGCCAAATCTTTCTGCAACATGTGTTAAAAAGCATGTGCGCCGACCCCACTACGAGTGGCGTAAGGGCAGGTGGAACAAGACTTCTCTGAGTGTGGCAGTGAATTAATTCAATTTTATGTCATCCAAAACACAGTCACGACCCATATAGAGTAGTCATAATCCCAAAAATAGCGAAAGAAAATGAACAAAGAAACATTTGAGACCGTTTAAGTGTAAATCAGGGTTTTTTTTTTTTTTTATTAGATTGATTGACAGGACGAGCAGGTCGCTCGCCTGATGGTAAGCGCCACGCCTGCCCATAAACAGAAGCAACGCCACACAGAACTTTAAATAAAGCACTGCATGACACTGGACTGCGCTCGTCACCCCGAGACATAAGGTGTTAAGTCTCATAATGCCCAGTAATTACACTGGCTTCAATATCCTTCACACCGGAACACAACAGTGCTTACACATTGTTGCTAACCGTACGAGGTTCCTCGTACAAATACGAGATTTATGGTCTTCCGTACAAGGTACGAGGACACTGGCAGTCTAGTATTACCGTACAAGGTTTGAGATCCAAAATACGAGATTTATACCTGCTTTTGTACGAGGTTTTTTTATACGTCTGGTAACCCTACTGTAGGTAAAATCACAATTGGTGATTTCAATACAAAAAAATCATCAACAAGAAACGCCGCTTTTCCCTTTGAATGCAAAACCTAACCATAAATAACAGCGGTCTTGTTTTATAGGATCCCGTTTGTGTTAATTGCCTGAGCAGTTAACGCGAAAATCATTAACTCTTATTGCTTTTATTTATGCTGCTAATAAACTAGCCGACTTTTACTCCCAATATACGTACAGATGTTTATTGTTTAATTCTAATTTCTAGTGTTTAGTTGGTTTAATTCGACGGCTTCTGTGGCGTGAGCGAGTAGAATAGTAAGAATCAAGAATACACAAGTCTACGATTCAAAAATCTACAAACATTATGTCCTGAGTTCAGGCATGTATACCCAGATATTGTGTAAAAACTACACCCACGGGTTGCCGAGCTTGTTTCCATTTTGTGATACCTATACTAGGCACAGTCCGAAATCCCGTGCAACTTTTTTTATAGCATAGGCCGGCAAAGGAGCAAGTGGGTCACCGGGTGGTAAATGATCTCCACCGCCCATATACGCCTACAATACCAGAAGAATCATGAGCTCGTTGTCGACCTTTAAGGAAAGTGATAATTAAGGAATTGGTTTGAAGGACATTCAAAGTTTTGCGTGGTGTTGCTTCTGTTTATTAGCAGGCGTGGCGCGTACCATCAGGCGAGCGAACTGGTTGTCTGCTAATAAAAAAAGGTGGATAACAGAACCATTGAATATTTTTTCCTGCGGGTTAACTCCTGTTTATGGATAGGTATCCATAAACCATCCATGCTAACCCCGGGGGAGAAGGGATGATTGTGCGAGACTGACCAGCCTTCTCACCCAATTGTCTTTATACGAACGACCGATGGATCGGGTATCTAATCAACATCCATTATCATACTCTGGTATACCGACTAGGAACCCTGCGCTGGCCTTCTTCAGCGGAAGTGGGACGGTCTTGGATGATGCTACCTTTAAATGATGTTAGTAAACCCATGGAGCTTGGGCTCATTAGATTTATCTAAACGTGTTCTATAGTTAGTAATTTTCACAAAGGCGCGTGTACTCTGAATTCCGAACTTTTTTTATAGTAGAGGTCAGTGAAGGTGTAAGTAATCCACCTAATGGGAAGTGAGGGGGATTTAATAGTATTAGTGGTAGAGCCACGCTGTAGACAATTTTGTGTACAGCACAATAAAGCAGCAAATATTAAAAAGCGAAATAAACTGCATCCCCTCTAAGTGGCCAACAATATTTTAGCTCCATATCTTTCTACCTTCAGTTTGAATTTAAATAAGTTTTTTTGCGAGATTCTCCGCCGCTCTGAGTGATGTCGGATGTTCCCCTTTAGGCGGTATGTCCCGTTTTTAGCTCTGGAAGTGTTTCAATAGCACCTTGATCGGAATTGGACGAGCGGAGTAGGTAATTTAAAAAATAGTGAAATACCTTTTTTAGAACCAGCTTTTATCGCCATATTGGAATATTATAACATCCCTCAATTTATCGTTTTTTACACATTTCATTTCATATCCATATCTACCAAAGAGGTTGTAAAGAACAGAGGGGCTAGCACGAATAACTTGCGAGAACGTATTCGTATCGATGTGTCGAAAAATTATTTGCACCTTCATACAAATGCTAGCGTTCTCGATGAATAGTCACACACATAGTCCTGACCCTACACTAGGTAAACCTCTATAATGGGTATCAGGAACTACGAGGGACTTGCGGTCGCACAACATCCAGACCCGAAACAATTTTTTGTGGGTCACACAAACATTTGCCTCGGTGCGGGAATCGAACACACAGCCTCTCGCTTCGCACCCGGCTACTCGCCCGCTGCGCCACGGAGGCTGTTTACTTATTCGTAAGTTGTTCGTGCTCGCCCCCCTGAAAGTTTGTGTCATCTAGGAGTGGCGAACGTATTGACAAAAAAATCAATACTTCTTCTTTCTACCTGGCGTTATCCCCGCCATTGCCAGGGTCCGCCTTCCCACTAATGGCCGTTCCCAATATTAATCTTCAATTTCACGATAGATAGCTATCGTCAAACATCCGTATTGTTCTATCTACTGCTTGGAATCGTCCCTATTTTTTAGATATGCAAGTCGGATACTATGATAGCAATAGATAGGCAGTCTATCTGGGCCCTCTTGTGCGTTATGTTCATACAAGCTGAGAAAGAAGAACTATTGTATAATTTATATAAAAAAAATATGAAGATATGATTTAGATTAGAAATATAAGTTTTAATTTAACATTTATCTATAATTCTTATTTTTTACCACTGTTAATGAAATACTAATAACGAGAAATACTTATTATGTTGCAAAAAACAATGTAATAACGAAACGTTTAACTGTCAATACATTACGGCTCTGAATACAAGTCCTTTGAACGAAAATCCCAAGCGAATTTGGGGGATTTTACTGAAGTGGGGAATTATTTTGTTCGTTTTTTTACAGCCGAGGATATCTGTTTATCGGTCAAAATCTACCGATAAAGAAAAAACTAAATAACTTTATCGACAGATAGCACTTAAAAAATATTGGGACGCTTGAACTGTCATTTTCATAGTGTTGTATATCTGTAGTCAGCTATCAGTCCTCTCATCGGTAGACAGCAATGAAGAATAGGATTACCTATCATTAGTAAGTTTATTGGGACGGTAAAACGGAAAATAGATATAATTTTCTATCGCCGGTATAGCAAAACTAGAGACAGACAGAATATAGGGAACGGCCATAAGACGCCTCCACTTCGCCCGATCTAGCATCCTCTGTAGTAAGACCAAAAAAATCAATACTAAATTATATTATTGTCATCAGTACCAAAAGTGTGTGCCAAATTTAAGCCTTGTGGGTTGAACCTGAGTTTAAAATAAATGTGATAAAAATGTATGATGATCTTTAAGATTAAAAAACACGTGATTTAGCCGGAATTTCAATTTATGCTAGGCTCGCTATGAACTACATATTGGGACGGAACTAACTTGGAAAACCATGGGTGAACTAGTTGCACCTCTGCTACCCCTTTACCATACAAGTATAAGCGTTGTCATTTAAAAATGCTTGTCAGTGGCAGTCGGGCGGATGGCAGGTGACTGCAAAGCGCGTGACAAGGATCACTATTTTTCTCGATGCCCGTATTCGGTAAATCTGATCTGGCAACACTAGTCCGCACCCTGGCTCTAAGGTGGGTGTTTTCTTTCTTTCTCATTAATTTCATTGCTTACTTTACGTTTAATGTTGGCAGCTTAACAATTTTTTATAAATTGTAAATTCTAAATTGGCGTCGCTGTAAGGATGGAGGATTATGGTATAGCTCTGGAATTTTTATGTCATCATTGATGAGTTTGTACCTGAAATACGCGTTCACTCATTGTTTTTTTAATTGAGGCCAACAAATGACCAAGTGGATCACCTTATGGTAAGTGATTTCCACCGCCCATGGACACCCACAACACAGGAAGAAAGGATACATTGTCGACCTTAAAGGATGAAGGGATTCAGAACAGGGGGTGTTGGGCCTTCGGATATCTCACCGCAAGAAATACGTAAGTTGCCATTTCACGTCGGTTTTCCATAAGACAGCGGTAACACCCAGTCAAGCCGGCCTAGTCATACTGTAGACCATAGTGTACGGTGTGGCTCTACTACTTATAAATGGTATAATGTGAGTTCGAGTATCGAAAGTGCGTGCTTATTATTATTTTTTTGGCTTACTGGTTGACGTTAGCATATTTTACAATAAAGTCTTCTTCAGACACTTTCCACACCTTCCCTTTTTTATTGGCTTTAGATAATGAGACGAGCAGGTCGCTCGCCTGATGGTAAGTGTCACGTCTGCCCATAAATAGACACCAATTAGAACTTCGAATTATGAAGTACTGCATGGTATTGGAATACGTTCGTGACCCGGAAACACAAGTAATTTCACTAGCTTCAACGTCCTTGATACCGGAACACAATAGTACTTACACTCTGCTGCTTGGCGGCAGAAATTTACAGACGGCCTCTCGCATAAGAGAGACACTTAAACAATATACAAATTATATCCGTTTGTTAAACGTTACGCATCAAATAAAGGCAAAGAACATTCAAGTGTTATTGTTTTATCCCAGATCCCAGAAATAAAACTCAATAGCCCAATCAAATGAAGAAATTAATTTTATACAGAATAATTTTCACCCGGCAGTAGGCAGTAGGGACCATTTGCGACGCGGTGTGATTTTCAATTTTTCTCATTATATAAATTATCGGCGATAAAACGTAACAGAGTGACCTTTAACGCTTTTTATTGGTGTCATTAAAGACTTTTTTGTATTAAAAACCAACAATAAAAGCGGGGAGGATCGAAAGTTCTCGAATTACGTGGAAATTGCGAGCAGTTTTGCGTAAACTACTTTTGGAATTGCCGTCCATTGTTTGCCTGAGAATTAGAAAATGTATTCCACCTGCTAGTTGAAAGTAAATTATGTTTTAGGGATTTCGGTTGGTGGTAATGACCTTTAACTAGAGTTGATGCAAGTAATTAAGAAGGAGGATTAATGAATTAAAATGGAAATTCTGTAGGTTTTTTTATGAGCTTGAATGATGAATCGAGAAGGTCGGTCGCCTGATGGGAAACGTTACGCTTGCCCATAAACAAAAACAACACCACGCAGAACCTTAAATTACAAAACAAATCCAAATTCCAAATATTTATTGAATCCATAAAATGTTATACATTATTTAGATTCCTTCAAAATTCTACCGCTCCTTCAAAATTCGGAATGCTGTTTCGCTCGAGAAGAACGAGCAAGAAACTCCAGCGTTACTCTTTCCAAACTACGAGTAGTTTACAATTATTAGCGCGTAAAGGCTTAACAATATTTAATTGGAATTAGAGCAGCTCAATTTATATTAACAGGCCATTACAGAAATGATATCTACGCATCGGATTAGCCTGCACGAACTCCATAAGCATGACGAATAAATTAAGAACTTAATAAATACTATATATCAAACATTACTAGTTTACAATTATTAGAGCATAAAGATTTACAAAGTGGTAGGTCCCTCGTTTGCGAGAGACCGGCTGGGTTGGTACCACCGCTTTGTTTATTTCTGCCGCCAAGCAACAGTGTGTAAGCACTGTTGTGTTCCGGTGTGAAGGACATTGAAGCCAGTGTAATTACTGGGCATTATGAGACTTAACACCTTATGTCTCGGGGTGACGAGCGCAGTCCATTGTCATGCAGTGCTTTATTTAAAGTTCTGTGTGGCGTTGCTTCTGTTTATGAGCAGGCGTGGCGCTTACCATCAGGCGAGCGACCTACTCGTATCGTCATTCAATGTAATAAAAAAATAAAATAAAAAAAAAGATTATACAATATTTAATTGGAATTATAGCAGCTCAATCAAGCAATTACAAAAATGATATCTATATACGCATAGGATTAGCCTGCACGACCTCCATAAGCATGACGAATAAATTAAGAACTTAATACTATATTACAAACAAACAATAGATCATTGTTTGGGCAGACCAAAATTTTCGTTGAAGTTTTGCACTCGTTGATACTGTGTATTTAAATAGTATGAATTCTGGTCTGGATTGGTACCACCGCGTTGTCTATTTCTGCCGCTAAGCAACAGTGTGTAAGCACTTTTGTGTTTCGGTTGTAAGGACATTGAAGTCACTGAAATTACTGGGCATTATGCACCGTGCAGTGCTTGGTGATTCAAAGTTCTGTGTTGTGTTGTTTCTGTTTATAGGCCGGTGTTGACCTTACCATCAGGCGAGCCACTTACTCGTTGCGTTATTCAAGATTAAAAATATATTTAACACTATTAAGTAAGTACTTACAAGCCGATGAGACATACTCTTTATAAACATTCCCAAGTTTTTATTAGTGGTAGAGCCAACCTGTAGACAATTTTGTCTACAGCATGAATGGGCCGGCTCGTGCGGGTGGTTATCACTGTCGCGTACATGGGCGATGGTGATCACTTACCATCAGGTGACCCATTTGCTCGTTTGACGGCCTATGCATAAAAAAAACACAACTTATTAAACCATCGGCATTAATTACCACTTAATACTAATTAATACTAAACAACTTGAAACTAAGAAACATAAAGGACTAATAGGAATTTAACAGAGGCACCCAAACTAGGCACAGCCTGTATCTTGGGCTGCCAAATAAGAATGAAATACAATATTTTATGGTGAGCCTTACAAACAGAAATAATCTAATTAAAATTACACAAATTATATCTATTTAAACATACAAATCCAATGAATAATAATTAAACAAAAAAAAGAAAGAAAACTAAACATACGTAAAAGATATCAATGAAGTTACATTATTTTGCCACAAAGGATTCAGTTTCTTCATAATTTAGACTTTCCAACTGGCGATGGAAATAAATTCTTCTATCCCCCACAGAGGTATATTTCTGTTACGTTGACAAGGAACATTTTGTGTTTAATTATCACGGTCAAAATATGCCCAGCCGTGAGGCATCGAGCACAATGAAGGGCGTGATCATTATCAGAGGTCAGGGGCGGCGCCGAATACAAATTGAATTGGACCTACTATTTTTTGTTTTATTAGACAATTTTCATGAAAAAGAAAACAAGTTTTTTTATATTGGCTTGATGAAATAAGGTATTTGAGCGTAAAACGTTCGGTACTATTTTATGCGAAAAAGTTATTTTTAGCCGACTTAAAAAACGAGCAGTTACTAAATTCGATGCGTTTTTATATATAACTACGCATATATTTTTACAGAGCGATCCGATTCTTTCTTTCTTTATAAGGGGTAGAGCCACATTGTAGAAACTTTTGTCTACAGCATGTATGGGCCGGCTCGTCCGAGTCATTACCACTGTCTCACAGAAAACCGGCGAAAGTAGCAGCTTAGTGCTGCGTTTCGTACGGTGAGGCCCGAACCCCCTCCCCTTCCCAATTCCTTATTTATCCCTTTCCTTTAAGGTCGGCATAGTATTGTGGGCGTACATGGGCGGTGGAGATCACTTACCATCAGGTGACCCACTTGCTCGATTGCCGGCCTATGCCATAAAAAAAGGTATTCATCTATCAGTCCAATACCCCCTATGTTATAATAACAGGTAAAGATTATTATTCCCCACAAGCAAAGCCGCAACAAAAACAAACCATAGCATGACTGTTTTAATTTTCATTTTTCATTTGCAACACACCTAAAATTAAAATGTTTTTTGTCAAATTAAAAAAGCCAGTTTAAAGGAGAATGTTTTTTTATCCCAACTTGGATTTCGTCGGATTACCGCTCGCTTGGCCGAAAGATATTGGGCGTTTTTTTATTTCCATATTTCGCAGGCCTTTACCGCGGCTAACGGTTTAATAAGGCGAGCCGCTACGATCAGTGTTTCTACAATTTGGACTATAATATTTTTTATATACGGTAATGAAAAATTATGGCTGTTTAGGACTATGGTTGTCAAACTATTATGAAATAATGGACTTTTTATTTCAACTGTAAGGGACCTACAGCTCCTGTGTATAGGCAATACTAGATTAAAATGCTAATTGAAGGTAATTTGATATAATGTTTAACAAAATAATTAAATAAGGGTTGAATTGGTCTTATTGTATGCTAAATTCTACAATATCACTAACTGAAAGTGTTACCAATATAACGAGCTAAAATGAGCTCTTTGCTATGCGTAGATTTCTGTATATAATTGTCTATAAGAAATCGCTGTTTTAGATAGACCGCCCATTGCGTGTGACCCTATTATAGGATCCTTGTTTTATGTTACTTTATTTGATATGCAATAAAGAATTTTCTATCTATTCTAAGTACTTACGTGGTATTTGTTAAGTGCCAAAAAAACTATCACATATACAGATCTCGTCCCTATGCATTCGCACGCACTATAGAATCTCATAGTAGGGTTCAGTTTCGTTCATAAAGCATTGGTATTTTACTCATTGGTCTTGCTACGAAAGATGAAAAAGGAGCATGGCAAAGTTTGAGAATCTCTGAAAATGCGAGCGCCGCGGACCTGTTCGTAACAAAATAAGACTTTATGAATATTGTTGTAATTTAACTTTTATGATACTTTACTACGTCTGTGCCGTTTATCATACAGCACACTTGAAGGAATTCCGTTTTATAGCGGTTTAGTGGGGCTCGGATGAATTTGTCAGTATTTAGTCAAATGGTTTATTACTTTATTTTTCTACCGGTTTGAAGTGACTTCGAAAATAAGTGTTTCTTTTTTCACTCCACCTTTAGTTTATTATTTTCTTTACCATTGATGTGTTAGAAACCTTCATTAATCATTACCAAAAACAAGATCTAAGGAGTCCGATTTTAGTATCAGGGCAAATGTCGTGATCTGCAAATGTTTATACCAGGCCGCGTCCAATCCCATGCGGCGGCTTGCGCGTTGGCGGGGTCCCCTCCATGGGATCTGGAGGCCGGAGTCCATGCGTCGATGTACGAGTGGCGCATGGAACTTCGGCTCCGAAGAGATCGACCTCACCCGGGGGAGATGCGATTGCGGAGATTCCACACTCGACAGTCCTTGCTTCAGGAGTGGAGGCAGCTGCTGGCCAATTCCTCGGCCGGCGTAAGGACTGTCGAGGCTGTTGGCCCAGTTCTGAATGATTGGGTCGACAGGCGGCACGGGTCACTGACCTTCCGGCTGGTGCAGGTCCTCTCGGGGCACGGTTGCTTCGGGAGGTACCTGTGCCGGATAGCCGGAAGAGAGCCGACACACCAGTGTCACCACTGCAGCTGCGACGAGGACACCGCGGCGCACACTCTGGAGGAGTGCCCCGCGTGGGCAGAGCAGCGTCGCGAACTCGTCGCAGAATTGGGGGACGACCTCTCGCTACCAGCTGTGGTTAAGGCCATGGTCGAGAACGAGAGGTCGTGGAACGCGATGACCGCCTTCTGCGAAACCGTCATGTCGCGGAAGGAGGTGGCGGAGCGTGAGCGGGAAATAACATCCCAGCTCGCTATCCGCCGCCGAAGGGTCACGCGCAGGAGGATGCGGGAGGCACTCCTACCCCCCTGACAGAGGCCTGGGCGGCGGACTCGTGGAAGTCCGTCGTCCGACAGTTAAGGCTTCGAGGTGACGCGCGCGGAGTTCCCGCGCGAACCTCTCGAGCGGAGCAAAAAGGTGGGTGGATAACTCCCCCAAACACCCACCGACCGGAGAGGCCCTGTACAAGGACCGGCGCCGTCGGGGCCGCGGAAGAGTACAATAGCGTTCCCGCAGCCCCGACCGAACAAGCGGACCCGGAGGAACACCGTTGAGTTTTAGTCCGTGGGAGTCGGACATAACCGCCCCGACTGACCACGCGGTGGGGCGGTACCCATAAAGGGTTTCCCAACGTTAAAAAAAAAAAAAAAAGGCCGCGTCCAATCGATTCCTTAGTTTATAACATAAACCCCTAAATTAGTGCTTTAATCTAGGCTCCAACAATAAGCCTCATAGAACACCAAGAATTATAAACAATGATTTAATACAAACCGCGGAGCAATTATCTCTGGCGAACAAACGAAAAAGCCGCGGCTCGTGTGAAACTGAGTCGTGTAATGTGGAGTAAAGTCGGGGATTATGCCTAGTGTAATCTACAGCGGCCGCAAGCAGTTCTGTCGTGTGTCGCTGCTGTGTCGTGGGATCGTGATTGAGTCTACGGTTGCTAGTTTCTTTTCTAGTTTAGATCTGGGAACTTTGGGTAATACTTATTAATAATAATAATAGTAAGAGTCTCGACCAACATCTTTAGAGGCTCTCAATTGGTAGTTGGGTCAGAAGTCAGATGCAAAAGGCTGTATTATTGGACACGGCACGCATTGTGATGAGGTTCCTCACACTGGGCCTCTAACCGCCGGTGGCTGGGGTCTTAGGCCTTGCCATTGGAGGGTGATACTTTTTATATTTTTAAATGTTTTCTTTTTGTTAAGTAATGTAATATTTATAAATGTAAAATACTTTTTAAAATAAAGAGTACTGTACATAATAAATGTTTTTTTTTGAGAAATGTTATATTTAAAAATGTAAAAAAACCGTAATAAGTACTGTACATAATAATAATAAAGATGTACTTCTGGCATTCTTATATCCACGACGGATGTACTCGTAGGACTGATGTACTAATACTGAGTGGTAGAGCCACGCTGTAGACAATTTTGTCTACAGCATGAATGGGCCGGCTCGTCCGGGTCGTTACCACTGTCTCACAGAAAACCGGCGTAAAGTGGCAGCTTGCTGCTGCGTTTCGTACGGTGAGTGAGATATCCGGAGGCCCAAATCCCCCTCCCCTTCCCAATCCCTTATTATCCCTTTCCTTTAAGGTCGGCAACGCGCCCATAATTCTTTTGTATTGTGGGCGTACATGGGCGGTGGAGATCGCTTACCATCAGGTGACCCACATGCTCGTTTGCCGGCTTATAATATAAAAAAAAAAGGAATGGACCATAGAACGAAGTAAAGAAACTAATAACGCTTAGTATACAGGGATCACAAGCAGGGGTTATGGTGTGTCATCGTATAACATTACATTCTCTGTACTTTATAGTCGGTTCTGTAAATTAGGCTTATTTACTTAAATTAATATAAATAATTTTGCTACTAAAACACATTGTCATCAACATTGTTGTTGCGATACCTACGATTTAAAATGATGTGGTATTTCGGTTATGTCTAATTTAATTATATTGAATCAATAAAAAAATTATCAAAAAATTTACTCAGCGTCAACCCTCATTGCAGTAGTAAAATTCAAGACACAATTCGGAGTGTGTGTAGATGGAAAACACCGTTCTGTGCGGCTTTGTGTAATAGACAAGTGGATTTTGAGTTGATTTATTATTCATTCGAAGTTCGAGCTTCGTTCATAGTCATAATTAAAGGTTGGCAGTTGCCACTCGCGCCTAGTGTTGCCAGTGTTGTTGACACGATTTCCCAGTATCGAGGAATGAAAATTGGGACCACCTCAAAATCCACGCGTTGCGTCGCAGTCATTTGCAGTTGTTTTGATTAATCTACACTTGATGGTAAGTACAGTGCAGTTCAAATATAATGTAGATGTTTGTGTGATCCACAAATATATGTTCGGGTCTGGGTGTTGTGGGACCGCAAGTCCCTCGTAGTTCTTGATACCCACGATACAGGTTTACCTAGTGTGGGGTCAGGACTATGTGTGTGACTGTTGGGTGTATTTATTTATTTATTTATGTAGAGTATGTAGAGGTATGAGACGTTGTGGTCGTTATTATTATGCCAGCCTATCTAACTGGATATATAAGGATATATAACTGGATTTGTTTCGGATTTTCTTTTGGAGATTACGTGCAATAGCTATTCCTAGCTCAGAAATGATTAATGAAATAAAGTTAAAACTGAACACTAAAAAAACACACATTCAGTTTTAAAAAAATGACACAAATAACATAAAACAATTCAATCTGCACAGGCATTGGCACCGATTCCAAATATACGTCCAGAGAGGAAGAAAAATGGGACATACAAGTACTTACCACCAAAATTCGAACTCCTGGCAACACTACGCGCCTCTCGCGTTACCTTTGAAACCAGACGTGTGTGAAATGTTAATTCTATGAATATATTCACGCCTTTCTTGAGCCCTTTGTTCAGCGCAGAATAAACTGGTAGTTTGTATCGTCTAGGTTTCTGAAGATATTTGAGTGGTATACAGGTCTTTACAAAGGTTTCTTTCACCCAAAGATTATATTCCACGTTATCCGGAGGCCCAAATCCCCCTCCTTCCCAATCCCTTAATTATCCCTTTTCTTCAAGGTCGCACATGATTCTGTGGTATTGTGGGCGTATATCGGCGGTGGAGATCACTCACCATCACGTGACCCCACGTGTTTGTTACCGACCAATGCCACAAAAAAAATGATTGCCGATTTACACCTTATAAAAATCTAACGGAGTGGACTGTGGATGTCTCCTGCAACAGAGATGTAGACGCGACTCGCGCGACACAGGGTTTTTAAGGGTTATTATTTATTGATTGTGATTGCTACGTGACGCAGTTGTAATGCGTACGCGGTACGACTGCTGTGCAGAGGTCTCGGGTTATATCTCCGGGTCGGGTAAAGTGATATTTAGTTTTTCTATCATGGAATGCTTAGTATCAACCCGGAGTCTGGAATTGTGCGATAGGCTCGCCACCTATCGCGAAAACTAACGCAAATTACTACTTTTACAATAATTATAATATCAAACACATACACACTCACGCGTAACACACAGTGTACTTGTTCAGGTGTAACTAGTACAACCATATTTCGCAGAGTTTCTGTCCCATGATGTGATTGGGCATATTAGGCACTATTCCAGACTCCGGGTTGATAGTAAGTATTTCATGATTGAAACACCCAATATCCCTTTACCCGACCTGGGCATCAAACCAGAGAGCTCAGCACAGCAGTCGTACAGCGTGCTCATTACAACTGCGTCACCGGTATCAGATAATACTAATAAAAATACGAATTTGATTTTGAAAGACGTTGACGTCAGATGAAAGTGATCGGTGTATCGCGTAAAGTGTCTGATATTTTCTTCCTGGTTTGGAAAATGATTACCTTTTTTTTATTAGGTTGAATGACGAGACGAGCAGGTCGCTCGCCTGATGGTAAGCGACGCCTGCTCATAAACAGAAGCAACGCCACACAGAACTTTAAATAACAAAGCACTGCATTACACTGGACTGCGCTCGTAACCCCGAGACATAAGGTTAAGTCTCAAAATGCCCAGTAATTTCACTGGCTTCAATGTCCTTCAAACCGGAACACAACAGTGTTTACACACTGTTGCTTGGCGGCAGAAATAGACAAAGCAGTGGTACCAACCCACCCGGCCTCTCGCATACTTATTACTCGCATCCTCCGGTGACGAGTGGTGCGGTGGTAAAAGGGAGATGATGGCATCATCTCAAACAGTTGCTCAGAGCACTCTCCATTAGACATACGGTAGAGCCCGCAGAGAGATCCAATATCCCTCCGCATGCCGAGGGGTTCCAGACCATCCGTGAGACTAGGGCTGTCTACAATTCGAATGTTTTTGTAAGGAGTCAAACGAAGAAGGAAGGAAGAAGTTGGTATTTGGGTGCCCCGTCCCAGAGGTGTGAGCAATACTCCACGTGAGGCCGGATATACCCATGGTAATGGGACAAGATGCAAATGCATCAGATATATTTGTAACAAATAAAACAGACATAGAGCAACTGAATATTGAAATTTTCGTAATAAAATGTAATATCATGTAGTATTGTGTGCTTGAGTGTAGCGTTGTATTTCACAACTAGGTGTACCATCACATTTGCTGATACCGGACAAAGCCGTCAATAAACTTTCGAAATTAATTTAAAATGTACAAACTGTAGGCCAATTCTCGTAATTTTAAATGTTCAAAATATCATTCCGGTTTAGTCTCAGCGTCAAGAAAGTTGCAAATGGCATTCTCTTAAACCAATAATCATCATCAAATGCACCTAGCATTAGCAGTAGCATTATACCGTTTTGGCTTCAGTCAACTTTTATTCTACATTCAATGTCATTACAGTTTTGTCTACATCATATCAGCCGCTTGTCCGGGTCGTTACCACTGTCTCACAGAAAAACGACGTAAAGTAACAATTTGCAGCTGCGTTGCGTACAGTAATTGAGATATCCGGAGACTCAAATCCCCTCCCCTTCCCAATCCCTTAATTAGCTTTTTCCTTTAAGATCGGCAACGCCCTCATGATTCTTTTAGTAATGTGGTCGTACATGGGCGGTAGAGATCGCTTACCATCAGGTTACCCACGTGCTCATTTGCCGGCCTATGGAATTACAATATATTTTAATTTGTTATATGCATTTTTTCCCTATAGTTAAAACTACAAGCCATATCTTTCTGTAACATGTCATTGTGTTAAAAAGCATTGCATCGACACCATTGCGAGTGGGATAAGGGTGGGTGCAAGAAAACTTTTCCTAACTTCTATTATACGTACTCGTACTTATGTCATATTTTTGAAAATGGAAAATAAAAATAAAACTATTTTTCTTACCATTTGTTTTGGCGATTGGCCACAAATCCCCGGACCAAATTAATGCAAGACTTACGCCCGTTTTCTGAAAGGCCAATCAATGTTAAATTAACTAATCAAATGTCAAATCTCATGTCAAGTCGAAGTTGAGTTGCTAGAAGCGTGGTCAACATCTTTGATTTGACACACATGTTAGCTAACATAACTTTCAAATTAATATGAAAAATCGTATGTCAAACGGTACTAAAGAGGCATCAAATATTAAAAATCAAAGTTCTGTTAGTTGAATGTTGATTTGATCAGTCTTTCAGAAACCGGGGGTTAAAGGTGCTAGCCGGGGGCGATTAAGTTTAATCTGGGGAAATCCGGATGGATGGTCGCCCTACACAATTGACATTCAACAACGCGACGGGGATATTGCGTTCCTTTTACCAATAAGTTCGGTGCAAGCTTCCTTGTTGTTGAACTCAACATGACAATCACTACATTCTTGAGAAAAATGTAGACGAAAATATTGGAGAACGTGTCAAATTATATTTGATATCATAAATTATCAATCATCTCCTTGGCCCACTGGCAGTTTACTTAGGCTTACAAACCGTGAAATCCCAGGTCGGGCAATGATAATTTGTATTTGAGTTGTTGATTTATTTATTTATTGAATTCGTTACACCATCGACACATCACAAAACACTACATCAATCAATACATTTTATAAGATTTATAACTATGTGAAGTGCCTTTACAGGTGTATACAACATTTAAATGCACTTGTATGTCAACATTCATTATAGTATCAATTAGTCTTACAAAAGCTTTATAAAATTAATACAAACCTTAAATAATTAAATTCAAATGAATACTTACGGTTAATGTACATAGTGTTACTATAGTTACTAAGTACCTATCAATCAAATTGTAACAATAATAATAATATCTAGTAATTAATTTATCAATCGATGACATCTTTTTTTAAACATGTTTTTATTTTTCATGTGAAAAATGATGCGATGCGAAAGAAAATCACATGGGATGCCCAGGATTGAAATTTGTGGCCTGTATGGTGATAGGCTTGCCACCTATCACATCATGAGACAAAATTAAGCCAAACGTGGGTGCAGCACTAGTTGCACCCTTTGGGACATTATTTAAGTTATATTATCATTGTAACTTAGTATTTAGAGAATGAATATGTGTGAATTTTAATTTCGTGATACTAAGGGTCCTGCCAGGCTTTGACGGAACTGAAGCTTATCAAACGTCGCGGACCAAATTATTTAGGACACTTTTTATAAAAAAATATCAATGCAACATCTCTAGCGCAAGTCAAAGGGCTGATTTATATGAGACGATTATAGTGATTTCTTAGGTTTACGCGAATCTTACACATTGAAATAAAACTAGTTTATACGGATTTTATCGCGGTAAAATTTTTATTTTAGTCCCGACGTTTCGAAAGCTTTTCAGCCTTCGTGGTCACGGGAGAGACTGAGGTGTAGGTCGTCTCGAAAAGTTACCAACCCAAAGAAACCAAAAGACCAACTGCCAGACCTCAAGATACCGTGAGCTCTTTCTGCGTAGATCGGACTAGTGTCAACTAACTTTTTTAAATAATTAAAAATAAATGTATAATTTTAAAATGAAGGTAGCCAATGTAACATTAACTTTTCGAGACGACCTACACCTCAGTCTCTCCCGTGACCACGAAGGCTGAAAAGCTTTCGAAACGTCGGGACTAAAATAAAAATTAAACCGCGATAAAATCCGTATAAACTAGTTTTATTTCAATGAGACGATTATATTATATATGGTACAATCTGGCACATGCATATGCGACTGACGTACTCCTGCGGTTTCCTAAAAACGTGACCAAACCACATAAAGCGACATTCATAGAGTTTATCTGTATCTTATACTATTTCCCGCAAAAACACCGTAGGAGGCAACATTCAATAATAAATAAATAATAATAATACTAGCGCTGTATTATATAAGGCCCATTGCTGGGCACGGGCCTCCTGTACTGAATGAGAGGGGTTAGGCCTTTGTCCACCACGCTGGCCTAATGCTTACATAAATAAATATTCACATATCTTTGAAATTCTTATGAAGAACTTCTCAGGTATGCAGGTTTCCTCACGATGTTCCCTTCATGATTCAGTGATAATTGACAATTACTACACACAACATTAAAAAACCCTTTAATACATACTAGTTTACAATTAAACTAAGTGAGGCAAATTAAACCGCTAGGCAATAATCAACTTGGAATTCATTCCGTTATGACAGACGCTGGGCACCAGTTAATTTTATTACGTTAATAACATTGGCAGTGTTAATTAAACTCGAAGACAAAACGGTAGAATTTACCTAACACAAGTCTGGGACAAATACTGAAGAGTGCATGCGATAGTTTACTGTGCGGCGTTTATGATTGTTTCGCCGGGTCTTCTCAGGTTGGGTCGTTTTGGATCCGGTGGTAGTTTTAAACCACGTGCCGTTTCGGTAATGCCTATGGTCCATATCGACCTTTAAAACAGAGAAAAAATAACAATAATAATAATACTTAACAATCCTGGACTAATATAAAAATATTGTAAACTTTATAGTTGCCCAGTGTATTTTGACGATGCTATGTATGTTATGTATATATTAGCTGATAAGATTTCTGTACTTACATAAGTTTCTTTATTTTGTACTGACTTGTCATAAGCGCTATTTTAATTGCCTACATGATGAATAAAACTATTTCATTTCATTTCAACCGATTAAAGTGTTATACATCATACTAATATTATAAATGTGAATGTAAGTTTGTTTGTTACGCTTTCACGCGAAAACTACTTAACCGATCATCATGAAACTTTGTACACATATTCTTGGAGGTATAAGAAGTAACATGGGATACTTTTTATTAAAAAAATATCTATTTGTTTGTTACGCTTTCACGCCTAAATCACTGAACCGATTTTGATGTAGAGATAGATGGGACCCTGGAGACGGTTATAGGCTACGTTTTATATCGGAAAAGTCTATTCACGCGGGCGGAGCCGCGGGCAAAGGTAGTACATACATAAAACATTGATAGCTCAGCGGGGAGTGGTATGAACTGTCGAGATGAAAGTCGCAGGTTCTAAAACAACCCCAAGTGCATACACCTCTGACTTTTCTAAGTTATGTGTGTATTAATTGTTAATTATCACTTGCTTTAACGGGGAAAGAAATATCGTGGAAAGTGGAAACCTGTATATCTGAGAAGTCCTTCATATGAATTTCGAAGGTATGTGAAGTCAGCCAACGCGCATTAGGCCAGCGTGGTGGACTAAGGCCTAACCCCTCTCATTCAGGGCCAGCAGTGGGACGTGTATAAAACAGGACTAGTATTATTATTACATAAATAAATAAATACACCCAACAGTCACACACATAGTCCTGACCCCACACTAGGTTAAACCTGTATCGTGGGTATCAAGAACTACGAGGGACTTGCGGTCCCACAACACCCAGACCCGAGACAAATATTTGTGGATCAGACAAACATTTGTCAGGTGCGGGAATCGAACCCACGGCCTCACGCTTCGCAACCGGCTACTCGCCCGCTGCGCCACGGAGGCTGTCAACATACATACATACATACGCAATCACGCCTGTAATCCCCAAAGGGGTAGGCAAAGGCGTAACCAGTGCGATTCTGAGTGTTGTGGGATCGCAAGTCCCTCATAATTCCTGCTACCCACGATACAGGTTTACCTAGTGTGGGGTCGGAATTATTTGTGTGAGTGTTGGGTGTATTTATTTATTTTATAGATTTGACAGTATTTAGTATTTTGTGGGGTGACCCGTGTGACCCCCACACCCCGCAACGGCAACCAAGTTTCGTGCCATCAACCATTGCCTCGTCCGTTAATCAGACGAGTGTACCACGTGCAGGTGAGATTGGCTTTGGCCCTAATATTTAGGTGGCCCACTTACACTCCCTATATGCATGGTTGTTGCATGTATCACAACATGGGAGGGAAATACGCTTGACAAAAAAAAAACACTACTGGGTGCGCGAGCTCGACTTGTACTTAACCAGCTTTTATTCCAAAAAATACTTTTACGTAAGCAAAATCTATCCCTCATATTGTTAAAGGTGACCATATCAAACGACAGTTGTCACTTGAATTCATAGTTCATTGGTTACCTTTACAATGTTACTGCTTTACAAACCACAAACCCCATGTCAGGATTCTCTAGAGACCGCTCTCTAATTATAACTAATACACCTAGAACCGAATAGCAAACCAGCAGAGCCACCGCGTACTGAACTCTATCGACTGAGCACTCATCTTAGTGAACTGGAGACTCTGACCGACTGCGGGCAAAATACCCTCATTTATGGTGGCAACCCTCTTTTATACCATCCAACTACTATTATTGCCTTAGTGCACCCGACGTTGCTGACCCAGACACCCTCAATACACAAATAAAAAGAGAATACGCTAACAATATGCATGCAAGTTTATAGCCAAGTTGCTTTTTATATCGACAGAACAAAACGCCAAGTCGCTTTACCAAATCTTAGATTCCAAACAGTGAATTTGTGCTGCTCGGATGGCCTGGCGCTCGTCGTTTATCCGCGTCTCTTGATTGGGCCTTTGTGTTTGAATGTTGGCGTGTTTGGCAAACGTGCCAGTACCCGACTGATGCTTATTTGTTTGGTTCGATTCAATTGTTTTCTATAGAACATTATTTAAATTTAGAATGAACCGATCTTGAATGATGCTGAGTTTGAATTCGGTCGATAGTTACCTTCGGGTGATTAAGAGTCTTATGACGCGCATTCGTAAATTAATTTTTTCTGTGATATCCTCACCTATCGTATGAGAAAATCTCTATCTAATCTGTTCTTCTTGCCCTTATTCCACTCTTAGCGTAACATGCTTTAAACACATCTTACAGAAAAATTTGGCTTGTAGTTTTTACGACCGGCCGCCGGAATGGCGACAACCACTCCGGGGAGAAAACACGCAGAACCGAAACAAATACTTGTGGATCACACAAACATTTTGTCTCGTGCGGGAATCGAACCCGCGGCCTCTCACTTTACAGACGGCTACTCGCCCACTGCACTACTGAGGCTGTCAAATCTCTATCTATATCTACATGGAGCAAAGACTTTAATGTATACTACTAGACGGAAGTAAAATTGCGTCACATAATACGGGAGTTTGACAGCTCACAAACAGGGAGCGCGATAGGGGTTCTAGTTAAGAGTAAACGAGATGGTAATATTGAGTTACGGTCAATTGACCGCAACTTAGTGATACAATTTCTATGTACCGCACACCTTGTCTAGTAATTGTCATTAAAGTCTTTGACATGGGGCTTAGTTTATGACATCGCACCGTCATCAGTCAGTTGGTTTATAACAGAAATGTCTTAATCCTCATATTTATCCGGTAGCCGCAGCTCACCCTCGCCGGGTTCAGTACAGTAATGTACTACGGTACAACCAGCTGCTAATTATTCTTAGCAGACAGACAATACGACGCACGAAGCCGCGAAATTTGGGGATTAGGATGGATACGCTATTATCTTTACGAATAGTAACTGTGGCGTCACGACCACACTTACACATTCATAAATACTTACACATTATACTTACGAACAGTTACACCATTACCATTACCATAATTATACCACATACCACATACCATACCCATTACCGACCAACACCATACCATAACCAATATTTAGAAAAGCAGTTAGTAAATAACACATACACATGCAATACATAACACATTTATTAGTACACACACACCCCCACACTTTTGACGTCTGCCGTTAAGAAACAAGAAGTCGTGAAGCTTAGAAACAAGAATCAACGAGTGCGCCGTGAAAACGACATCACAAGTTGCGTGCAGTACATGCAGCGGAGCCCGAAGCAGTCGACGGTTCCACGTCGCTGAAGCACGCACACGGCGACAACACTCTTGCTGGGGAGATGTGTACTGCAGGTCGGATCGCGCCAAAATGGACGAGCTGCACTGGCTCGGTATATTTATACCTGCGCCGCCGCCGGACCGCGCGCGTCGCGTAGCAACGGTCACGCGCGGGGCCGCGAGGGGAACTCGCGCTTCGCAGCACTAGCGCCACCATACGGCATGCGCAGGAAACCTCAAGATCCACTCTGATTGGTCGGTGGGATAATTTGTAGATAGCTCACTTGTTAATATTTAACATGTACAAATTGTAAATATAATAAGAGCATTTTGTCAAATAAATATATACGTGATTCCAGTCTTGAAGAGTCTTAATTACAAGTAGGAAATAGTCCTTCCCTACAATTGGTGACCACCGGCTGAAGAAAAAAGAAAAAAAAAAAAAAAAAGCCTTCTGAAGACTGAATCCCTGCCCGGTTTCTAGAAAATCCGCTGTCCGCCGAAGAATTTGTCCGCGAATCATGCAGGAGGAAAACCAAGAAGTTCGTCACGTCGCCGCCGTATCGCTTCAAGCGCGAATTCCACCATTTTGGCGTCAAAATCCGCGCCTATGGTTCGCCCAATTTGAAGCCGTCGTCGCTCCTCAGAAAATAGGCGAGGAACAGAAATTCGAGCTTGCCATCCCGGCATTGGACTCGAAGGATATCGACCAGATCGGCGACATAATCCTCGACTCCACGTCAGGCAACAAATATACTAAGCTGAAGGACAGATTAATAGCGATATATCAAGAATCTGCAAATAGTCAACTGGAGAAGCTTCTTGGCGGTTTAGAACTTGGCGAGCAAAAACCCAGCCAACTCCTCCGTCGAATGCGCGATTTAAGCCGCAACATGTTGACAGACGAAGCTCTCACGCACATATGGCTGCGTCAGATTCCACAGCAAGTCCGCAGCATACTAGCCGTAACAACCGAACGATCTCTCGACAAGCTAGCGGAAATAGCGGACAAAATAATGGAACAGCAAGACCTTGGCCCAACAGTAGCTTGCGTTACCTCACCAAACAACTCCGGCATGCAGAATTTACAAATGGAATTGATGGCCAAACAACTTGAAAAACTGTCCATCGAAATCGCTGAATTGCGCGCCGAGCGACACACCGAACGGACACATTATCGCCGTCCCTTTCACTCTCGTCGTCGTTCCCGCTCACGCGCTCGTTCGCCGGCCGACCACGATGCCAAGAAGATCAAACCGGGTGATAAAGACTGGGTATGCCGCTACCACTACAGATTCGGTGATAAAGCGAAAAGATGCGAATCACCCTGCTCTAAGAAGTTAAACTAGAATCGACATCGATCGTGGCGGGTATCGATGTCCCTCTCACTAGTCACCGCCTGTGCGTCGTCGACGTCCGTACGCGGGAACGATTCCTCGTAGACACTGGAGCAGATATATCAGTGCTTGCAGTTAAGAGAAGCGACAAGTCGAATTCAAACACGTCATACCAGCTATTCGCCGCAAACAACACGCCGATACGTACCTATGTTGAGCGAACATTAGAACTCAACTTAGGTCTACGTCGCAGTTTCAAGTGGACATTCGTAATCGCTGACGTGAAAACCTCAATACTGGGTGCTGACTTTTTACGACATCATAAGCTGATAATCGATTTGCATCGCCGTAAACTTATCGACAGCGTAACAGAACTGACAATTAATGCGATCAAGATCAAGAACTCTGATCCAGCTGTCTACACACTCAACAGGGACCACGCCTACCATGACATCTTGGCGAAATTCCCAGACGTACTTCGACCGATGTCACTGAAGTCACCTGCAAAACATGACGTGACCCATCATATTGAAACAACGGGTCCACCCATTTTCTCAAGACCTCGTCCGTTACCGCCAGACAAGTACAAAGCTGCGAAGCAAGAATTTGAGAACATGATCAGTATGGGCATCTGTCAACCATCAAAAAGTCCGTGGGCCAGTCCATTACACGTGGTTAAGAAGAAAGACGGCTCGCTACGAGTATGTGGCGATTACAGACGTCTCAACGCTGTCACAGTACCCGACAGATATCCGATACCGCGTATTCAAGATTTCACCTACCAACTACACGGAAAAACAATATTCTCAAAACTGGATCTCAAAATGGCTTACTTCTGGATCCCGATCAAGAAAGAAGATGCACCAAAGACCGCCATCATAACTCCGTTTGGTCTCTTCGAATTTAACTGCATGACGTTTGGCTTACGCAACTCTGGTCAAACCTTCCAGCGATTCATGCATGAAGTGCTACGCGGTCTAGACGACATTGTTTTTTGTTTCGTGGATGATCTACTCGTGCACTCGAAGAATCCCGAAGAACACAGACGACATCTCGAGTTGGTCCTGGAACGCCTCAATACCTACGGAGTGTCACTTAACATCGACAAATGTGAATTCGGCAAAGAAACAATTCAATTTTTGGGTTACGAAGTCAGTCACGCCGGAATCAAACCTACTGAAGAACGAACTAAAGCAATATCCAGTTACCCCAAGCCACAAACCGTTCAAGACTTGAGAAGATTTCTTGGGATGATTAATTTTTATCGTGACTGCCTACCCCATCAAGCGGAACATCAACACGAATTGAATAAATACCTACAGAATCGCAAGAAAAATGACAAGACCGCAATTGTTTGGACACCCGAGGCCAACGCCGCCTTTGAGAAATGCCGCCAAAGCATTCTCGAGGCCACTACGCTAACGCATCCGATACCAAACGCTCCACTGTGTCTAATGACCGACGCCTCCGACAAGAGCATAGGCGCTGTTCTCCAACAGAAGGTTGACGACGTGTGGAAGCCACTTGCATTTTTCTCAAAAACAATGAGTGAAACACAACGTCGGTACAGTGTATACGATCGCGAATTATTAGCGATCTACACAGCTGTTAAACACCTCCGCCGGCTTATAGAAGGTAACGACGTCACAATATGGACCGATCACAAACCTCTGTCGCATGCACTTACGAAATCTCCGAGCAGCAGTGACACACCTAGAAGAGAGCGTCAGTTACATTTCATTAGTCAATTCTGTTCGAATATTAAATATATTCACGGTGATCGAAATCACGCAGCTGATGCCATGTCTCGGATAGAAGCCATAGAAAATTTTTCTCTCATTGACTACAATCAATTGGCCGAAGATCAAGACGCTGACAACGTGTTGGACCAATTAAAATCGAAACCAAACTTGAAGTTCGCAACAATCACATTACCGGGAGTTCAACGACCTCTGACATGTGAGACATCGTCGGCAAGCCCGCGACCGTACCTACCGATCGCTTATCGTTTTGCCGCTTACAAAGCGCAACACGAATTAAGCCACCCAGGTGTCAGAACGACAAGGAAGATCGTGACCTCAAAATTTTTCTGGCCTTCCATGAACAAGGACATTGGAGTGTGGACAAAAGCTTGCATCGGATGTCAACGCGCGAAAGTTCACAGACACGTCAACAGTCCGTTAGGCGAATTCCCGCAGTCAGCCAGATTCGAACACGTACACATGGACATAGTTGGACCGCTACCTGCATCAAACGAATATAAGTACTGCGTCACCATGATCGATCGTTGCACGAAGTGGCCGGAAGCCATACCTACTCGCGACATAACTGCTGAAACCGTGGCTCAAGCATTGCATGAAGGATGGATATCCCGATTTGGCTGCCCGCTACGAATCACGACCGACCAAGGTCGTCAGTTCGAGTCCGCGCTATTCAACGCGCTTATGAAGAAGTTTGGGGTTGAACGTATACGAACAACGGCATTTCACCCACAGGCAAATGGCCAAATCGAGCGATGGCATCGCTCACTTAAGTCCGCGCTCATGGCAAGAAGCGCAAACGCACGCTGGAGCGAAGAGTTGCCGACCGTGTTACTCGGCCTACGCACAGCCCTACGTGACAATAATATAAGTCCTGCAGTGATGACCTACGGATGCACTCTACGAGTTCCGTCAGATTTTTTCGTGCCTACACAGCCGAAAATGGATGACACCGAATTCATTCGTCGACTGACCGAAACAATGGCATCGTTATCACCCGTTCAGAGAACTTATGCCTCAAGCAAGAATACGTTCGTATATAAAGAACTCGCTACGTGCAGCCATGTCTTCATCCGCAACGACACAGTACGCAGCCCTCTGGTACCGCCGTACGACGGACCCTACGAAGTGTTAGAACGCAGTGGAAAAACATTCAAGGTGCAGTTACCACTTCGCACTACCATCGTGTCCATAGACAGACTGAAACCGGCACACTTGTACAATGCAGAGGACTTTTCAACTACTGCAGCGCACAAACGACCGTCCGTACCAGCGAAGACTGCGCCGCGAGCGACTGAGGTAGCACCGCCGCCGTCAAAGCAGCCCTACGTCACTCGATCGGGACGCCCGGTAAGACCCTCTGTACGCTTCGCTTAGGGGGGAGTACTGTGGCGTCACGACCACACTTACACATTCATAAATACTTACACATTATACTTACGAACAGTTACACCATTACCATTACCATAATTATACCACATACCACATACCATACCCATTACCGACCAACACCATACCATAACCAATATTTAGAAAAGCAGTTAGTAAATAACACATACACATGCAATACATAACACATTTATTAGTACACACACACCCCCACACTTTTGACGTCTGCCGTTAAGAAACAAGAAGTCGTGAAGCTTAGAAACAAGAATCAACGAGTGCGCCGTGAAAACGACATCACAAGTTGCGTGCAGTACATGCAGCGGAGCCCGAAGCAGTCGACGGTTCCACGTCGCTGAAGCACGCACACGGCGACAACACTCTTGCTGGGGAGATGTGTACTGCAGGTCGGATCGCGCCAAAATGGACGAGCTGCACTGGCTCGGTATATTTATACCTGCGCCGCCGCCGGACCGCGCGCGTCGCGTAGCAACGGTCACGCGCGGGGCCGCGAGGGGAACTCGCGCTTCGCAGCACTAGCGCCACCATACGGCATGCGCAGGAAACCTCAAGATCCACTCTGATTGGTCGGTGGGATAATTTGTAGATAGCTCACTTGTTAATATTTAACATGTACAAATTGTAAATATAATAAGAGCATTTTGTCAAATAAATATATACGTGATTCCAGTCTTGAAGAGTCTTAATTACAAGTAGGAAATAGTCCTTCCCTACATAACTTTAGGTTTTATATTTGGTATACATTTAGTAAACATTTATTTACGCGGACGACTGAAAAAGTGGTGGAGACATCTGTAACATGTGTTAAAAAGCATGTTGCGACCCCACTGCGAGTGAGTGAGTGAGTGAAGAGGGAGAAAAAAGTTCCGATTACTCATGCCACAGAGAATCAATGAATTACTATATCTACCTTTATTTAAATACGACTGCCTTTAATAAAGCTTAAGTAGATATCGAATTGAAATTACTTTAATTTTAATCACGACGTTTCGAAAGCTTTCCAGCCTTCGTGGTCACGGGAGAGACTGAGGTGTAGGTCGTCTCGAAAAGTTAATGTTACATTGCCTACCTTCATTTTAAAATTATACACTTATTTGTTAATTATTTAAAAAAGTTAGACCTACGCAGAAAGAGCTTACAGGCAGGTCTTTTGGGTTCCGATTTAATTAAATGTATACTTGGATCCCAGGCTTGTGCAAACTTCCCACCATCTTCTCTATTGAAATTGAGATATCGTAGTTAAGTAAATAAACTTCCGATATGCAAACAAACTAAGACATAAAAACTTAAACTGGACGCATCCGGTAATAATTAGTTCCGCATGATGAGCGGATGTCGACTCGAGGTCTGGCAAATACGAAGTTCGTTAAGTGAACTCGCTCTAAAGTAACTCAGTGGGACTCTACACGGCGCGCGGAGTTAAACTCGCTCTGTTTGACAACTACGATCATTATAGTGAGGCCAATTCTCGTAATTTTAAATGCTCAAAATATCATCCCGATATAGTCTCAGCGTCAAAAAAGTTGCAAATGGCATTCTCTTAAACCAACAATCAACGTCAAATGCACCTAGCATTAGCAGTAGCATTATACCGTTTTGGCTTCAGTCAACTTTTATTCTACATTCAATCTCATTACGATCTATGTTCACATTTGACGTTGATTATTGATTTAGGAGAATGCCATTTACAACTTACTTGACGCTGACACTAGATCGGAATGATATTTTGAACATTTAAAATTACGAGAATTGGCCTCATTGTCATCACTTTTAACCGACTTCAAAAAAGGAGGAGGTTAGTGATTTCTTAGGGTTATGCGAATATTACACATAAAACAGACACTGAAAACATTGACTAAAATAATATACCGCAATAAAATCCGTATAAAATAGTTTTATTTTAAGGAGAAGGTTCTCAATTAGGTGCGTTTTTTTTGCTTTTTTATGTATGTACATCGATTTCTCCGCGAATTGTGGACCGATTTTATTGGAAAAATTTCACTCGATAGATTTTAGCTGCGATGTGATCCCATATAGTAACAAATTCTATAGGTATCTTTGGAGTCGGTACCTGTGTCAAAAAAATGCAAGTTTTGTTAAATATTATTTTATATAAGATCATTTTAATGGTAGAGCCACGCTATAGACAGTTTTGTCTACTGCATGAATGGACCAGCTCGACCGGTTCGTTACCACTGTCTCACAGGAAACCGGCGTAAAGTAGCAGCTTGCTACTGCGTTTCGTACCGTGAATGAGATATCCGGAGGCTCAAATCCCCATCCCCTCCCCAATCCCTTAATTATCCCTTTCCTTTAAGGTTGGCAATGCGCCCATGATCCTTTTAGTATTGTGGGCGTACATGGGCGGTGGAGATCACTTATCAGGTGTCCCACTGGCTCGTTTGCCGGCCTATGCTATAAAAAAGGAGACTTTAGATGAATTTTGATTTAAAATTGACAAATTTTAGATTTAGACTTAAGCCGCTTAACTTCTATCCTTTAGGGACTCAAACAAGTTTCTCTAGAGCAGTAATTGCGAAATTAGTAGGACACCTAAACGTTAGCGAGAAGTTACAACAATTAACCACAACTTAAATATAAGTCTTCCCAAATCTAGAATAGTTAAGGTCTGTACCAAATTAAATTTCCAACCGCAGTTTAAAATTACTTACGCAAGACGACATGCGCCGCACACAGTTGAGTTAAACCGAATTCACGCAACTAGTGTCGGTTACTTTCAGGCAGCATTTAATCAAGTCATTTTATGCTTTAGTTGCACCGTATTATGATAAAAGTTGTGAGCTTTTTTTTATTAGCTTGAGTGACGAAACGAGCAGGTCGTTTGCCGGATGGTAAGCGCCACGCCTGCCCATAAACAAAGAAGGAATTACAAAGCACTGCATGGCATTGGACTGCGCTCGTCACCCCGAGACATAAGATGTTAAGTCTCATAATGCCGAGTAATTTCACTGGCTTCAATATCCTTCAAACCGGAACACAACAGTGCTTACACACTGTTGCTTGGCGGCAGATATGGACAAAGCGGTGGTACCAACCCAAACGGCCTCTCGCATACGAGAGACTCACCACCTTGTAAATTGCTTCGGCAATCTCCATTTTCAGGGTTCCTTACCTGAGAAGGAAATAGTGGGACTCTTAAAGGGTTATTTTGTTGTCCATTCGTCTGTCGAAACTCTTTTTTTATATAGCATAGGCCCGCAAACGAGCAAGTGGGTCAAATAAATCTAAATAAGATGTGCTTCGTCATAAATAGTTATAATATCTAATATCGATGAAGATGTGCAAATATTTTATCATATGGTACGGAACTCTCCCGGAGCGCGAGTATTATTCGCACTCGATGGACAAAAACCAAAAAGCTCTAAATATACATAAGTAATTAATTCTCTGTCGGTGCTTTCTACCTATAAATGACCATCCCAATGCACATAGCATCGATAGCACAAAAGCAGCGACATAATTTTTTTAGGTTTTTTGACTATATTTTTTAATATCATCAGATGACGAGATGAGCAGGACGCTCGACTGATGGTAAGCGTCATGCCGGCTCATAAGCAGAAGCAACACCATCAGAACTTTAAATTATGAAGTACTGCATGGTACGGTAAAGGTACATAAATTTGGAGCTCTGTAAGAATAAATACAGCAGTGATAGCTCAATGAGGAGTGGTATGGACTGTCGAGACGAAAGTCGCAGGTTCGAAACCAGCCCCGAGAGCATACACCTCTGGCTTTTCTAAATTACGTGTGTATTAATTGTTAATTATCACTTGCTTTAACGGTGAAGGAAACATCGAGAGGAAACCTGCATACGTGAGAAGTTCTGCATAAGAATTTCGAAGGTATGTGAAGTCTGCCAACCCGCATTAGGCTAGCCTGGTGGACTAAGGCCTGACCCCTCTCATTCAGTAGAGGAGGCCCGTGCCCAGCAGTGGGACGTATATAATACAGGGCTAGTATTATAATTATAGTAAGAATAAAGGTGCGTTTTCATGTTTCTCCTGACAGTGCACTCGAAGCTGATGAAAATACATTTTTGAATTCTACATTCAAAGTGTAATTGAAATATCACACTAGAACACAAAGACGAAGGATTCCCGAATTGTATAACAGTTTTAATATATCTCTGATGTAACGTTTTGACGACAGATTCAAATTAAGTTTTCCATGTTGCTTGCAATGTTTTGTCGGAGACACTTTTCTGGGTTAGGGAATTGTGTTGCCAGATCTGTTTTTAGAAATATCGGGCTTTTGATACAATACATTTGGAACCCCAGCCGTATAACCCCCTATCTATTTGATTAATTGCGTTGTGGGTTAAAGACAGCTTACGAGTAGTGTTCCCAAAGAACCACCGAGTTTCGGTGTTCGTTGTCAAAAAATATGCACCACTGTGGTTTCTGGCATATAGGAGAACGCATTACCCTGTGAGCGCGCATAATCATACTTCTCGTTCGTTGAAAATTGCCTGCTATCCATCACCCGCTCATCTCATGATTCATGCTCTCTGTTTTCGCTGACATTTTTTAAATTACGACACTGTTACTTTCTCATGGATGTTGTAGTGAGATTTTTGGTCTCCCCATCAAGGCTCATTTAATAAGCATGGGCCACGGAAGCAACGCTTAAAACGAATAAGACAAACGTTACGATTAAAATGATGTGCTTCGGAAATCTATTTCGTAAAGAAGAATATACTGTGATGATGATGACTATATTCATTATTCTATATTTACGAGTGGTAGAGCCACGCTGTAGACAGTTCTGTCTACATCATGAATGGGCCGGCTCGTCCGGGTCGTTACCACTGGGTCACAGAAAACCGACGTAAAGTAACAGCTTGCTGCTGCGTTTCGTACGGTGAATGAGATATCCGTAGGCCCAAATCCCCTCCCCTTCCCACCCCTTAATTATCCCTTTCCTTTAAGGGCGGCAACGTGCCCATGACTCTTTTGGTATTGTGGGAGTACATGGGCGGTGGTGATCACTTACCATCATGTGACCCACTCGCTCGTTTGTCGCCCTATGCAAATAAAAAAAATGAAACTTGTTACAACATTAGATTTTCTTTTTTTTTTCTACGAAGTATTCTGTTTGTTTTTTTTTACTAGGCCTGTATTAAACACGTCCTACTGGGCACGGGTCTCATCTACTGAATGAGAGGGGTTAGGCCTTAGTCGACCACGTTAGCCTAGTGCGGGTTGGCAGACTTCACATACCTTTAAAATTCTTATGACACTTCTCAGGTATGCAGGTTTCCTCACGATGTTACCTTCACCGATATAGCAAGCGATAATTAACAATTAATACACATATTTTAAGTCTGAGGTGTATACTCTTGAGGCTAGTTTCGACCTGCGACTTTAGTCTCGACAGTCCGTGCCACTCCCCACTGAGCTATCGTTGCTTGCTATTCTTTTATTATTCTAGATTAACCGGATGGAAGGTGGTAGGTCCCTCGTATGCGAGAGGCCGGCTGGGTTGGTACCACCGCATTGTCTATTCCTGCCGCCAAGCAACAGTGTGTAAGCACTGTTGTGTTCCGGTTTGAAGGACATTGAAGCCAGTGAAATTCCTGGGTATTATGAGACTTAACAACTTATGTCTTGGGGTGGCGAGCGCAGTCCAGTGTCATGGAGTTTTTGTTATTTAAAGTTCTGTGTGGCGTTGCTTCTGTTTATGAGCAGGCGTGGCGCTTACCATCAGGCGAGCGACATGCTCGTCTCGTCATTCATGCTAATAAAAAAAATTGCCGGACACTCAAAGTATATTCGTACTAATTCGTAGAAACTGAACATTCCCGAAGCGCATAATTTATGCCGTTGTTCTGTATATAATTATGTATTTCATTGCTTTCTTTGCCCTCGGTTTAAACCGTTGACTGAGTATATAATAGACTCCTACCTAAGGTGGCGCAGAAAGAGACACGGATACAATTTCGAGGGTTACCGCGTCAAAAACAAATTACCCCACAATTTGTTTTGTTACGTGACGTCATGTACTACAATTTCTTGAGAAATAATAGGTTCTTGCTTTTGTGAGTAAATAATACAACATGGTTATTTTCAATTACCTTTTATTATATAAATATTATTTTTATTAGCTTTAGATGAGACGCGCAAGTCACTCACCTGCTGACAAGAACCTCGAATTATGAAGTACTACATGGCACTGAACTACACTCGTCAGCCAGATACATAAGGTGTTGTGTCATAATGCCAAGTAAATTCACTGGCGCGGGCGTCAATGTCCTTCAACAATAACAAAACAACATAACAGTAGTAACACACTGCTGCTTGGCGGCAGAAATAGACAAACCGATGATACCCACCCAGACGGCCTCTCGCATACGATGGTCTGTATGTAGTTTGTGAGAAATTTCCCTTAGTAATTTATTTGTCTATAAAATGTACACCATTACAGTTTGAAGCCGGTCAATGTGCATAATAGTTTTAAAAATGTTAAACTCAAAACATATGGACCAAACTTAGAGTGGTAGAGCCACGCTGTAGACACTTGTCTACAGCATTTATGGGCCGGCTCGTCCGGGTCATTATCACTGTCTCACAGAAAACCGGCGTAAAGTAGCAGCTTGCTGCTGCGTTTCGTACGGTGAGTAAGATACCTGGAGGCCCAAACCCCCTCCCCTTCCCAATCCCTTATATATCCCTTTCCTTTAAGGTTGGCAACGCACCCATGATTCTTTTGATATTGTAGGCGTACATGGGCGGTGGAGATCACTTACCATCAGGTGACCCACTTGCTCGTTTGCCGGCCTATACAATAAAAAAAACATGGATTATAACTTATTTAAATCAAAAGTTTATATTATTGATCTGTAATGTAAATTAGAATTTTTTACTTTCATTTTTGCCTTCCTCAGTGGCGCAGTTGTAATGCGTACGCGGTACGACTGCTGTGCTGAGGTCTCGGGCTCAATCCCCGGGTCGGGCAAAGTTCCCGGGATGGGATTTTCTATCATGCTATGCTTAGTATCAGCCCGGAGTTTGGAATTGTTCCCGGTATGGCGATAAAGTTTGCCTCCTATCACATCATGGGATGAATATAAACTAGGCGAAATGTAGGTATACATAAATGTAGGTTTGGGGAAAACAGGCGTGAGTGCGTATTTAATTTAACTGTATTTTCTGAATATTTGAATTCTGTGGTTACTTATTATTGTGACAAGAATTACCATTGTTATATTAAAAAGCCTTTACTCTAATATAAATACCATTATATAGCAAAATTAATATGTCCCATAATATGGGGTAATAATTTATTGAAATTTCGGCAACACCAAACGGAGTAATTTTGTTTGGTAATAAACTTTATTATATGATATTTACTTTGATTAATGCTTTACTACGAAGAATTTTACTTCAAGAATACTCTAAAAACAATAATATATTTTTTTACAGCTTTATTACTGATAAAGCGTGGTATACTTACGAATGAAACGATAAGTCCGGCATTTTCCATCCACTATCACTTTTACACCCTAAAATGCTACACCGCACCATGGTTACTTCGAAAATTATATAAATACAAGTCGACGTTGTTATCAACAACAAATAATCGCATGTATTTTTACTTTTACATTAATTATTAATTATTTAATTTATTTTACCAGGAAGACAATAGACAACTATACGTCAACTGTCAAACTTTGTTTATGCAAGTAGTTTGATATACTTCAAATACTAAACATTCGTCATGAAACAAGAAATATGATCGTTCTGTTTCGTTCTTTTATAGGATATCACCATAAGTAGCTCTTTTTCTTGTGCGAATGCGACAAAAGCTATGAATTTCTCTAGGTATTCTCCCTCTACGGTTTAAACGAACCTTATAATATGCTTTTTGTTGTAGCACTATTTTAATCTAGTTGTAAAGGCGTAAACGGGAAAAAGAGAAATTAGCTAAAATTAAGTCACCTGGCAACACAGGAATGAAATGCAGATAGAATTGTAAAGGCGTAAACGGAAAAACGAGAAGTTTAGCTAAAATTAAAACACCTGGCAACACAGGAGTGAAATGCAGACTGTATTTTCATTGCAAGCTGATTGTGCAATGTAATTGTACCGTTTATTCAACACGTCACGCCGGCCTGTTAAGTACAACAGACGGACACCGCAACCTTTCACTACATAGAAATAAAATTACGGCATTCAAATTGGTGTGACTGCCTCGGTGGCGCAGTTGTAATGCGTACGCGTTACGATTGAGGCCAACGCTGAGGTCTCGGGTTCGATCCCCGAGTCGGGTAAAGTGGTATTGGGTTTTTCTATTACGAAATGCTCAGTATCAGCCCGGAGTCTGGAAGTTCAGGAGTTGTGCCCGGTATTGTGATAGGCTCGCCCTCTATCACATAAGGGACGGAGATACGCTCGGCCAAATGTGCGTGTACTGGTTACACCTCTGCCTACCCCTTCGGGGATTACAGGCGTGAGTGCGTATGTATGTTTTTTGGATTGTACGTTATGCGATATATCCATAAAATGAGGACCAATTTTGATGATTCTTTGTGTGCCCGATATGCAAATCTATCACGAACAGAAATAAGTTCGGTAAATCGTGAGTGCTAGTTGCTCCTCTACCGACCAGTTTAGGGATACAGGCGTGAGCTTATGTTTGTATTTGAAAACTTAGTTAATTACCCAAAAAGTATTGGTAGTCTACAATCATCTGACCAGTTTGATGAACTATAAATAATAGAGAATACATATTTTTTTTTGCCTAGATAGGCAGACGAGCAGACGGCCCACCTGATGGTAAGTGGTTACCGCCACCCATGGACCTCAGCAGCCGCTGCCGTAAATATAACATAATCTCATGACTGTATTCCCAAAGAGGCAGGCACAGGTGCAACTAGTGCTCGACTCTTATTTCCGTCCCATCGTGTGATAAGGAGAGGCCTTTCGACATACTGGACAAACCTTGGGTAACCGCAAACGGGCAAACTCAAACACAGACTGTGATTGCCGACCTAGGATTTTCAACCCAGAACTTTACAGTTCCTCAGCATAAGTAGGCTTCCACTAATCTAATGAGGCGATTTTTTTTACTATTCCCTACACGTTTGAGAAGTACATTAGTACATTGCGATTTTTCAAATATTTCCCACACGATTGAGAAGTAGTACATTAGCAAAGTAGGTATCGTATTGGGTGCCATTTTCCGAGTGCCGCATGAAAGCATTTTCCCCCTATTGTCTAGATTTTCAATGGAATCGCGTGAGGTTTTATTGTTGCGGACACAACATCTAATCACTCGAACATCTCTCAAGGCTAATTATGTAGTAGTTAATGAAGTATGTAAATGATTCTATTGTAGTGGTTTATGGTTTTTATCAACAAGTCGAGAGTGTAGATATCCTACTAATATAAGAAACTAGCTTTTGCTCGCGGCTCCGCCCGCGTGAATGGCCTATACGGGAAAAAAGACTTATATAGCCTATAGCCTTCCTCAATAAATGGGCTATCTAACACTGAAAGAATTTTTCAAATCGGACCAGTAGTTCCTGAGATAAGCGCGTTCAACCATACTCTTCAGCTTTATATATTACTAGAAACTAGAAATGGATTTTTGTGAATTTGTTTGTTAGTCAATCACGCCTTAAAAGCTGATCGATTTTAAGTGACATTTGGTACACAGGTAGATCTGGGTTAGGTTATATATGCCTTTTTATCCCGGAAAATGCAGTTCACGTGGCCGGAGCCGCGAACAAAATAGAATATTTCTATAAATATATCTAATCCTAACTTCCGTCCATCTCATGATGTGATAGGGGACGAGCCTATCGCCATATCGGGCACAATTCCAGACTCTGGGTTGATACTAAGCATTTCATGATAGATAAACCCAGTATCACTTTACCCGACCCGGGAATCGAAGTCGAGACCTTAGCACAGCAGTCGTACCACGTATGCATTACAACTGCGCCACCGAGCCAGTCTAACGTAACGTAAAATATCCTTAGAAATAAGGGCAATAAAACATATTTTACCTTTGTATGCTGTTACACAATGAACAATGAATCCCGCGGACGCACAAGATTTTGTAAGGACGTGGGATCGCTCATTGGATGATATTGTGGACGTGAGTGCATGATTCCACCGTCATACGACATTCTCACAGTAACGCTCGGTTTCTGAAAGGCTGATCAATGTTAAATTAAGTAATCAAGTGTCAAATCTCATGTAAGTCGAAATTGAGTTGCTGGAAGCGTGGTCAACACCTTTGATTTGACACACATGTTAGCTTAGTGATTTCTTTTATGTTAACGCGAATATTACACCTTGAAATAAAACTAGTTTATACGGATTTTATCTCGGAATAAAATAAAATTAAACCACGATAAAATCCGTATAAACTAGTTTTATTTCACACATGTTAGCTAACATAACTTTCAAATTAATATGATAAATCGTATGTCAAACGGTACTAAAGAGAGATCAAACATTTTTCACTAAATAACGTATCAGCAACTCGAATTGATTTGACAGCGATGTCAAATCAAAGTTCTGTTAGTTGAATGTTGATTTGATCAGCCTTTCAGAAACCGGGTGTTAGTGCTTTTAACAAATTTATTGGTTGCAAAGTTACACATTCAGCACGAAGGTCTATGCACCTCTTACAGTACTGTCAATTTGACTATTGACATAAGTTATTGTTTATTCTTCTTCTTCATCCACCTACCCTTATCCCACTAGCAGTGGGATCATGTAAGCTTTTTAACACATGTTACGGAAAGATTTGGATTGTAGTTTTTACGTCCGGCCGCCTGCCTGACGTCAACCCCTCTGGGGAGATATGTTATTATTTACATACGCACTCACGCCTGTAATCCCCGAAGGGGTAGGCAGAGGTGTAACCAGTACACCCACATTTCGCCGAGCGTATCTCCGTCCCTTATGTGATAGGGGGCGAGCCTATCACCATACCGGGCACAAATTCCAGACTCCGGGCTGATACTGAGCATTTCGTAATAGAAAAACCCAATACCACTTTACCCGACCCGGGGATCGAACCCGAGACCTCAGAGTTGACCTCAATGGTAACGCGTACGCATTACAACTGCGCCACCGAGGCAGGCATGTTATTATTTATTAGTTCAAAATAAAAAAAAATACGTATACGCATTATAATTATGATTCAAGATAGGTACCCCGGACGTAAACTGTCAGATATTCTGGGAGTCCGCAGTTAGTCTGTCAAACTGTGTTAATTTCTTGGTGATTTTTCGTCTAATCGTAGTAAAAGTAGATAATTGATTACTTAAACAAATATTATTGGATTTCCTTTCATATAATAGGGTAGTTTCCTATATTGAATTTTATACATTATTTTATAAGCAACAGAAAATGATACGCAAAAGAAACGATTTTATTAAAACACAATCAAAATTGGTTCAGAAATGTGCCCGCAGTTATGATTTTAAATGTTGGTATGAGGAAAAGTGGGTGCGTAGTAGGGATATCTCACTATCTCGCTTGCACGCGTGCACTATAATGAACATTTTACACAGTGACGTCAAAGGTTGCATCGTCTGTCATTTGACAATTACCCCTTCTACAGGATTTGAATGGCTTCTATCTTATTTATTTTTGGTCCGATTTATAAAATTCTTTCTGCAATAGATTTTGTGTAACATAACTTATTGATTTAAATAATAAAAAAAATCTAGTCAACTACCCTATTATGATACCGTTTATACATAACATTTTTTTTTTTATTACCTTTTTATGACGAGACGAGCAGGTCGCTCCCCCGATGGTAAGCGTCATGCCTGCCTATAAACAGAAGCAACACCAATCAGACCTTCGAATTATGAAGTACTGCATGGCACTACAATACAAGGGACTTACCACCTATTATCGTCCTCCCTATCTGTCTTTAATGCTTATTGATTTGCCATTGATCTCTATATATTTGAGCTGATTAAACATCAATTCTATAGCAATATGTAGAAACATTGGTGTGATAATTACAAGTTAAAAAATTTACACTCTGTTTATTCATATTTACATTGATAATTGAAAAGTTTGTATTATTTAATGAGGGCGCGGTAAGTGGCTTCAATATTGCGGTCGGCAATATTTTGCGTTGATTGAGTGGATGGATAATTTTCACCGTAGCTATATGTAATAGCGATATCTTATTTTAAATCGGAATTTGTATATAATTTATAGAACTAAATAAATAAATAAATACACCCAACAGTCACTCACATAGTCCTGGTCCCACACTAGGTAAACCTGTATCGTGGGTATCAGGAACTACGAAGGACTTGCGGTCCCACACCACCCAGACCCGTAACAAATATTTGTGGATCACACAAGCATTTGTCTCGGTGCGGGAATCGAACCCACGGTCTCTCGCTTAGCAACTATTTATTCAATGCAAAGGTTGGTAAGTTTGAAATTCCCTTTTGTACCACCGCATTCTGGTAAAATTTAATTCCTCATTGTACCACTGATGGTACAGTTGGTGGTACATTGAGGAATAATCGGATTGTTTATATTGATTCTACAATTATTACATCTGAAAGGTTGATTATTTGTGGGTTTGAATGCTTGTTAATTAATAGCGCTTTAATGACTAACAAATTGGAATGAAATTTGGTATACATAATACCATGATTTAGAATAGGACTTAGGCTGCTTTTATTCTAGGAAAAGACATTAATGCGTGCGGAACTACGAGCATAAGTTTGTTTACTAATGTCCCTGAATGATTTTTTTGAGTGGTAGAGCCACGCTGTAGCCACTTGTCTACAGCATGTATGGACCGGCTCGTCCGGGTCATTACCACTGTCTTACAGAAAACCGGCGTAAAGTAGCAGCTTGCTGCTGCGTTTTGTACGGTGAGTGAGATATCCGGAGGCCCAAACCCCTCCCCTTCCCAATCCCTTAATTATCCCTTTCCTTTAAGGTCGGCGACGCACCCATGATTCTTTTTGTATTGTGGACGTACAGGGGAGGTGGAGATCACTTACCATCAAGTGACCCACTTGCTTGTTTGCCGGCCTATACTATAAAAAAAACTAGGAAAAAACATTAATGCTTGCGGAACTACGAGCAAAAGCTAGTTAGCTAGTTAGCTAGCTAATATCCCTGAATGACGTATGGTAGTGGAGATGCACTTCAGTCCAATATCTGCGGTATGTGCGAAGCGCGGATTGGCCGAGCCGTGTGTCGGGCAGCGCGCGTCGCGTGACGTCACGTGGTCGGTGGCGTTCCATTCAATTGATTACTTTATTGAGATGTCTCTTTGATGTCACACTTCAGATAGCAAAAAACAATCCGCGCAGGACTTAATTTACAATCTTTATGGATTTTTATGATTTTGTCTTTCTTTCTACTTTGCGTTATCCCGGCTAATGCCAGGGTCCGCCTTCCTACTAATGGCCGTTCCCAATATTAATCTTCAATTTCACGATAGATAGCTATCGTCAAACATCCTTATTGTTCTATCTACTGCTTGGAATCGTCCCTATTTTTTAGATATACATCGGATACTATGATAGCAATAGATAGGCAGTCTATCTGGGCCCTCTTGTGCGTTATGTTCATACAAGCTGAGAAAGAGGAACTATTGTTTAATTTATGTTAGAAAATATGAAGATATGATTTAGATTAGAAATATAAGTTTTATTTTAACATTTATCTATAATTCTTATTTTTTACCACTGTAAATGAAATAATAATAACGAGAAATACTTATTATGTTGCAAAACACAATGTAATAACGAAACGTTTTACTGTCAATACATTACGGCTCTGAATACAAGTCCTTTGAACAAAAATCCCAAGCGAATTTGGGGGATTTTACTGAAGTGGGGAATTATTTTGTTTGCATTAACAAATATTTATATTTCTCTTGCACTTAATTTAATTATCAAAACGGTGCATTATTTTTATTTATGGGAATCTTAGATTTTTTTATCCTTTCTTTTAGATTTTTACATAATTTATTTCGTTTTTTGTATTGCAGTGCAAGTGCCATGTAAGCCTTGTATACTCATGGCTATTTCTTCAAAATGCGTTATTTATTTCGTTTTTTTACAGCCGAGGATATCTGTTTATCGGTCAAAATCTACCGATAAAGAAAAAACTAAATAACTTTATCGACAGATAGCACATAAAAAATATTGGGACGCTTGAACTGTCATTTTCATAGTGTTGTATACCTATCTGTAGTCAGCTATCAGTCCTCTCATCGGTAGACAGCAATGAAGAATAGGATTACCTATCATTAGTAAGTTTATTGGGACGGTAAAACGGAAAATAGATAAAATTTTCTATCGCCGGTATAGCAAAACTAGAGACAGACAGAATATAGGGAACGGCCATAAGCCTCCACTTCGCCATATCTTGAGTTTCTTTTCGGTGTAGCGTGTAAGTAGATATATTATGTATTATACAAGGTAAGGTATTATAATACTATTAATAAAGAGTCGTTACTGAGCACTCGATCTTTTAATACGTCTCATGAACCATAGGGCGGAAACGAGCAAGTGGGTCACCTGATGATAATGATCTCCACCGCCCATATAGGCCCACAATATCAAAAGAATCATGGGCGCGTTGCCGACGTTACAGGAAATGGATAATTAAGTGATTGGGAAGAGGAGGGGGATTTAGGCCTCCGGTTATCTCTCTCACCGTACGAAACGTAGCAGCAAGTTGCCACTTTACGATGGTTTTCTGTGAGACAGTGGTAACGGACCTGGACGAGCTGGCCCATTCATGCTGTAGACAAAAGTGTGGCTCTACCACTCTAAAAAAAGCATCCTCTGTAGTAAGACAAATGGCTCTCATGTCTCCCTTTAATACGTCAAGCCAGCGTTTTTTGGGGCGTCCGCGGATCGTACTCCTGGTACTTTCTGGCACAGACATTTATGATACTTTGTATGAGGATTTATTTCAGAATTCACTTCATGCGAGGCGAAGCCGCGAGCAACAGCTAGTTATATATACTCGTAACACTGAAAAGTCGCAATTGAGACGGTCCCGAGGGATCCTGAGTGTACTTTGGATTGTTGTCGGAACCGCCACTGCGCTTTGCGCTTTGCCGCTTTGTGGCCCGTCTCATAGTGACTCCCATAATAACGCCATTCGACGTCTCCGGCAGCACGCTGTTTTCGTGCAGCCGTCCATCTCGGGGTCGCACCGTAAGATCCCCTTTGTCCCCAATTAGATGCATATTACGAGAGGCATAGGATACCGTGGAAGAATTCTACAAAAGCCCCCAGTCCATAGGGCAGGTGCCTATGTCGCTGCCGGTCAAATGAAATTCCACCGTTTCCAAAGAGACCTATAGAAATAGTTATTTTTTTTAAGTATGTTTTCATCAAACTTTTTTAAATTTGTATAATGTAAATTCCAATACGATAACATAATCGCAACAAATGTACAGCAATTGGCCGAGGAGTTTTTTTACTTCATCAGGTTTTAACTAAATTTATATCAGACCACATCGTAGTTAAACTTTATCGAATGAAAAAGAACAACAAAATCGGTCAACTATTATGTCGAAGAAATCGATGCACAAACATAAAAGGACATAAATAAAATAATATAACAGAATTGAGAAGCTCCTTCTTTTTGACATCCTCCGTGGCGCAGTGGGCGAGTAGAGTAGGTTCGATCCCCGCACCGAAACAAATATTTGTGTGACCCACAAATATTTGTTTTGGGTCTGGGTGTTGTGAGACCGTAAGTGTCTCGTAGTTCCTGATACCCACGACACTAGATTCTCAACTTACTGTTGTGTCAGGATAATATAGGAAGCACGTAAGTTATGTTTCGTACCTTTAAAGACAAATAGTTACTAAAAAAAAAATTTTGGAATTGAGTTACTAATGCCATTTTTTTCAAAATTATATACTATACGATGAATTTTACACTTTCATAAAAAATCCACTTTTAGAGGTAGATGGCGCTAATTTTGACCGTTACAAAACTAAATAAGATTTGTTGGCTAAATGCAATATAGTGTTTATACTAGTTGTTACATACATACGCACTCACGCCTTTAATCCCCGAAGGGGTAGGCAGAGGTGTAACCAGTACACCCACATTTCGCCGAGCGTATTTCCGTCCCTTATGTGATAGGGGGCGAGCCTATCGCCATACCGGGCACAAATTCCAGACTCCGGGCTGATACTGAGCATATCATAATAGAAAAACCCAATAGCACTTTACCCGACGCGGGGATCGAACCCGAGACCTCAGCGTTGACCTCAATCGTAACTCGTACGCATTACAACTGCGCCACCGAGGCAGTCAATTAATTTTTTAATTTTATATTTTCGATTAGTAACGGTTTCTCTAGGTGCAGTTTGTGCACCTTATTATTTTCGATGTTCTTGTATTGATTTAGGTGCGTGAAATATTCCTTCTTAAAGGCACACCTGCTTCAAAAGTCTGTTGATATTATACAGTCTGTACTTATTTGATCACTTGCTATAAATTACGAAGCTGACTACGCAGCCATCATAAGGAAAATATCTACAGCTGCCATTTATATAATATAGTAATATAATATTCAGAATAATAAAAAAGACGAATCAGAATGGAAAGCCGTCCAAGCGCGCGGAGCCGCAAGCAAAAGCTAGTTACATTATAAAGCAGAATCGTCTAAAGCAGAGGCCCTGAGAAATCGGCATTTGGTAAAGTCGAGTGTCGGTTTCTCCCGGGCCTCATAAAAAGGCGACAGATGATCGTGTTCGGTCTAAGCTACCGCTCCTTTAGCTGTTAGTTCAGTACACAATGCGAAATTCTGTAAAATTGATCGCTTGCCACATTTTTAACCGCACCTTATTTTTGCATAGGCCGGCAAACGAGCCAGTGGGTCACCTGATGGTAAGTGATCTGTAACGACCATGTACGCCCACGATACAAAAGAATTATGGGCGCGTTGCCGACCTTAAAGGAAAGGGATAATTAATAAATACACCCAACAGTCACACACATAGTCCTGACCCCACACTAGGTAAACCTGTATTGCGGGTATCAGGAACTACGAGGGACTTGCGGTCCCACAACACCCAGACCCGGAACAAATTTTTGTGGATCACACAAACATTTGTCTCAGTGCGGGAATCGAACCCACGGCCTCTCGCTTCGCAGCCGGCAACTCACCCGCTGCGCCACGAAGGCTGTCAATTAAAGATATTTCCTCCGGATATCTCACTCACCGTACGAAACACAGCAGCAAGCCGCTACTTTATGCCAGTTTAAAATAGTACACATGCAAAGGTAATCACACGTAACTCATACACGCAACAAAAATTAATGAACGTTCTAAATCAGCTTTATTTCATATAAGTTAACGTCTAAATATTACATTTCTAAATCGAGATACGACGTTCTGCATCGCGCAAATAGGCGTTCGCCTATTTACGAACGCCCGCGCTCGTTTAAAAGGTTAAGTGTAAACTAGAGATCATGAATTGATGAATTAACGAGGTGCACAGACTTTTATAACCCCGCCCCTTTGCACAGAGTTTTGGTGGGGTAATTTTTTTGCTTGAGTTACGTTTTTTTTTAATAGTATAGGCCGGCAAACGAGCAAGTGGGTCACCTGATTGTAAGCGATTTCCACCGACCATTTACGCCCACGATAGAAAAGAATTATGGGCACGTTGCCGACCTTAAAGGAAAGGGATAATAAGGGATTAGGAAGGGGAGGGGGATTTGGGTTTCTTCTTATTTCGATGGTATAAAATAATAAAATAGTAATAGTAACTTTTTGTTTTGAGTCGCACTATCGCCCCAACACCTCGTCTTCTCAAGCACTCTGCCGCCCTTAGTGATTAAATAAGTTGTAACAAAACTTAAAAACCGACTTCAGAAAATAACACTGAATAGTCAAAAATAACAATTTCTATGGGTCTGTTTGGAGTCGGTGCAATTTTATTTGACCGGTAGCGACACAGGCTACTAAAATTTTGAAGTCGGTTTTTAAGTTTTGTTAAAAATAATTTTATTTTTTAATTTTTAGTGGTAGTTACAGCAATAGCATGTAAATTCCAATACAATAACACAATCGCGACGTGTGTACTGTTGTCCGTTGAAGAGTTTATTTTTTTTACTCCGTAATCCGTCATCAGATCTTAACTAAATTTATATGGGATCACATCTCAGCTAAACTATATCGAATGAATTATTTTACATTTCGATAGATCGATGCGGATAAATCGATGTACATACATAAAAAAGCTAAAAAAAACGCGCCGAATTGAGATCCTCCTCCTTTTTTTAAATCGGTTAAAAATAACAATTTCTATAGTTTTCATTGGAGTCGATGCCTGTGGAGCTGCCGGACAAATGAAATACATATGGTATGGGCCCCATGCCGTTTATGCAGGTAATAATTTAAGTACACTGAATATTACATACATACGCACTCACGCCTGAATTCCCGAAGGCGTAGGCAGAGGTGTAACCAGTACATCCTCATTTCGCCGAGCGTATCTCCGTCCCATAATGTAATAGGGGCGAGCCTATCGCCATGCCGGGCACAATTCCAGACTCCACTGGACTCCAGACTGAACAATTCATAATAGAAAACCCCAATATCATCGAACCCGAGACCTCAGCGTCAACCTCAGTCGTAACGCGTATGCATTACAACTGCGCCACCAAGGCTGTTCAGTAACTGAATATTACTACGTTGAAAAGCAGCAAATGGCTAAAAACGTCTTTTTAATTTAGGTAACTAAGAACCTTGAAACTCATTATTAGATACGTGTTATAAATTACTAATTTGAAAGTCTAAATCCAGTAAGAAACGTCCTTCGTAAACTATCACGTTTTGCCACGACTGCTTCGATGGTGCAATTGTAATGCGTAAGCGGTACGACAGCTGTGCTGAGGTCTCGGATTCGATCCCCGTGTCGGGTAAAGTGGTATTGGGATTTTCTACTATGAAATACTGAATATCAACCCGGAGTCTGAAATTGTGCCCGGTTTGGCGATGGGCTCGCCCCCTATCACATGGGACGGAAATAGGCTCGGGGAAATGTGGATGTACCTACTAGTAGCACCCCTGCCTACCCTTTTCGGGGATTACAGGTGTATTTATACCACGTATTACCTATCTTGTTTTAATAACCAAAAAGAAAATGTAATTCATTTAATACATAAGACATATTTTTATAATAAGTGCATTTATATTTCAAAAGAGCAAACTTTTAAAGTGTACTCTGTGTCAATTGGTCTTGATGATTTGCGTCATACTATAAATTACTAAAGTGGAGGTTTCGTGTGCCAAATGTACAGTGCGGCGCGAGTGTTTTTTATGGTTTTTATTTAAACTAAGTTTTAAAACCATTTAATGTAATAAGTACGTCGCGTTTTTGTGGATCACCTAAACATTTGTCTCGGTAAGAGAATCGAACCAGCGGCCTCTCGCTTCGTAGCCGGATACTCGCCCACTGTGCCACTCTTCAAGATATTAAACGAAACTGAGTAGATAGACAGCTCCGTGGCGCAGCGGCCGAGTAGACGGCTGCGAAGCGAGAGGACGTGGGTTCGATTCCCACACCGGGACAAATGTTTGTGTGAACCACAAATATTGGTCTCGGGTCTGGGTGTTGTGGGACCGCAAGTCCCTTGTAGTTCTTGATACCCACGACACAGGTTTACCTAGTGTGGGGTCAGGACTATGTGTGTGACTGTTGGGTGTATTTATTTATTTTCAACGTTTATCAAAATTCTACTCCAAAGAGGAAATATATTGTGTTCCGGATATAGTATTATGTTTCTAGTAAGATTTATTTGAAACTTGACAATATTGCTCTTCGACATAATGATATTAATATCACAGGTCTACAGTGGTTTTGTTGCCGTAGATATGAAAATGACTTTGGGTCTATTTATGCACACAATTCATGAAACTATCAATGATTTTGTAAGATTTGCTCTGATTTTTTAAAAAATCTTTATTTTCATTTTACATTACAAAAATAAAAAAAACGAGAAACAAATTAAGTAACTAAGTAATTTGAAGTACTTCAATATTGTCAAATAACTGAGATCTCAGCTGTCCTGTGGAGCAAGGGGTCTGAGAGTGGGGATCACACGTTGTTTGTATGAGCGAAAAAGTTGCGCAGAATCCTAATAATGACTGGAAAATTAAATTTAATTTTTAATAAGCCGATAATTGTTCAAAATACAAAAATACAAGCACATTGAGAACTTTCATGAACATATTCGTAATCTGGGCACTTGAAAACGTAAAAAATTGTGATGATATCCAGGGCAACAAATTTTTTTTTTTTTTGTAGAGCTTTGTAATGATTCGTAATTTGACTAAATGATATGAACTACTTTTTATCCCAGTGAATACTTTCCCGCGAACGAAGCCGCAAACATAAGCTAGTGGCTTCTAAATTACTTCTGGTTTAGACACTTCATAATAAGTGGTAGAGCCACGCTTTAGACAGTTTTGTCTACAGCTTGAATGAGTCGGCTCGACCGGTTTGTTACCACTGTCTCACAGAAAACCGACGTGAAGCTTCGTCGGTGACGCGCCCATTTTATTGTTTTAATATTGTGGATAATCGCGGGCGGTGTTCACTTACCATCAGATGACCTACTTGCTCGTTTACCGCCCTTTCCTACAAAAGGTTATGACTTATATGGGTCCTATAATTCAGAGATGCAAAATGAAGACATTCCGTTTCTACCCGCGATCAGAACATTACAGCTTTAATTTTATACCTAAAGATATCTATTACATCGTAAAAAGGCAGTAAGATCATTAAAACGGCGGCGTGTCGAGCTGTTAATTTAATATCTGGCTGGAGCCAGTTCAAACCGGTAATATTGGTGCGGTAATAACCGGAATCAACCGGATTAAATGCGGTAATATCAGTTATATTGCACAGTACGCTCCCCAAAGGCTCCGTTCGACTTTATTACTTATGTTTATTGATTTGGTGCTCAATTGTTGGATTATTCGATGGAAGATGTTATTGTATTGGGTATTTTATTGTTTATAGTCTAATAGTTTTTTCTCGTAGCGTGATTGTATTTATCCAATAGGTATATATTTTTGCCTGTCTGTGTGGCGCAGTTGTAATGCGTACGCGTTACGATTGAGGCCAACGCTGAGGTCTCGGATTCGATCCCCGGTCGGGTAAAGTGGTATTGGGTGTTTCTATTACGAAATGCTCAGTATCAGCCCGGAGTTTGGAATTTATGCCCGGTATGGCGATAGGCTCGCCCCCTATCACATCATGGGACGGAGATACGCTCGGTGAAATGTGGGTGTACTGGTTACACCTCTGCCTACCCCTTCGGGGATTACAGGCGTAAGTGCGTATGTAGTTTTTTCTCGTAGCTCTCCCCGCGTGATTGTCTTTATCGAATGGATCGACTTAACAGGTCGGATACCACTGTCTTACAGAGAACCAACGTAAAGTAGCGGCTTGCTGGTGCGTTTCGTAGGGTGAGTGAGATATCCCGAGGCCCAAATCCCAATCCCTTAATTATCCCTTTTCTATAAGGTCAGCAACGTGCGCGTGATTCTTTTGGTATTGTGGGCGTACATGGGCGGTGGAGATCACTTACCATCAGATGACCCACGTGATTGTTATCGACATATGCCATAAAAAAAATGTGTGTATAGTGTGATTTTTGTATTCGAAAGTGGTATATTATATTTTGTAAGTAAAATTTACTCAGAGTTGGTAAAAACAGGCGTTAAGAGTAATAAATGCAATGGCGCTTTTACATCTTGCCTACTAATTTGATATAGCTTATTCACCTAAAATGTGAAACACGTTTATCAAGTGCTGTTAATTACTTAATTAAACTTAAGTTTTAACTTATTTAATCTTTTAACTATGAGTTGTCGTGGTTAAAATTTCACATTTAATTTCCTCTGCTGGATTAATTTTATGTAGTTTACTGAAAAAGAAGCGACTGAATGTTGATAGAGATCTGCGTAGCTAGCGCGTGATTAAAATGTTTTACCTTTAATAAATCTAACCGTTAGACAGCCTCCGTGGCGCAGTGGGCAAGTAGCCAGCTGTGAAGCGAGAGGCCGCGGGTTCGAATCCCGCACTGAGACAAAATGTTGTAATCCACAAATATTTGTTTCGGGTGTGGGTCTCTCCAGAGTGGATGACGTCAGGCCAGCGGCCAATAATACTAAAAGGATCAGAGGCAAGAACCACAGTACAAGTACCTTCCTGCAAACATTAATTTTTAAGGATTCATGGATTTTCAGTTTGCCGAAAATGATGAAATATTTTTATACATAATGAAAAAAGTATTGAACATTGATTATAATAATTAACAATATCATGATGAAAACTTTTTTACACCACCTTCTACGTGTAATATTATGAATAATGAATTAAATATGGTTATGTTTCTTCCCACCATGCCAATATTCGTTGTATTGCATGTCGCGTCATTTGAGGACTTGCTCAAAGGCCGGTGCGCTTCATGGGTGGCTGCTGTGGGTGTGTACAGCGGTTGTTGGTGTGGTGGAGGAACATGGATTACCATAATCACCCTCAGGTTCCGAAGCAGTATTCAAAAGGTTACTTTAATTTTTTATGTACATATTATGTATATTGTGTTGTGTCCAATAAATGATTTTATTATTAACTAGCTGTCCCGCGCGGTTTCACCCGCACCATACTAAAATTTACATACTAATATTTATACGATACTAACGTCACTAAATTGTTTTGCGTTCCCGGATACCTCTCCACTAACACTTAAACTTTATAGTATGGTAAAGTTCAAATTGACTTTTAAGTATTATTACGAATGGAAGTATAAAAAAGTGTTGTTTTTAGACTTATTCAGGCAATATTTTAATTTTTTTCTCCGTAACAACCATCCTCGTACTTCAAGGAATATTCTAAAAAAAGAATTAGCGAAATCGGTTCAGCCGTTCTCGAGTTTTGCGCATACCAACACATTCAGCGATTCATTTTTATATTATAGATATAATATTATGAATAAGGTATCGGACCAAACCGATACTAGAGAATGTCTCGACGGGTAAAACTCCGACAACATTATGCGCTCCTAGTACAAGAATATCGATAATATGAGAGAAGATACTGCTCCTACGGATTGTTCTATCGATAGATGGATAAAATTAAAAGAAAGGGATATTAAGGGGAGGGGAATTTGAGCCTCAGAATATCTCATGGCACTAACTGTACAAAGCGCAGCAACAAGCCGCTAATTTACGTCGGTTTTCTGTGAGACGGATCGCCGAGCTTATTTCCGTTCCATGATGTGATAGATGGCAATCTTATAGCCATATTCGACAGCCACCGTGGCGCAGCGGGCGAGTAGCCGGTTGCGAAGCTTGAGGCCGTGGGTTCGATTCCCGCACCTAGACAAATGTTTATCTGATTCACAAATATTTGTCTCGGGTCTGGGTGTTGTGGGACCGCAAGTCCCTAGTATTTCTTGATATCCACGATACAGGTTTACCTACGGTGGGGTCAGGACTATGTGTGTGACTGTTGGTTGTATTTATTATTTATATTAGGCATCATTTCTAATCCCAGGCAACACGTGTGATTTTTTTAATCGCAAACTCAAACACAAATTATGTTTGTTTGATTTCAGATCTGAACCCACCACCTGCTGAATAGTGTTATTGGAATCTAATCCACAAATACGATTGTAATACTTTCAAGTCACGAAAACATTGCTTTGAAAGTAAATCCAATGTTGGCGTATTATTTCACAGTACGGACAGATGGACTGTCGGTCAGTCCATCATCAGTATTGATTGACGGCTGACTGACCGTGTGCCGACCGCCAATTACCGCGTGCCTGACGAATCTAGTGCACACCGTTACATGCTGTTTCACCAGTTTATTTGCTGGATTTCCGGAGTAAATATTGAGTGGTTTCATTAGGGCTGGTATGGTAGATATATAAAGCTATATAAAGCTATATATATCTTATTTTATCTTATCTTATCTTATGATTTTAGTCAGTCCCACGTGCTTGTTTGCCCACTTTTATATAAAAGAGTAATAACTAGGTATACATTATATTGAGACAAATGTTTGTGTGAGCCACAAATGTTTGGGAACCAGGAACTACGAGGGACTTGCGGTCCCACAACATCCAGACCCGAAACAAATATTTTCATTATTTTGTTCACAAATATTTTTATTTATCAATGCTACCTGTGTAAGGATAATATCTCGCTTCTGTTTATTACAATTATTATTATAGGGCCCCTACATTACACAAACTATCATCTGACCCAATTAAATGATTCTAACATTAGTAGTTTTTGATTGGCTTTTCAGATTAATCAGTGAATGAGTGAACGACGCTTGTATAAAAAAAAGATTTTTTAAAGAAAATAGATATGTAGAGATTTCATTGAAATAAAACTAGTTTATACGGATTTTATCGCGGTTTAATTTTTATTTTAGTCCCGACGTCTCTCCCGTGACCATGAAGGCTGAAAAGCTTTCGAAACGTCGGGACTAAAATAAAAATTAAACCCCGATAAAATCCGTATAAACTAGTTTTATTTCAATAGATATGTAGATTGAACTTTCGGCGTTAAATCTTCATTTAAACTAAATAATTTAGTAATTATATTATGAGTCTAACGCCCGGTTTCTGAAAGGCTGATCAAAGTAAAATTAACTAATCAAATGTCAAATCTCATGTCTAGTCGAAATAGTTCCTAGAAGCGTAGTCAACACCTTTGATTTGACACACATGTTAGTTAACATAACTTTCAAATTAATATGAAAAATCGTATGTCAAACGCTACTAAAGAAACATCAAACGTTATTAAATTTTTCACAAAATATCGTTTCAGTAACTGTAATCGATTTGACAGCGGTGTCAAAATCAAAGTTCTGTTAATTGAATGTTGATTTGATCAGCCTTTCAGAAATTGGGCGTCACTGTCTTATTTAGATTCTAAGTAACCATAACCATTCCAACTTCACTCCTCCATCCCCTTAGCAACTGTAATACATTAGATTTATTAGACGTATTTACCTGGAAACGTGTGGAGTAAATCTTTGTGCTGGTATTACTGGAGCGCCTTTGTGCAGATGATTACTCTATTTAAGTCTGGACAGGTGTGTGACAGTGAAAAACATCTCAGTGTTACTGGGAGGGTGTTTTGAAATAGCTTTGGAAATTACGAGTATATTTACTACTTAGGTGTTTTGTCAGTAATGACCACGTAATCTTTGAAGTGAAAACTTCTTTAGGCGCGTTGAGTACTTTTTGGGTGAACAAAAAGAGTGTAACTCGCGTCATCGTCACCGAACGCTTTCTATGAGCTATATGTATACTGTGTATATATGCATATAGATCTACCTCCGTGCGTTATTATTTTCTAATTATTTTTGGTTTATAAAGAAGTGTTTATGATCAAGGATTGAAGTTTAAATTGGTCATTAACCCTTCTTTATAAACCAAAAATAATTCAAAAATAATAATCTAATAGCTTGACGATACAATTCACAAGTTACTTAGTTTTCACTTCTATCGGCAGTCCCCAAAGACTGCCTCGCATGTTTATTTTGACGATCTTCGTAATGCGCGTATAGACTAGCTTTTGCTCGCAGCTCTGACCGTGTAAATGTCTTTTATTGGGATGAAAAATATCCTTTGTCCTAATCCAGGCCATGTGTTCCTAATTTCATACAAATGCGTTCGGTCATTAAAGCATTATTAATTACAATATATATTTTTTATTCAAACGTAATTCACAAACTCATAAACATCCAAACTTCCACATTTATAATAAGTAAGAAAGATATTAGGATATTATGGCGTATGATAGGTCGAGCTATAATTTTATGTCTTATTATGCAATTCACAGTATTTATTATACTTAGATACATGTTTTTAAGTTGCGAAAGTGTTGGTAGAATCGATTAAGCTGCGGCAACACAGCTGATTCGCGAAAAAATAGATTGACCGACAAAACATCTTACCAAAAATCTAGAGCCTATTAAACGCAAAATGAAGATGTCCTCAATGTGACCCGTATTAAAAAAATAGATTGACCGACCGAAAAAAATAGAATGACCGACAAAACATCTTACCAAAAAAATAGATTGACCGACCGAAAAAATAGATTGACCGACAAAACATCTTACCAAAAATCTAGAGCATATTAAACGCAAAATGAAGATGTCCTCAATGTGACCCGTATTTGTGTGCGTTTCATACGCCCTCACGCCTGTAATGCCCGAAGGGGTAGACAGAGGTATAACCAGTAGGTATACCCACATTTCGCTGAGCGTATCTCTGTCCCATAATGAGATAGGGGGCGAGCCTATCGCCATACCAGGCACAATTCCAGACTCCGGGCTAATATTGAGCATTTTGTAATAGAAAAAACCAATATCACTTTTACCCGACCTAGGCATCGACCCCGAGTCCTCAGCGTCAGCCTCAGTCGTAACGCGTATGCATTACTACTGCGCCACCGAGGCAGATTCATGTATTTATTTTATAATGTATAACCAAGAATATTATCTTTTTACAGAGTGAATTATTTGGAACAGTTTATTGTTTACACAATTACTACTATTTTTTTAAACTCCCCTTAAAGTGATGAAACCCAGGATAATAGACCAAATACAAATATTATATTTTGGCTTTTCTTTTTATTTTATTGGCCAAGAGAGCAGACGAGCATACGGCTCGTCTGATGGTATACGGTTACCATGGACTTTAGCAATTCCAGGGCCTGTGTTTGCCCTTGGACAGCCAAACCGCTGCCAGCCGTACGCCGATTTTGCACCGCTTTTGAAAATTCTTTCACTAATCATTACACTGTTTCATTCATTCACTGTCGGGGGATGATGATAGACAAACAGACATAGCCTCAGTAATAGGGTAGTGTGACATAGTACGTATATATTTTTAGGCCTGTATTATATACGTCCCACTGCTGGGCACGGGCCTCCTCTACTGAATGATAGAGGTTAGGCTTTGGTCCACCACGCTGGCCTAATGCGGGTTGGCAGACTTCACATACCTTCGAATTTCTTATGAAGAACTTCTCAGGTATGTAGGTTTCCTCACGATGTTTCCTTCACCGTTAAAGTAAGTGATAATTAACTATTAATACACACATAACTTAGAAAAGTCAGAGGTATATGCGCTTGGGGCTGGTTTCGAACCTGCGACTTTCGTCTTAACAGTGCATACCACTCCCCGCTGAGCTATCACTGCTTTTTCATATAAAAGCGTCGTTTAATCATTCGAAACCAGACAAATTTACTAGCACTACATAACCGGTTTTACCCAGGCTATTTAAATTTCTTGTCAGCCTGTGAGTATGCAGAAATATTTAGAGGGTGACGTGGAAGAGTGATGGTGCGGGCAGCCGGGGCAGAGAGGGGGCTGGGGAGGGGAGAAGGGAAAGCGAGACGGATGGCCGTGCGATATTTTATATTACTTTCTACTCTGCAGATATTTTAGATCGGCATTTTTAAATTTATATTCGGAATAGTGGGCAAAAAATGTTTTAAGCCGTTTCTTAAAGCTTAAGTAAAATGAAATCCCATTTCCCTTTTTTATTAATTTTAATTATCCCTTTCCTTTAAGGTCAGCAATGCACCCATGATTCTTTTGGTATTGTGGGCGTACATGACCGGTGGAGATCACTTACCATCCGGTGACCCACTTGCTCGTTTACCGGCCTATACCATAAAAAACAAAAAAAAATAAGATGTAGACAAGTCGCTCCAGATTAGCGCCTAGTTCGATGAACATCGTAAATGGTCGAAATTAGTTGAAAATATATTGTCAAATGTGGGTGGTTAATCTTGAGAATGAGCTACAGTTATTATTATCGTTGATGATTATGTTCTGAGAAAATAAATATTTTGGTACGTTACCACTGAAATTTTGAATTAAAATTCAATGCATTAAGATAAGGTTGAGCTACTTTTGATAGTCTAGTGTCCAGCTAATTTTGATCTTTTAAGATGATCATCTAGTTTTGGTGCTAGTCTTGTTAAACAACTTATTTATCCTACGTTGTATAGGAGTTTTGGAAACTTGGATGTGTTCACCGACTTATGGTACTGACGGTACTTATCAGATATTCTGTGAAACGACTGACCTACCTAATGAATCCTTCAAAATAAAGCTTACCACTAAACAAAAATCACGAATTGAGCTCAATTGTCAATTAGTTTGACAATTCAGCGACACATTTACACAGTTCAAAAATCGTGCAGTGCGTCAACTAAGTCGTCTGGACGGCGCGGCGCAATCATGCGGCACGGAGTGAAACGCGAGCCGTACTCACTTGAGTCGCTACGTCTCCACTTGTGTGATTGTAACCTCAACTTGTGATGCATGCCGATTTCATGCACTGTAAGCTGTGATTGACAGCTCCGTGGCGCAGCGGGCGAGTAGTCGGCTGCGAAGCGAGAGGCCACGGGTTCGATTCCCACACCGAGACAAATGTTTGTATGAACCACAAATATTGGTCTCGGGTCTGGGTGTTGTGGGACCGTAAGTCCCTCGTAGTTCCTGATACCCACGACACAGGTTTACCTAGTGTGGGGTCAGGACTATGTGTGTGACTGTTGGGTGTATTATTATTATTATTATTATTATTTAATTTAATATTTTTGACACTCATGCTATTGTTACCCAAATGGCTCCGAGCAGAACGTAAGTAGAAGAGAAAACGGACATAGCTTATAAAATATAGTTTTTGCTTATGCAAAAAAAACTCACACTAAAAACTCAAAAGTGTCCCAATAAAAATACTTTCAGCACTAAAAGATTCTTCCTATTAAAGAATTTCCTGAATCAGAATAGTTCCAGACAAACGAAGTAAAACTTAATCTCTTAATAACATTATAGATGTTGACATTTTCTTCGACATCAAACGCATTGACATGACTGTGATTTTTAGACTTTGTTTTTTAATATTCCAGCGCATTCCACTCGGATCCCACCGGCTATTATTTGCATCCCTTTAATTTGATACGGATCAATCATCGGCAGGGGTTTTCCATATGCACTTTATTTGCAACGACAGGCGCCATTATTGGATTTTACACCTGACAATAGTTTTTGGTTGGGCTTTTAAATACGGATCGCGTGTAGTGTTTTATTTGGCTACTTATTGACTTTGGTTGTACATACGCACTCACGCCTGTAATCCCTGAAGGGGTAGGCAGAGGTGTAACCAGTATACCCACGTTTCGCCGAGCGTATTTCCGTCCCTTATGTGATAGGGGGCGAGCCTATCACCATACCGGGAACAAATTCCAGACTCCGGGCTGATACTGAGCATATCGTAATAGAAAAACCCAATACCACTTTACCCGACCCGGGGATCGAACCCGAGACCTCAGCGTTGACCTCAATCGTAACGCCTACGCATTACAACTGCGCCACCGAGGCAATCACTGACTTTGGTTGTGTTTTGTGGAAATGTGAGATTTAAACAGCGTCCGTGGCTCAGCGGGTGAATAGCCGGCTGTGCAATGAGAGGTCGCAGGTTCGTCCCCGCAGCGAGACAATATGTTTGTATGATCCACAAATTATTAAATAAATACACCCAACAGTCACACACATAGTCCTGACCCCACACTAGGTAAGCCTGTATCGTGGGTGTCAGGAACTACGAGGAACTTGCGGACCCACAACACCCAGACCCGAATGAATATTTGTGATTCATACAAACATTTGTCTGGGTGCGTTAAATCGAACCCACGACCTCACGCTTCGCAACCGGCTACTCGCCCGCTGCGCCACGGAGGCTGTCGGGTCGGAGTATTGTTTCGGGTCTAGGTGTTGCAGTTGCTGTTATCCATCCTATGTGTACATGTATGCATAGAACCTACCAACCACATCTTTTTTTTGTTTACCCGAATGACGGTATGATCAATTCGCTCACCTGAAGGCCAATTCTCGTAATTTTAAATGTTCAAAATATCATTCCGATCTAATCTCAGCGACAAGAAAGTTGCAAATGGTATTCTGTTAAACCAATATTCAAGATCAAATGTGAACATAGATCGCAATGATATCGAAAGTAGAATACAAGTTGACTGAACCAAAACGGCATTCTGGTAACAATTTTGACACTTAACTATCTTCTTCTTCTTTTAATTGTGTTTGGCTCCACCGTAGATCGGTGATTTCGCCAGTGACCATTGTGAGACACTTAACTATATAAAATGCATTTCGTCTATAGACAAACGTCAAAATATTAATTGAGAACGAAATGTGACTGAAGGTGAAGCAGTGTTGCCAAGTGCACTGTAATTACAGCAGATCTGCCGTATTTTCATGCTATCTACTGGACAGCGTATTTTTATAAATACTGTATATGGAGACACAGTATTTTTTTAACAGACAAAATTTCGTATTATTATTTATTTAGAATTACGTAACGTAATTTTTTTAATCACTGAAATTAGTCATATTGTGGGTATTTTATTGTGAGTTGGTAAAATTGATTTTGCCGCTTAGGTCATTTTTAATTTCTAGAATTTAGTCTATGGCAGCTGATACGTAAAATTCGATAAAATACTTGCCATTGGCGAAATGCATAATAATGCGAAGCCATATTTTCACCAAAAGAAAGACATTGAAAGTTGATCGAATTGACAGTTTAAATGCAATCTGAGATGATATCGAATTTTTAAAGGCGCAGAATGCCATATTTTTAATTAATTCAAAATGTAATCTCAGTTCGGTTAACATTCATTCGCAGTGTCGGTTAAAATAGCAGAATTGGCCCTCTGATGGTAAGCGCCAGGCCTGCCCATGAACAGACACAACACTACACAGAACCCTGAATTACAAAGCAATACATGCCATTCGACCGCGTTCATCACCCCGAGACATAAGTTGATAAGCCTTTAATGCCCAGCAATTTTACTGGCTTCAATGTCTTTCAAACTGATACACAGCAGCGCTCACACCCTGTTCAAGTAGTAAACCTACTTCAGGCCACAATCTTGATTCTAAAAGCAAATAACGACACGAAAATATTCGGCTTTATCTTTCTGCCTCTGCTTTATACATGTTGCAGAAAGGATTTATTTTAGTTAGACCGGCCGTATGTCATAATTCAGTTTCCTCTTGGTACCTAATTGTGGACAAATAATTTGAGGAAACCTCACATAAATTGTTGACTCGGGAATCGAACCAAGTATATCCCGACTCACAGCCCATATTATGTAATGCCAATAGATCACACAGCCACAACATAAAATCTAATCATGCAACATGTAATTTTCAAATCCGAGAATATTGAATAATTGATTTTACAACGCTCAACGCAATATTTCATACTGAAATGTAATCAGAATGTCGGATTGCGATCGAACGCTGTTTGCTATTATTTTAACCGGAATGCGGTTGAATTATACTTTCGCCGTGGAACGATATCGACGTCCCAACTTCATTTGGAGTTATTAATTGAGATCGCAAGTTGATAACTATGTGAGAAAGTGATACTAACTTTGCCTGGCGACTTTGAAGTCGTTTACAAGATGAGGGTTGGCGACAAGGCCAATTCTCGTAATTTTAAATGTTCAAAATATCATTCCGATCTAGTCTCAGCGTGAATTAAGTTGGAAATGGCATTCTGTTAAACCAATAATCAACGTCAAATGCACCTAGCATTAGCAGTAACATTATACCGTTTTGGCTTCAGTCAACTTTTATTCTATATTCAATCTTATTATGATCTATGTTCACATTTGACGTTGATTATTGGTTTAAGAGAATGCCATTTCCAAATTTCTTGACGCTTAGACTAGATCGGAATGATATTTTGAACATTTAAAATTACGAGAATTGGCCTGCTGATATTTGAAACCTCATATAGTCGGTGCTGTTTTAAAGCATGATTATACAGCATGCTGTATAGTACATAGCGCGACAATAACATAGTGTAGATCATCGAAATAAGATGACAAGAAACGTAACTCAAGCAAAAAAATACCCCATCGAAACTCTGTGCAAGGGGGCTATAAAAGTCTGTGCAGCTCATTCGTTCGTCAATTCATAAAAAAATATTCATGATGTCTAGATGACACTTAATACGACTAATTTTTGCGCGGTGCAAAACTTCGTATCGCGATTAAGAAATTCAATATTTAGTCATTAACTATTTAGAAACAAAGTTGATTTTGAACGTTCATTAATATTTTTTGTTGCGTGAGTATTACGTGCAATTACCTTTGCATGTGTAAGTAAGTGGAGCCGTATTTTTAGCAGATTCATATGAGAGTTATCTTATATTGATGGTGCAGATATGGAAAGTCATAATTGTGCATTATACAACATACCTAATGACCTGACAATGTATATTTTTCTTTCTATTTTAGTTTCGTTCGTTCTTTATTTCTTTCTTTTATGGTTCCCAAATGCAACCCAATTACAGAACCTACGCCGGCTGTCTGTACTAAAAATGCATTTTGAACCATAATGTGTTTTGTTGATGGTTATAGGTACTACACATTTAAAGATGTGGGTAGGCACCATCAGTGTCCGATTCCGATTAAATCAATTCCCTCTTCACCCGGGTCATGTAATGTCTACACGATGTGTTTTCTAGTGCCATTTCAAACATATTATCTAATTTGATATTATAATGGTTATTTTATTTTATTTTTTAGCCGTTACGATTGAAGCCAACGCTGAGGTCTCGGGTTCGATCCCCGGGTCGGGTAAAGTGGTATTGAGTTTTTCTATTACGAAATGCTCAGTTTCAGCCCGGAGTCTGGAATTTGTGCCCGGTATGGCAATAGGCTCGCCCCCTATCACATAAGGGACGGAGATACGCTCGGCGAAATGTACCCACATTTCGCCGAGCGCAATTAGTACTCCCGTACTGGTTACATCTCTGCCTACCCTGCCTACCTAATTACAGACGTGAGTGCGTATGTATGTAAGATTGTTTACCCGGTACACACAAAAATATACAATTTGTTGTTTTAACAAAAGATCGTGTTCCGTTCTCAAGTTCTGTTTTATATGGCCGTTTTTTCATCAGCCATTCCGGCTGTTTGTAAAGACAACAAATAAATTCCGAACAATCCAGTCTGTTGGCAACCCTAAACATCCCTTGTAAGTTGATTTCCTTAGTACCTATATGACGTTTTATTACGAATCTTGATTATATCGATCCCAATAGTACGAGTAGAATAACACAAGTGATTGGAGAGTGCTGAAATATCATCTTGTTTGACGAAATACAATTTTCTCGGGCCACTGGTTCGATTTATATATTTTTCTTCTGTAAAATATAATATTGTTTTATCACGCTTCGGTCCATAAGCCTATTTGTATGTTATCTATAAGACTCTTACTAAAGTAAGGGGTTTGTTTTTTCCCAAATATTGTTTGGTTTAATCGCGCTATTGCTATAGTGGTAGCTTAGGCTGAATAGCCGTGAGGTTCTGCGTTTAAATCCTAGGTCAAGCAATCACATTTTTTTATCAGTTTGAATGACGAAACGAGCAGGTTACTCGTCTGATAGTAAGTGTATGCCTGCCCATAAACAAAAGCAACAACACACAGAAATTTGAATTACAAAAACACTGCATGGCATTGAACTGCGTTCGTCACACCGAGACGTAAGTACTTAAGTCTCATAATGCCCAGAAATTTTACTGGCTTCAAGGTCATTCAAACTGAAACAATAGTGCTTACACATTGCTGCTTGGTGACAGAAATGGCTAAAGCGAGATCACTAATCATCAGGTGCTCCACGTGCTCGTTGTATCCAGTGTACCAAATTCTATCTAAATCCGTTCAGCCGTTTAGGCGTGATTGATTATGAAATATCCAAATTCACAAACTCTAACATCCAAACTATCAAATTTATTTTGTAGAATAGGATAGATAGCGAATATGCCCTGTCTAACCTCCTGGGGTAGATGGTCCTAGGTCCAATGAGAGGTTAGGTATTTGCTTTTATAGGCTGCCGAAGTATCTTCACGAATACACTTTTAGTTATGAGTGTTTTTATGATAAAACTTACCGTTTTGCAGAAAATCGCGAAAAACCCATTTTGTGATCTTTGACCCCGAGTAATTTTTTTTCCAGGTGTCGGATCGATGAGGACTTTTCACATTTCATTTATAATAGTGTTTTGAACAATCCTACCAATTTACATCCAAGTGTGAATTTTTATAACCTCACCCCTATTTTTTGGTCTAATTTGACCGGACTATAACTAGACCGTAGAAGTGACATTCAAAAGCAAACAAGTAACAATTTAAAACAACTGTCTCTAGCAATACTTCATAATTACACTCCAAAATATAGAAAGCATTGTGATTTTTTTTATGGCATAGGTTGGAAACGAGCAAGTAGGTCACCTGATGGCAAGTGATCTCCACCGCCCATGTACGCACACAATACCAAAAGAATTATGGGTGCGTTGCTGACCTTAAAGGAAAGGGATAATTAAGGGATTGGAAAGGGGAAGAGGTTTGGGCCTCCGGATATCTCACTCACCGTACGAAACGCAGCTGCTACTTTAAGCCGGTTTTCTGTGAGACAGTGGTAACGATCCGGACGAGCCGGCCCATTCATGCTGTAGATAAAAGTGGCTCTACCACTCAAAAAACACTTTACGTTCATAATAAATAAGGACCGTTTCAAACATATCGCTCATCCTTCACAAAAGGGAGTTCTAATTAAATTCCGTGTAAATGCACAACAATATTTTTCTGAGATCAAAGTACACGGAAGCAAAGCGAGACAAAACATTAATTTCAATTGAAATTACACAAACAAGTATGTAAAATGAGGAGCTATTCTAATTTCTTTTGTGTAAGATGTTTTTTAGATTTTATTAAGGAATTGTTGTGTAAATTACTGGATTTTTCTTTATATTCCGTCGCTTAAAATTGAAATGAATAAAGTTGATGTCTCCATAATTCCGTAGAATAATATGCTGAATAAAGCTTTAACGTAACAGAATTTTGGGTGGTAAATATTTTGGAAATGTACCTAATATTTTATGCTGCCTCGGTGGCGCAGTTGTAATGCGTACGCGTTACGATTGAGGCCAATGCTGAGGTCTCGGGTTCGATCCCCGGGTCGGGTAAAGTGGTATTGGGTTTTTCTGTTACGAAATGTTCAGTATCAGCCCGGAGTCTGGAATTGTGCCCGGTATGGCGATAGGCTCGCCCCCTATCTCATATGGGACGGATATACGATCGGCGAAATGTGGGTGTACTGCTTACACCTCTGCCTACCCCTTCGGGGATTACAGGCGTGAGTGCGTATATGTATATGTATGTAATATTTTATAGTCAGATGTGCGAAGCTTTTACTTCTTATCTTATCTTCTCATCACACTAAACAAAAAGGAATAAATTAATATTAAAATTATGAACTTGGTAATAGTTGCTAAATACTAATGCAAAGTTTTATCGACTCCTAATACTAATGCATTAAATAAGTAATATCTTCAAGTACTAAGATTAGTTAGTAAATGTTCTTTACATCGAGCGTATACTTGAGTAGAGCGGTATCGGAAATTTAATTTTTAGACATTAACTTTTATGAAATAAAGTTGATGTTGAACGTTCATTAATTTTTGTTGCGTGAGCGCTACGTGTGATTACCTTTGCTTGTGTAAGTAAGTGGAGCCGTATTTTTGGCAGATTCATTTTATCGTTCTAGTTATCTTATTTCGATGCTGCTCTGTGGTAGTGTGTACATTTGAACGCAACAAAAATTTCATAGCGTCCGTCACTCACTTTTACATATCAAACTTTTTCATTTGACATCCATATCAAGGGGGTTGTAAAGAAACAAGGTAAGTATATGCTCCATGCTGATAATAATCGCACATACAAACACCTACATGGTATAAATCCCATAGCAATTCTTTCAGGCGAGTGGTTTCATTTTTTTATAGCATTGTGGCAAGTGGGTCATCTGATGGTAAGCGATCTCTACCGCCCATGTACGTCCAAAACACAAGAATCATGGTTACGTTGCCGACGTTTAAGGAAAGGGATAATTAAGTTATTGGGAAGAGAAGGGGATTTGAGACTCCGGATATCTCACTCATAGTTTTCGTCGGTTTTCTGTGAGACAGTGGAAAATACCTGATCGAGCAGGCTCATTCGTACTGTAGACAAAACTATCCACAGCGTGGCTCTACCACTCTCAAAAGGTTCATGGTCTTGAGCTTCATGGTCAGGCGGAGTACATCCAATAAAGACAAGAAAGTAAAAGACGAAGAAAGACTAACATATAGGTACTTATCATGTGCAGTGTAATAATCCTTTTCACCAGAATAATGTTTGACAGCCTCCGTAGCGCAGTGAGTGAGTAGCCGGTTGCGAAGCGTGATGCCGTGAGTTCGATTCCTGCGCCTAGACAAATGTTTGTGTGATCCACAAAAAATTGTCTCGGGTCTGGGTGTTGTGGGACCGCAAGTCCCTCGTAGTTCCTGATACCCACGATACAGGTTTATCTAGTGTAGGGTTGGGACTATGTGTGTGACTGTTGGGTGTATTTATTATTATTATTAATGTTAACCATAAAAAATCAGGCGGGCAACCTTAGCAATGAAAATGGTCATTGAAAAACACAAACAATACTTAATGCTTAAAACAGAAAAACGATCTCAGAATTCAATGAGTTTTTTCCAATACTCCGAAGTCCGCAATAAACGGAGGGGCCGTGCTCGCCAGTTAAATTCTTAAACGTAGTCCGATATAATTTCGTCGGATTGTAGACAAAGCTGGGTCTAATGAGTTTACTTCGCTTATAAATCCTATTTGGGAGAGGGCAGGGGGAGAGGGGAGAGCTCGCGGACAGAGGGAAATGGAAATCGTAACTGTTTGCAATGAAATTCTGATTAGATGAGTTTGTTTTTTAGAGAATTTAAATGACAACAGTCAATGTCCGTCTGTTGGGTTCTTTTTGAGATCAGCTTCTATTGACGCCAAATCGTATCTATGAAAAAACAACATGGGTTTCATGGGTAATGAAACTGCAATAAACTATATAACAGTTGGTTTAATTTTATTATTATCTTTCTTCCAATCGGTTTTTTTCTTTTAGAGAATAATCATTCGCTGATTTTTTATGCATAAATAACTAAGTTTTAATATATCATCCACGATTTCCCTTCCTGGGATATTATTCTTCATAAATGGTTCTTTAAAAATTAAATTCTTCGTAAAACCAATTTTGAACTTATACATATCATACTTCATACTAATATTATAAATGTGAATGTAAGTTTGTTAGTTACGCTTTCACGCGAAAACTACTTAACCGACCATCATGAAACTTTGTACACATATTCTTGGAGGTATAAGAAGTAACATAGGATACTTTTTATGAAAACAAAAAAAATATCTATTTGTTTGTTACGCTTTCACGCTTAAATCACTGAACCGATTTTGATGAATTTTGATGTAGAGATAGATGGGATCCTGGAGACGGTTATAGGCTACGTTTTATTTCAGAAAAGTCTATTCACGCGGGCGGAGCCGCGAGCAAAAGCTAGTATCGTATAAAGAAATCAGGAAATCCAATCGTTCTGTGAAAAGTTATCTGTCGTTATACATAAAACAAAATAAATATATGCGTCGAAATGAGAACCTTCTCCGTCTTTCTTTGTCGGTTAAAGGTACTATGTGGCGTTCGAAACGTGGTCCCTCGTATGCGAGAGGTCGTCCGGGTTGCTACCATCGCTTAGTTTATTCTACTGCCAAGCAGCAGTCTGTAAGCATTGTTAAGTTTCTATTTGAAGGACATGTAAGCCAGTGAAATTACTGGGCATTATGAAACTTAACATCTAATGTCTTGGGGTGGCAAGTGCAGTCCAATTCCATGCAGTTTTTTGTAATGCTAAGTTCTTTGTGGTGTTGCTTCTGTTTATAGACAGACGTTTACCATTAGGCGAGCGATCTGCTCGATTCGTCATTCAGACATACGAGTACCTTTATGAAGCCGTTGATTAGTTTCATAAATAATACCAGCCCTGTATTATATACGTCCCACTGCTGGGCACGGGCCTCCTCTACTGAATGAGAGGTGTTAGGCCTTAGTCCACCACGCTGGCCTAATGCGGCTTGGCAGACTTCACAAACCTTCGAAATTCTTATGAAGTACTTCTCAGTTATGCAGGTTTCCTCACGATGTTTCCTTCACCGTTATAGCAAGTGATAATTAACAATTAATACACACATAACTTAGAAAAGTCAGAGGTGTATGCACTTGGGGCTGGTTTCGAACCAGCGACTTTCGTCTCGACAGTCCATACCACTCCCCGCTGAGCTATCACTGCTTTAGTTTCATAAACTAATTCATAAAACATTAAAATTACTCATTAACATACTAATATTCGCCGGGTATTGCAAACCAATTCTCTATTAATACAGTAGCATAATGGAACATATACAGTTACTCCATAGTTTACATTCACAGCGATCCAATCAATCTATACATTAAACTAGTCGAATATGCATTTGTCGCGAACACAGGAAACAATGTTAGCGAATTCAGAATGAGAGTTTGTATTATTCATATATCATACTAATATTATAAATGTGAATGTATGACAGCTCCGTGGCGCAGCGGGCGAGTAGTCAGCTGCGAAGCGAGAGGCCGTGGGTTCGATTCCCACACCGAGACAAATGTTTGTGTGATCCACAAATATTGGTCTCGGGTCTGGGTGTTGTGGGACCGCAAGTCTTTCGTAGTTCCTGATACCCACGACACAGGTTTACCTAGTGTGGGGTCAGGACTATGTGTGTGACTGTTGGGTGAATTATTATTATTATAAGTTTGTTTGTTACGCTTTCACGCGAAAACTACTTAACCGATCATCATGAAACTTGTTACACATATTCTTGGAGGTACGAGTATAAGAAGTAACATAGGATACTTTTTATGATAATATCATAAAAGTATCCTATGTCATATGATAAATATCTATTTGTTTGTTACGCTTTCACGCCTAAATCACTAAACCGATTTTGATGAATTTTGATGTAGAGATAGATGGGACCCTGGAGTCGGTTATAGGCTACGTTTTATTTCGGAAAAGTCTATTCACGCGGGCGGCAACAGCTAGTATTATATATTCATGTGGCCTCTTACTATGGGCCACATACGTAGACTCACTGTCACTCAACGGGCTATGGAGAGGGCTATGCTTGGTGTCTCTCTACGTGATCGAATCAGAAATGAGGAGATCCGTAGACGAACGAAGGTAACCGACATAGCCCAGCGGATTATCATGTTGAAGTACAGTGTGCAGGCCACATAGCTCGCAGAACTGATAGCCGATGGGGCAGAAAAATTCTCGAATCGAGTCCACGTACGGGCAAACGCAACAGAGGACGTCCACCTACAAGATGAACCGACGACCTGACAAGGGTTGCAGGAAACCGATGGATGCAGGCCACTTCCAACAGGTCGGCCTGGAAGGCATTAGGGGAGGCCTATGTTCAGCAGTGGACGTCTTGTGATGATGATGATGATATGGATGGATTTAAGACCCTTTGGGTACTGATGTAATTCTATGTTTTCAAAGTATCACAGATTAGTTATAGCTGTTTCTTTAATGAAAAGTAACCTACATAGATTAATGTGGTAGAGATACGCTTTAGACCGGCTCGACCTGGTTGTTACCACTGTCTCACAGAAGCTAAAGTAAAGTAGCAGTTTTCTGGTACATTTCGTACGGTGTATGAGCTATTCGGAGTCCCTAATCCCCTTCCGCTTCTCCATTCCTGTGTCGATATTACATGATCAATACATTTTGATTGTTTTCAGATTTTTATGCAAAGTTTTTCCGAATTTGCGAAACATGCCTTCATCGACGTTCTATTATTGTAGGTACGAGTACCTATCAATTAACTTTGCTTTTTTGATCATATTTGCTAAAACCAAATGTTTGTATTCTATTGGATAGCGACTGCCTTAGACGTGGTGGAAACTCAAAGTGGTAGGTCCGTCATATGCGAGAGGCCGTCTGGGTTGGTACCACCACTTTGTCTATTACTGCCGCCAAGCACCAGTGTGTAAGAACTGTTGTATTCCGGTTTGAAGGACATTGATGCCAGTGAGATTACTGGACATTATGAGACTTAACATCGTTATGTCTCGGGGTGACGAGCGCAGTCCAATGCCATGCAGTGATTTGTAATTCAAAGTTCTATGTCAGGCGAGCGACCTGCTCGTCTCGTCATTCAATATAATAAAAAAAATGAAAAAAAAACGAGCAGGTCGCTCGCCTGATGGTAAGCGCCACGCCTGCTCATAAACAGAAGCAACGCCACACAGAACTTTAAATACAGCACTGCATGACACTGGACTGCGCTCGTCACCCCGAGACATAAGGTGTTAAGTCTCATAATGCTCAGTAATTACACTGGCTTCAATGTCCTTCACACCGGAACACAACAGTGCTTACACACTGTTGCTTGGCGGTAGAAATAGACCAAGCGGTGGTACCAACCCAGCCGGTCTCTCGAAAACGAGGGACCTACCACCTTGTTACCACAATAGTTTCAGGGAGTCGCGTTTCAGGCTCAACCAGTAATTACATATCAGGTCCACTTTAATCACTTTACCGAGCCAGGGTAAAAAATAAAGTTTTTAAAACTATATCAACTCAATTTACAACGCCATTCATTATTTTACTAGTACGTGACATGTATGCCATGTTTTTCCGCGTCGTTTATATGCCACTTTGTCACGTGAAATGATTGTTTCTACAATATGGAACCGGTGTAGTTAGAACATATAGCGTCCGGCGCAAAACAGATGTCACACATCAACGTGACGGGGCCGGGTCGTGGCCGGGCCGGGACCGTGCGCTATATCCAGCATGCATTTATACAATATGTAACAAAAACCCTGTTGTTCCTTTTAACCACGTTATCATAATCATTATTCAAATGTAAAGAAATATCTCAAGTATGAAAATTCTACCATAAATATAACGATTGACGATCACTCGGTGGTTTATCAAAAGTGGTAGTTACTCGGTACGGCACCTTTTTACTATTACAGCAAATCGCCGCTTTACTAATACACACGTAAAACACATAAAATTATAGCTTTTAGTAGTATTTCATTAAAAATACCACTTTATTTGAGCTGCTGGCCCACCATCTGTCCCATTTTTATATTAGATTTTTCTCATTAGAGATATTTCCTTATGTTTGAATATCGATTCTCGTAACACAGCTAAATTTCCGGAGATTTCCGGAGATCCAAAACATAATTACTATTCCTTACCTTAAAATTAAGCACAATTCATTTGGCGATGTGGGTATTGATGGGCGGCAGTGTTTGTTAATTGCCTAGCATGACCTGAGCCACGGATGATGCACAACTACATTATTCACAATGCTTGTTAAAACTACAATACGAGGTTGCCCTTCGGCCTAGCACGCGCCGTTTAACTGCAGCTATTTATAATAGTATCCCAATAGTGATTGATAGCTTACGTGCTGGAATGGGAGACAGCCTCCGTGGCGCAGCGTGGTGCGAAGCGAGAGGCCGTGGGTTCGACTCCCGGACTGAGACAAATGTTTGTGTGATCCACAAAAAATTTATTCGGGTTTGGGTGTTATGGGAACGCAAGTCCCTCGTAGTTCCTGATACCCATGATACAGGTTTACCTAGTGTGGGGTCATATCTGTGTGACTGTTGGGTGTATTTATTTTATTTATGCTTCGCATTCCCGAGCTTCTTTACTCGATATCAAAAATTATGCGTTATTAGCTTACAGAAGTTACATTGGCAGATGTGTGAGATATTCTCTTGAACTGCTAGACGTCAATAAAGCACCATGCAGTCACGGCTCAGGCTCGTCACGGATGTGTCTGAACAAGCCATTATTCGCCCACGTTATGAACTCGCCACACGATGGTGTTCACCTAACTATTGCCTAATTTATAGGCGGTGCACAGTGATTTAGCTTGTGCATAGTAATGGATCATGCTTTATACTGTTTACTACTGAATACAGTAGTCTAACGTTGTTTTTGCAAATGTATGGTTTTGGTACATTTCCAAACTTTGATATGTTTTTGTGGAATATTATATAAGTAGTTTTTTACTAGCTCTGTATTAAACACGTCCCACTGCTGGGCACGGACTTCCTCTACTGAATGAGCGTACTGAAGCGACCGAGGCGAGTGGTGGACCACTCTGGCCTAATGCGGGTTGGCAGGCTTCACATACAAGGTATGCAGGCTTCCTCACGATGTTTCCTTCACCGTTAAAGCAAGCGATAATTAACAATTAATACATACATAACTTAGATAAGTCAGAGGTGTATGCTCTTGAAGCCGGTTTCGAACCTGCGACTTTAGTCTCTACAGTTCGTATCACTCCACGCTGAGCTATCGCCGCTTATATAAGTGGATGACAGATCTAATTTTAATTTAGGCATGTTTGTAAGGGATAATCAAGTTTCTTATTGATTATATACATACGCAACTCACGCCTGTAATCCCCGAAGGGGTAGGCAGAGGTGTAACCAGTACACCCACATTTCGACGAGCGTATCTCCGTCCCTTATGTGATAGGGGGCGAGCCTATCGCCATTCCGGGCACAAATTCTAGACTCCCGACTGATACTGAGCATTTCGTAATAGAAAAACCCAATACCACTTTACCCGACCCGGGGATCGAACCCGCGACACCACCGAGGTAGTTATTGATATATTTGTTAACATATTGGTGAATCGTTAGGCCACCAATACCAACAACTCAAACTAGTATCTGCAAGTGCTTAGTTTATGTACTGGGAGGTCTTGTGTTCGAATACCATATTGAAACACCCCATAGGAATGGGATTGTGAGTGACGTAAAGCAAGTCAAAGATTTAGCGTTTATTTTCTATGTTATTTACCTATATGTTACTGTCGCACTTAGAGATTTTCTGAGTGGTAGAGCCACGCTCATGAATGGGCCGGCTCGTCCGGGTCGTCACCACTGTCTCACAGAAAACCGGCGTAAAGTAACACCTTGCTGCTGCGTTTCGTTTGCCTTCGGGGATTACAGGCGTGAGTGCGTATGTATGTATGTACTTTAGTGATAGAGCCACGCTGTAGACAGTTTTGTCTACAGCATGAATGGGTTGGCTCGTTCGGGTGGTTACCACTGTATCACTAAAAGCCAACATAAAGAAGCAGCTTGCTGTTCCGTTTCGTACGGTGAGTGAGATATCCGGAGGCCCAATTTTCCCCTCCCCTTCCCAAACCCTTAATGATCCCTTTGCTTTAAGGTCAGCAACGCGCCCATGTTTGTTTTGATAAAGGTGGTGGAGATCACTCACCATCAGGTGACCCACTTGCTTCTTTGTCGGCCTATGCTATAAAAAAAAGAAATAAATGTAAAGTTTAATATAATGTAACAATAATTTGTATTAATAACGCGACCTGCTTCGCCGCGGAGCCCTCGGTGCCCTCACGTACTGCCTCTAATACAAGCTGGCTCAACGATACGCGGCAAAGTTAATGTGGTCGCAGAAGGGTTGAATTTATTTGGCGTTCGGCCATTATGTTTTACTCTGTTGATTTCCAATTTGTCATAACTACACTTCTTTTGAGTTTCGAGACAAATCCACTCAAAAGTCGCCGACTTTTTTTAAAATTATCTTTAGATGACGAGACGAACAGGTCGCTAGCCTGATAGTAAGCGTCACGCTCACCCATAAACACACCTGAAGACCAATTCTCGTAATTTTAAATGTTCAAAATATCATTCCGATCTAGTCTCAGCGTCAAGAATGTTGCAAATGGCATTCTCTTAAACCGATAATCAACGTCAAATTCACCTAGCATTAGCAGTAGCATTATACCGTTTTGATTTCAGTCAACTTTTATTCTACATTCAATCTCATTACGATCTATGTTCGACGTTGACGTTGACGTTGACGTTGACGTTGACGTTGATTATTGGTTTAAGAGAATGCCATTTGCAACTTTCTTGACGCTGAGACTAGATCGGAATGATATTTTGAACATTTAAAATTACGAGAATTGGCCTTCAGAACACAGTAGTGCTTACACACAGCTACTTGACAGTTGACAGCTTGAATGGTATCATTCTCAGCACAAGTAATTATTGTATCTATAGGAGATGTAGTGGTAGGTGAATAGTTTGAAAACGTTAAGGTCCAGATGAACGACGCGTGATAGCACAAGTCGAGCCACGCACGAAGTCTACTAGTCGTGTAAATGTCGCTATCGCTTAGGGACATAGCATACACATCGTGCTATCGTGCAATTTTTGCTTCTTTTTCCACCTGCCCATATCCCATTCGTAGTAGGGTTGGCGCAACATGCTTTTTAACACCAACCGCCTGCCTTACGTCAACTCCTCTGGGGGTTCAACAAGTAACCCTTCTGCACTAATTTTGCTGTATCTAAGTTTCACTCTAGTTAGAGTAGAGATGATTACACGGTGTTCGCTCGCGTCTCACTTGATTTTATCCTTTTGTCAGTTATGTAACTCGCAATTTGGCAATCGGTTCAAGTAATTTGACGAGACGATTCGTCACAAACCGTAATGTGCGAGATGGGGCGTATTTGCTCGTTAGGGATACGCAATCACACTTTTGTCTGCGTGATTTACTTTTATAGGTCTGTGTTGATTTAAGTTTTACTGTAGGGAGCAATTTATTGAGCCGTCGTGGCAGTGGGCGAGCACCTCCCTGTGAAGCGAGAGACTGCGGGTTCGATTCCCGCATTGAGACAAATGTTAATTTATTTTGTTGTTTATTAATTAATTAGAGTGATAGAGCCACGCTGCAGACAATTCTGTCTACAGCATGAATGGGCCGGCTCATCCGGGTCGTTACCACTGTCTCACAGAAAACCAGCGTAAAGTAGCAGCTTGCTGCTGCGTTTCGTACGGTGAGTGAGATATCCGGAGGCCCAAATTACCCTCCCGTTCCCAATCCCTTACTTATCCCTTTCATTTAAGGTCGGCAATGCGCCCATGATTATTTTAGTATTGTGGGCGTACATGAGCAGTGGAGATGATTTACCATCACTTGCTCGTTTGCCGGACTATACTATAAAAAAAATAGCCTTCACTGTCCCAAAGGCATCCCTCCATTCCATCCACTTCTCTCTGTCTTTCGCTAAATTGTTCCAATCTGGTCGGAATGTGTTGAACTCGTCCCGCCATCTTCTTCTTGGTCTGCCACGCAGACGTATTTTATCCGGCCACCATTCAGTGGAAACCCTAGCCCTGTGTTATACACGTCCCACTGCTTGGCACGGGCCTCCTCTACTGAATGAGAGGGGTTAGGCCGTAGTCCACCACGCTGGCCTAATGCGGATGGGCAGACTTCACATACCGACGTAATTCTTCTGTAAACTGTGTCGCTGAAAGAATTTGCAACTGAACTGACTTTGAACTGTAAACACTTTAAAAGAACTAAACACTAAAGATCTAGACACTTATAAACACTACACAAATAGAACTGTTAAAACATAATATTCACTATAAGGACTGTAACTGTTAGGAAATAATAATCACTATAACGAAGTATATAATCATTCACTATGTACACTTACTGTCTATGTAGCACAATAACGAAGTATATAACTATTATAACTGTCCACTATGCACTTGTTTATCGTCTGTGCTGCACAGTATAAATGTTTTGTACAGTTCGCTTGTCATAATTTTTTTTTTATTCTTTAGGGATAGAATAATATCTATTCGATTAATTGTTAATCTTCTTCTTCCACCTCACTTATCCCACTCGCAGTGGGGCCGGTGCAACATGCTTTTAACACATGTTACAGAAAGATTTAGCTCGTAATTGTTACCACTGGCCGCCTGCCTGACGTCAACAAGATTCCATCAATTTACAATCTAAATCGTGGGCACTCGCTAAAGGGTTCATTTAAAATATATTGACTGTCGCCTCTGTGGGAACCTAAAGTATGTAAAAAAGAATATCAATAGATACTTTTACAACAAACAGCGGCATCCATAAGATAAATACTGGAAATACGAATAAACTGATATTGCCCATGACCAGACTTAAACAAATTAGTAACTCCTTCAAGTGTCAAAGTATACGTTTCTACAACAAAATTTCAAGCCATATTCAACTAGCCTTAATAAATTTAAATTATGTATTAAACTTAGGCTTTGCCAAAAAGGTTATTATAATGTGAAAGATTACTTGGAAGGCAAAACAGCTTGGAATTGAGCCGCTCACTCCTTACAAAATTGGCTGTACATAGTTCTCTTTTTTATATATTTAATTATTTACTATTGACTGACTATTGGCGCAATATTAGTGTTTAAGGGAATCCTGACACGTTGTTTTTTTTTATTAGTCATTATTTCATTTTGTTTTTTTTATGTGAGTGCGAGTGCCAAGTATGTCTGGTATACTCTTGGTTATTTCTTGAAAAGGCCAATCCAGGAATTTCTGTACAATACACTCGCATAATTCTGTAAAACAATTTCTGGACATTAAAAGAGGCCATAACCCATGAGTTTATTTCGGCATTTCTTCTCATGGCTAGCCCCGACATGCCGTCGTAAATGTAATGAAGTATAAAAAAATATTGACATGTAAAAGTGATATTTATGATCCAATTTACAGAATAAATGATTTGAATTTGAATTTGAACACCTCTGGGGAGAAAACACCCAGATCCGAATACAAATCATTCGACGAATAGATACATACATATGCATTCACGCCTGTAATCCCCGAAGAGGTAGGCAGAGGTGTAACCAGTACACCCACATTTCGCCATAGGACCCTTGTATGCGAGAGGCCGTCTGGATTGGTATCACCGCTTTGTCTATTTCTGCCGCCAAGTAATAGGGTGTAAGGATACTGAAGCCAGTGAAATTTCTGGGCACTATGTGACTTAACATGTTATGCCTCGGTGTGACGAGCGCAGTGCAATGCCATGCAGTGCTTTCGATGTTCTGGGTGGTGTTGTATATGTTTATGCGTAAACGTAGCACTTACCATTAGGCGAGCAATCTGCTCGTTTCATCATTCCAGCAAATAATTAAAAAAATATATATTCCTTCCCTAACAGGATATAAGATTTGTATTGAAATTTTGCTAATCTATAAAAATATGAAATATTTTTTTATTAACCTGAATGACGGTTTTTTGTTTAACCGAATGACGATATGATCATGTCGCCCGCCTGATGGTAAGCACCACGCCTTTACATAAATAGAAGCAGCGCCATACAGAACTTTAAATTACAAAGTACTGCATGGTACTGGATTGCGTTCGTCACATGAGTTATTATAATGCTCAGTAATTTCACTGGCTTCGATGTCCTTTGAACGGAAACACAACAGTGCTTACACACTGTTGCTTGGCGGCAGAAATAGACAAAGCGGTGGTACCAAGCCAGACGGCCTCTCGCATACGAGGGACCTACCAACCAGTCACAAATACAACCAAAAGTAAAATAAACCTTTCTTAGTGATTGTCTCTGTAATTACACGAATACGCTGTCAAATTTACAGCTTCATAGGTCCAGGACCTCCACCGCCCATGTACGCCCACAATACCAGAAGATTCATGGGCGCGTTGCCGATTTTAACGAAGGGCATAATTAAGAGATTAGGAAGGGGAGGGAGATTTGGACCTCCGGATATCTCACGCACCGCACGAAACGCAACAGCATCCCGCTACTTTACGTCGATTTTCTGTGAGTTTTTCTGCTTAGTTTAATAAGTAGCTTTATAAAGACAGCATACTACGTGATATACCAACAGTCAAATATAAATACAAAAAAAGGTTTCAAAAGTCAAACATAATTTTTCAAACATGTACAGACGTATATTTAAAAGAAAATTAAATGAAACAATAGTTTGTATAATATCAGAAAATTCTCCGCCTTATAAATTATCATTGCATATTAAAAATAATGAGACGTGTTTCTATTTTTTTTTAAATTCCACTTGCAAGTTTTGAACTTTGATTGAAATAATTTTACGGAGATGTATACATAAATAAAAATATATTTACTTCTATGTTATGTACGAGTTAAGTATTGTTGGGCAAGTATTTAAGTAAGCCACGTATATAACAATAAATACCACATCAAATATTTTATTACTAGTAATTTAAAATTCTGGGAGAATATTTATTACATAAAATAATGCTTTCCGTCTAACCAGACTGCTAGAGGGGCGGAGTCGCGAGCAATAACTAGTGTATATAATATATATGTAACAGTAAAAAAACCTACACTGAATCAACAAGTTGTTTCGTATTGTTCAATATCCTCAGCATTATCAACAGGTGGGGATACGTAGTAATTTCCTCCTTCGACGGTATAAGTAGAACCAGTTGCAGCAACTTTGTATACGTCCATAATAGCCTTTGCAGCTTGAGCAGGTGTCTGCCACTTCCATTTAGCTGCGTAATTTTTGTACATGCCAGCGTATTCAGCTTTCTCCATCTCCTCCGGAACCATTTCAATTGTTGTGAAGCCCGGTAATGCGCTGAATACAGCTACGCCAGTGTGTTCGTATCTTAAAGGGTGGCCCAGGGTCTGACACATTTTTTGACTTCCCGCAGAACAAGCCTTCAAGTAAGGCTGGAAACGATTTATTGCGTAGGCGAACATATCTGATATACAAATGATGACACTGCCTAAACCGTCTTTGTCCTTTCTAGTCATTTGATACATCTTTTCGGTCCACTTCATTTGCGATATTAAATTGATTGAGATCATTTCGTCAGGGTAGTTTTCGTCAAATTTACGAGCGGCGTTAACCATTATGTCTAAAGTGCCTCCACATTTCTCATGCACAGCTTCCATCACTTTATCTACGTCGGTGACGAGATCGGCATTTATACATTCGCATTTACCTTCACCATATTTGCTGGTTAAGTTCAACGCAGCGGCCTCACACAGCTCTTTCTCGGGTTCGACGATTACTACGTAACTCGCACCTTCGGCCAAAAACTGATCTGCCACTTCATAGCCGATGCCCTTGCCGCCGCCAGTCACTATGACGTTCTTTCCCTCGATGGTTCTCTCAGTACAGTTTTCGGCATGGCTAAGAGACACGCTCAGAACCAAAGATACTGCTGTTAGAATCCACATCTTCAAAGAATATTGAAGAATTATAGTTATAACTTATCCGCGCCTTCGACGGATTAGTGATCGCAGGTAGCGTCGCCTGCAATTTATACCAAGCTATCAAAAGGAAATATTTACATAGTCAACTTTTGATGCAGCTGTTTCTATACGAAGAGAATATTCCGTACAGCTAAATCAATAGAACATTCTTAAATACATATTTTTCAAAAAAAATAATTAAAGTACCTATTTTTAATAAATGCCTGCCTCGGTGGCGCAGTTGTAATGCGTACGCGTTACGATTGAGGCTAACGCTGAGGTCTCGGGTTCGATCCCCGGGTCGGGTAAAGTGGTATTGGGTTTTTCTATTACGAAATGCTCAGTATCAGCCCGGAATCTGGAATTTGGGCCCGGTATGGCGATAGGCTCGCCCCCTATCACATCGTGGGACGGAGATACGCTCGGCGAAATGTGGGTGTACTGGCTACACCTCTGCCTACCACTTCGGGGATTACAGGCGTGAGTGCGTATGTATTTTTAATAATTTTCTATAAGCGGTGATAGCTCAGCGGGTGTTTACCGAGACGAAAGTCGCAGGTTCAAAACCAGCCCCAAGTGCATACACCTCTGACTTTTCTAAAGTGCCCAGCAGTGGGACGTATATAATACAGGGCTAGTATTATTTATTTTTAATTGTAAGGCTTACTCACAATGTTGTTAACAGACTAATTCATAATTTTGTTAACATAAATAAAAACGACTCAAAAAAACTAAAAAGCTAAATATAAAATAAACGGCAATATCTCTCTATTCTAAAAAAAAGTAACTGGCGCCGCCGCCGCCGCTGCCAAAAGCTTGTCATGCTATCTCCTCCGAAACCGCTGGGGGTATGGGGTCGAGACAGATACCAATCGATGCAGAATTATGTGGCGAAGAAAGTAAGATATGTCTCATATTCGTCAGACTTGAATTTTTTTTTATGTTTTGAGGAAAAATATGGGCAACGCTCCTAGTTTGCTACATTAATCATTTGTAACACACCAAACAAATATATTAATCGTGTCGTCTCTTGATGTCAAGAGATGGCGCCACATGGCCTATAGCGATGCAGATAGTATGGCGCGACTACATCGCGATGTCAATATTCTCCCGCGAAACATGACTTCCGAATATAAGTTTGTTCGTGATATATCGTGGGTAAAAAAAAATGGGCGAAAGGAAAAAATAAAAACCTACCGATTTGACATTAAACTACTTCATTTACTTCTACACACCGTCCACCGTCTGGCTTCCAATAGCTTCCACTGCGTGGGACTGTTTTGGGTAGTAGTGTTTAAATCTAATATATTTTATCAGCACGCTACGGACTACACGCTGTATTTATCACGCGCGCTTTTTTATTCGCTTTAATATAGCACGAAGCGATGGCGCGCGGGCGCGATTCGTTGTAGCTGGTTTTCAAGGTTTTCTTAGTATCGGATGAATGTTTACATTAATTTGTCCTACGGAGTCTTCAAAATATTTTTAACTATTCAAAGATGTCAATACACTACGGTGTGCAAGAAGTCAGTTCAATTAAGTGGTTATACATTGACAGCCTTCGTGGCGCAGTGGGCGCGTAGCCGGTTGCAAAGCGTGAGACCGTGGGTTCGATTCCCGCACCTAGACAAATGTTTGTCTGATTTACAAATATAGTGTGGGGTCAGGACTATGTGTGTGACTGTTGGGTGTATTTATATATAAAAAAATAGTCCAAAAGAAGTCTTCGCGATTAAGTTCACATGTAGGTACTGGCGACAGTAACTTATGCCAGTAATAATAGCACGAGCCATTAATAATATAGCGAGTACGGGAAACGGACCAATTTTTTACATACATCTTTAGTTTTTGAGCTCTTGTGGTTTGTACATTTTGCAGATGTAAATGTTAAATATTTTGAGGTATTTTGATCAACATCTTTGTCTTAATTAAAAGAAAACATGGTTGCGTATATTTTGTAAATTATTTGAGTCATGCGTTATGTTATTTTTAAAACTAATTTCAGTATGTGTATATTCTATCTATTCTATTCTCTAATTAATTATACTCTATATATTTTCTGATTATTCCGTGACTGCGTTCTTGGTCGAAACAAAACTCAATCCGAAATGGTTATTTTTTAGTCAAATATTCCAAAAATTGCATAATTTTGAAAACCTTATAATGATTTTGTCCCCGTTTTAACCGACTTCATTTAAGAAACCTACTCAATGAGATGCGTAAAATTTGGGTTAATCTACTCTTTAAAATCTTTGTTACGTATATAAATATTATCTACTTATATGTGTATCAAAAAACCTTGTAAATGTTTAATTGGAAGGTGTAACACCACTTAAACTAAAACTTGTTTGTGTAAACTGCCTCGGTGGCGCAGTTGTAATGCGTACGCGTTACGATTGCGGTCAACGCTGAGGTCTCTGGTTCGATCCCCGGGTCGGGTAAAGTGGTATTGGGTTTTTCTATTACAAAATACTCAGTATCAGCCCGGAGTCTGGAATTTGTGCCCGGTATGGCGATAGGCTCGCCCCCTATCACATAAGGGACGGAAATACGCTCGGCGAAATGTGGGTGTACTGGTTACACCTCTGCCTACCCCTTCGGGGAATACAGGCGTGAGTGCGTATGTATTGTTTGTGTTTATTGTTCTTACCTCATGCATATATCTTAATTTGAATACAGCATCGCCGCGTGATATATTGTGAGCAATTTACACAGACTGATAAACCGATAACTATGAGTTATATGTGTTTGCTATTTATACCTAGGCATTTCACGGTACCTGAGGTGAATTCTATCAAAATCTTAAGACAAATTGAAGACTGTTCTTTTCTAGCGAAACAGCATTCCGAACTGGCGGTAGAGTTAAAATTTGACTGAATGTAAATGATATATAACATTCAATAAATAATATTAATTTGATTTTGAATTTGAATATATACTATACGCTATTACAATAAAGTTCCCAATCACATTAGACAACTTAATATCATCAACTTCAAAGCTACTATTAAGCGAAAGTTATGCAATAAAGCCTATTACAAAATTTCAGAATACTTAGAAGATACGAAGGCTTGGCAATAGTATTGTAATAAACATTGATTCTAAATACGTCTAAAATAGTTTGACTTAATTAATATTTTTGGGATCTTTATTTAAATTTAGTTTTTAAGCCAAATTCATAGATGGAAGACCTGAGAATGAAGTCTTTAAAATGCTTCTAGAGGATGGTACCTATATTGTCTTCAGCACACAATCTCTTTCAGGTGTTAATTTGTGTTTTAAATTACAAGTTACGTACGTATGTCCGTAGGATTACGTAAATCTTATTCAAGTTTATTAAAAAGTGAATGTCGTTCATAATAATTAATAGTGATGTCATCGATCTTAACCAGAAATGGAAAAGCGTGACTCTCGTGGCAATCAGTGAGAATAAGTCTATATTCGTTACTTGTATGCAGTTTGGGTATGTCATGCTCGCTAAAGTATCTGTGCTTGCGGCGGCGTCGTGAACGGGTGCTGCTTGTGTAGACTGGTCTGCTCATACTGTTTTGCCAGTTATATAACACATTAGATATCTCATCTTATTTTATAGTCATCTTCGCAGTATTAATTTATTCATCGTACTCATGAGGATCATGCGCAATATTCATTATAATGTCATTAATACTTTAAAATGTTCCTCATTGGCATACATTGAGCTGCTCTTATTCTATTCAAAATTAATTGTATTATCGTAGTGCAAAATATATTGTAATTTTAAAAAACAGCAACGTTAGAGTTTCTTGTCCGTTCTGCTTTAACGAAACAGCATTCCGAACTGGCGGTAGAGTTTAAATTTGACTGAATCTAAATTAAGTCTAACATTTTTATGGATTCAATAAATATTTTCATTTTCATTTCAGAATTTGAATGGATTCTCAAAGGCACGTTGGCACTCGACCAATGAGGCAATATTCGGCCGTGCCTGTCCTATTCAGCTATATTCATTACAAACTGACGTAGGACTTCAATATAATTGTCCATCGAGCATTCAACCGCTAACCGAATTGTTATAATTGCTTTATTGTGGAGTGGGTAATCAATCAACACACCCAGCTCACTCATCGTGAGAAGTGATTCGTCTATTGTTATTTCACGACTTGTTGCCAAGATATAATTTTAGGGATAAAACGTCATTCTGACCATGGGTAATTTATCACATATACGACGATTCGTGTAGAAACCAAGCGTGCCCACACACACTCATAGGGTCGATCTTCACACTGGCGGATCCCGGAACGCGACTCGCCTGAACAACTATGGCCCTGGTGGCCTCAGATACTGAGTTTAACCGACTTAAAAAAGTAGGAGGTTCTCAATTCGGTGTTTATTTTTGCTTTTTTGACATATGTATATCGATTTATCCGCCAATTGTGGACCGATTTTATTGGAAATATTCATTCGATAGAGTTTCGCTGCGATGAAATTTATATGGGACCACCCATATAAATTTCGTTAAGATCTGATGACGGAGTACCTACTGAGTAAAAAAATGAAACTTAACTGACAACAGTACACTCGTCGCGAATGCGTTATTGGGTTCGAATTTACATGCTATTAAAAATAAAATAAGATAACTAACATTAAAACCCGATTTCAAAATAAAAACACTGAAAAGTTAAAAATAACAATTTCTATAGGTCTCTTTGGAGTTGGTGCAATTTAGTTTTTTATTTATAGCGTAGACCGGTAAACAAGCAAGTGGGTCACCTGATGGTGAGTGATCGCCATGACTGATACGTACACACACACCCACCCACAGACTGTCAAAAGGGTCAAAGTTATAACAACCCTCTTTTTTCGGGGTTTAAAATAAGCTGTACGATTTTCATTCTGTTGTAAAGTTGGTTTTAAAATTCCCTCTTGAATAAGATATTGAAATTCTACAAGCATTGCTTTCACAGATAAAAGTCGGCTACAACCGCAAAAATCTGCTCTGGAACTTGAATATTAGATGTAATATGGGACCCACATCGAGGTTTACATATTTTTTGTTTCATAGTGGCATGATTTGAATTTTTGTTCGAATAGGTCTGAATTTAGACAATTCGTACGTAACCTTCGACGCAAAAAGAGGGGTTTTATAAGTTTGAAGTCTGACTGTTTGACTGCGGCATCAATAAAAACAAGCCCACTAAGTTTGACTACCTGGAGGCCAATTATCGTAATTTTAAATTTTCAAAATATCATTCCGCTCTAGTCTCTAAAGTTGCAAATGGCATTCTCTTATACCAATAATCAACTTCAAATGTAAACATAGATCGTAATAAGATTGAATATAGAATAAAAGTTGACTGAAGCCAGAATGGTATAATGCTACTGCTAATGCTAGGTGCATTTGACGTTGATTATTGGTTTAAGAGAATGCCTCGTGGCAAAACATCGTGGGGTAACCTGGTTGGAAGTTTTTCATAAGAATTTCGAAGGTATGTGAAGTCTGCCAACCCGCGTTAGGCCAGCGTGATGGACTAAGGCCTCTTCTACTGAATGAGGGCTACTACTTCTACAGGGCTAGCCCTGTATTATATACGTCCCACTGCTGGGCACGGGCACAAATTCCAATCCCGGTTAACATATAATAATACTAGTATTACAGTATGGCGATAGGCTCGCCCCCAATCACCGGATGGAATAAGCTCTTTAAACTAGTTGCACCTCTGTCTTCGGGGAGGCATGCGTGAGCTCTGTAATGTACGTCGATTATAACAGTTTTCCTGAGACAATATTGCGGCAGCTATAAACTTGGAATAGGGTAGTTTCCTATATTGAATTTTAAACATTATTTTATAAGCAACAGAAAATTATACGCAAAAGAAACCCTTTTATTAAAACACTATCAAAATTGGTTTAGAAATGTGCCCGCAGTTATGACTTTAATGTTGGTATTTCACTGGCCCAGTAATTTCACTGGTTATATAGGCTATACGAAAGGAATGAGGATTGGGAAGGGTGATTTGGGTCTCCGGTAATCTCTCTCATCGTAAAAACGTAACAGTGACCTAACACTTCTCGTTAGTTTTCTGAGAGACGGTGGTAAATAACCAAGTCGAGCTGGATCATTCATGCTGAAGACAAAAGTCTGCAGTATAGCTTGCTGCTGCGTTTCGTACGGATATCTGGAGGCCCAAATACCCCTCCTTTTCCTAATTCCTTAATTATCTCTTTCCTTTAAGGTCGGAAACGCGCCCATGCATCTTTTGGTATTGTGGGCGTTCATGGGCGTTGGAGATAACTTACCATCAGGTGCCCCCTTACAGGTTGCCGGCCTATGCTATAAAAATACTATGTAAAAAACTAATCAGATAAACTTTGAACACGTTTCTTTCTGCCTGGTGATATCCTGACTTGATGCCAGGGTCCGCTTTCCCATTATTTTGAACTTGAAGACAATTTGGGTATGTCATGCTCGCTAAAGTGTCTGTGCTTGCGACGGCGTCGTGTGCCGTGTGATGTGTGTGGGTCACTTCAGATTTTGCCCTACAAAAAAGGTGCCCAACGCGGCTAAAGAAGTTTTCACTTCAAAAATTAGGAAAAAGTAGCTAACATAAAGGCGTGCGACTTAACTTATCCTGTCGAACGCCAGTAAAGGCTATTAAATATTTTAACCACGTAAAAAGTCGGCGGGACGGTTAAGCCCTCTCAGAGTTCGTACGTGACGCGTTGCTGCGACAGTGTGACATGAAAAAATTGCCAACGAGTTTGTTTCGGCACGTGAGTCGTCAGGGAATTTGGAAATATTGACATACGATGGTTTGGTGCGACGCGACGTGTATGTGAAGAGAAAGTTTGGTTAGAAATTATAACCTATCGTCTTATTGGTCCAGTGGCAGTGTACGAAGGCTGAGAAACCTGGGGTGGTACCGGCTAACTTACTTACTTAACTTACTTATTGAAGTTCATGTGACGTCATAAATCGTTGTTCATCGTTTTGGCCATTAGACAGGCGTTCGGCGGTAAGACAGAATCATTGGTTATCTAATCGAATTCATCGATTTGCATAAATCCGAAGTTCGGCGAATTCGCCAGTACCGCCCCTGGTCCTGGGATGAAATCTCAGGTCGAGTAATCACAATTTATGTTTTAATTTATTTATTTTACATACTTTATACATAATATATGTCCAGGCGGACTTAATGCCAGAGGCATTCTCTACCAGTCAACCTTTGGGTGGTGCAGAGAATAAACAAGGCAGGTGTAAACAAGAAGAGAATGACAAGAGAAATATTGAACATAATTATACATACATGTATAGAATATGGACTGCCTCGGTGGCGCAGAGGTAATGCGTAAGCGTTACGATTGAGGCCAACGCTGAGGTCTCGCGTTCGATCCCCGAGTCGGGTAAAGTGGTATTGGGTTTTTCTATTACGAAATGCTCAGTATCAGCCCGGAGTCTGGAATTTGTGCCCGGTATGGCGATAGGCTCGCCCCCTAATATAATAAATAAATATATAAAATAAACATACTATATACATACATACACATACGCCTGTAAACTCCGAAGGGGCAGGCAGATGTGTAACCAGTACACCCACATTTCGCCGAGCGTATCGGCGTCCCATGATGTGATAGGGAGCGAGCCCATCGCCATACTCGGCACAAATTTCAATCATGGGTGTGATTTTTCAAATCGAAAACTCAACCACTAATTATGATTGGCCGTCATTGGAGTTCAAACCAGGAACTCACGTTTCTCAGCTTCAGTATGATTCCACGACCAATGAGACGAATAATTCATAAAATAACGTTTAACAAAACTTAGAAACATACTTCAAAATAAAAACACTAAAAAGTAAAACTAACAAATTCTATAGGTCTCTTTATAATCAGTGCCTGTGTCGCTACCGGTCAAATAAAATTGCACCGACTCCAAAGAGAATAGAATACATAGAATTTCTTATTTTTGACTTTTCAGTGTTATCCATCGTCAGATCTAACCAAATTGAAACGGGACCACGTGGGAAGCACCAGCTTTCAAATAAAAAAAAGAATTATCAAAATCGGTTCACCCAGTCGAAAGTTCTGAGGTAAGAAAACATTAAAAAAATACAGTCGAATTGAGAACTTCCTCCTTTTTTGAAGTCGGTTTAAAATAATGACTAAATCCCATATATTTCACACACTATATCCCGAATCCTTAATTACTTTGTATTTATTTTAGTAGCGTACTTGTAATTAAATATATCGACGGATTTCAATTAATTTCGATCATTGAAGAGTACTATTATGCTTTACTATTGACAAACACGTTTAATTATTATGGATTGGAATATATGTTGGGATAAAGAAGGATAATGTGTAAACCATGTGAGTTTCTATTTTTTTTTTTTAATAAATACACCCAACAGTCACACACATAGTCCTGACCCCACACTAGGTAAACCTGTATCACGGGTATCAGGAACTACGAGGGACTTGCGGTCCCACAACACCCAGACCCAAGACAAATATTTGTGAATCAGACAAACATTTGTCTAGGTGCGGGAATCGAACCCACGGCCTCACGCTTCGCAACCGGCTACTCCCCCGCTGCGCCACGGAGGCTATCAATTTGCATTGCCGCGTTTTAGCCAGTTTTGTTTAAAGGATGAATAGATCGATTCGACCGAGGTGATACCACAGAAACACTAAGAGGTGGTATGCAAAAGCATAACGTTATAGCTCATAACTTTTATGAGTGGTAGAGCCAAGCTGTAGACAGTTTTGTCTACAGTGGGAAGGGGAGGTGATTTGGACCTCCGGAAAACGACGCTACCATACCACATACGCATACACGAACAAAAGGGTCAGATAGGTACTACAGAAGGTAGATGTCCAAACAACGCATACTCACAATCGAAGCTGAATATTCGCTGTGTGATGTGTTTACTTGCAATGTCACACACACACGAACGCAAAATAAATGTCAGCTAAAATGATGTTTTAAAAAATGTATAATTTGTGTTTCATACATTGATTTATAAGTGAGGATCATTAACATGATATGGTGAGTATTTATTACTATGGTCATCGTAGTTTGGAGCCATATATAGCCCAATGGCCACACACTACTGCTTGGCGGTAGATATAGACAAAGCGGTGGTACCAACCCGGACGTCCTCTCGCATACGAGGTACCTACCACCTTGTAAACCTACGATTCGCACTACATTAATACAATTTGTTGTGAATTAGAGTTAGAACAACTCAATTTTGCCAGATGATTATGGAGAAAGACTTTTGATAAAGTCAAATTCATCATTTATTCTGTAAATTGGATCATAAATATCACTTTTGCATGTCAATCATTTTTTATTTTTTTTTATTTTTTTATAGTATAGGCTGGCAAACGAGCAAGTGGGTCACCTGATGGTAAGCGATCTCCACCGCCCATGTACGCCCACAATACAAAATAATTATGGGCGCGTTGCCGACCTTAAAGGAAAGGGATAATAAGGGATTGGGAAGGGGAGGGGGATTTGGGCCTCCGGATATCTCACTCACCGTACGAAACGCAGCAGCAAGCTGCTACTTTACGCCAGTTTTCTGTGAGACAGTGGTAACGACCCGGACGAGCCGGCCCATTCATGCTGTAGACAAAATTGTCTACAGCGTGGCTCTACCATTTTTTATGCTACATTACATTTCCGACGGCATTTCGGGACTAGCCATGAGAGAAATGCCGAAACAAACTCATGGGTTATGGCCTCTTTCACTGACCAGACGTTGTTTTACAGAACTAGGGGCTTTGCAAATGTTTTTCCACAAAACATAAAATAAAAAATAAAAAAAAATAAATTCCGACGAATATGAGACATATCTTACTTTCTTCCCCACATTATGCTGCATCGATTAGTATCGGTCTCGACCCCATACCCCCAGCGGTTTCGGAGCGGTTTCGGAGGAGATAGCGTGACAAGCTTTTGGCAGCGGCGGCGGCGCCAGTTACTTTATTTTAGAATAGAGAGATTACGCGAGTGTAATGTACAGAGTCCTTGCACAGATTCACGATGTTCCATGAGGGAGCGATAAAGGAGGTGTGCATGTTCTTTTAGTATAATTCGTAACGTATACCTATACGGAATAAAACGGTTGGGCTGCCAGTACGTTGAATATTTATAAGCGATTTTGTGTGCCATCGATTGGGATGTCTGAAAGTTGAAAGAGCAGTTTTAAAATTGCTGACTGTGTGACCTAGTGACTGGGTTCATCTGGGTGTATTTTATACTTACTTATGACTGCCTCGGTGGCGCAGTTGTAATGCGTACGCGTTACGACTTGTTTCTCAATATACTATAATAAAACGCGCGGATAATGTAAACAAACAGATTTTGTCGAGAATAATCGAATATTTTGAACAATTCGAATCAAATTAGAATAGGAATAAGTTTGTCTTATTGTAACATCTCCTAGATTACTAACTATTGACTTATGAAGTGTGCTAACTACAATAGATTTCGATTACTAAATATAGTATCTATTAATAAGATATATCTCAGCCTGTTGCCGTCCACTGTTGGACGTAAGCCTCCCCAAGTGAGCGCCAACCATCCCGGTCTTGAGCAGCCCGCATCCACCCGCTACCCGCCATCTTTTTCAAGTCGTCGGTCCACCGTGTAGCAGGGCACCCTACACTACGTTTGCCTAAGCGCGGTCTCCACTCCAGCACATGTCTGCTCCACCGACCATCTGTCCGTCTGCAGACATGACCGGCCCACTTCCACTTCAGCGTGCTAATTTTGCGAGCAATATCAATGACTTTAGTTCTCTGGCGGATGACTTCATTCCGAATTCTATCCACCAGAGAAATTCCAAGAATTGCTGGCTCCATAGCACGCTGAGCTACTTTGAACTTGTGGACCAGTTCGCTGGTCAGTGTCCACGTTTCAGCTTCGTAGGTCATTACGTGTAGGACGCACTGGTTAAAAACGAGAGTTTTTAAACACTGAGGGATCGACGACTCGAAAATGTCACGTAGCTTCCCGAATGCCGGCTAGCCCAACCGAATTCTTCTATCTATTAATAAGATATACTCAAATTAAATCCTTCCTTCCACCTGCCCTTATCCCAGTCGCGGTGGGGTCGGCGCAACATGTTTTTAACACATGTTACAGAAAGATTTGGCATGTAAATTTTACGACCGGCCGTTTCCCTGAAGTCAAACCATCTAACCCTCTCCACAAAATATTTGTGGATCATACAAACATTTGTCTCGGCGCGCGGCGCGGGAATCGAACCCGCGGCCTTTCGCTTTACAGTCACCTACTCGCCCACTAAACCACGGAGGCTGTCTACTAAAATATATACATACGTACGCACTCACGCCTGCAATCCCCGAAGTAACGAGTACACCCACATTTCGCCGAGCGTATCTCCGTCCCACGATGTGATAAGGGGCGAGCCTATCGCCATACCGGGCACAATTCCAGACTCTGGGCTGATACTGAGCATTTCGTAATAGAAAAACGCAATATCACTACCCGACCCGGGGATCGAACCCGAGACTTCAGCTCAGCACAGCACAGAGGCAGTTGTTTGTTTACATAGTACGCAAGTGTTATTGAAACAGTCTGCCTCCCATCGTGTCTCGCGTCGGAGTAGAAGAAAAATGACACGTTAAACCAAGACAGATAGCTGTATGAATAATTTAACACCGGTGTGTTACTCGTTTCCATCATCTGAGGGTTAAACTTATCTTGCTATGATGTGCTCTTGGATTTGCGTGGGCGTTTCTTGCATTCTTTAAGACTGTGTTCTTGAATATATCTTCCAGAAAAAAGGGGAGTATTACACTACATATAGAAACTAAGTACACAATCGTCAATTCAAGTAAGTCGTTCGAGCAAGTGGATCACCTGATGGTTAGTGATCTTCACCACTGTACGCCCACAATACCAAAAGAATTATGGGTGCGTTGCCGACCTTAAAGGAAAGGGATAATTAAGGGATTGGGAAGGGGAGGGGGTTTGGGCCACCGGATATCTCACTCACCATACGAAACGCAGCAGCAAGCTGCTACTTTACGCCGGCTTTCTGTGAGACAGTGGTAATGATCCGGACGAGCCGGCCCATACATGCTGTAAACAAGTGTCTACAGCGTGGCTCTACCACTCAAAGATCAACATATAGAAACTAAGTACACGCACTTAAGCCATTCTATTTGAGGCACATTTGTTTCAAAGCATTGCACCGGCCGGTAAACGTGGAAGTGGGTCACCTGATCACTTACCACCCACCCACCACTTTACCCTCTTGTTCGTTTGCCGTCCTATGATAAAAAAAACCCTAAACGAGTGGGCCATTTTGAATACTGTTTTTGTTTTTGAAAGCTGATTTATTCGAGATGGTTCCTATGAACTTTTAAACGGCGGAACAAATTTTCTTCAAATGTACTTCAGTATATTAAAAGTTATTTGATAAATATTTTTATTTGCACAGGTGATACATGTTTTTGACAATCCACAGGAGTTTTTTTTAAGTTTCTTTAATTATTTTTTTGCAATTCCATCCATACTCTTCCGACGTATTTCTAATTGTTCGATAAAAAAACATACGAAATCGCACCCAATGTGCGGCTGGCTTGTAAGTTCCATCTATACAAGCTAACTTAAAACCATGAAGTCACATTAAAAGTTATTCTTTATATACTTGCCAATTTCCATACGCCAGAATAACTCGTGAAGAGAAGCATGCATTACCGAGTTTTGTTGAAGTAAAACGTCGCAGGGACGTGTCCCGAAATTCCCTGCTTAATACAATATATGAACTAACTGTAACTCTTTTACGACGCATTGGAGGTAACCTGCGATGTTTAAATTACGCCGAGTCAGAAAAAGGATGTTAATATTTATGATGCGTATGAAATTACTTAGACGTCAGTTTGTATGTTGAATATTTCTACTTTTTTGGCCTAAAAACAAATTCATGGGTCGCAAAAGAGTTGAGTGGTAGAGCCACGATGTAGACAGTTTTTTATACAGCATGTATGGGCCGGGTCTTTACCGCTGTCTCACAGAAAACCGGCGTAAAGTAACAGCTTGCTGCTGCGTTTCGTATGGTGAGTGAGATATCCGGAGGCCCCATTTCCCTCTCCTTCCCAATTCCTTAATTATCGCTTTACTTTAAGGTCGGCAACGCACCCATGATTCTTTTGGTATTATGGGCATACATGGGCGATGGAGATCACTTACCATCAGGTGACCCACTTGCTCATGTGCCGGCCTATGCCATAAAAAAAGTTTTGTATACAGCATGAATGGGCCGGGTCTTTACCGCTGTCTCACAGAAAACTGACTTAAAGTAGCGGCTTGCTGCTGCGTTTCGTACGGTGAGTAAAATATCTGAAGGCCCAAATCCCCTTTTTAATCCCTTTATTATGCCTTTCCTTTAAGGTCGGCTACGCGGCCATGATTGTTCTGGTATTGTGGGCGCACATAGGTGGTGGAGATCACTTATCATCAGATGACCCATCTGCTCATTTGCTGACCTATGCAATAAAAAAGTCAGTTTTATTTTACCTGCATTGTTTTTGAGTAACATCGCGCGTATCAACTAGTTCCACGTAAAATTACATACACATCCCTTTATGGCTAGTTAAGAAAGTTTTTACGGGCGTTTTTTTAAGACATAAGAATCGGATTGGGTCGTTTTACTTTTATTCGTATGGGGAATGGAAAAGTTGGTGCAAAGCGGCAGTACTCGTGCGAAATTCTCGTCTCAAGCGTATGTTATTTTATTATAATATGTGAAAACGGCGTTTACATTTGCGGGTTTATAAAAATGTTACACTAGGTAAACCTGTATCGTGGGTATCAAGAACTACGAGGGACTTGCGGTCCCACAACACCCAGACCCGAGACAAATATTTGTCTTTGCTTCGCAACCGGCTACTCGCCCGTTGCGCCACGGAGGCTGTCGGATATTATGGATATAGTGCCTTTGTGGCGCAGTGGTCGAGTAGCCGGCTATGAAACGAGAGGCCCCGGGTCGAATCCCGCACTGAGACATTTAATGTTTGTGTGATCCACATATGTTTCGGGTCTGGGTGTTTTCTGTCCCAGAGAGGTTCACGTCAGGTGGCCAGTCATAAAAACTAAAAGTCAGGTCTTTCTGTTATATATGTTAAAAGCCTATTGCGCCGACCCCACTGTGAGTAGGATGAGGGCAGGGGGATGAACAAGAATTCGATTTTAATACATACATACATACATACATACGCACTCACATCTATTATCCCCGAAGGGGTAGGTAGAGGTGTAACCAGTACACCCACATTTTGCCGACCGTAACCCCGTCCCATGATATGATAGGGGGCGACCCTATCGCCATACCGGGCACAAATTCCAGACCCCAGTCTGATACTGAGCATTTCGTAGTAGAAAATCCCAATACCACTAATTTTACGCGACCCCTAGATCGAACCCGAGACCTCAGTGTCAGCCTCAATCGTAACGTGTACGCATTACAAATGCTTCACCGAGGCAGATTTAATTTTGAGATTCGATTTTTATTTTGAACTTAATTATGATATAGTATCACCTCATTGATCTAGTGGCAGGGTACTTAGCCTGAGAAACCAGTGAGGATCTGGGTTCAAATCCGAGATCAGGCAATCATAATAATTACTTATATACTTGACTTTTCGATTCGGAAAGTAGCACACGATTAATTTTAAGTGCCTGTTTCACCGCCTTTCAGAAAATGCTACTTACGAAATAAAATATGACACGTTCACCTGAAGAAATAGGATGGATACTAGATGCTTTTAAAAATAGCTGTCATAAGATATAATTTAGGTTAAAATTTACTCAAATATTCAACAATGCACAGTAAGTATATACACATTGACCTTTTCACTAAATCCATTTCACTTATTATCTATTTACACAGCACTAATTTTGCACAATACGTCAGCTGTATAGCTACAGATATACTGCTATAAGCATGTCGGTGACGCGAACGCACGAGATTTCACCCATCCAACAAAGTGTCTAACGCGCACGATGGCCGCTGCGCGTCGTGAGCATGTCGGTGACGTGAACCCATAAGATTTTCCCTTAGCATAAGTGCCCAACGCGGCTAAAGAAGTTTTTACTTCAAATACCATATGCGTTAAGTTTCCCTACAGTAAAATATAAATTCAATGACACAATACTCGGCTTTAAAAAATTCGAATCAATTTATCCGTAATAATATTAATGTATCAGATTAATGTATAAGATTTAATCTCATTAAGACCTTAATGTTTGTGGACGTATTGGCTCGCGACGGAGCTGAAAAATCTGGCCAAGAGGAGAGAACTCTCGTGGCTCAGGTTCTGTACACATTACACCAGCCTCCATTGCGCATTTGGAAAGAAGACCGCTGTGAAACGAGCGTCCGAGAGTACGATCAAATTTTTTATGACATGAGATATACATGATAGAAACCCATTTTTTAATAGCTTGAATGACGTGACGAGCAGGTCGCTCGCCTGATGACAGCGCCACGCCTGTCCATAAACAGAAGCAACACCACACAGAACTTTGAATTACAAAGCACTGCATGTCACTAGACTGAGTTCGTCACTCCGAGACATAAGATGTTAAGTCTCATAAGCCCAGTAGTTTCACTGGCTTCAATGTCCTTCAAACCTTTTTGAGTGGTAGAGCCACGCTGTAGACATTTTTGCCTACAGCATGAATGGGCCGGCCTGTCCGGGTCGTTACCACTGTCTCACAGAAAACCGTTGTAAAGTAGCATCTTGCTGTTGCGTTTCGTACTGCGAGTGTGATATCCGGAGGCCCAAACCCCCTCCCCTTCCCCATCCCTTTCCTTTAACGTCATTGGCATCGCGCCCATGATTTTGGTATTGTGTGCGTATATGAGCAGTGGAGATCACCTAATTACTATCAGGTGACCCACTTGCTCGTTTCTGACCTATGCCATAAAAACAACGGAACACAATAGTGCTTATACACTGCTGCTTGGCGGCATAAATAGACAAAGCAGTGGTACCAGCCTAGACGGCCTCTCGCATACGAGGGACGTAACACCTATCTTCGAGATGCAGAACATTCGCCATGCCCAGTGCCATGCATTGTAGATCAAAATGTTTGGTGTTGTCTGTTTATCGGTAGGCGTGACACTTACTAACAGACGAGCGGACCGCTCGTTTCACTACTTAGGCTAATTAAAAATCAAGGACAACGACGCTTCTAATTATGTTACGCTATAATGTTACTAGCTTTTGCTCACGTCTCCGCCCGCGTGAATAGACTTCCGAAATAAAACGTAACCTATAACCGTCTCCAGGGTCCCATCTATCTATACATCAAAATTCATCAATATTGGTTCGAGGATTTAGGCGTGAAGGCTTAACAAACAAATGGTAAATTTTTTTCTTAAGTTACTTTCTACCTTCAAGAATATGTGTACAAAGTTTCATGATGATCGGTTAAGTAGTTTTCGCGTGAAAGTGTAACAAACAAACTTACATTCACATTTATAATATTAGTATGATTGTAAAACTCGTGATATACAGCTTCCGTGGCGCAACCGGCTGCGAAACAAGAGGCCGTGGTTTCGATTCTCGTATCGAGACAATGAGTGTGTGATCCACAAATATTTGTTTCGGGTCTGGGTGTTGTGGGACCATAAGTCTTTCGTAGTTCCTGATACCCACGATACAGTTTAACCTAGTGTGGGGTCAGGACTATGTGTGTGTGTTGGGTGTATTAAAAAAAAACAAAATAATAGTAATAGTTAATGTTTCGAAAGAAAATATTTATGTTAGACAAAAATAAAATAGTTTAAAATTAATATTTTGCCTACGGAACGCTTACAACGCAAAATGAATCTCATGTACAGGTTTAATTTTATTGTTTTATGATACAATAGCGATGTTTGCTTTTCTTCTTATTACAATAAATTACATTATCATCGTCCATTCGCCATTTATTACAAAATTGCGTATTTTTTGTTTCTTTATTTAAGTTGATAGAATTGATCGAGATAAAGATGCTGCGGTCAGCCGTTTCACAATAGACGGTCTCAAAGTGTATTTGTGTGATTGTTGAATCTTTTTTTACCCGACTGCTAAGGAAGGGTTATGTTTTTCGCGCGTATCTTGTTTGTATGTTTGTTTGTAAGTTTCTTTATTACCTCAACAGCTGGATAGATTTCGACAATTAAGGTATCGTTAATTCGTTTTAAAACCCAAGTGTTCTTAGATAGGTGTTTGACAAAAACAAAATGGCGGATTTATGGCGCGAAATAGTGATAAGTTAATTTAAAAAAAATAACCAAACTTATCGAGTAGGGTATCAAAATAAAGGAAATCAAAGGGGGATTACAAAAAATATATAAGTTGTATGTGTAAATGAATTTTTGACGTAATTTGTAATTTTCATTTGTCTGCTTTGTTTGGCATGCAATCGATCATCTTATTGTGCCCGACTTATATAAGTAACACAGTTTTTGTAATCTATACAATAACACAATAGCAACGAGTGTACTGTTGTCCGTTGAGGAGTTTTAATTTTACCCCGTACTACGTCATCAGATCTTAACCAAATTTATATGGGACTACATCGCAGCTCTATCGAGAGATTTTTGTTCCAACAAAATCGGTCCACAATTGGCGGAGAAATCGATGTACATACATTTAAAAATAACAAAAAAAACTTGCCTAATTGAGAACCTCCTTTTTTTTGAAGTCGTTAAAAATTAATGGGTTCCGCCTATAGCTAAACAAATGCGGGCATTTAACTTAGGCTTTCAGCTCATAATATAGTCTGTTAATTAAGCCCTGCATTATACTCGACACGGACCTCCTCTATTAGTAAAAAAATTAGGCTTCAGTCCACCAAGATGAGCTAAGGTTAAACTTCAAACACCTTCAACAATTTTATGGAAAATTTTCAAATATGCATATTTGCTTCAGCGTTTAAACGAGCGATAATTATCAATGAATATACACATAACTTCGAGTTAAGTATAATTAAATTGTAGTGAAAGTGCGCCATCAATATCTTAAGTCCAAAGTCAACCTCCCTTAAACGTGGTACACTCTGCTGATTGACGGATGAGGCAATGGTGAAACTTGGTACCCGTTGTGGGTTGTGAGGGTCAGACGGGGGTCGCCCCACATAATACAAGATCTGTTAAATCACGATTGAAAGGCAGACCCTGTCATTAAGCCGTGATAGCGCCGGGCAGAAAGAAATAAATATACACGTCACTTTCAAAACTCAAAGGTAAAGGTAGGAGCTGATTTCGAACCTGCGACGCGACGTTCGTCACGGCAGACTGTACCACCCACGCTGGGTTATCACTACTTTTGTATTCATTTTATCATCGCATTTTATAAGATAATTATCTTCTAGTGACAATACTGATGGAAATATATTTGAGTGGTAGAGCCACGCTCTAGACAGTTTTGTCTACAGCATGAATGGGCCGGCTCGTCCGGGTCGTTACCACTGTCTCACAGAAAACCGGCGTAAAGTCGCAGCTTGCTGCTGCGTTTCGTACGGTGAGTGTGATATCCGGAGGCCCAATGCCCCTCCCCTTCCCAATCCCTTATTTATCCCTTCCCCTTAAGGTCGGCAACGCGTCCATTATGCTTTTGGTGTTGGCGTAAATGGGCGGTGGAGATCACTCACCATCAGGTGACCCACTTGCTCGATTGCCGGCCTATGACATAAAAAATATAAGCAGAGGACTTCACGCCGAAATTCTAGCCACCACCAATAATCCCACGCCTAATTTACACGAGCCCTTGAAAACTATAACGTGCTATAAATTTTAATAAACAAAATTAACGCACTCTATTCAGAGGGTACGATGGAATAATTTGGATTTATGGCCCCGGAGGCCCAGCCCGGCCGTTTGTACAAATACCTTTGCCTAACTAACTAAAAAGTCAAATTGTCCAGTTTGTTTGTCAGTTTCGCGTTGTTTCAGCCGGTCCACTGTTGTTACCATGATTTGTTGAGGTATGGAATGTGTTTTTGAAATAAATTACATAATTTTTTAGTGTTTTTTTATAACATAGGCCGGCAAACGAGCAAGTGGTACACCTGATGGTAAGTGATCTCCACCGACCATGTACGCCCACAATACCAAAATAATTATGGGTGTGTTGCCGACATTAAACGAAAGGGATTTGGAAGGGGAGGGGGTTTGGGCCTCCGGATATCTCACTCACCGTGCGAAACGCAGCAGCAAGTTGTTATTTTACGTCGGTTTTCTGTGGGACAGTAGTAACCACCCGGACGAGCCGGCCCATTCATGCTGTAGACAGAAGTGTCTACAGCGTGCCTCTACCACTCAAAAGAGCGATCTGCTGGTCAAAAATTGGTAATCATACGGTATCAGCACGTATTTACTCCAATGTTGGGTAAATACTCTTTTAAGATAAATAAATGCGATTAAGATGAAAGAAAACAAATCATTTGGTATAAAACAAAATCATAATATATTTTAAGGCTTATAATGGGTACTTTACTAAAGAAATACATCGAATTGGGACCAAATTAGTGTAAGAAGATCAGTAAGTTTTTTTACACTAATAACGTTAATACAACTGATTATTGAGTCTTTTAGTTTTTTCATAAATCGAGATGGTAATTATGAATAATAAATAGAAAATTGTCTCAACAAAGAGTTATATTATGGCTACTCTCTGTTTGCGTAAAACCGTTTACTTTTGTAAAGTTGTAGATATTTCGGACACGGTCCAGCGACCGCTGTTGTATAACCACAAGCGACGGCTTACCGTATTCTCTCAGGTATACAGAGACTTAAGACCAATTTTACCAGTATTACTGTACACTAAAATTAAATATTATTAAAAAAATAAAATTATATCAAAACTAAGCTAATATTTATTAAACAATTTGACCTTTTGTAATCAATCTATACTTGAAGATATTTTTTAATATAATCTGAGGCTTATATATAAAAAAGGGTAGGCAGAGGTGTAACCATTAAACTACACTTCGCCGAGCGTATCTCCGTCCCATGATGTGATAGGGGGCGAGCCTATCGTCATACCGGGCAAAACTCCAGACTCCGGGCTGATACTGAGCATTTTATAATAAAAGAACCCAGTATCACTTTACCCGACTCGGGGTTCGAACCAGAGACCTTAGCGTCAGCCTCAGTCGTAACGCGTACGCATTACAACTGCGCCACCGAGGCAGTCAAATATATTTTTAGAAACTAAAAATTGTTCGGTCCATTGGGGTGAATATATCCATAAATGGTAGTAAGTAACAAAACTACGCGCTTTAAAAGCAGTTAATGGAATCATAATATTTGGAGACGAGAAAATTCTCTGATATTGGAAATAACCAAGGGCTATTGAAATTATTTTCGCAATTCTGTACAAATTTATTTTATAAAGCAAACAGATAGGGCGATGTTAACGTTTAGTTCGTTTTTGTCTTTTTAATTGTTATACTAGGCATGCCTTTTAAGTTCTGTCGTTTCCATATTTCCCGGCAATTTAGAACTATATTCGAATGTGTTTAAATTTTGAATCTCAAAACAGTTGATAGTATTAGGATTAATGCTATTGTTTAGTCACAGCGTCGATTGGAATCTGTCAGGTTACGTAAGAAAATGAATCTTTCCAAGGAGAATGTTCGTGCAATAATTTTCTACAACTTTAGAAGAGGCCTGACACGGCTTCAGTTTTGAAGAGCTAACATCTGTGTTCAGTGATGAAGCCCCATGTCTGCGGACTGTCGAACGCTGGTATTTAGAATTCCACCGTGGACATACTAGTGTTAGTGACAACGCCCAAAATCCGCCTTCACTGAAGATAACATCATTGCTGTGAGACAACTAATTCTCGAAGATCGTCATGTGACGTATTGAGAGATAGAGGCTCTATTAGGCATCTCAGGGACAACCATTCAGAAGATCTTGCATGAAGCGCTTGGTGTGAGAAAGCTAGTTTGCCGTTGGATACCGCATCTGCTTTCCGACGATCACAAGGCGGCCCGCGTCAGATGAAGAAAACTCTGCAAAGGTTCAACCGAGGAGAGTCAAATCACGTCTACGACATCATCAGTGGTGACGAATCTTGGATCTATGCCTACGATCCTGATTCCAAACATCAATCTACAATCTGGGTCTTTCAAGACGAGCCAAAGCCGACTAAAGTTGTTCGTTCTCGAAGCACTTCAAAGAAGATGGTGGCCACGTTCGTTGGAAAACCCGGCTATGTTGCGACTATTGCACTTGAAGATCGTAGAACGGTTAACGCAGAGTGGTATACAGTTTGTTACAAGTCATCGCCGAACTTCGAAAATCTAACTCAAAGCGACGCACCATCCTGCACCGCGACAACGCAAGCTCACACAGCGCTCGTCAAACGATTGAGTATTTGAAGCAGGAAAAAGTAGAAATTCTTGATCATCCTCCATACAGTCCTGACCTAAGCCCTAACGATTTCTTTACATTTCTTAAAATTAAGAAAAGACTTCGTGGTCAAAGGTTCCAGTCCGGTGAAGAAGCAGTCGACGCTTTCAAGTCAGCCATTTTGAATATCCCCACTTTAGAGTGGAATAAATAATAACTGGTTTGAGCGAATGGAAAAGTGTATTAAGCTACGTGGTGAATACTTTGAAAAACAATAAAAAGTACTATAAGGATCTAGTTGTCTTTTTTTCTTCAAACGACAAAACTTAAAAGGCATGCCTCGTATGCATTCATATGCATGTAGTAAAAAGCGGTTATTTTAGTATTACAAACAGACACTTCAATTTTATTTATTTGTATAGATTATAGGGTGGACGGTTCAAATAAATTCAAAATTTATGATAGCCGGCACCTTTTAGTAGCCGACTGTGAAACGTCAGGCCGCAGGTTCGATTCCCAGAGACAAAATGTATGTGTGATCCACAAATGCTTTTTTAGATCCGAGTGTTCTGATACCGTAAGTCCCTCGAAGTTCCTGATATCCATGATACAGGTTAACCTAATGTGAGTTCAGGACTATGTGTGTGACTCTTGAGTGTATTTTATTTTAATTTCTACAAACGATCATGGGCAGTCATGTCGCTTGCCATCAGGCGAGCGGATTGCTCGTGTCATCATTCAACTGTATATGAAAGAGGACAGAAACTAGCTTGACAAACTGTAGACGCACTTGTTGCATCTCTTAGAGATGCATGACTACAAATATCAAAGGTTAATCTTATCAAAAACAATATGCCTCCATGCACGAGGCAATAACCCCGCTGCAGCGCTGCAGAATCACGATCGTCTATCAGTTATAACCATAAGAGGAGGATCATAAGCGCTCCAACGCTGTAGATAGCGCCTTCCTAACGATTATTGCATACACTGTTCTGGGGCACAGTTAAAATTAAACGATTTAGAATATGTCTGCATTTGCTGGAATAGGGATGTCAGTTTAGAAATATGTTTCAGTAGTATATTCTATTCTTAGACTACCTCGGTGGCACAGTTGTAATGCTTACGCGTTATGATTGAGGCTAACGCTGAGATCTCGGGTTCGACCCCGGATCGGGTAAAGTGGTATTGGGACTTTCTATTACGAAATGCTCAGTATCAGCCCGGAGTCTCGAATTTGTGCCCGGTATGGCGATAGGCTCGCCCCCTATCACATCGTGGGACGGAGATACCCTCGGCGAAATGTGGGTGTACTGGTTACACCTCTGCCTACCCCTTCGGGGATTACAGGCGTGAGTGCGTATGTATATATGTATGTATTCCATTCTATATTGAATGGTTAGTGGCGTCGAAATAAGAAGACAAGAATCATAACTCAAGCAAAAAAATACCCCACCAAAACTCTGTGCAAGGGGGCGGGGCTATAAAAGTCTGTGAATAATAATTTCTAGTTGACACTTGATACGTCTAATTTTTTGCGCGGTGCAGAACGTCGTATCTAGATCTAGAAATTTTATATTTAGACATTCAATATTATGATATAAAGATGATTTTGAACGTTAATTAATTTTTGTTGCGTGTATGAGTGTTACGTGTGATTTTACTTTTGCATGTGTAAGTGGAGCCGTATTTTTTTGTAAGATTCATATGATTGTTATCGTTCTAGTTATCTTATTTCGATGGTAAGTGGTCAAACAAACCTAGCGTCAAAGTTTTCAAGCATTAGGTATATTTATTTTTTGCGTTATAAACCTTTCATCTGAACCTCTGCGTAAAGCGTAATACAGTCAAAATTGATCTTACAGAATTACTCTAATCTTGCCTGAAGAAATTTCTTTGATAATATATTTATTCCTCAAAGTTAAGATGAAATGAAATGAAATTAAATAGTTTATTAATCATGTAGGCAATTAAAATAGCGCTTATGACAAGTCGGTACAAAATAAAGAAACTTATGTATAGAAATCATATCAACTAATGTATATGACGGCGGTAGTTGAGATTAAGTGCAAGAAAGAGACAGCAGCACGTGCACCGGACGTCATCGCCCCCACCTACCTCCCACTACGCTTGGAGAGTATAAAACAGGCCGCTTCGTTGTATCGGCGCGCAGGTCTTGTTAACAATCCTCCGATGATGAGGGTGAAAACGAATTGGCGCCAAGTTGGCGCCAAGCTCGCGGACACCTCCTCATCATCCAGTGGTCTCGTAGCTATTCCCGCCAATATCGTCACTCCTGACGAGACGACGGTCGCGATTCGTCACTTCACCAACCACCTGAGCAACGTTGTGAGCGAAAGCTCCAGGGAGGAGCCGGAAACTGTTCGCAGTTACTGGCTCGTCCCTGACGATGTGGAGGACTTGATGAGGAGACGAAACGCAGCCATGCGCGCATTCATGTCGGATCCCAACCCGGATCGGCGGCCTCTGTTGTATCACCTCCGTAAGGAGGTGAAACGACGCCTCAAAGAGGTCACCGATTCGAGATGGGAATCCCACCTGTCCGAGATTAGGCCAACGCACAAGGCGTTTTGGCAACTATGCCGTCACTTCAGGAGAAAAAATATGGCCACCATGCCTCCGCTCAATCGTCCGAATCAACGCCCAGCGTTTGATGACGACAAGAAAGCCGAGTTACTGGCCACCTGCCTGCAATCTCAATGCTCGCTCGATACGGTTCCCGTAGAGCAGGAACATCTTGTTGCAATCGATAGTTACGTCGACAGTAGGAATGCGCTCTCTGCATCCCCGCCGCCGACGCAATCGCATACACAGTCCCAAGCCGCGCGTCCACTATCCGACGTTTTCGTCGTCGACCCGAATGTCGGCGACACGCCATTAAACTTTACCCCCTCGAACCGGTGACGATCGAAGAAGTCAAGTCTCTGGTCAAGGCGCTCAAACGCCGCAAAGCCCCCGGGGGCGACGGCATCCACAACGGCGTTCTAGAAATGCTCCCCAGTCATCTGCTGGAAATCCTTAATGCCATTTTTGAGGCGGCCCTTCGCAACCGTCTCTTTTCACAACAGTGGAAAGAAGCGGTAGTGATAGGGTTCCACAAACCTGGCAAACCTGCCACCGAACCGACATCTTATCGTCCCATTAGTTTGCTCAGTACCCTGGGTAAGATATGAGCGTATCGTCCTCGAGCGCTTAAAATCCTTTGCAAATTCCCACCATCTGCTCCCCGAGGAGCAGTTTGGATTCCGCGAGATGCAAAGTTGCGTGCACCAGGTGGTCCGCATCACGGACCACATTCTCGAGAAAGATCTTAAACTTAAATTCACTACCGGAGCCCTATTTTTCGATGTCGAAAAAGCATTCGACAAAGTGTGGCATAACGGTTTGCTTTACAAACTGTATTCCATGAATATGCCCATACAGCTCGTGCACATCATACGAGACTTTTTGTCGAACCGCTCTTTCCGATATCGTGTGGAGGGAACTCTTTCTTCCCGACACACAATCACGGCAGGAGTCCCGCAAGGCTCCGCCCTGTCCCCATATCTCTTTTCGCTGTATACAGCAGACATACCGCGTCCAAAGAACGCCCATTTGGCGCTCTTTGCTGACGACGCAGCAATCTACGCTTCACGTAGAAATCCGGCTGAGGTGATTCGCCTCTTGCAAGCCGCCGCCGATAAACTCGGCGTATGGTTCCGCAAGTGGCGCATCACTATCAACCCTTCCAAAAGCGCCGCGATCCTCTTTTATAGGAATCCCCGTCTTACGGTTCCAGCGCGGAATGTCACCATGCACGGCGTGGTCATTCCCTGGACCAAGACAGTCAAATATTTAGGAGTGATCCTTGACCAGAAGTTGACCTTCATGCCACACGTAAACGCGGTACGCGCGCGAGCTGCATTCGCGATGGGTCAATTATTTTGGCTCTTGAACAAAAAGAGTCCAATGTCCGTACGCAACAAGATTAGGGTTTATACCACTTGTATGAGGCCGATTATGACGTACGCATCGCCGGCGTTCGCTCATATTCCCGAAATCCGATTTAAACGTATGCAGACCCTGCAGAATCGTTTTCTGCGTAGGGTCATGGGGGCACCATGGTTCGTGCGTAATCGCAACCTCCACGTAGATGCCAATTTGCCGACCATCAGGCAAGTCACGAAAGTGGCAAGCAAACGTTATTTCGATCGCGCCGCGCATCATCCAAACACGCTCATCCGTAGAGCGTCGATATATACTCCCTTTGACCGCGCAAGGAGGAGAAGACCGCGTTCCGTCCTCACCGATCCCGACGATGCGACCACTCTGGCCATCCGAGAGATGGAGGAAGTTATCACCCAAGCACACTCGACAAGACCGTCCGTTCCGTCCTCGCCGCGCTCCCCGAAGCACCCCCGACCCTTCGACCGGACCGCGTGCCGATGAAGATCAAATTAGATTATAAGTAGCTTATAAATCCCCCTAAACCACCAATCGCAAATGTCTTTGCCCTCCTCTAGTGGCCGTCCTGAGCCGAGGTCCGTATCCCCCGTTAGGGGGATGCCCTCAGCGAAGGTCACTTAAATTTTAGGGCTGGAGTGCCTACAAGCATTCGCCCGAAAGTCCGGTGTCGCTGACTAAAGCCGACTCACGGTCAGGCTATCAGCAAGCGTCCATCCCAAAAAACAAACAATTTGGCTTGTGTAAAATCTTGATTTACTGTTAATATATTGTACCTAGTATAAAACTATTGCTGATTTAGCGTTGGCTCATTTATTGAGTCATTGATAAGGTTTAAATTAGTAAAACGTTTTATATAACCGTACCGATCCCACTGTTTTACTTCTGATGTCTGAGCTAATCCCGACATATACATAACATACATAGCATCGTCAAAATACACTAGGCAATTACACTAAATTATTTATTTGTTGTCTTTTTATTTTACATTTTACATTAGTAACAATATTTGTAATATGGAAACGTCCATTATTAATTATTAAATATTTTGAGTCGATATGGACCACTGCATTTACCGAATAGATGTAGTGACAACCCTGGATACCTCCTGTTTCCATATCACAAAGATCCGAGGTGGGTATTGTACCTGCGGCTTGATTATTTGCAAATGGTAGTATCGGACGCTGTTATAGCGGTTCGTAGTTACGAAGCGGTCATTTAAACGTGAAACAAAACTTTAATATTCTCTTTATAATAGCATTAGGGTTAATACTCGAAAATGGTTGTGGTTACTGCCTCGGTGGCGCAGTTGTAATGCGTATGCGTTACAATTGAGGCTAACGCTGAGGTCTCGGGTTCGATCCCCGGGTCGGGTAAAGTGGTATTGGGTTTTTCTATTACGAAATGCTCAGTATCAGCCCGGAGTCTGGAATTTGTGCCCGGTATGGCGATAGGCTCGCCCCCTATCACATTGTGGGACGGAGATACGCTCGGCGAAATGTGGGTGTACTGGTTACACCTCTGCCTACCCCTTCGGGGATTACAGGCGTGAGTGCGTATGTGCGTATGGTTGTGGTTACAATGTAAATTTTCAATGTTTACTTAGTCAAGGTGAAGCAGACTTCAATATATACAACTAGGTTTTGTTCGCGGTTCCACCCGCGTGGACGACCTTTTCCAGGTTATGGTCTACCTGTGTGCCAAATTTCACCTAAAACCGTTCAGGCGTGATTGACTAACAAACAAGGTGGTAGGTCCCTCGTATGCGAGATCAGCTGGGTTGGTGCCACCGCTTTGTCTATTTCTGCCGCCAAGCAACAGTGTGTAAGCACTGTTGTGTTCCGGTTTGAAGGACATTGAAGCCAGTGCAATTACGGGCATTATGAGACTTATGTCTCGGGGTGACGAGCGCAATCGAGTGTCATGCAGTGCTTTGTTATTTAAAGTTCTGTGTGGCGTTGCTTCTGTTTATGAGGTGGCGTGGCCAGAGGCCGTGGGTTCGATTCCGACACCGAATCAAATGTTTGGGTGATACACAAATATTTGTTTCGGGTCTGGGTGTTGTTGGACCGCAAGTCCCTCGTAGTTCCTGATACCCACGACACAGGTTAACTAAGTCAGGACTACGTGTGTGGCTGTTGGGTTAAAGAAAAAAAAATCGGGGTGACGAGCGCAGTATATTGCTATTCAGTGCTTTGTAACTCAAAGTTCTGTATGGTCTGTTTTTGTTTATGGGCAGGCGTTGCGCTTACCATCAGACAAGCGACCTGGACGTTTCGTCACTAAATCTAATAAAAAAGTGTTTTTTTTCTTACCATAAACTTTTCCAGTGTCTCTATCCACCTTTCTAAAAAGCGTGAAGATAAACCCACATTATGGAATCGGGGGCACGTGCAATATATATTTATTTATGACGTTAAAAACCGCCGTAGAACGACCGGTTCCGCAGTTTCCACCGCTGTTGGCTTCGAACTGGGCTATCACTGCCAACTGTTCAGTTTGCCAGCTCTTTCCACATTACACTTTATTAACCTGTATTTAATTATATAATGTAACATTTTCTTCGAGTTCTAGCATCTGTAGGTCGTGTACTCCGGTATTTTGAATTACGACAGGAATATAATTTTTATATTATTTACATACGCACTCACGCCTGTAATCCCTGAAGGGGTAGGCAAAGGTGTAACTAGTACACCCACATTTCGCCGAGCGTATCTCCGTCCCACGATGTGATAGGGGGCGAGCCTATCGCCATACCGGGCATAAATTCCAGACTCGGGGCTGATACTGAGCATTTCGTAATAGAAAAACCCAATACCTCATTGCCCGACCCGGGGATTGAACCCGAGACCTCAGCGTCAGCCTCAATCGTAACGCGTACGCATTACAACTGACTATATAGATTATTATCTTTGCATTAATGTTATTAAACTGACTGCCTGAAATGTGGGTGTACTGGGTAAACCTCTGCCTACCCCTTCGGGGATTACAGGCGTGAGTGCGTATGTATTATTTATATTTTATTCGTATAGTAGAGGAAGGCGGACCCTGGTACAAAGCCGGGATAACGCCAGCCAGAAAAAAATAAAGGTTTGTACCTAACAAACTGAACAATCTATTATAATCAGTACGTATGAGTACAACTATCTCATCGGACATCCATTAAGTAATCACTTACTTATTCATCACACAAAATGTACATTTTGCGAGGAAAAATGTGAGGTCATCACTGACGGAAATCTTCGCGCAGACCTTTCCCCGGGGACCTTTCATGAATTACTAACGTTACTTGAGGCCAGTTGGAGCCAGGAATGCAGAGATTTTTATAGACGCGTTTTAAAATCCTATTTCAAAGTCCTAATTACAATACATTTTTTTAAAGGATTTGTAATAACACTAAGGAAATTGAAAAGTATTTTTTTCTATTATCTTGAGTGACGTAACGAGCAGGTCGCTCACCTGATGATACGCCACGCCTGCCCATAAACAGAAGCAACACCGCACATAATTTTGAATTACAAAGCGCAGCATGGCATTGGACTGCAATGTCCTTTAAACCGGAACACAACAGTGCTTACACAGGCTGCTTGGCGGCAGAAATAGACAAAGCGGTGGTACCAACCCAGACGGCCTCTCGCATACGAGGGACCTACTACCTTGTGTTGTTTCTACGCCACGAATTATATTTTATAGAATTGAAAATAATATTTTTTTTTTTATTGTATGATATGTCTGAGTGATACTGCCTCGGTGGCGCAGTTGTAATGCGTACGCGTTACGATTGAGGCCAACGCTGAGGTCTCGAGTTCTATCCCCGGGTCGGGTAAATTGGTATTGGGTTTTTCTATTACAAAATGCCCAGTATCAGCCTGGAGTCTGGAATTTGTGCCCAGTATGGCGATAGGCTCGCCCCCTATCACATAAGGGACGGAGATACGCTTGGCGAAATGTGGGTGTACTGGTTACACCTCTGCATACCCCTTCGGGGATTACAGGCGTGAGTGCGTATGTATATGTATTTCTGAGTGGTAGAGCCACGCTGTAGACACTTTTGTCTGCAGCATGCATGGGCCGGCTCGTCCGGGTCATTACCACTGTCTCACAGAAAACCGGCGTAAAGTAGCAGCTTGCTGTTGCGTTTCGTACGGTGAGTAAGATATCTGGAGGCCCAAACCCCTTGTCCTTCCCAATTCCTTGATTATCCCTTTCCTTTAACGTCGGCAACGCACCCATGATTCTTTTGGTATTGTGGTCGTACATGGGCGGTGGAGATCACTTACCATCAGGTGGCCCATTTGCTCGTTCGCCGAACTATGCCATAAAAAAAACACGTAATAATAAAATTACTAATTTGACGTGAACAATTTTACTAGAATATCTACTAAAAATGAAACTTTATTGAATGAATATATTGCAGTGTATTATTTTGTATATATTATTATATAAAGATAGGAATAAAATATCCACTTTAATTTACCAATAAATGGTTATCCAATAAGACAGTCATAAAGTTCCTATTTTTTAGTACCACCAGTACTGACACATCAATTTCCATCTTCACTCGATTAAGTAATAAAATATCAATAAAATAATAACCCTTAATAGTTCATATATATATTTTACGACTGCCAGTTATGTTTATTGCGCTACATTTACCACTGAAGTGTATTAGAAATAAATTTGATAAAATAAATTATGTTTATGTCAAACACTTTAATGTATAAAATTATTATTTACTTATTTTTATTTTACTTTTACTCTCTTTATTTCTGATTCCTTTGAATAAATTCAGTACTTTAGACGTGATGCTTTGACAGACAGATAATAAATAATTGATTTGCGTTTTATATCGTTATTATAGCATAACCCAATCAAAATTTGGAAAACATATTTAATGTACAGACAAAGTGCCTCTTCAGTTTTATTAAATTGTATAGACATAGGTCTTTTTAAACGAAATCATGTTTTTCTTTTATTTACTTATTCTAGACGGGCTGTTTAGAAGTAAAATTGCGTCACATAACGCGGGAGTTTGACAGCTCACAAACAGGGAGCGCGAGAGAGGTTCAGAGTAAGCGAGATGGTAATATTGAGTTACGGTCAATTGACCGCAACTTTGGGGTACAATTTCTATGGACCGCGCAGCTTGTCTAGTAGTATACATCAAAGTCTTTGCTTACAGTCCGCATTTTTCGCGGGTACAAACTGAAGTTCTGCCGAAATACACACGTCCGGTCCCACTCGAACGGCGTAGGTTTTACAAGTTCCAATACTCGAATAAAAGCGGCGATATTGTTGTCACCATACACATACAAACTCATTTGATATCGTCCATTGGTGCCTTTATTCGGCCGGGGACGTTGTTTTGCCTTTTTTATTCCAGTAACATTCACCTAATATTGCGACCTTTTTTCATTTTAAATAATGTATGAATCGTTTGTGCTTGTTAGAAATGTTTAAGTTTGAACGTCTCTGCAAGCCTCTATTTTACGTCGGTTTTCTTTAAGATAGAGGTAATAACCCGGACAAGCCGGGCCATTATATACAAAACTATCTATTTTTTTTATTTTTTTTATTGAAAAATCTACAGCCTAATACAAAAGGGGTATTCTTTAAGTATATGTACAGACAGGTGTAACGAGGCGGGTCCGAGATACGGCCGACTCGACAAGAGGTCCGCGTATGCGTACGCAATTGGCGAGCGTAAGCGTACTGTGTATGTATGGAGGCCCGGAAACGTGCACTCCAGTACATTCAAGTAATAACGCTTAGTATTCCGAACCAGCTCATAATTCCCATTAGCTCTTAACTCTTAGCACACACTGACAATTTATTTATTTTTTGGTATGGACGCTTGCTGATAGCCTGACACATGGGTCGGCTTTGGTCAGCGACACCGGACTTTCGGGCGAATGCTTGTAGGCACTCCAGCCCAATTTTTTTTTTTTTTTTTTTTTTTTGTTTGGACGAATGCTGATAGCCTGACCGTGAGTCGGCTTTTGTCAGCGTCACCGGACTTTCGGGCGAATGCTTGTAGGCACTCCAGCCCAATATTTTCCCGCACTACTTATAATACACTTGCGTTGTAAACCATAGTGCGATGTAGTTTTACGTGAGCGACATCTATTGAGCGCTGTCGTAAACGTATATTGATGTTCATGGTGTTACACAGGTATAAATAAGGCCAATTGCATATTAAAACAGATTTACCACTAATAGTCCCAATGAGCAGACACAAACTGGTAATTTTTGATAGGTAACAATAATTATAATAGGCCAAGGTTTTCATTTAAAGCAGCACCACCAAATTTATGAATTATGAGTTAATTACTTTTTTTTCTACAGTGTCGCTCTACCACTTTTTTCGGGTTTAAAACATAATTCTGTCTTCATTTTCTTGAGTAATAATATAGATTAAAGAATGATTTTACCTCAAAGCATCAAGCTGGTTATCTGCACCCCTTCTCACTTGTTTATTGCTCTGTGGATAAAAGAGGGCGGTTTTAATGGAACGTTAAAGTATATCTGCAATTTATATACATTTGTCACGTGTCAGAATGGTTGAAATAACGCCCCCAGCACCGTCTAGTGACAGTACTAAATAATACTCATATTTTACTATATATCTTTTTATTTATTTTTTATCTCGCTATTATAAAATGTGTGGCAGAAATCGGGATTAAGGCATTTTTAGAGTTCCGTAGCTAAGTGACAAAAAGAGAACCCATTTAATTCGAAAATTAATAAACACACCCAACAGTCACACACAAATTTCTGACTCCACACCTGTATCGTGGATATCAGGAACTACGAAGGACTTGCGGTCCTACAACACCCAGACTCGAAACAAATATCTATGAATCTCACAAAGGCTTGTCTCGGTGGGTGAATCGAACCCACAGCCTCTAGCTTCAAGGCGGCTACTCGCCCGCTGCGCCATGGAGGCTACTGACATTTATACACCAATTTTGATGATACTTTCATTACAAATAGTAAAATAACTTTTTAACAAACAAATAAAACCAATTCAAGAACTAAAAAGCTACAATGAAGTTAAATTATTTGAGTCGTTGGTATCAACCATCAACCATTAAACAACTGGCACAGAACAGAGTCAACATTGTTTAATTTTAAATTTAGCTTTTATTAATTTGGTAAAAGTTTTTAAACGGTTGGGTAACGAACTGTTTGTTTTTGATAGTTTTGGGTTTTTACATAATGGCGTCCATAAATTAATTATCCATTATTAATTAATATGGATTATTTACGGTGAAGGAAACATTCTGAGGAAACCTGCATACCTGAGAAGTTCTCCATAAGAATTTCAAAGGTATGTGAAGTCTGCCAACCCGCATTAGGCCAGCGTGGTGGACTAAGGCCTAACCCCTCTCATTCAGTAGATGAGGCCCGTGCCCAGCAGTGGGACGTATTGTACAGGGCAAGTAAAAAATAAAAATAATAATATAAATTTTATTATAAGTTAAGGCGCTTTTTTCGGCATCAGCTGTTAGGATTCATTAAATCCCTATTAATAAAATAAATGCAAAAGTAACTGTGTGTCTGTCTGTTAAGTTTTACGGATGAACGGATTTTAATAAAATTTGTTAAGGAGATGATAGGTTATGAATGTCATAGGTTACTTTTGTACCTTAAGAAGAAATTTTGATATACGCGGGTGGAGCCGCGAGCAAAACCTAGTTTTTTTAATGGTATAGGCCGGCAATCGAGCAAGTGGGCCACCTGATGGTAAGTGATCTCCACCGCCCATGTACGCCCATATTACTAAAAGAATCATGGGTGCGTTGCTGACCTTAAAGGAAAGGGATAATTAAGGAATTGGAAAGGGGAGGGGGTTTGGGCCTCCGAATATCTCACTCACATTACGAAACGCAGCAGCAAGCTGCTACTTTACGCCAGTTTTCTGTGAGACAATGGTAATGACCCGGACGAGCCGGCCCATACATGCTGTAGACAAAAGTGTCTACAGCGTGGCTCCACCACTCATAAGAGAGTTATTATATTTAATATTTTATAAAAAAAAACGGCCTTTCAAACAAAATTCGATTAGCTGATTACTGTTTTGTATGGAAGACCCATTTTGTTTTCTTATTTCGACCCCAGGTTCATGGAAATACAGGTATCAGTGTTAATATGCACAAGCATGATAAATCTCATAAAGCATAGCCAAGAAACTGAACTACAATAACCCTTGAAGTGTAATGAAATATCAAAAATTAAAACAATACGGGTCGTTAACATGAGAATGAAGCTCGGAACAGGCCACTTGGTGTAATGAGCGTCTGTGTGTCACTCGCCATGGTAAAATCACCCATATTGTCATAAAAATATGATCTGCTATCCCGTGTAGATTGCGGCCAAATTATATTGTCATTAACAGGGAAGTCAGTCGGAGTGTGTGGCGATGACTTAACAGATTGCTGTTTTATACGCTCAAGAGTTGTAATGATATGCTGATAGACTCCCTTGTAGAAAGGGTGAAGGGAGAAACTTTAGTTTTTTTTACTTATGAAATGTAACTAGCATTAGCAGGTTGTGATTTCTTATATTTACGCGAATATTACACATTGAAATAAAACTTGTTTATACGGATTTTATCGCGGTTTACGTGTGTGCGTGTTTACGGAAGTTACGTGAGACGAGTAGTATTTTATTAATACCAAACGACAGTAATCACTTCAACTCATAGTTTATTGGTTACATTTAAAATATCACTGCTTTACAAACCACAACACCATGTCAGGATTCTCTAGTGACCGCTCTCTAATTACAACTAAAACAACTAGGACCGAATAGTAAACCAGCATAGCTACCGCGTAATGAACACTTGGATTATCGACTGAGCATTGATCTTAGTGAACTGGAGATTGTCTCACTTACTGCAGACAAAAGACCTCCAGTTATACCATAAAAAAAAAGTTATGGCGACAATCTCTTTTATACCATTTTAGTTAAATACTATTCCTAACTCGATAATAATAAACAATACTTCCACAACTATATCGCACCATTATTATTTCAGTGTTTCCAACCCAACGTTGCTTTCTCAGACACCCTCAATATACCAAATCCTGTAGAAGGGGTAATTGTCAAATGACAAACGACGCAAACTTTGACGTCACTGTGTAAAATGTTCATTATGGTGCACGCGTGCAAGCGAGATAGTGAGATATCCCTACTACGCACCCACTTTTCCTCATACCAACATTTAAAGTCATAAATGCGAGCACATTTCTGAACCAATTTTAATTGTGTTTTAATAAAAGGGTGTCTTTTGCGTATCATTTTCTGTTGCTTATAAAATAATGTATAAACTTCAATATAGGAAACTACCTTATTAATACCAAATCTCGAATTGTAATAAGTAGGTAACTAAGTCAGGCTAACATTCTTTGTCCTGGTTTATAGAAAGCCAGGTGTAACCGTCGCCCGTTATCGCCTGTATGTGCACAATGTCGTGTAATTGTTTAGCTAAAACGTGAAACGTGTTAATTTCCCCGCGCGGCACAAAAGAGCGAGATAGCATTCATCCGGCGGGTGGTTGTGATAACGCAGACAAAGTGGTTCTCCTGCCGTGAGCAGAGTACTGGTTAGTTGAACGTGCAGTGGTACAACTCGGTGTGGCTGTTTGATTAAAAAATAAATAAAAGAATGCAGCGTCCGTCCTGCCTGATGGTAAGAGGTCACCGCCACTTATGGGTTTCAGCAATGCCATGGTATAGATAACCCGCTGGCTACCGTAAAAGTTTTAGTCTGTCATCTCCGATGTCAGTCCCTGAGGGTGGATTTCTTCCTGCATTGTAAATAGGACCAATTTTGAACTAGAGGAGAGGAGAGGAGAGGAGAGGAGAGGAGAGGAGAGGAGAGGAGAGGAGAGGAGAGGAGAGGAGAGGAGAGGAGAGGAGAGGAGAGGAGAGGAGAGGAGAGGAGAGGAGAGGAGAGGAGAGGAGAGGAGAGGAGAGGAGAGGAGAGTGTGTTCTCTTTTAAATTAAATTGTCTATAGTAAAATCTACTATATAAAAATAAGTCGGGTTTTCCTTCCTGACGCTATAACTCCAGAACGCACGAACCGATTTCCACGGTTTTGCATTCGTTGAAAAGGTCTCGGGCTCCGTGAGGTTTATAGCAAAAAAATTCAGGAAAATTTTCAACAGAAAAGCGGGAAATCTTTTTTCACATACATTGCCATCTCTGATACATAGCATGTACTACAAACCGATATTTTAAATAGATGGCGCCGGTGCGTGATACATTGTTTGACAGCTACTCATTGTTCTCTGCTCAGTTAATTTCATGTGACAAACCGGCCCGTTGATGGATATTGGTCAATTTACATTGTAAGGAAGCAGAGTGTTAAACTCTGTAATGAAACATTTATGTATGTATATGGAAACGAATACGACTGTGAAATTACATATGCACTCACGCCTGTAATCCCCTAAGGGGTAGGCAGAGGCAGTAACCAGTACACCCACTTTTCGCCAAGCGTATGTCCGTCCCTTGACGTGATAGGGTGCAAGCCTATCATCGCCATACTGGGCACAAATTCCAGACTCCGGGCTGAAACTTAGCTTAACCTTTTAGTAATAGAAAACCGAAGAATATCACTTTTACCCGACCCGGGGATCGAACCCGAGACCTCAGCCAGTTAGCCTCAATAGTAACGCGTACGCATTATAACTGCGCCACCGCCACTGAGGCGTGAGTGCGTATGAGTGCCTATGTATTCACATAGGCTAGGTACTTTTTATCCTGGAAAATTACATTCAAGCGGGCGACAACAGCTAGAAAATCATTGTTTTTCACATGGGCAGTTATACGTTGCGTGTTCAAGAGTTGGGAAACCATCCGCTTTGTTTGTGTTAACGTCAGACCAAAAACAAAAAATGTGGTTTACCAAAGAGCACTTCAATGAAACGGATAATTTGCGGACACGTATAACGCTTCGATTCAGTATTTACTTTGGATTCACTTTCATTTACTTAGAGAAGTTCAACTAAATAACACTTCATTTTTGTAATCGAAATGAATTCATTACTGTTGTGAAATGAAATAAAAATTTTCCTTTTCAAATATAAAACAAAAATAAAAAATTTCATCTTTTAATCACCAAACGATATGTTACATAAAACGAAGCCATCTGGTGGCGAAACGGAGTTCGCCGGGTTTGCTAGTTTCATTTATAAAATACTCTACGGTATAATATTGTATACTTAACCATAGATAATTTCACCAAATACAGCTACCAGTGCCCAGGACTCAGGCACCAGTCGCCAGCTCCTTGTGATCAGTTTACAGTCGTTAGTCTTATGGCCGTTCCCAATATTAATCTTCAATTTCACGATAGATAGCTATCGTCAAACATCCGTATTTATTTATTTTATGAGTGCCTATGTATTCACATAGGCTAGGTACTTTTTATCCTGGAAAATTACATTCAAGCGGGCGACAACAGCTAGAAAATCATTGTTTTTCACATGGGCAGTTATACGTTGCGTGTTCAAGAGTTGGGAAACCATCCGCTTTGTTTGTGTTAACGTCAGACCAAAAACAAAAAATGTGGTTTACCAAAGAGCACTTCAATGAAACGGATAATTTGCGGACACGTATAACGCTTCGATTCAGTATTTACTTTGGATTCACTTTCATTTACTTAGAGAAGTTCAACTTAATAACACTTCATTTTTGTAATCGAAATGAATTCATTACTGTTGTGAAATGAAATAAAAATTTTCCTTTTCAAATATAAAACAAAAATAAAAAATTTCATCTTTTAATCACCAAACGATATGTTACATAAAACGAAGCCATCTGGTGGCGAAACGGAGTTCGCCGGGTTTGCTAGTTTCATTTATAAAATACTCTACGGTATAATATTGTATACTTAACCATAGATAATTTCACCAAATACAGCTACCAGTGCCCAGGACTCAGGCACCAGTCGCCAGCTCCTTGTGATCAGTTTACAGTCGTTAGTCTTATGGCCGTTCCCAATATTAATCTTCAATTTCACGATAGATAGCTATCGTCAAACATCCGTATTGTTCTATCTACTGCTTGGAATCGTCCCTATTTTTTAGATATGCACGTCGGATACTATGATAGCAATAGATAGGCCGTCTATCTGGGCCCTCTTGTGCGTTATGTTCATACAAGCTGAGAAAGAGGAACTATTGTTTAATTTATGTTAGAAAATATGAAGATATGATTTAGATTAGAAATATAAGTTTTAATTTAGCATTTATCTATAATTCTTATTTTTTACCACTGTTAATTAAATATTAATAACGAGAAATACTTATTATGTTGCAAAACACAATGTAATAACTAAACGTTTTACAGTCAATTGATTACGACCCTGAATACAAGTCGTTAGAACAAAAATCCCAAGCGAATTTGGGGGATTTTACTGAAGTGGGGAATTATTTTGTTCGCATTAACAAATATTTATAGGTCTCTTGCACTTAATTTAATTATCAAAACGGTGCATTATTTATATTTATGGGAATTTTAGATTTTTTTTATATTTTCTTTTAGATTTTTACATAATTTATTTAGTTTCTTGTATTGCAGTGCAAGTGCCATGTAAGCCTTGTATACTCATGGCTATTTCTTCAAAATGCGTTATTTATTTCGTTTTTTTACAGCCGAGGATATCTGTTTATCGGTCAAAATCTACCGATAAAGAAAAAACTAAATAACTTTATCGACAGATAGCACATAAAAAATATTGGGACGCTTGAACTGTCATTTTCATAGTGTTGTATATCTATAGTCAGCTATCAGTCCTCTCATCAGTAGACAGCAATGAAGAATAGGATTACCTATCATTAGTAAGTTTATTGGGACGGTAAAAAGGAAAATAGATAACATTTTCTATCGCCGGTATAGCAAAACTAGAGATAGACAGAATATAGGGAACGGCCATAAGAGTTCATTACGCGGTAGCTCTGCTGGTTGACTATTCAGTCCTAGTTCAGTCTTAGTTATAATTAAATTTTAGAGAGCGGTCTGTAAAGAATCCTGACGTGGGGTTATGGTCTGTAAAGTAGTGACATTGTAAAAGTAACCAATAAACCACGAGTAGAACTAATATCAATTATTTTGTATTTAAAAAAAATCTCTTCTCACGTATCTTCTAACAATTGTTTAATCAAACTCGAACCACTCTATTATAACGTAGAGTACTTTATAAATGAAATATGTATTTTACTATAGATAATTTAATTAAAAGAGAACACAATTAGTTTTTTTACGATTCCTAACTCGATACAACAACCCGAATTAATTTGATCACACCGCTTTTATAATGTCGCTCCCCTCTCCTCTCCTCTCCTCTCCACTGCATGCACACCTCGTCCCGCCACTGCACCTCGCCCCACCTCCGCACCTCTCCTTCCAGTTGGTCATCGGTCCAATCAACTACTTGCGTTATATTATGTAACAAAAACTGTTGGGCGTTTTAACTGTGATATCAGAGGCGCTACCACCAAAAACGAAATCCGTACTTTCGGCTGTCGGATCGCACATTTTGTTACTACGAAGTGTTACGGATCCGATGACGGATTCGAAGACGGATCCGATGTCGAATTTTGACACTAATGACATTATTACGTTCGTCGACCCTACTATGAAAACAATTTGACATAAAATACATCGTTTTTTCGTTCGGATCTTAACCTCAATTACACGAAAGCTCTAAACCTTTCGTTTGATATTCGTTTGGATATTCCGAGTTTCTAAAATGGCTCGATTCCTTCTGTTTTAAGAGTTGTTGCGAGAGGAAAGTGCTGAGCGAAGTCGGAAGCGTCTCCGACTGCGTGAAACCTTCGTTCACCGCAATATTCCAGACATGGTTTTTTTTGAAATCATAGGGTTTCACTATCCCTTTTTGAAATAATCTGCGAGGATATAGTTCCATTGCTTCCTCCAAAAAAACAAAAATACGAGGAATTGATCCCACCACTAAGGTAAGTTACAGAATAAATATTACTTTCTACCTTTCTCAAGTACCTAGTAGCTGGGAGTAATCTTAACGCCTATATAATCTTATCTGGTTTTGTTATTATATGCATTGTATACTAAAATGACCTATATTTGTTATATAATTTCGAGCTCGAAATGACTTGATACAGTTACTCAATAGAAATAATAGGTGAATATTTTACATCATTATTATTAACTAGCCTCGTCTGCATTATTACTGTATAGGTATATAGCCTACAAAGATTTCGTCTAATACTAGTATAAGTACACAAAAAGAAGAATTTTATGCTATCATTTGTGCCTATGTCTTTCAATTTATTAGACTAACATATTTTTTCTTGTTTCAGAATAGAATATTAATTATAAGACTTCCAACTCGCAAGAGCACCCATGACCAACAATGTTCCCAAGCAAGGAAAAAGATCATCTTACAAATATATGTATTTAGGTTCCTGTTATAAGGCAATAAATCCTGGGTATGTCAGAAGTATGAAAGCAAGGTAAATGCAGTAGAAATGCGTTCTCTGCGTAAATTATGCGGCGTTACCTTGGGTGACCGAATACGCAACGAAGAGATACGAAGTATGGCAGGTTTGAAAGAGTGCTATCATCAAGATGCATCGAAATATGCTTCGATGGTTTGGGCATGTGCAACTTATGGAGGATGAGAGGCTCACAAAAAAAGATATACAATGCGAAAGAGAGTAGAAGAAGCTGAGCATGACCAAGGATGAGCTATGAAGACCAAATCAAAAAGTATTTGTTGATGATGAGATTAAAGGCCTCTTAACCGGCGTAGATGTATGAAAGGATTGAAAGTATGGAGTTCAGGAAGCGAGGTATACAAATGTAGGACGCACTGGCGCTCTGTCCTCTCTACCTACCCCGTCAGGGCATGGCGTGATGATAAGTAATAATAATAATATATGTATTTAGGAAAATAAAACAAATTTTTACAATTTTTCCAAAAGATATTAATTCTTTTTATTGATCTCTTTTAGCTCCCCCAGAATCCCCTCCAGTACTTCCATTTTTTCGGCTTCAAGGCGAAGTAGGCGATTGCGGAAGTCCGCTTGTGCCGCTGGGCGCACCCGTCGTCGTACTCTCCTTGAAGCTGTTAGGTGAAATCATTAGAAAAATGTTAATTAGTTATTGAATGAACCTAAACACACGGTACATAAACATATAGGTGCTTATTATTACTGGGATGAAAAATACAAAAAAATCATAATGATTTAATAAATTTTACCCGAATAAGTGGTGCTGGTGCTTGGTTCTGGGTAAAATGACTAGGTTGTAAGGCTATTAGCTCAAAATGAGTCAGATTATGTTTGTTTGTTACAATAAATTTTAATATGTTGATCTCTAGTGACTACAATACAAACTTTTATTTAATTTAGGCATATATTATTAAAATCACATAGTAAAAGCACTACCTGAAGAAAAGCTGGCACTCTACAAGTGGGTATGTCAGGCTCACCAAAGCCTGCCCCCATTATCAAGACGACCATTTGGTCATCAACCAATAATAGGTCAGCGGTTGGTGGCCCACCACCAGTAGCACTAGCTGACCTAGCTGCGCTGTTGGCCTTTTTGGCCAAATATTTTCTGTCAGCCCACACCTAAGCAGATAGGTTAAGCTATGCACACACATTCAAAGCACATGCTATGTTGATGGGTAACAATAGGCATTCATGCATGCATGTCTGCACCTGCTTAAACTCACATTTTGATGTGTTGAAGGCAGATTGTACTAATGTTAATTAAAGTGTATTTTAAACATGGTGTATTGTAATAGATATAATGTCAATTAGATGAATTGTTTTTCTACATGTATTGATTTTGTAATTTTGTTAAGTCCTGACTACTCTAGAATTGAGTATAATGCTGGCATTAGCTGTTAAGGGGTTATATTTTCCATTACGAATAAATAAATATTTCTAAAGTGCATCCCATTATTATTCTAGTAAGCATAATATTACCTTCTTCCACTGCTCATCGTTTTGACTGCACCCTCCATGCAATTAATGTGGGACGTCAAAGTTTCCCACAAGCCTAGCCCGCCCCTCTGGGCCATGTACTAGCCCGCGAGCTAGATCGGAGTTTTCACTTATAAACCCTAGGAGTGCCTCTTGCACGTTTGTGGCAGTCATCTTGAGCTGAAATGTTTTGAAAAATAGTCAAATGATTATTTTTGTAATAGTTCAAATCACAGAAATTGCATTTTGTTACACAATAACTGCCTTTGCAATACAAAAGATCATTCATATAAAGCGAGGAAATAACAGTTTAATGATAAACTTTACAATAGAATGAATAAAATTAAATAACTTTAAGTTGTCAACAAAAATCTTTGCGATGTTTGTTGATGTTTGTCAAGCGCAGTGCTGCCAGATGAACACAACAAAATTACGGTACACAGAAGGGCAAAATTACCTGAAATACGGTGTTCTAGCTTAAAGAAATACGGTATATTTAAGGTGACATTTCCTTACTCTGCAGCTTTTGTTACAGCGATAAAAAGAAACTTACAAACAATATTGTTTTTTTTTATTTGACTATGATTTACTGAGATTTACTTTCAATTATTTCAATGGAAGTTTTTTTAATATAAATATAATCATTCATTTTCTTAATCATAACATTATTTGGTTCAAAGTCATAGCAAGTATTATTGTTCCTTTTATAAATTCGGCAGATCCACCGTAATTACGGTGCATATGGCAACACTGGTCAAGTGTAAAAAATACTAATATTCCACAGATTAAACACAACGCAATAAGATTAATTACCGCAGATTACAAAATAAGCAAAAACATTTATTATTTTACAGCTATTAATTAATAAGAGCTATGAAATAATAGATATATTACCGAAAACATATTTAGACATCCAATTTATTATTTTTTTCATAAGTATGTCATAATCGGTAAAAAAATACGGTTTTTAAAGATATACCTCCCTAATCCGAACAATATGTTCATTCGAACGATTGTCTATGGGTCCGACAGAAACGGTGTCGGATTCGAAGTAATTTGGTAGTAAGGCTAATTAAGAAGTTCGTCGTTTCTTCGTTTCGGACCGACGTTTCGACGATCGTTTTTGGTAGTAGAGCAGCTGAATCGATATTCAAACGTGATGAAATAACTCGCATACGAAAATGAGACTATAAAAATAATGATATATATTTTCTTATTATTTAATTATTTTATTGTTTGTGAACCGTATTTCGATTGATTACCTCTGTAAGAGCGATGACTCGGAGCCAGCGCGAGATAGGAAGTTGCGGCGTCTGCGTGCATCAAACGAGCCGCGCCGCGTGCGAGCCCGTCTACGTCAGTACGTCACATAAGTCAGCTGTTCATCAATTTTCAGATGAAGATAATATTTTTTAAATATGTTCATTTTTCTAAGTTACCTGTATAACGATAATATCTCGCTTCAGATTATTTGTTTTTTAAATTAACTATTTTTATTAAGCTGTCTATATTATGTCTGTCTTCACGACCTAGAAAAGGCCGGCAGGGTTTTTGTTACATACTGTATACAACAAAACGCGTCAAATTCAGAAAACTCTACGTTTTTTGGTCAGTTAAAAATACAGACGAATCGAGAACCTTTTGAAATCGGCTAAAAACATTTTATCATGTCTCCTAAGTTGCACTACTATTATCCGAAACTGTGACCGCTCCCGGGGGTAAATAATGGTGGACGCCGCTTTGTGAGCCATTTCAGAATACTCGGAGACATTTCCACGTAGAAGTAGACCTAATGTGGCAGTTTGCCGCGAGCATCGTCAACACCGGCGCGAAACGGTGGCCAGAAAGAATTCCTGAACTAATGATCCAAGAATTGTCACATTATATTCAAACAGATGACTGGGCCTTTGGTCATGAATTTATATGGTAACTTGCTGTTGCCCGCGGCTCCGCCCGCGTGAATGCCTATTTTCAGGATTAAAGTAGCCTAGTGGGCGCCCCCGGTGAGAAACGCGCTTGATAAAAATACTAATGTCTCTATTAACAAAATAGGGGTTAATCGTAGAGGGTTGAAAATTTAGGGTTGTATGTATTTTTTATGCTATATCATAAAAAAAAATGTTATCTAAAAAATTAAAATAAAATTGGGGTGGACCACCCTTAAAATTTAGGGGGATGAAAAATAGATGTTGGCCGATTCTCAGACCTACCCGATATGCACACAAAATTTCATACAAATCGGTCCAGCCGTTCGGAGGAGTATGGGAACGAACATTGTGACACGAGAATTTTATATATAAGATTTTGGATGTCTGTTTTTAAGTAGATAGGCTACCGGGGAGTGGAACTTGAGACAGTGGTTCTATCCTAAGCGTCAAGGCTTACAACACTGACCTTTCGAAGTTACGTGTGTATTCATTGTTGATTATCGATATTTCTAACGTTTCTAGCGTTTTTTTTGCTTTTTTTATGTATGTACATCGATTTCTCCGCCATTTGTAGACCGATTATGTTTAAAAAATCACTCGATAGAGTTTAAGATGTTATGGCGTTCCGACAAAAAACACATATGAGAAATACATAGATATAATAACTTTCTAATATGATCTCGGTGCTTTATCGGTCGGTTATGCCAAATTTACGTACACTACCAAGATAAAGGGCACAACTACGTAGTTATCTGTTGATGAGGAACAATTTTCTGACGGTAAAGAAGTTCGTAAAAATACGACGACATCCAGTTTACGATTTATCAGTGAACATGTTTTTGTACACAAAAAATAGAGTCGTTGAAGCGTATGTTTGTTTATTGGCAAAAATCTCTTATAGTATTGATTTTTGACCTTATAATAATAAATAAATAAATACACCCAACAGTCACACGCATAGTCCTGACCCCACACTAGGTAAACCTGTATCGTGGGTATCAGGAACTACGAGGGACTTGCGGTCCTACAACACCCAGACCCGTGCAGATTTGTCTCGGTGCGGGAATCGAACCCACGGCCTCTCGCTTCGCAGCCGGTTACTCGCCCGCTGCGCCACGGAGGCTGTCAATATGGCCAATGGCTGCTTATATATATTTTTTATAGCATAGGCCGGCAAACGAGCACGTGGGTCACCTGATGCTAAGTGATCTCCACCGCCCATGTACGCCCACAATACCAACATAATCATGGGTGCGATCAAGGTGGTCCCTAGTATGCGAGAGGCCGGCTGGGTTGGTACCACCGCTTTGTCTATGCCACCAAGCAACAGTGTGTAAGAACTGTTGTGTTCCGGTTTGAAGTACATTGAAGCCAGTGAAATTACCGGCCATTATGACACTTATTTATTTATTTATTTAAGGACCTCCAACAAAGGATACACGATATATTATTATATTATTACATTTTCAGTTATAGCAGTGTGACGTGTTCCTTCAATTATAGGAGACCACAGCATTCATAGTTACAGTGACACTTACAATGACAGTTAAAGTATTATTATAAGTATTGTTATTGTTATTAGCATTATATAGTACTAATGGAATTGATTACAGCAAATAAAAATTAAGACAACACAACTTAAAAAGGGAAATTAGGAACAATAGACAACAATTAACACAATGAAGAAATAGTAATTAGGCACATATTTTCAAGACTTGTTTCTTATACCTAGAAGTGTAACACTACTTAACACCTTATGTAACAAATTTACAACAAATTTCAAACTGCAACCATAGTCGCGTATACGACTTGTTCTCCAAGTTTGATAGCGCACATCGATATTCCGGTGTTACGTTGTTTCCGAACCAGCGGAAAATTTTATGCGTACGTCGATAACAGCCCAATCTGCCTCTCGCTCCATATTGCATGACATTTGCTCTTTACGCGTCATAAAACTATACTTGTTTTGGCAGTTTTTGTTTTTTTCCCCTAATTTACTAGAATGACTAATGTGTCACAGAAAACTGATGTAAAGAAGCTTACTGTTGCGTGTACCGTGACTGAGATATCCGGAGGCCCAAATCCATCTTCTCTTTCCAACCCCTAAATCATTCCTTTCCATTAAGATCGACAACGCGCCCATGATTCTTCTGGTATTGCTGGCGTATATGGCCGGTGGAGATCACTTACCATCAGCTGACCCACTTGCTTGTTTGCCGGCAATGCTATAAAAAAAGAAAAGTCAAGAGTTACATGCTATTGGGGCTGGTTTTAACCTGCGACTTTCGTCTCGACAGTCTGTTACACTCCCCGTAAGCTATCGTTTCTTTTTTAAGCGTACTAAACGTACAAAAATAATCGCGGTTTTATCAGAATACCCATTGTACTTTAGACAAGCTGCGCGGTATATAGAAATACATCAATAAATACAAGTATTAGATAGTTATTATTTTTTCATATAAAATCAAGACTTAATCACAAACTAATATTTTAATTAAATATATTACAACAATATCTGATCTACCTTAAACACAAAAAACTGACATTAAACATTAACATTAAAATATTACAATTCAAAAACTAAGTAGGGACCAAAACTCGGATTACATTTTATAAATTTTCCATAAAACAGGATTTTTGTATTATGCCACTTCAATTCTAAAGGTGCCATATGTAATAGATGTGCAAAGATGAACTGTAATGGATTTTGTTTAAGTTAAAGACATTCAATTCAAGCAGTGATAGCTCAGGTGGGAGTGGTGTGGACTGTCGAGACGAAAGTCGCAGGTTCGAAACCAGCCCCAAGAGCATACACCTCTAACTTTTTCTAATTTACGTGTATATTAATTGTTAATTATCACTTGCTTTAACGGTGAAGGAAACATCGTGAGGAAACCTACATACCTGAGAAGTTCTCCATAAGAATTTCGAAGGTATGTGAAGTCTGCCAACCCGCATTAGGCCAGCGTGGTGGACTAAGGCCTAACCCCTCTCATTCAGTAGAGGAGGCCCGTGCCCAGCAGTGGGACATGTATAATACAGGGCTGGTATTATTATTATTATTAAGACATTCTCTATAGTAGGGTAGAATATTTATTTTTTCGCTTGCCAAAGCCGTGGGTAGTTACAGAGAGTATGCAGTCCGAGCGAGCGGCTCTTCGGTCTGTGTCGTGAGAGTAATAGTGTTTTGTGGTCCTCCGCCTCACACATGGTCGAAGCCGCGGTTCATGCGTCGCGTGTTCGTCACCGCGGTTAGTGCGTCGACGCATTCCGTCGTGTATTCGATTCGAGTCCGGACCTAATTGTGTAACATTTTCTGTATGCTAATCAAAAACTTTAATGTATACTACTAGACGAACTGCGCGTTACAAAGAAATTGTACCACTACGTTGCGGTCAATTGACCGTAACTCAATATTACCATCTCGCTTATTCTCAAGAACCCTTATCGCGAGCGCTTTCTGTCTGTGAGCTGTCAAACTCCCGCGTTATGTGACGCAATTTTACTTCTAAACAGCCCATCTAGTAGTATACATTAAAGTGTTTGGTGCTAATATATCATATCCCGAGAACGCGATGCTACCTAACTATTTATAATAAAAATATTAATACTAGCCCTGTATTATACACGTCCCACTGCTGGGCACGTGCCTCCTCTACTGAATGAGAGGGGTTAGGCCTTAGTTCACCACGCTGGCCTAATGCGGGTTGGCAGACTTTACATACTTTTGAAATTCTTGTGTAGAACTTTTCATAACTAGTTGGTGTTGCTGAACGTAACCTTGGAGATGAGCGCGTGTATCAACAAACTCAGGCAAGCTGCGACCCCAGGTCAGTGTATTATGTTCTTTTGTTGACTACCCCGCTTTGCAAACGACGTAATTCCGTGTAATTTCAATTTTGCAATCCGTAACCAAAGTCCCGTATATACTCCACTGTTCCCAACAAACTATAGGAAATATACATACATACGCACTCACGCCTGTAATCCCCGATGGGGTGGAGGTGTAACCAGTACACCATTTGGCCGAGCGTATCTCCGTCCCATGATGTAATAGCGAGCCTATCGCCATACCGGGCACAATACCAGACTCCGGGCTGATACTGAGTATTTCGTAATAGACAAACCCTATATCACTTTTACCCGACCCGGGGATCGAACCCAAGACCTCAGCGCCAGCCTAAGTCGTAACGCGTACGCATTACAACTGCGCAACCGAGGCAGTCACTCTTATATTCAACAACAACATATGCATGCAACTTTAAACTGATATATTGAGTTCAATCAACTCGAGAAGTTCAGTGAATATCGTTGTCTGCATACGTAAATACTTGCAAATTGTTTCCTTCCTTTCAATATTGAAGATATGTATATCATTATTTAAATATCTAAAATAGTTTTAGCGAAACACGTTTATTTTATGTCATCATTAATTCTCTTTGATGTTACCTATTATGTCTTAATATTTGCAATATAAGTGTATTCGCTAGCATTAAACTGATAATGTGAATAAATATCTACTTATTATTAAATTATCTCTAAATTTGTGTAATTGACAGATCGTAAAGAAGTAATTTGAAATGTTGTTGGATGCTTTTCAATATTTGGAGTTCCAAATCCCCTTCCCCTTCCTAATCCCTTAATTATACCTTTCCCTATGGTCAAAAACTCGTTCATGATTCTTCTAGTATTGTGGCTGCTGTATTCTTTTATGGCCGTTCCCTATATTCTATCTATCAACAGATTTACTTACTGTCAATAGTGTTTTGACAGTTCTTCCATACAAAATGTGTCAAAATGTTAGTGCCGGTAAGCAAATCTGTTGATAGACACAATATTGGGAACGGCCATTAAAGAATAGCTATCTGTTTACATTTCCAGTCATCTGTTCATTGACGGTCTCCGTGGCGCAGTGGGCGAGTAACCGGCTACGAAGCGTGAGGCCATGAGTTCGATTCCCACACCGAAACAAATGTTTGTGTGATCCACAAATATTTGTTTCGTCTCTGGGTGTTGTGGGATCGCAAGGCCCTCGTAGTTCCTGATACCGACGATACAGGTTAACCTAGTGGGGAGGTCAGGACTATGTGTGTGACTGTTGGGTGTATTAATTTATTTATTCTAGTATACTATATAAGACTGGCGATTACATTCCACAATCGCTTCATTAGTCTAGGTACAGCGTAGTTAGGCTTATTAGAAAGGTCTTGGGCTTGGAATCGATTCCAAGGTCGGGCAAGCAATAATTTTAAGATACATACATACGCACTCACGCCTGTAATCTCCGAAGACAGAGGTGTAACCAGTACATCTACATTACGCCGGGCTTATGACCGTCCCATGATATGATAAGGGGCGAGCCTAATGCCATACCGGGCACAATTTTAGAGTCTGGGCTTATAGTATTTCGTAATAGAAAACCCAATATCACTTTTACCCAACCCGGTGATTGAACCCGAGACCTCACGTACCTCGTGCACATTACAATTGCGTCAACGAGGCAGGCAGCTAAGCAATAATTATTTTATTAAGTTTGTGGATTCGAAAAATACACAAGACTGCCCTGGATTGCAATTTGCACCTTTACATGCTAATACGTTCACCATGTCACTTCATAGGATAGAAATAATCGGTTGAAGTGCACTAATCCATCCTCTGCTTACTTCATCGAATAGCGTGAACTTATGAATTTATACATAACATAACATTTTATGTTCCCGAAGGCAAAACGTTTTATTACAAAACATGCGGCACGAATTTTCAATTTTACATTTAAATAGTGTTTTATTCACGAAATAAGAATTGGTATGTGATTTCCATTTAAGATTTCTCTCAGAGGACATCATCGAGTACACTCACGCATTACTTATTTTCCATTTATTTCAGAGACCAGCGTTTTCGACTCGAGTTGTTTAACGGTGCCTTCACACTATGTGGGCAGTACGTGTCGGTAAGTTTTTAATATAATTTTACACGGATGTTATTCATATTTACGAGTGGTAGAGCCACGCTGTAGACAATTTTGTCTACAACATGAATGGGCCGGCTCGTCCAGGACGTTACCACTGTCTCACAGAAAACCGGTGTAAAGTAGCAGCTTGCGTTTCGTACGGTGAGTGAGATATCCGGAGGCCCAAATCCCCCTCCCCTTCCCAATCCCTTATTATCCCTTTTCTTTAAGGTTGGCAACGCGCCCATAATTCTTTTGTATTGTGGGCGTACATGGGCGGTGGAGATCGCTTACCATCAGGTGACCCACTTGCTCGTTTGCCGGCCTATACTATATAAAAAAATAAATATATATTTGAATGGTAAAACTTGTTAAAAATTGCTATACGTTTCTTATCGAATTGACTACGAGTGCTATGTCTTGCTTTTAAAGATACGCTCTTGCAATGCTATTATGCTTATTAAGGACTATTATAAGTATTATCTTTGATTCTGATTATGTTATTACTATTACAATGTACAGTACTCTTTATTTTAAAAGGAATTTTTACATTTTTAAATATAATATTTCTAAAAAACAAATAAAAATAAAATATAAAAGTACCACACTCCAATAGCGAGGCCTAGGACCCAAGCCATCGGTGGTTAGGACCCCAAAGTGAGGAACCTCCTGACAATGCGTGCCATGTCCAATAACACCGCTTTCTGAATCTGGTTGATCCAGACCAATCGGGAGCCTCTGGGGGTGTTGATCGAGGCTCTTCGGTATCAGCCCATTAGCAGAAACGACTATCGGGACAATGATTGTCGAGTGAACGACCCACATGTCGGTAACGTCGTGTGCCAATTATAAATATTTGGACATTTCTATTATAATGTTATTATTACTTTAATTCAATATGCTTTTTTTTAATCATAGTACGTGAAATTACAATTTAATTGTTATATATTACAAAGCTACGCTTTTACACTGCTACACTTTAGGTGCACTGCTACGGTACTATGCTTCGTAGCATGTGTTATTTTCTACGCTACGCTGTACGTGCTACGATGCTACGTTCATATCGACTACGCCAAGTATTATTTTCCTCAACGCTACGCTTTTAAAGCGCTAATGTACAAAAGTTAAGGGTGTATGTTATTTGGTAAAATTTTACTCTTTTTATTCTTAAACTGTAGTCTTATGTCACTTTAAACATAATATATTTTTTAAACTATTTCACGTCTCGCTTCACACTGCATTATTGATGATATTGCATTTTGCAATTTAAATATGCAAACCTTTAAGAACTTTTACTAAATGCTCAAATACCCATTAGCTTCTGTCAGCTTTCATGATCTTTTCATTCAAAACTTTAATATATAAATGTTTAATGAAAACTAATGGGTTTGTCATATACTAGTTGAATTTATCAATATTTACCTTAAGCCATAGTCATTTAAAGTTCATGGTACTCAGGAGTTTGGTTATGCCCCTTGCATTGCTTATATCCATAAGTGATGGCAACCACGTACCATAAGGTTGTTTCTACTGATGGAATTGAAGCTTATCAGCGCTGATAAGTGGTTCGATTTTTTTTACATCATATTTCGGCAAACGAGCAAGTGGGTCACCTGAAGGTAAGTGATCTCCACCGCCCATGTACGCCCACAATACCAAAAGAATTATGGGCGCGTTGCAAACCTTAAAGGAAAGGGATAGTTAAGGGATTGGGAAGACGAGGGAGATTTGGGCCTCCGGATATCTCACTCACCGTACGACACAGCAGCAAGCTGCTACTTTACGTCAGTTTTCAGTAAGACAGTGGTAACGACCCTTGCGAGCCGGCCCATTCATGCTGTAGATAAAAGTGTCTACAGCGCAGCTCTACCACTCAATTCCAACCAAAAATTGGATACTATAATAATGTAACCATGGTGACTGCTGATATGGCTCGCGTCAAGCTACGATATATTAGGTGAACACGGTGTTTTGTTTAATTAAAATGGAACAACATTGTTATCTAATACTCGTACTTTGTGGTGTGCCGCTAGCGAGTAAGTAACAGTTAATACCCATGCCTCTACAAAAAGACATGTACATATTTTAAGCGGCTTTCAGAAGTATGAATATAATTCGCTTAAACAAAATTACAGTAGTAGGCAGTTGACTGCCTCGGTGGCGCAGTTGTAAAGCGTACGCGTTACGATTGAGACCAACGCTGTGGTCTCGGGTTCGATCCCCTGGTCGGGTAAAGTGGTTTTGGGTTTTTCTATTACGAAATGCTCAGTATCAGCCCGGAGTCTGGAATTTGTGCCCGGTATGGCGATAGGCTCGCCCCCTATCACATCGTGGGAGGGTGATACGCTCGGCGAAATATGGGTGTAATGGTTACACCTCTGCCTACCCCTTCGGAGATTATAGACGTGAGTGCGTATGTATGTAAAATTACAGTAAGACTTTCAATACGGTACGGTATGGTATTTTACTTGATGGTAGGTCCCTGGTATGAGAGTGGCCGTCTAGGCAGGTACCACACTTTGTCTATTCCTGCCACCAAGCAGCAGTATGCAATATTGTGTTCCGGTTTGGAGGACATTGAAGCCAGTGAAATTACTGGCTATTCTGAGACTTAATTATGTCATGCATTACTTCACAAAAAAAAGTTCTGATTGGTGGTGCTTCTGTTTATGGACAGGCGTGACGCTTGCCATCAGGCGAGCGACCTGCTCGTCTCGTCATTTTAATAGTATTAAGGTATCACATCAATAGAATAACTACTCGTAACTTGAAAATTCGTAGCGCAGATTCTAGTGTAAATACACGGCAATAGTCGAAATACCAAAATCAGCAATTTTTTTTCACAATACTAAAGGTTTTTTCTTCATCGGATACATTGTAGTGCGTCCTCGGCGGGTCGTTACTTGTGTTTGAACAAAGAATCATATTATTTCTCGTACTCCCTCAGGATTTGAAACTTGGGGCACATACACAGGATCGAATCTTGAATTTCGCTAAGGGGGACTTGGGTTGTATTTAACCCGAGGAATTGTTTTACATATCAACAACCTTAACTATCCCTAAAAAGTCTCGATATCAATTATATAGAAGAGTGATAAAATGTACGTAAATTCAAAGTGGTCAAACACATTTTCTCCAAACATTACAAACGCAACTCCGTGGCGCAACGGTCGAGTAGCCGGTTGCGAAGCGTGAGGTCGTGGGTTCGATTCCCGCACCTAGACAAATGTTTATCTGATACACAAATATTTGTCTCTGGTTTGGGTGTTGTGGGGTCCCTCGTAGTTCTTGATACCCACGATACAGGTTTACCTACTGTGGGGTCAGGACTATGTGTGTGACTGTTGGGTGTATTTATTATTTATTTGTTTATATTATTTTGATATTTAATTTATGATTATGTTGTACTAGGTACTAACAAAATTATGACAAAATTTTGCCTGCGGCCCGCGTAGCTTTGGTTACACGGAAAATATTATATTAGGTACTATGCATTCTCGCAGCAGGACTGTGTAGCAGGGTAATCAATCAGCCTTAAAAACAAAGAAATACAAAATGGCGGCCACTTTTTCCAATAATAACATGGGATCTACCATTTTTGCCTTTGGGGTATCCCAAATATCGATTTAGAAGTTAATGAGACTTAAAAACAAAATGACGGCCACTTTTATCTTCCATTTTTTACTACGGGTGTCCCACATTAATATAAATACATAGCATAAAATATTAATGCGAATGTTTTTTATACCATATGCGGGCAAACGAGGAAGTGGGTCACCTAATTGTAAGTGATCTCCACCGTCCATGTTTGCCCACAATACCAGAAGAATCATGGGCGCGTTGCCGACCTTAAAGGAAAGGGGTATTTAAGATTGACTACACAATCGATATCTAGGGGACCCCGTGATTAAAAATATGTTCTACTTATGTTACTAAGAAATAATGTAGCTTTCAAATAGTGAAATAACTTTTAGAATCGGTTTATTCGTTTCAAAATCAATATATGTGGCGCCCTGTGGTCACAAATTGCAATAAAATTAATGTTACTCTGGGATAGTGCAGCTTCCTATTCCTGAAAGAATCTTTAAAATCCGTCGATTAGTTCCAAATATTACCTCCTACATACAAACAAACAAACATTTCCTCTTTATTTAATAGGCTAGATTACTTTCATTAATTAGTTTAAATTTATGTAAGTTACGCTTATTGTTTAATGTTTTATAAAAAAATTGCACGGCTCAAGGCAAAATGTGGCTTGACACATTATAATTTAAATGTACCACCAAATATTGTACCTTTATTATATTTGTTACAAAATAAATTTATTTGAATTAGAAACAACTCGAATAAACCAGCTTTGTAATTAAAAAAATAACATTAAAATTGATCAAGCTGTTTCTGACATCTGGTATCTCTGATAAAGGGTTCAAACTTATACACAACATAACATAAGCTCACGCCTTTATCCTCAAAGGGATAGGCAGAGGTGCAAGTAGTACTGTACCCACGCTTCGTCGAGCTTATTTCCGTCCCATGATGTGATAGGGGGCGGCCGAGATATCACCATACCGCACAAATTCCAATCCTAGAAGATTCATGTGTGATTTTTTCGAATGGAAAACTCAAATACAAATTGTAATTGCCAACCCGGGAATTGAACCTAGGACCTCACTGTTCTCAGCCTTAGTACGGTACCACTAGACTAATGCTTTTTTTACGTCGGAGCTTATTAACAAAATAAATACACCCAACAGTCACACACATAGTCCTGACCCCACACTAGGTTAACCTGTATCGTGGGTATCAGGAGCTACGAGGGACTTTGGTTTTACTATACATTTGGATTATATTTGGGCCCGGTGCCCTCCTGAGGTCCGCGACTGTATATTTAAATAAACGACGTTTGCTATTACAATATTTTAGATTTGTTTTACGAGTCAGTTTCGGTTGCTGTGCTAACCCGATGCGATAAACTAAATTGTGGAATTTATTTTGCTTGTGTTTAGGCTAATTTAGTAATATAAATGCGTATGTTGCTGTGCGTTAAGTTTTTATGAGAGACTATTGAACGCTGGTGTTTCACAGCAATATTTACGTCAGAGACGTTTATTTTTTATAGTAAATAAGCAACCGTAGATTTTTTGAAGCAACAAATTGAGACAAATAGATCAAAAATAGCACAACACCACTCTCTTTTTCTTCTTCTTACATCTGCCTTTATCCTACTCACAGCGAGGTCGGCGATATGGCTTGTAGTTTTACGGACGGCCGCCAGCCTGATTCCAACCTCTCTGGGGAGAAAACACCCAGACCCGAAACATAATTTGTGCACCAAGCAGCAGTATGTAAGCTCTATTATGTTTCGGTTAAAGGACATTGAAGCCAGTCAAATTACTGGGCATTATGAGACTTAATGTCTTCGGGTGACGAACGCAGTCCAGTGCCATTCGGTGCTTAGTAATTCTATGCTTTGTATGGTGTTGCTTTTGTTTATGAGCAGGCGTGGTGTTTACCAGCAGGCAAGCGACCTTCTCGTTTAGTAATTCAAGCCAATAAAAAACCATTTAAAAAGTGGCAGTTGTAGAGACTGCTGATAGAAGTGAAAACTTAGAACTTTTAGTATTAACATTTGAAATTTCATAATGTTTCAATTATCAAATTATTATGTGAAAATTATCAACATCATTCTGGTTTTCACGTCTATTGACACTCCGAGAATCAATTTTATGCATGTGTATATGGTTTTTTAGTACTCACTATTGTACTGCACAATGATTCTACAATTAAACGATTCAAATAATAATCAAATAAAAACACTATTTCAACAATGCACGGTATATACACATTAAACTTTTCACTAAATCCATTCAATTTCACTTATACACAGCATTAATTTTGCACAATACGTCAGCTGTATAGTTACAGATATACTGCTATAGCATGTCGGTGACGCGAACGCATGAGATTTCACACATCCAACAAAGTGTCTAACGCGCACAGCACACGGCCGCTGCGCGTTTTGAGCATGTCGGTGACGCGAACACATAAGATTCTCCCAATAAGTTTTCACTTCAAAAACAAAGCACAGTAAACTTGCTTCTAAAATCAATAGTTGTAGAGTCAATTCCACTCAATAAATCTGGAGGAAAGTTGTTGAGTGCCGGCGCGGCCGTCCGTCGGTCACGTAGAGTCACGTATAGCTGGTTCTAATATCCGGCATCGGCTAATGGAATTTGACGGCCGATGCTGCATTTTCACCTTATTTTTATCGAAAGACAGTTCCAAGTTTATTAGATTGTAGAGATTTAGAAAAAAAATTAGAGCTACGAGCAACTTCATTGTAAACATTGGATGGTTGATTTTAAGTTTTTTTTTTATAGCAGAAGCCGATAAACGAGCAAGTGGGTCACCTGATAGTGATCTTTACCGCCCATGAACTCTCACGATGCCAACAGCATCATGGATGTGTTGTTTGGACTTCACGTAGGTTTTTTGTTAGACAGTGGAACTACCCTAATATAGTTTTTTTTATGACATAGGCCTGCAAATGAGCAAGTGGGTCACCTGATAGTAAGTGATCTCCACCGCCCATGTACGCCCACAACACCAAAAGAATCAAGGGTGCGTTGCCGACCTTAAAGGAAAGGGATAATTAAGGAATTGGGAAGGGGAGGGCGTTTGGGCCTCCAGATATCTCACTCACGGTACGAAACGCAGCAGCACGCTGCTACTTTACGCCGGTTTTCTGTGATACAGTGGTAATGACCCGGTGGTAGTTGTACTTAATAGCTTATTAGCTTACTCTTCAAAGGCATAACATTTCAACTTAATGGAATCTAAATTCGCATGACAAGTGATCGGTACAAATAGAATCAATACATACAGAACATTATATCAATAGGAATTCAACTCTGAGAGGCCCGTAGCCTCTCAATGGCCTCTACCGGCCTTTCGGTCACACAAAAGCCATTCACTCAATGCACTCCCGTTTACTTTGTGACGTTTAGTGATCTTAATTCACTCTGTTAATAGAGCTTTGAAGTGGACTGTAATGTGAAATGAAAGTTCAATACAAAGTGAAATACTGAAGGAGTTCCGAGTTGCGTAGATGAGATAGATAAGTTAGGGCTGTCAACTGTGTGGAAAAATATGATTTATTATAATTTTGTTTTATTTATATACTTATTTTTAAGTATGAATTTGTATGAATGTGTGGAAGAGGCGAAAGAGGTGTGTCAGGATCGTAGCTTGTGGTACTCAACAGTCTTTGCCTACCCCCATGGGACATAGGCGTGAGTGTGTATGTATGTATTTTTTTAAGTGATACACATTCAAAATACGTTCTCAATTAGTTCTAATTTGGTTTCTATGAGACAGTGGTATTACCCCGGTCTAACAGGCAGGCCCCGCATATTTTTTTTTATTAGCCTGAATGACGAAACTAGCAGGTCGCTCCCCTGGCGGTAAGCAACGCCTGCTCATAAACAGAAGCAACACCACACAAAACTTTGCATTACAAAGCACTACATTGCCTGCACTCGTCAACCTGAGGCATAAGATGTTAAGTCTCATAATACCTAATAATTTCACTGGCTTCAATGCCCTTTAAATCGAAATACAACAGTACTTGGACACCGCTGCTGGGCAGCAGAAATACACATACACTACGAACATTTGTCTACAGCATGGCTTGAGCCCATACAACATTAGCTTCGTTTGTATATCTAGAACTTTCTCCAAATTCCCAGACCCTACGGACTCATTGCTAAATGTCCGACTTGACATTTCCACCGCAGCACACATGTTTGTCCTACTACACGGCACGAAGTCAATAACATCCACTCGAGGTAATACCTCTTGGGAACTTTCTATTTGTTTGTGTGACTTGTTCTATAGTACGCAACTAACTTGGCGCCTCGGTAATCATTGGTACGCTTTCAAATCTGAATATTCATACGCACTCACGCCTGTAATCTCCGAAGGGGTAGACAGAGGTGTAACCAGTACACCCACATTTCGGCGAGCGTATTTCCGTCCCATAATATAAAATCCGTCCGTTCGATAAAATATGTCCTGTAATAATAATGTAAATCCTTCGATATCTCCGTGGCGTAGTGGGTGAGAGAGCCAGCTATAGAGCGAGAGGCCGCGGGCTCGATTCCCGCACCGATACTAAATGTTGTGATCCATAAATATTTGCTTCTGGTGTTTTTTCTCCAGAGGGGTTGATATCAGGAAGGCGGTCGAGAGCGGTCGGTCTTAAAAGAAAGCCATAATTAAGATATGGAGAAGGAGAAAGAGATTTGGGCGTCCAGCTATCTCACAAGCAATAGCTTAGCAAAGTAATAGCTACTTCAAGTCGGCTTTCTGTGAGACAGTGGTAACAATCCAGTGCCTGCTCCATTCATGTTATAGATTTAACTACCTATAGCAGAGGTTTCCAGACATTTTTCTCATAGACCACTTTCATTTAGCTGGTTCCGGTGGACATTATAGCTACATTTCTACCATTTTCCCAAAACTCGACAAAAAATGTGAAGATTGTCACGCCAATGTAGACCCCCGTCGAGTCTCCCTTAGACTCCTGGGGGTCCATCTGGACCACTTTGCGAACTAATGATCTATAGCAGGATTATACCTCTTAGCTTTATTTGTACTGCACTGTATTTACCATTAGACGTTGGAAGACGTGACACGAATTGAAAATAGAGGCCCTTTGACACACAACTTTTACTATATTCATAAAGTTTTTGGCACTTAATACTGTTTAAATTCAACTCAGCTCCTTTAAATTCCAGTTTCAAAGTATGAAACCTAAGAAAATTCTAATTTACACATGGATTTGCTCTCACGGCCCGTAGTTCATGCATTAAGCCGTTTGAACGATTTTATATCTTTTCTATCTACAATGCATTACTTGCCTCTTGTAATATATTACTTTGGAATTAAATGGAATTTAAGTTTTCTATCTAAATGTCATTTTGACATTTAAAGACCTTTAAAATGGCTAAAAACTAAGTTTATTTTCAAAGCTAGAGAAAAACGGTATCAAAAACTTAGTCTCAAAAATTCGATATTTCAATGTTCATATCTTTTCTTTTACTTATCTTTTACTTTACGAGTGGTAGAGCCATGCTGTAGACAGTTTTGTCTACAGCATGAATGGGCCGGCTCGTCCGTGTCGTTACCACTGTCTCACACAAAACCGACATAAAGTAGCAGCGTGCTGCTGCGTTTCGTACGGTGAGTGAGTTATCCGGATGGCTCAATTTTTTATAGCATAGGCCGGTAACGAGCATTTGGGCCACTTGATGGTAAGTGATCTCCACCGCCCATGTATGCCCACAATACCTAAATAATAATGGGTGTGTTGCCGACCTTAAAGGAAAGGGGTAATTAAGGGATTGGGAAGGCGAGGGGGTTTGGGCCTCCGGATATCTCACTCACCGTACGAAATGCAGCAAGCAAACTAATTACTAATTAAACAATATGAATTTTAAATCAATGTACCAAGTTCAATCCTGTAGAAAACTGCAATATAATTTCGCTGCAACGTTATTCCCGACGTTTTATTAATGAATGAAAAAAGCAACACAAGTGGCAATAAATCAGGTCTCAGTTTTGTAAAACGTCGATACAAAGCTCGTGGAGAAATAAATCTTCAGGATTAGGGTCGGAGTGTCTGCCTGCCCGGCCGTGGTCTGCGATATAGGGTGGCCATCTATTTAATGTAGATGAGACATTCTAGTTATGCTGGTTAGAATATGGTTTTTTTGATGGACCAAACAAGCGTAACCATATGATGGTAAGTGACCAGTTGAACCCTTGACTTGAAAGAAAGAAATAAAATTTATTCATACGCACTCACGCCTGTAATCCCCGAAGGGGTAGGCAGAGGTGTAACCAGTACACCCACATTTCGCCGAGCGTATCTCCGTCCCAAGATGTGACAGGGGGCGAGCCCATCGCCATACCGGGCACAAATTCCAGACTCTGGGCTGATACTGAGCATTTCGTAATAGAAAAACCCAATACCACTTTACCCGACCGGGGGATCGAACTCGAGACCTCAGCGTTAGCCTCAATCGTAACGCGTACGCATTACAACTGCGCTACCGAAGCAGTCCAATAATAAATAAAACTTATTATTGGAGCAATATGACAGTGTTACAAAAAAAAACATAAAAATTATCAAACAAGTAGGTTGCTCTAACAACATGATCCCTCATTCAGCTATAAGCTGTAGTACGACCTGGGCAGTACTACAGCGCTGATTTTCACTGAGGGGTCATAGTGACTTGCGGAAGCTAGTCAGTACAAAAAAACACATTGATTTATAAAAAATGGATAACTAGACAAAAACAAGACACAAAATTTAGATAACCTCATTGAATGTAAATATTATCAAGTAAGACATAACAGTGTGCAGTTATGACTTCCGTGTTGTTAGTTCGTGCCACTTCGCAAGAAGCTATAGGCTCGTTCTCTCCTGCTGTGTAACCTTTGAAAAACATTTATTTCTTGATATTCTACGTTACGAAAGTCGTATCCTATTAAAAAATATGATTTGCAGACAGGCGACGTAAAAAATGTGCATGAGAAAATTATGGAGCCACTAACACCTTAGGTCACACGCCAATCTTACGTGCATGGTACATTCAGCTTATTAACGGACGAGGTAATGGCAAAAATTGGTTCGGGTTGAGGGGTGTGGGGTCTGACGGCAGGTCGTCCCACATAATATCAAATACACCGTCAAATCATGATAGGAAGGCGGACCTTGGCATTAAGCCGGGATAACGCTAGGCAGAATGAAAAGAAGGCGTCGATTTTTTTAGTTTTAGGCATAGGGCTTCTGAGGCCGTTTAAGTTATTGCAGGTAACTTGTAACCTAACCTTTGAAAATTCCTCTACATCAATCAGTAAATTCCACCACCGCACATCGCGCCACAAGTGGGATTGGATATAATCGGCGCATGAACAATGTAATTTTAGTCTTTCATCTTCAATTTCACCCCTAAGGGCGGAAAATATTCTTCAATGAATGGGTCCAACTTTTAGCTCTATCGAATAAGGAAACAATTCTCAAAATTGGATCGTTTTGTCAAAAGGTATGCATAGTTACATATGCAAATGCAGGCAGGCGTGGCGCTTACCGTCAAGCGAGTGAACGGCTCTTTTCACCACTCAAGCAAAAAAATAAAGAGAATGCAAATCCTGCATTTCGTCGTCGGTTAAAAAGAAAGCAATCGCGTATTGAAGTGAATCGTAAATTTTGCAAAACTCACTTCGTCAAGATTTGAAGCCGCGGATTTGTATCACGCGCTTCTTTATTGTCTTTCCATCTCGATAAACACAAGTTATCCTTAAATTGGCAATTTGTAATTACTTGGGGTGTTTATTGAAGCGGCTCTTGGTTTGGATTTGGATTTGTCATTTGGATCAAGCTGGTTTAACAAGATTTATTGTCATTGTGCACTGTCAAGTAGAGGAAAGGCCGAGTTGGATGAACTTCTAGTTGGGGGTTTTGGTTTTTTTTTTTGGTATAGGCCAGCAAACGATCTTGTGGGTCACCTGATGGTGAGTGATCTCCACCGCCCATGTACGCCCACAATAGCAAAAGAATCATGGGTGCGTTGCCGACCTTAAAGGAAAGGGATAGTTTAGCGATTGGGAAGGGGAAAATTTGGGCCTCCGGATATCTCACTCACCGTACGAAACGCAGCAGCAAGCTGCTACTTTACGCCGGTTTTCTGTGAGACAGTGGTAATGACCCGGACGAGCCGGCCCATACAATAGATAGATAGATAGATAACACTTTATTGTACACCAGGATATTACAGTAAAATGAATAAATAAATACATCCAACAGTCACACACATAGTTCTGACCCCGCACTAGGTTAACCTGTAACTAAGAGGGACATGCGGCCTCAACACCCAGACCCGAAACAAATATTTGTGGATCACATAAACATTTGTCTTGGTGTGCGAATCGAACCCACGGCCTCTCGCTTCGCAGCCGGCTCCTCGCCCGCCACAGCACGGAGACTGTCAAAAAAAATATTAATTAATAAATGTAACAATAGGCGGTGTTATCGCTAATAGCGATCTTACCAAACCACCTTTCATTCAAACACATTTCTCTACCAGTCAACCTTTCTTGATCATGGAAGAATTTTGAATAATGGGAGGACATGTTATGGAATAGGACAGCCTCCGTGGCGCAGCGGGCGAGTAGTTGGCTATGAAACGAGAGGCGGCGGGTTCGATTCCCGCACTGAGACAAATGTTTGTGTGATTCACAAAAAAATCTTTCGGGTCTGGGTGTTGTGGGACCGCAAGTCCCTCGTAGTTCCTGATACCCACGACACAGGTTTACCTAGTGTGGGGTCAGGACTATGTGTGTGACTGTTGGGTGTATTTATATTTATAAACGTACCTTAAAATTTGTAACTCCAGTTGCCGACCTAAATATTGTTATCGCACCTACCCTCTGACAGACGTAGGTGTTCGACCTACCCTCGCCTCAACGGATAAAAGCTAACTAAAATCTCATGGAAATTGTTGTCGATGACAGCTCGAATAACTTTTCGCAAGTTTCCGTGCTAGCCCCTCTGTATATAAGATGTCGCATCGAACGGACAGGGCTCAGTGTTTATTTGTAATTGTGACAGTATTGTTGCTGTGTTTGGTGTGAATGATTCGTGAAAGCTAACAATATTAATAAATCTCAAAAACCTGTCCCATTTCCCACCAAATTATTGGTCAACGTGTCCTTAAGGGCAGTCACGGGTGACGCACGATAACCGCCGGCCCACTATATCGCCACTATAAAACCGCCATTGTGTTTACTCATTGACATATTCACGCCCCACTCATATGAGTGGGGCATAAAGCTATTTAGCTTTTTATACTACTTGGTAAGATGACCTTCAGTCACACACATAGCCCTGACCCCATAGTAAGATACGAGTGTTGTGTCGTGAGTATCAGGAACTACGAGAGACTTTAGGTCTCTCAACACCTAGTTTTATATCTTTGGCCGGTAAATGAGTAAGTGGGTCAACTGATGGTAAGTGATCTCGAGCGCCCATGTACGGCCACATGTGCTCTACACAAAACTATCTACAGTATATTTAGATATACTAACTGAAACTTATTCAGTAATAAACTTGGATTGACATCCTCTGTGGCACAGTGGGTGAGTAGGCCGAGTGTGAAACGTGAGGCCGCGGGTTCGATCCCTGCAATGAGACAAGTATTTGTCTGATTTACACATATTTGTTTCGGATCTAGGTAGAACCACGTTTTAGACAGTTTTGTTTACAGCATGAATGGGCCGGATCGTCCAGGTCGTTACCACTGTCTCACAGGAAACCGGCGTCAATTAGCAGTTTGCTGCTGCGTTTCATATGGCGAGATATCCGGAGGCCCAAACTCTCTCCCCTTCCCAATCCCTTATTTATCCCTTTCCTTTTAGTTCGGAAACGCGCCCATGATCTTTTTTGGTACTGTGGGCGTGTATGGGCGGTAAAAATCACTTACGGTCAGGTGAAGCATTTGCTCGTTTGCTGACCTATGCCATAAAAAAATATGCTTCGCAGTCTCCCTGTCTCGGTCGCTTACCGCAAAATGTGCCTTTACACACAGTGTCGCTGTCACCTTTAGAATGCCGTTGACACATAACGATTGCATTGACGCTCACGTATGACTCCTGACGCTCCTCCGTCGACGCCCCAAACATGTTTTGGCAGATCCCAACGACCATCACAGTCGCTATCGAAGCAGCACTTTCCTTGCCCAACCCGATTCGCAATAATAATACGCGACCCCGACATAGGACACGCCTGCGAGTCCAAAGAGTTCCCACAACTGGCCCTCGGCACAATGGTGTGCAGAGGCGGCCCTAAACTATACTCCCAAGCGATTGCTCAAGCTGAGGTCTGAGCCTTCTGTGCTTAATCGCTACTAAATACACTATACATATTTCTGGCTAGAGCGCCATAAGCGCCGGCTTTATTGTCAGGTGAAGCTGTAAAAGCAATATAGGCTAACAGCACAAATCCATTCAAAAAAAAATTACTCCTGACGCGATTCTCGAAATATATATAGGTATCGCGGTCTTATCCAAGCCATCAATAACAAAAAATACGAAAGCATAAATAGATTATAAAAATTATCCAAACAGCGCGAATTATTTCTACCTCCATTTCACTCTGAGTTAAGAAGCATGGCGTTATATTGGGGTAATACAATATTGTTACAACAAGTAAATTATATTTATAGAGATCCTGCGGTAGGGTTTGTGAAATTTGTTCTATTATTACTTCGGACATTAATTTTACCTTGGGATAATTCACCTTACTTTCTAGTTGTTCTTCTTCTTTAGTCGTGCACTCTTGACAGAGTGGTCGTGGTTTATGATGATCGATGTTGGGTTATTAGTAGGTAATTAGTCCTTCGTTACAGATGCCTTGGCGATGCGTCTCCATCGACATCGGTTTGTTGCGTCGCGCGAGCATTCCACAATGGAACTTTGTGTGGCAGCTTTGATGAGATCTGTCCAGCGCGTTGGAGATCGGCCACGGGATCGTTTCCCTTCTACAGAACCCAGGACAATTAAACGCTCCATAGACTCTTGGTTACGGATGACATGGCCGAAATATTTGAGAATTCGTATTTGCACAGTCGACGATAATCTTTCTTTGATCTTGAGCTCTTTGAGTATGGAGACGTTTGTACGATGTGCAGTCCAGGGTATTCGCAATAGTCGCCTCCAGCACCACATCTCCAGCGCATCTATTTTTCGGCGGTCCTGTATTCTGAGAGTCCACGTCTCTGCTCCGTAAAGCAGAATTGGAAAGACGAGACTTCTCATTCTTTCTAGTTGTAGGTATATGAATATTACATTGCCTCAGTGGCGCAGTTGTGATGCCGACGCGTTACGACTAAGGCTGACGCTGAGGTCTCGGGTTCGATCCTCGGGTCGGGTAAAATTGATATTTGGTTTTTCTATTACGACATGCTCAGTACTAGCAGGGAGTCTGGAATTTGTGCCCGGTATGGCGATAGGCTCGCTCCCTATCACATCACGGGACGGATATACGCTCGGCAAAAAGAGGGTGTACTGTTTACACCTCTGCCTACCCTTCGAGGAGTAAAGACTTGAGTGCTGTTAAAGTAAAAACCAGTAAAAACTGTCAGGTGAGTCTGTAAGTGTTACGGCTGTACTTGTAACAAGAATAAAGTTTAAATAAATAAATAAATAATACACCCAAAAGTCACACACATAGTCCTGACCCCACACTAGATAAGCCTGTATCGTGGGTATCAGGAACTACGAGGGACTTGCGGTCCCACAACACCCAGACCCGAACCAAATTTTTGTGGATCACACAAATATTTGTCTCGGTGCGGGAATCGAACCCACGGCCTCTCGTTTCGCAGCCGGCTACTCGCCCGCTACGCCACGGAGGCTATTACGAAACAATTAGCTTAGTGGGCTGATGTGTAAGTTGGCTCTTTGTTTTTAGTTGTTTGAGTTATAAAGTCAAAGTAAAGTTAGGATCAAATAAGTTACAATACTACGACTAAACTAGACTCTTCGATATATTTCTTATTTTTGGAAAATACATATGTGTGATTGAATAGAGAAAAATAAGTACCTAGTGTAATATTTTTTGATTAATAGACCCATGCTGTAGAGAGTTTTGTCTATAGCATGAATGGGCCGGCTCGTCGGGGTCGTTACCACTGTCTCACAGACAACCGGCGTAAAGTAGCATAATGCTGCTGCGTTTCGTAAGGTGAGAGATATCCGGAGGCCCAAAACCCTCTCTCCTGTCCAATCCTTTAATTATTCCTTTCCTTTAAGGTTGGCAACGTCCATGTTTCTTTTGGTACTGTGCGCGTACATGGGCAGGGGAGATCACTTAGCTACTTGCTCGTTTGCCAGCCTAAACTATAAAAAAAAATACAATATTTTATTTTGCACTCATTTTTCTCTATATATTGTGATAGGAGCCAAGCTGCAAACAATTTTGTGTACAGCATGAATGAATATGTTGTATAAATGATATATTTACACCATAAATATAAATGACTGCCTGGGTGGCGCAGTTTTAATGCGTATGCGTTACGACTGAGGCTGACGCTGAGGTCTCGGGTTCGATTCTCGGGTCGGGTAAAGTGATATTAGGTTTTCTATCATGAAATGCTTAGTATCAATCCGGAGTCTGGAACTTATGCCCAGTATGGCGATAGGCTCGCCCCCTATCACATCATGGGACGGAGATGCGCTCGGCGAAGTGTGGGTGTATTGGTTACACCTCTGTCTACTACTTCGGGGATTACAGGCGTGAGTGCATGTATGTATAATATTAAACAGCTTAAATATAAATGACTCTCCCAGATAATAGTTGTCACGAATCATTTTGGTTTTACATGCACAAACAGTAGGAACAAAGTAACTATGACGAGTCCTGAATGGAGTACGTAACTAGGTACATGTTTTTTTCTGAGTTTATGAGTTAGTATGTTTGATAACTTATCACTTATTCCTTCCTCACCTTTCCTTATAAGAACCACGCGTGCTGGCTTGCGAAACCATGGCTTTGTGGTCTTTTCGATCTCGGCTCGGACCAAGAGGTTCGCAAAATTATTCTTCTGTCGGACCATAAAGTTGTGGAATAGTTTTCGGGCGCACATGTTTCCTCCTTCCTATAACATGGGATCCTTTAAACGGAGTGTGAAGAAGCAATCAAGCAGGCCGGCATAATTCTGCCGATCTACGATAGATACAGTGACTATCAGTGGTCGACAGTATTCTTGGATTGCGCTACACTTGCCATCAGGTGTAGCGCAGTCACTTTGCCGAGCCAGGATAAAAAAAGTCCTGAATTATGATTAGGCTATTTTATATCCTAGACAATCACGCGGGCGCAGTCGCGAGTAAAAGCTAGTGTGAAGTAAAGTGAAACTAGATTCGATTACCTTTTACTAGTAAGTTTATAACAAATCTTTGTCTCGTTCAATTGTCCTGAATCTAAAGTAAAACTCTCAATTGGTCCATTTAGAAATAGAATTCTAGAAATATTTGGGTAATTGCGATTGGAAACGGTTAATGTAGGCAGTTCAATTCTAATAAATACTCTTTTCACCAATTGGCTTTGACAGGTACAACAACCTAGGCGAAAATATTAGGCATAGACTATCTACCTCTACTATATACATTTAAATACTTAAAGCACATAGCATGTAGCTGCAATATTCTTGAAAAACCATTTTCCTTCAACTACTAACTACTTACTTAACTACCCTCAACCGACGAAAATGTATGATAAGATGTATGAATGTGGAAGAGGCGAAAGAGGTGTGTCAGGATCGTAGCTTGTGGTACTCAATAGTCTCTGCCTACCCCTATGGGACATAGGCGTGAGTGTGTATATATATACTAACTACTTATCTATTTTCTTGCCTGCCCGCTTACCGTGAACCCACGAGGTATTTCAAATATTTTTCGAGTGTTAGAGCCACGCTATAGACAATTTTGTCTGCAGCATGAATGCGCCGGCTTGTTCGGGTCGTTACCACATAGAAAACCGACATAAAGTATCTGCTTGCTGCTGTGTTTCGTACGGTGAGTGAGATATCCGGAGGCCCAAAGCTCTCCCCTTCCTTAATTATCCCTTTCCTTTAAAGTCGCCAACGCGCTTATGATTATTTTGGTATTATGGGCGTACATGAGTAGAGTGGTAGAGCCACACTGTAGACACTTGTGTCTACAGCACGAATGGGCCGGCTCGTCCGGGTCGTTACCACTGTCTCACAGAAAACCGGCGTAAAGTAGTAACTTGCTGCTGCGTTTCGTACGGTGAGTGAGATATCCGGAGGCCCAAACCCCCTCCCCTTCCCAATCCCTTAATTATCCCTTTCCTTTTAGGTGGGCAACGCACCCATAATTCTTTTAGTATTGTGGGTGTACATGGGCTGTGGAGATCAATTACCATCAGGTGACCCACTTGTTCGTGTGCCGACCAATGCTGTAAAAATATTGTGAAACAGGCCCTTAGTATTGAAAACAAATGAAACAACCTTTAATTAACAAGCATTATATTAAAATTACCTCTACTAACATATTGAGCATAAACTACGAATACATTGATCAAGAAATGTATCATTGACTTGAGCTTTTGAGCTTTTACTCGCGGCTCCGCCCGCTTGTGCCTTTTGCGGGATAAAAAGTAGCCTATATCATAAACCAAGTCATAATAATAAATACATCCAACAGTCACACACACATAGTCCTCACCCCACACTAGGTTAACCTATATGCTGGGTATCAGGAAGAACGAGGGACTTGCGGCCTCACAGCACCCAGACCCGAAAGAAATATTTATATAAACTATCGAACCATCGGCCTCTCGCTTCGCAGCCGTCTACTCGTCCACTGCGCCACGGAAGCTGTCATGGTCTACTTGTGTGCCATCATCCAAAACTATTCAGCCGTTACTTCGTGATAGACTAACAAACATCCGAATTCACTAACTCACTAACATCCAAATAATAATAATAATAGCCCTGTATTATACGTCCCACTGCTGGGCACGGGCCACCTCTACTAGATGTTAGGTCTTAGTCCACCACGCTGGCCTAATGCGGGTTGGCAGACTTCACGTACCTTCGCAATTCTTATGAATTACTTCTCAGGTATGCAGGTTTCCTCACGATGTTTCCTTCACCGTTAAAGCAAGCGATAATTAACAATTAATACACACATAACTTAGAAAAGTCAGAGGTGTAGGCTCTTGAGGCTGGTTCCGAACCTGCGACTTTAGTCTCGACAATCCGTTCCACTCGCCACTGAGCTATCACTGCATCAAACATCCAAACTTTCACGTTTATAATAGGAGTAGAATTACTTGATTCCTGTTGCGGGTGGTGGGGGGGGGGGGGTCAGACAGTGGGTCGCCCCATAATATCAAATACAGTGCAATATATTGAATGGAAACGCAGAATCTGACATTAAGCCGGTATTACACCAGACAGAAAGAAAGTAAGACGCAGAATAATACTCTTTATACGTTTTAAATACCAAAATAAAAGAGATAGCACTGTAATAATATCCAAAGTTTTGTATCGTCTAAGTTAGTTTATACCCACGTTACGTATTCTAGTTAGTGCAAGATAAAACTAATGCGATCCAAACGAAAACACGCTCGGTAATCTGAGTTGCGTATATCAACTTATATTTGGGAACAAAGGTCGGAGTTACAGACAAGACATAGGGAAATTGTGATCATTATTTATATAGGGGAAATTACTACATGAGTTACGAGGGAACATCTGTTTTGAGGTACGCGACCGAGACAGGGAGACCGCGACGCGTGTTAGGCGATAGCGACACTTCCACTTAGCATGAATAGAAAACCGACGTAAAGTAGCATCTTGTTGCTGCGTTTCGTACGGTGCGTGAGATATCCGGAGGCCGAAATCCCCTCCCTTCCCAATCACTTAATTATTCCTTTCCTTTAAGGTCGGCAACGCACCTATGAGTCTTTTGATATTGTGGGCGTACATGGGTGGTAGAGATCACTTACTATCAGGTGATCTAATTGCTCGTTTGTCGACCTACGGCATAAAAAAATAATCATGTGTGCAATTCACACGTGGTAGAAGTGAAAACTTCAAAAATTTTGGCTTCAAGATCATGAGACGAATGTAAAATTTCGGGAAGAGGATAATTGTAGGTTTTAGTAATGATCATAGTGATACAAAGTTTGATAATTATTTTACATTTTATTCGTATATATTACATAGATTTATTCAGACTCAGAGCTTACATTTTCGATAAAAGATACAATGAAAACCGTCGCGTGTCGCGGTTTTCTATCGGTCGCAAACCTCAAAATATATCAATACAATTGTATACAAAGCGGACGAGCCGCTGTCTTGTGTCGCTGTCTTACCTCACAACTGTTTAGTAAGTTTAGATTAGTTCCATTGTTTCTGAGGGTTGTGATGATTAACTGGTTTAAAGTGTTTTGTAATAACACAGTTTGCGTGGAAGTCTCTGGCATAAATCAATGACAATATCAAGTTGAACTGTCTAGTGTATAGATGGACTAACTTATTTGTGAATTGAAGAGCGTCGCTTTCTTCGCTGTATTGCCATTTTACAAATAATCATTCATTATGAGGGATATTTCAGGTGTTATGACACACATATTTCACAGTAGGTTATTGGGTAGTCCGTACATTTTCAGCCAAGTTCCAGAATAAGTGACTCTCAGGATACCAACACATATATACATCCAACGTAAGCATCTTTACTACTTATTTATGTTTATGAAATATAGTTTTATAAGTTACGTAACATTAACTACCTACATGTTTAGTTTTCATTTATTTGTACTTGGATATAATTCTAATTAGTGTAGTAGTTAAAGACACCTCCATTTGACATTCAATAAAATCCTGTCCATCCAATGGTTGTCTGGAAGAGATCACTCACAGATAAGACCGCCCATTGTACTTCGCTATTGATTAAGTTATTGTATTTCTTGTTAATGTTCTATTTTTGTGGAGTACAATAAAGTGTTATCTATCTATCTATCTATCTATCGTCATTTCTTTTAAAAAAAAATAGCTTGTATATTTTATGAACAGTGAAATTGTATACCTACCCATGATCTGTAAACCTAGTTATGTTAATTTGTTTGTTTAGTGGATGAAGACATTCCTTTACACTAACTGTCTTTATTAACTCCATCACACATCAACTTCGCTCTTCCTACCACCTTTATGCAGATGATCTCCAAATTTATGCACGAGCACCACTCGACAATCTGGCAGAAGCCATTACTACAATCAACTCAGATATGGTTGAAATATGTGATTGGAGTAAGGCTCATGGGTTAAAAGTCAATCCTACAAAAACGCAAGTTATCATTATCGGTAGCCCCAGGATGATAGCTAAGCTGAATCGGACACAACTACCTTGTGTATCCTGTGATGGCACGAATATTTCATATAGTGACAGCGTTAGAAACCTCGGGATATACGTGGATAAGTCACTTACTTGGGGTCCTCAACTTAAACAACTGAGTTGTAAACTCTTTGCCTCAGCTGGCTCCTTGCGAAGGTTACGAAATTTTCTCCCTACGTCCACTAAGATTTTACTTGCACAATCTCTGCTCCTTCCTATTCTTGATTATGCAGATGCCAGCTATCTAGACCTTACTGAAGAACAACTTAATAAACTTGAGCGTCTCCAAAATTTTTGCATAAGGTTCATATTTGGCCTGCGCAAATATGATCATGTTTCTGAGTTTCGTGCTAAACTCAAGTGGTTACCTATACGACTTCGCCGGAATACCCACATTCTTTCTCTTCGTTACAATATACTGTTTAATCCCCTTACCCCTACCTATCTCAAATCTCGTTTCCAATTTCTTCATGACACGCATACAAGGTGCCTGCGATCATCGGAGAACTTGAAACTAAAGATGCCGGCACATTCCACAACATTTATGGATAAATCATTCACTGTACAGGCGACTAGGTTGTGGAATGCGTTGCCAGTTGCCATAAGGCGTGCGCAATCTCTGGCAGTTTTTAAAAAAATGGTCAAGGAACACTTTTTGTTATAATTAGTTTGACAATTGAGTGACATTGTTTTATTTAATATTCTATTATATTAGTAACGTATATTATACCTATTATATTTGATATGTATATAGTGTATATTTATGATTGTATGTACATACTTTATCACTATTTATTATTTATAATATATATATTTGTATTTATTTCAAATGTATTTTTAAGTTTTTTCTATTGATTGTATGCCTTTGACTACCTTTTTCTCTTTTCTCCATCCCATGGTTGTCTGTAAGACATTGCCTTGAGCGATAAGACCGCCAATTGTACCTATTTATGTGTTTTTATCATACTGTGTATGTTCTGGTGTACAATAAAGTTTTAAATAAATAAATAAATAAATAACTGAGTAGTTAACTAGATAGTAAAGTTTACAAACTAGCGGCAGGTCCAAATGTAAGAAATATGGATGGAATGTAATATGGATAATTCCACTAAGTTGAGAACACTGTCTGTAGTTCCTTTTTCTGTCCATATATTCAAGTATTGTTGTCAGTTAAACGATAATACAATAAAATACAAATTTATCACACTGTCAATATTGTAAATACACACGGGAAAGCGCACGTGACAAATTGGTACCTCCTAAATAGCCTGTTTAATGCCTTATCTCTTTTTCTTTCACTTTCCCTTATCTAACTCGTAACATATTTTTAACTCATGTTACAGAATGATTGGGCTTGTAGTTTTACGACCGACCGTCTGCCTGACTTCAACCACTCTAGGGAGAAAATATCAAGACCCGAAAAAAGATTTTAGGGATCACACAAACATTGCGGGAATCGAATCCGCAGCCTCCGCTCCACAGTCAGCTAATCGCCTACTGCGGACGGAGGCTGTCAGATGCGTTATTTATTTATTTATTTAAGGTATATATATCCACAGCACAATGTATACAACACTCATTCATTACCACTACAAACGCCAAATTTCAATACATTCGCCAATTACGGATAAACACCACATTTCAATTAAACATTGCTAGCAACACAAAGCAGCAACATTCAATAACCCTTCCTTGGCCCATAAAAAAATTAAATAAATAAAAGGTGCGTAAAACATATAAAAAAAATATACTTAAACTAAAATAAAAAGAGGCTATACCTGGTTAATTAGTAACATTTTTATGTCCAGCGGTAATTTTATTCTTAAAACTTGAGGGAATCAAAGAATACATCAATTTATACTAACGTATAAATTGATATATTTTTTCGGATTTTTTAAATTTGTATCTATCAGATAACTCTGATAGATACAAATTTAAAAGGCATAGTAAATCAAGCCTCTAGTTTCTTGTCCCATCTATAAGTTAGTCTGTGGCCACGTGGTAATAGTTAAAGGAATAAAACCTGCCAAGTAGCCGCTGCGCATGACTTTACGGCTAACTCCATTTGCCCTTATGACTTACTCCAGCATTATTGACCCAACGCTCTGCCATCTTCATAAAACGTTTTAGCGCTTTTCTATTGTGGAAATAATTATAATAAAGTGCCACTTTGACTCGGGCATTGCAAGTACAACTAAAAAATATATTTAAATCATTCACTGGTGAGAGAGTACGTGATATTTAGACCAGACGGGACAGCGGCTACCACTTATGGTAAACTAGCAGCTACCCGCGGCGCCGCTCGCGTAAATTGCTGTTTCTGGGATGAAAGTTGCCTATGTTCTAATTAATGTCTACTGTATGCCAAATTTTATCCAAATCCATTCAGCCGTGATTGATCAACAAACATCCAAACTTTCACATTAATAATATACCCCCCCCTCTCGCGAGTGGAACTTTACAAAAATGTGAAAACGTTTCTCATTATTTTTAATAAGCAATATTTGTACTCAATTTCACAGGCGTATTTCGTTCCATAAAAGTTCAAGCCTCGCCGCCAAATTTGTCCATTAAAATGTAAACTTCCAAAACCCCTTTCTTAGCGGCCCTACGCCTACATTACACAAACTATCATCTTACCAAATTTCATGATCCTATCATTAGAAGTTTTTGAGAAATCGTGATTAATCAGTGAATGAGTGGTATTTCGCTCAAATGCAGAGGGATTTGGGCCTCCCTGCGTCTTAAGGTTGCTGCATCCATGATTCTTCGGACATAGTGGGTCGTTATGGCCGGAGGAGATCACTTACCATCTGGTGACCCACAAATAATGGTCAACAACAAGTCTACCCCCACATCGACCACAAATTCCATTCTGAAGTAACATAACAAATAACAGGCAAAAATGCCCGAACTGGAGATCTAACCCGTGACATCACCGCAAAAATGCCCAAAGTGGAGATAGAACCCACGACATCATCGAGTCCCATGATCAATGAGGCGACAAGACACATATATAATTTATCCATGGAAAGCATACCAGCATTATTTGTGTTTGTCAGTAAATAAACAAGTTACAGTGTACGCATTAATTATACTAGAACGACAATTTACTAGTGGAATAATTTATTGGTACCTTATTTTGTTTTCTTACGTTTTAGCTGAAGGTTTTTTCCCTTTGTTGATTGCTCCTTGTTGGTTTGGAATTTGCAGGATATCATTTTATTGTTATAATTAAGCTAAGCCTGCCTCGGTGACGCAGTTGTAATGCGTATGCGTTACGACTGAGGCTGACTCTGAGGTCTCGGGTTCGATTCCCAGGTCGGGTAAAAACTATATTGGGTTTTTCTATTACAAAATACTCAGTATCAGCTCGGAGTCTGGAATTTGTGCCCGGTATGGCGATAGGCTCGCCCCCTATCACATCATGGGACGGAGATACGCTCGGCGAAATGTGGGTGGACTGGTTACACTTCTGCCTACCCCTTCGGGGATAACGGGCATGAGTGCGTATGTATGTATATATTATGCAGTTGTGTTTTGTATGGTGAGTGTGATATCCGGAGACCCAAATTTTTACTTTCCTTTAACATTGGTAACACGCCCATGATTCTTCGGGTATTATTGGCGTACATAGGCGGTGGAGATCACTTACCATCAGGTGACCCACCTGCTCGTTTGCCGTATGCCATAAAAATGGGCGTTCATGTTTGGTTCACTTACATTGTGACTTGATGCATTTTGTATAGTCAACGTTTTTTAAATGCATCATCAATTGAAGCACCACATCAGTCTGATATTTAACATACAATATACTGAACGCATTAAATTTAATGATGTTTGTGTGAAATGGAACGTGTAATCTGTCACAAGAGCCCATCAGTGGGAGCCAAATTACGGCCCAATTGCGTTGGGATACCGTTTAATTGGCCAGTGATTGGCGGTCGTTACTGTTTGCGTTGTAATATGGTTAATGACGGCGTTATGTGATTGTGCTGCAGCCACATGTTTGTTAATCCAGAACAATATTTACTGCTAGCGATTTTGGCAGAAGCGTCAGTGGGGTTCTCCCCAGATATCGAAAGACTTATGAGCCTAAACACCATTGCAGGGCTAAAGTATTCTCTTTGAAAGAAGGATAACATAAAAAGCATGACGAAAAGGTAACTCAAGCAAAAAATGAACCCACCAAAACTCTGTGCAAGGGGGCGGGGCTATAAAAGTCTGTGCATAATAATCCCTAGTTGACACTTGACACGTCTAATTTGCCATTTTGCCAGCCCATAAACAGAAGTAACACCACACATAACTTTGAATTACAAAACACTGCATGGAATTAGACTACGTTCGTCCCCCTGAGACATAAGATGTAAAGTCTCATAATGCCCATTATTTTCACTGGCTTCAATGTTCTTCAAACCCAAAAACAACGGTGCTTACACACTGCAGTTTGGCGGCAGAAATAGATAAGGCGGTGGTACCAACCTAGACGGATGTATTTTTTTTATTATTATATGAAAGTAAATAAAACTTGCTTTGATAACCAAGCAATATTCAAAGTATATATAGTCCATTAGATGAGCTAGCACGAATAACTTGCGAGAACGTATTCGTATCGAAATGTCATTTTTTTTTAAATCTTCTTACAAATACTAGCGTTCTCGATTCGAATACTTATTCGTGCTCGCCCCCCAGATCCAGAGATATGGATAGAATAATTTTATTGGTTTTTCTTCAATTTAATTGGCTATAATTTGATGGGTCGTGGATGTCTATAAACTTAGCCCCGAAGTTAAATCATAAATCCATTTATGGGTACACCAGTAGGATGTCCCGACTTCGTTTGCTTAAATTATGTTGGCTTAATCAGTTTTTGTAAGTTTATTATAAAATATAAAATCTTTAAACAAGCATTAGAGAATCTCTTTTTTATTAGCTTAAGATGACAAGACGAACAGGTCGCTCGCCTGATGGTAAGCGTCACGCCTGCCCTTAAACAAAAGCAACACCAATCAGAACTTCAAATTATGAAGTACTGCATGAGACTGAACTGAGTTCGTCACCCTGAGACATAAGGTGTTAAGTCTTATAATGACCAGTCATTTCACTGGCTTTAATGTTTTTCAATACGTACTCATGCCTGTAATCCTCGAAGTAGTAGCAGAGGTATAACCAGTACATCCACATGGCTGGTACTGAGTATTTCGTAATAGAAAAACCCAATATCACTTATACCCGACCCGGGAATCGAGCCCGAGACCTCAGCGTTGGTCTCAATCGTAACGCGTACGCATTACAACTGCGCCACCGAGGCAGTATATAAAACCCAATATCACTTATACCCGACCCGGGAATCGAGCCCGAGACCTCAGCGTTGGCCTCAATCGTAACGCGTACGCATTACAACTGCGCCACCGAGGCAGTATATAAAACCCAATATCACTTATACCCGACCCGGGAATCGAGCCCGAGACCTCAGTGTTGGCCTCAATCGTAACGCGTAAGCATTACAACTGCGCCACCGAGGCTGTCTTGATCTTTTTGAATTGTACCTATTATAATCGCTTTAAATCAATATCTGTTCTTTTGTAAGACATTATTGAATAACAGACACCCTAAACCCCGTTTTTTTATTATAATGGCTACTAGGGTAGGATTATGTAAATTGAAAATAACCACAACAGACCGCCAACTGTAGTAAAGATAAATTAAAAAAACAACTCTATATACTCCGCGAACAATATTTTGCGCAAAGTAAACAAGGTAGGTGTTTTTTATGAAAGCGGTGGCAACGGAGCAAGCGGGTCACCTGATGGTGAGTGATCACCGCCGCCCATGGACACCGTCAATACCAGGGGATTTGTCATTGCGTTGCCAGCCTATGAGGAAAGAGTAGGCTCTTTTCTAGGCTCTAGTCTTAGTCGTAGTTCTGGTTTTTAATGGTAGACCCACGATGTAGACAGTTGTGAATGCGCCAGCTCGTCCGGGTCGACCACTATCTCACAGAAAACTGGCGTAAAGTAGCAGCTTGCTGCTGCGTTTCGTACGGTGAGTGAGATATCCGGAGGCCCAAATCCCCCTTCCTAAACCCTTAATTATTCCTTTCCTTTAAGGTTGGCAATGCGCCCATGTTTCTTTTAGTATTGTGGGCGTACATGGGCGGTGGAGATCGCTTACCATCCGGTGGCCCACTTGCTCGTTTGCCGGCCTATGCAAAGGTCCCTCGTATGCGAGAGGCCGTCTGGGCTGGTAACACCGCTTTGCCTATTTCTGCCGCCAAGCAGCAGTGTGTAAGGACTGTTGTGTTTCGGTTTGAAGGACATAGAAGCCAGTGTCTCGGGATGACAAGTGCAGTTCAGTGCAGTTTGTGATGATGCCTTTGTTTATAGGCCGGCGTGACGTGAGCCTAGTTATTCAAATCTTCTTTCTACCTGGGGTTATCCCGGCTAGTTCCAGAGTCTGCCTTCCTACAAATAAATAAAAAGAAACAAATATTAAAATAATATACCACGGATTCTTGCACACTCTTGCACACTCGCCAAGGCTGGAATATACTAAGCGGACCAACCAGGACGGATAGAGACACAAAGCAAACATTTGTGGATCACACAAAACCCGAAATCGAACCCGTGGCCTCGAGCTTCACAGCCATCTACTCACCTACTGCGCCATGTAGTCTTTCTCGAACTATTCTCGTCTGGCTGTTATAAAGACTAACAAATGAATACAAACATACAAACATTAATATTAGTTAGTTCAGGAGGCCAATTCTCGTAATTTTAAATGTTCAAAATATTATTCCGATCTAGTCTCAGCGTCAAGAAAGTTGCAAAAGGCATTCTCTTAAACCAATAATCAACGTCAAATGTGAACATAGATCGTAATGAAATTGAATGTAGAATAAAAGTTGACTGAAGCCAAAACGGTATAATGCTACTGCTAATGCTAGGTGCATTTGACGTTGCTTATTGGTTTAAGAGAATGCCATTTGCAACTTTCTTGACGCTGAGACTAGATCGGAATGATATTTTGAACATTTAAAATTACGAGAATTGGCCTCCAGTTACTTCGCGAACAATTTTGCGGGTCATACTGGCGATCAAGACCCCTTGTAACCGAGTTTGTTCCGACACAATTTAATGGTTCCGAATGATATCTTACCAAACGCCATAACTTTGGTTATAAATAGAATCATTAAATAGTTGTCTTAATTCTTTAAATCCGACTGCACAAAAAGAGGATGTTAAAGTTTTTAGTCTTTCGTGATTTGTATAAACACACTGGTATAAAAAACGGGTGCTTGTCGCGAAATTTATAAAGGTTCTAGCAGCTCCGCCCGCATGAATGTCTTTATCAGGGATAAAAATTAGCCTAGGTATATAGTGATTTCTTATGTTTACGCGAATATTACACATTGAAATAAAACTAGTTTATATGGATTTTATCGCTGTTTAATTTTTATTTTAGTCCCGAGCTAGCCCGTTCCTGCTGTAGACAAAAATGTCTACAGCATGATTTTATTATACGCACTCACTCACGCCTGTAATCCCCGAAGGGGAACGCAGAAGTGTAACCAGTAAACCAACATTTCGCCGAGCGTATCTCCATCCCACGATGTGATAGAGGACGAGCCTATCGCCATACCGGGCACAAATTCCAGACTCCGGGCTGATTTTGACCATTTCGTAATAGAAAAAACCAATACCACTTTACCCGACCCGGGGATCGAACCCGAGACCTCAGCGTTAGCCTCAATCGTAACGCGTAAGCATTGCAACTGTCACCGAGGCAGTCTGAGGTGATTCTATTATATGGCGCCTAAAATATATCATGTCGTTAAAATCGAATCCCGGACCTTCAGTGCTGGACATAATTTAACGTAGCCAGTACAAACTAAATATAATCAAAGTTGTTACTTTGTATAAATTAAACAAAACTTGAGATTTGTTGCTCGGTTGCGTAGTTTGAATTTAACTTCAGGATTTATAACTTTAGCCTACAGTTAGCTCTAACACACGTAAATTTTATTATTATTTTTTAGCTACGCTGTAGCCAGTATTGCTACCAGCATGAATGGGTCGGTTCGACCGGGTCGTTACCACTGTTTATTATAAAACCGTCGTAAAGTCGCAACTTGCTGCTGAGTTTGATACGGTGACTGACATAACCGGAGGTCAAAATCCCCCTCAGCTTCTGATTGCTTAGGTATTGTGGCCGTACATGAGCGATGAAGATCACTTACTATCAGGTGACCCACTTGCTTGTTTGCCGGCCTATGCTATAAAGTTAAAGAAAATTATAATGTAGTCAAACACTTAAAACCTTGACATTTGAATTGCCTGAACGCAGTCCAGTACCATGCATATATACATACACAGTTACGCCCGAATCCACGAAGGGGTAGGCAGAAGTATTATCAGTACACCCACAAACAAATAAAAAGTTTTAAAAGAAGAAAAAAATATATTTTAAACAATAAATAAAAATTAATTAATATTAATAAACAAAAAATAAATTTTTTCAATTTTTTAAAAGGACGAAGCCTTTTCGGACCAGAAATAATAGCTGAAAAATTAAGCATTCAAAAAAATTAATAAAAACTTTCATATTTGGGTCTCGATACTTGAGGAACTAAATTATTTCTTACTTCATCGGCTTTTTTCAGGATTTCAGGTGGTGTGGATTCGTCGCTCGAACTTTCTGGAGTTTCCGGTATTATTTCCGACTCTATATTCATTTTTAAACTAATTTTAATTTAATTACAATTTTATTTATTAAATTAAACTGTCAGACGCGTCAACCTCAATTCAGTTTTAATATGTCGATTGTGTTTTTTTTTGTTATTATTTTTTTAATTTTAGCAATTTTATCTAAATTTGCGTGTGCCAAGAATAATTTACGTGCGACAAGTAAACTTGTCGCACTCAAATAACAGTTTTATTTATGAAAAAACTCACGCGTAATTTTAAAATGGGCAAACGGTTCTTTTTCAAACGTAACAGCGAGCGTCAAGATACTACTTTTCCCGCATGAGTAATACAAATTAGGTTTATAACAGTTACGCCCGGTTTCTGAAAGGCGATTAGTGTAAAATTAACTTATTAAATGTCAAATCTCATGTCAAGTCGAAATTTATTTGCTAGAAGCGTGATCAACACCTTTGATCATAACTTTCAAATTAATATGAAAAATTGTATATCATACGGTACTAAAGAACATCAAATATTATTATTTTTTTCACTAAATAAAGTTTCAGCAACTCTAATTGATTTGACAGCGGTGTCAAATCAAAGTTCTGTTAGGTGAATGTTGATTTGATCAGCCTTTCCCAACACGGTTCACGCATTACTCCAAGGAAACTTCGTAATACCCACCTAATGAGCTGTGGGATAATTTCAATCATAATACCTTCCTTGCCTTCGCGGCTTTGTGTGACAGCCTCCGTGGCGCAGTGGGCGAGTAGCCGGCTGCGAAGCGTGAGGCCGTGGGTTCGATTCCCAGACCGAGACAAATGTTTGTCTAATCCACAAATATTTGTTTCGGGTCTGGGTGTTGTGGGACTGCAAGTCCCTCGTAGTTCCCGATACCCACGATACTGGTTAACCTAGTGTGGGCTCGGGACTATGTGTGTAACTGTTGGGTGTATTTATTATTATAAAACACATGATTATAGATAGATCATATTTTGTATTGAGTAGCAAGTTCAAAACCAAATTATATGAGTGGTAGAGCCACGCAGTAGACACTTTTTTCTACAGCATTAATGGGCCGGCTCGTCCGGGTCGTTGCCACTGTCTCACAGAAAACCGACGTAAAGTAGGAGCTTGCTGCTGCGTTTCGTACGGTGAGTGAGATATCCGGATGCCTCAATCCCCCTCCCCTTCCCAATCCCTTAATCACCCCTTTCCTTTAAGGTCGGCAACGCACCCATGATTCTTTTGGTATTATGGGCGTACATGGGCGGTGGAGATCACTTACCATCAGGTGACCTACTTGCTCGTCTGCCGGCCTATACTATAAAAAAAAAGAAAAAAAAACCCACTAATTGTATCCAATTAATCTTGCCAATGTTTGAAGCGAGGTTGGCCCAATGGGGTTCAAGGGGCTCTTTCAGTCTATTCCGTCTTTCAGCCCGGGATAAATGCCCATTGCGGTGATCGGAGTGCGTGTCACCCGTTACTTAATCACACCTTGTGTTGCTAGGATATAAATATGCCTAGATATCGGGATTATTGTGGGGGATTTTTACCTAAATAAATATGTATTACCAAACCTTATGGGTGGTTACATGTGTGGCTGGTATGTATCAACTTCATAATATAAAAATCGAAGCCCTCTTGGCGCAGCGGGTGCAGCGGGCGAGTAGCTGGCTGTGGAAGGAGAGGCCACGTGATGGATTCCCGCATCGAGAAAAATGCTTATGCGATCCAAAAAAAAAAAAAACGGGTATGAGACCGAAAGTCTCTCTTAGTTCTTGATATCACAGACACAAGTTTCGTATCTTACTGTAGGTCAGGACAGTGTGTGTAGCTGTTTACAGATGTTTTTTTTCCATACTAATGACCTTGGCTATTTAAATTTTATATACCTACCTATACAAAAAGTTACAAAGAGTGGTTATATGCGGCCGCTATATTGTGATGGCACATTTTTTATTGATTTCTTAGGTTTACGCGAATATTACACATTTGTAACAGGCGGGTCCGAGATACGGCCGACTCGGCAAGAGGTCCGCGTATGCGTACGCAATTGGCGAGCGTAAGCGTACTGTGTATGTATGGAGGCCCGGAAACGTGCACTCCAGTACATACAAGTAATACTGCTTAGTATCCCGGACTAGCTCCGTGCTAACTCCTAGCTCTTAACTAGCTCATAATTCCGATAAGCTCTTAACTCGTAGCACACACTGACAATATTTTCCCGCACTACTTATAATACACTTGCGTTGTAAACCATAGCGCGATGTAGTTTTGCGTGAGCGACATCTATTGAGCGCTGTCGTAAACGTATATTGATGTTCATGGTGTTACAGTCTCCCCCTCTGATCATGAAGGCGTCCCGACGAATAGATCAGCAAAAGGTGAGTATTGTAACTTTACAGATGTCTTCTAAGGACGACCACGATGCAGCGACGCGCCTCTTGATTGGGTTGCACTGTAACGGTCTTCTTCGGGCGTCTTCGTTTGCATAACGAGCCAGATGTAACGAGGAGTAGTGGGTACGGCCCACTCAACGAGAGGTCCGCGTATGCGTACACAATCGGTTGAGCGTAAGCGTACTGTGTATGTATGGAGGCCCGGAAACGTGCACTCCAGTACATACAAGTAATAACGCTTGTGTACCCCGTACTAACTCCATGCTAGCAACGTTTATTCCAAGGGGTGTCGCTAGACATCCTCCCCCTGCACCGAAGCTGCTCCAAGAGCATAGGTGCTGCTGGTCCGGTTTAATGTCCACAGTCGGTCATCTTCTCTGAAAGATCCGCTTGGATGTATCCGGAGCGTACTTGTCCGCTTCGCGACATGTAATCTACGAAGATGGGTGTCGCGGTCCCGTAGGCTGGACGTTGGTCATTCGCGGTTCTACCCGTGTGGTATTCCAGCTTCCTGGATCCGTTCGGGGCCCGCACGTTGGGTGCCAGATGTAACAGGCGGGTCCGAGATACGGCCGACTCGACAAAAGGTCCGCGTATGCGTACGCAATTGGCGAGCGTAAGCGTACTGTGTATGTATGGAGGCCCGGAAACGTGCACTCCAGTACATACAAGTAATACTGCTTAGTATCCCGAACTAACTCTGTACTAACTCCTTGCTAGCTCATAATTCCGATTAGCTCTTAACTCGTAGCACACACTGACAATATTTTCCCGCACTACTTATAATACACTTGCGTTGTAAACCATAGCGCGATGTAGTTTTGCGTGAGCGACATCTATTGAGCGCTGTCGTAAACGTATATTGATGTTCATGGTGTTACACATTGAAATAAAACTAGTTAATACGGATTTTATCGCGGTTTAATTTTTATTTTAGTCCCGACGTTTCGAAAGCTTTCGGCCTTCGTGGTCGCGATAAAATCCGTATAAACTAGTTTTATTTCAAGGCACATTTTTTTTTAGTTATATTTATTATATTAATTTTTTGAAAAGAATTTTGTTAAAAACACACTATTTCTATAACTATTTTTCTTTTTCGTAACATTTTAATATACCTAGTTATCAGCTAGCAACACAACGCGTGTGGCTAGGTGGGTATAGCATTGGATCGGCGGATTATTGAGCGAATAAATTATTGAATGAAGTGTTTATTGCTTATTGTTGAAGTATTTGCTGGTGGGAAGGTGCCTCATTCATCTTTGTACTGGACTGGAGAGCAACCACCATACATGTGCTGAAAACCCCAAACAAAGCAAACATATTGGCTTGTGCAATAGTCCCATTGATGGATACAGGCTTCTTCTACGATTGTGACACTAAAGGCTTTTAATCTACTACCCTACCCTCACTGTTAAACCGAGAGATAATTAATAATGACTAGCTGTCCCGCGCGGTTTCTCCCGCAACTACAGCAGCTCCACCTACCGGGTCCAATTGTGAATATAAACCATCCAGGGCGCCACCCAAACGTCACTAAATTGTTTTGCCTTCCAGGAACCTCTCCAGTAACACTTAAGCTTTATGGTATGGTATTAAAGTTCAAATTGACTTTTAAGTATTATTACGAATCGATTGTATGGGAGTATTGAAAAGACTTTTTCAGGCATTTTTTTAAATGTTCTCTCTCCGTAAGGACCATCCTCGTACTTGAAGGAATATTCTAAAAAAAGAATTAGTGATATCGGTTCAGCTGCTCTCGAGATTTGCGCTTAGCAACACATTCAGCGATTCATTTTTATATTATAGATAACACACGTAACTTTGAAAAGTTAACAATATATACGATGATTAAACGTAAAAGCAAACTAAAAACGAGAATATCGTATTGACTACCTCGGTGGCGCAGTTGAAATGTGTACGTGTTACGATTGAGGTCAGCGCTGAGGTCACGGGTTCGATTCCCGGGTCGGGTAAAGTGGTATTGGGTTTTTCTATTACGAAATGCTCAGTATCACCCCGGAGTCTGGAATTTGTGCCCGGTATGGCGATAGGCTCGCCCCCTATCACATTAGGGACGGAAATACGCTCAGCGAAATGTGGGTGTACTGGTTACACCTCTGCCTACCCCTTCGGGGATTACAGGCGTGAGTGCGTATGTATGTACGTATAAAAGAAACACGAAGGAGATGGAAATTAAAACATGCAGGCAGACTAACAGGAGGCCAATTCTCGTAATTTTAAATGTTCAAAATATCATTCCGATCTAGTCTCAGCGTCAAGAAAGTTGCAAATGGCATTCTCTTAAACCAATAATCAACGTCAAATGTGAACATAGATCGTAATGAGATTGAATGTAGAATAAAAGTTGACTGAAGCCAAAACGGTATAATGCTACTGCTAACATTGAAAATTACGAGAATTGGCCTTCAGATATTTCTATTTATCTTGTTACAACGTTGATTTGTTTCTATGTTTTTTATGCTTCTTACGCTGTCAGGCTTAGTGATATCATTACTATCTTTTTACAATTCGTATGGTATATAAAAAAAAAAATCTTTCGAAGTTACTTGAGTCGCAGAGCCACGCTGTAGACACTTTTGTCTAAAGTATGAATGGCCCGGGTGGTTACCACTGTCTCACAGAGAACCGGCGTAAAGCTTGCTGCTGCGTTTCGTACGGTGAGTGAGATATCCGGAGGCCCAATTACCCCTCCCCTTCCCAATCCCTTACTTATCCCTTTCCTTTAAGGTCGGCAACGCGCCCATGATTATTTTAGTATTGTGGGAGTACATGAGCGGTGAAGATCACTTACCATTAGGTGACCCACTTGCTCGTTTGCCGGCCTATACCTACTATAAAAAAATGTACGTAAAATGACATTATGCCATCCTCTATGAAACACTACATTTTACTCAAATAGGTAATTTTAGTTCGTACTACATCCTACTGTTATCACGGAATATGTTCAAATAAATATTCTTAACGTGCATCTAAATCTTCCAAGGTTTAGTCGCGAAAAAACTTGTTTTCGTATATGACATGGAAATAAGATGGCATTAGAGCGACATTTGGCGCATTGTGTGAGTTCCTTTTGATCAGTTGCGTTCTATATACGGTGTTATGGTGTAAGAATGTCGCTGTTTGCTATACAATGGTGTTTTTGAATACGTTGGTACTAAATCATATTAGTTTTGTCGCGTAATGTATTTTATTTTTTCTATTTTCATGCTGAGTTGAGAGGTTCATAGTTTAGTAAATTTGTTTGAAATTTGGTACACAGATAACCTAGATTTGGACTTAGGTAAATTTATATCGTGGAAAAAGACATTTACATTTGCGAGCCAAAGCCAGTGTGTACATAATACATAATTATATATCATACTAATATTATAAATGTGTAAGTAAGTTTGTTTGTTACGCTTTCACGCGAAAACTACTTAACCGATCATCATGAAACTTTGTGCACATATTTTTGGAGGTATAAGAAGTAACATAGGATACATTTTATGAAAAAATATATATATCTATTTGTTTGTTGATGAATTTTGATGTAGAGATAGATGGAACCCTGGAGACGGTTATAGGCTACGTTTTATTTCGGAAAAGTCTATTCACGCGGGCGGAGCCGCGAGCAAAAGCTATTATAATATAATAATAAAAAAATTGAATTTGAATTTACACGATACAGCCTCCGTGGCGTAGCGGGCGAGTAGCCGGGAAGCGATAGGCCGTGGGTTCACCCATGTACGTCCATAATACTAAAATAATAATATCATGGGTGCGTTGCCGACCTTAATGGAATGGGATAATTAAGGGATTGGGAAGGGGAGGGGATTTGGGCCTCCGGATATACCACTCACCGTACGAAACGCAGCAGCAAGCTGCTACTTTACGTCGATTTTCTATGAGACAGTGGTAACGACCCGGTCGAGCCGGCCCATTCATGCTGTAGACAAAATTGTCTACAACATGGCTCTACCACTCGTAAAAATAGTCGCATATCAGTACAGAATTCTTCAATTAATTTGTACACGCGCTGCTTTTTACTAGTACATATTGGATTATTGCATTGCAAAGTTCATAGAAGTCGTATACTTAATTTAAAAAGAGGGATCTCGAGTCTTAAAAATTGTGTTAGTTGAAATGAACCCAAATAATATTATCTGTTACCAAAATGTTCATTTGGTAACCTCACACAAAAAAGGTAGATCAAAGACTAACATATTGTAACAAGGGATGCGAAGCTTTTGAAACATAAAAATAAAATCAAAGGACCGCGATGGAATTTCGTGCCGCGCAGGAAAAGCGCGTATATTCAATTAAATTGTATAAAAGCGGATAAACATGAACAGGGAACACGATGTTGTTGGAACATCAACCACCGCTTTGTCTATTTCTGCCGCCAAGCAACAGTGTGTAAGCACTGTTGTGTTCCGGTGTGAAGGACATTGAAGCCAGCGAAATTGCTGGGCGTTATGACACTTAACATCTTATGTCTCGGGGTGACGAGCGCAATCCAGTGTCATGCAGTGCTTTGTTATTCAAAGTTCTGTGTGGCGTTGCTTCTGTTTATGGGCAGGAGTGACGATTACCATCAGGCGAGCTACCTGCTTGTGTTATCACTTAAACTAATACAAAGACTTCCTCCTTCAAAATTGTCCTTCGCCAAAATCATAACCTCCATAGACTATCAACTGTAGGAAGAAAATACTCACATCCCAAAGTGAATTTATAAGGGCCGTCCTGTGTGGCGTTGCTTCTGTTTATGAGCAGGCGTGGCGCTTACCATCAGGCGAACGACGTGCTCGTCTCGTCATTCAAGCTATAAAAAAAACTACCGAGACAGCGGAGCGTGACACGCGACCGTTTCCATATAATTCGTACACACGTCACGTCGTCACGCGTCGCGGTCTCCCTGTCTCGGTCCCGGTCGTGTAGCTCAAAACAGGCATTCAAACACAAAAGTCATAGGGAATCTATTCTGTTAATTTTATTTTTGTAACAAAATATTTTTTGAGTGTTTGTGCCACACTGCAGACAGTTTTGTCTACAGAATGATGAGCCAGCTCGTTACCATTATCTCACAGAAAACCAACATACAGCTTGCTACTGCATTTTATACGGTGAGTGAGATATCCGGAGGTCCAAACCCCCCTCTCTTCTCAATCCCTCAATACCCCTTAAGGTCGACAACCTGCTCATGATTCTTCTGGAATTTGGGTGTTTATGGACGGTGAAGATCACTTACCATTAGGTAACCCACTTGCTCGTTTGCCGACCTATGCTATATAAAGAATAATTAACAAGGGTGGTGGATTTTTTTACGAGGGTGAGATGGTTCAACTTCAGTAAGCTGATCACCCGGCTGTGCTACTCGCAGACGTCCCCACCATAAATACAACCAGCCTCTGTGGCGCAGTGGGCGAGTAGTCGGCTGCGAAGCGTGAGGCCGTGGGTTCGATTCCCACACCGAGACAAATGTTTGTCTAATTCACAAATATTTGCTTCGGGTCTGGGTGTTGTAGGACCGCAAGTCCCTCGTAGTTCCAGATACCCACGATACAGGTTAACCTAGTGTGGGGTCGGGACTATGTGTGTGACTGTTGGTTGTACTTATTTATTTATTTATATAAACACATTTTACAACGAAAAATAACACAAAACTTTATGTCTTCAAAACTAATTACAAACTGCAGAAGTAAAACAGCAATGGAAGCTACACGATACAATGTAAACGCTCAAACAGTCTCATAGTCCGATATGTGGTCAAGATAAGACCCAATGAGTTGTGACAAAATTGGCTGTCGTGTTTATTGTTGCCGTTCCCATAAAATGCTTTTGGCCCGCTCCCGGGCTGCCCACTTATTGCTACGTAATCGTTGAAATAAGGACGAGCTGAATACTTTAAACTGTGTTGACTATTTGTGCTAGTAAATTGCTTGGAGTTTTAAAATAGATAAGAGGTTGGGATTGGCGTGTGTGCGTAGGGTAAATAAGCTCTGAATTTAGTTCGGTATTTATTTAACTTTATTGTGCACCAGAAAATACACAATAAGTATTTCTGCTTAGGGTTAAGTTATGTAGGAATTGCCAACTTCATCTTTAATATAATTGGCATAGCCATATAAAAATGATAATTTACGATCTAGTTTACATATCATAAAGCTAAAGAATTAATTATGAAATAATAGCAAAAACGACCAAAAGTTGATCGATTATCTGTCCTGACAGCATAACATCTTTTTTTATCCTAGCTCGGCAAAGTGACTACGCTACACCTCATGGTAAGTGTAGCGCAATCCATGAATACTATCGACCAACGATAGACGATATGTCTATCGTAGGTCGGCAACATTATGCTGGTCTGCCTAATTGCTTCTTCACACTCCGTTTAAAGGACTCACACGTGTGCCGGGAAACTATTCCACAGCTTGATGGTCCGGCAGAAGTAAGACGGTGAGACAACTAGGCTTCCGTATGCTAGGCGCATTGTGGAGCAAGTTTTTTATTTTTAGTCATATTATGATTTTTGCGCCCCAATTTGCCCCTCCCCCCTAGATCCGGGCCTGATACGATTATGATCATATCGCTCGTAACTCAATAATAATATGCCTCATTATGTACTGGGAGTCACATAACATAATATTAATACTCGCCATTATTTACATTATCACTGGCCAATTGAATGACAGCGCATGCCGAGTTATTAGTAGTAAAAATTTAGTAATAAGGGTTTTGTCCACAGCATCGACACTTGAATGGCAGTGAAAGCTCAGCGGGGAGTGGTATGGACTGTCGAGATGAAAGTCGCAGGTTCGAAACCAGCCCCAAGTGCATACTGACTTTTCTAAGATATTTGTGTATTAATTAATAATTATTACTTACTTTAACAGGGAAGGAAACATCGTGAGGAAACCTGCATCCTGAGAAATTCTGCATTAGAATTTTGATGGTATGGTATATGGTATTGACCCAAATTAGGCCAGCATGGTGGACCTAGTCCAATAATGCTAATATGCTTAATGCTATAAAAAAAGACAAAGTGTCTACAGTGTGGTTCTATGTTTCTCTCACTCAATGTCTCTCTCTTGCTGGACTTTGCCTAAGAATGAACCTACCACCCATTTGTCTAATTTTCAGATCAATAGTGTCTAAACACTGTTGCGTTCTGATACTAAAACCAGTGCAATTACTGGGCATTATGAGACTTACGCCCGATTTCTGAAAGGCTGATCAAAGTAAGCTCATGTCAAGGCGAAATTGGGTTGCTACGAGTAGAAGCGTGGTCAACACCTTTGATTTGACACACATGTTAGTTAACATAACTTTCAAATTAATATGAAAAATCGTATGTCGAACGGTACTAAAGAGACATCAAATATTATTAATTTTATCACTAATCAACGTTTCAGCAACTCGAATTGATTTGACAGCGATGTCAACTCAAAGTTCTGTTAGTTGAATGTCGATTTGATCAGCCTTTCAGAAACCGGGGGTTAGTATAGTGACATGAGGTACATTGTAATTCAGAGCGAGGTGGTGATGCTAATGATTATGGACAGGCGTGGCGCTTATCAGACGAGCGTTCTGCACGTCTCGTCGTTTTATGGTGTAAAAAATCCTTTTATCTCAAACACCAGATATCTATAATCGTAAAACGCAAATGAAATCACACTTTACAAGTGTGCTATAAACCTGAATGCGAATTGATTCCATCCATAAAACAATATCGCTGAGTCTGTAGGTGTGAAAGTTCAATATACTTTTTCGTTCTTCCTTGAAACTGTAAATAGAGTAACTTTATCCAAATTGATGTTTTTTTAAAGTGGTAGAGCCACGATTACAGGCGTGAGTCCGTATGTATGAGTGCGTATGTTTTTGTATTAGCTTGAGTGATACAGCAAGCAGATAGCTTTGTCAGTTTTGTCTACAGCAAGAATGGGCCGGCTCGTCCGTGTCGTTACCACTGTCTCACAGAAAACCGACGTAAAGTAGAAGCTTGCTGCTGCGTTTCGTACGGTGAGTGAGATATCCGGAGGCCCGAACCCCCTTCCCTTCACAATCCCTTAATTATCCCTTTCCTTTTAGGTCGGCAACGCACCCATAATTCTTTTAGTATTGTGGGTGTACATGGGCGGTGGTGATCACTTACCATCAGGTCTTTATCCCGCAACGAAATGAAACAAATAGAAAATTAAGAAGTACATAGTTGGAAATAATATTAGTCCACATCGCTCCATAGCAAAGCGGGAGACAAAATAATGAACTAAAGAGGTCTTAACCTTAGGCACATGGACATTTACAACTGGAAAAGCCAGATGTAATGCACCACGAATGTCATTAAATGGGTCTTATCTCGTGAGCTGTTAAACTTGATTCCAATAATAGGTATGGCAAAAAATCATCCTAGTCTCCATGGGATCCATATAGTATACAACTCTAGGAAACCAATTCTCGTAATTTTAAATGTTCAAAATGTCATTCCGATCTAGTCTCAGCGTCAAGAAAGTTGCAAATGGCATTCTCTTAAGCCAATAATCAACGTCAAATGCACCTAGCGTTAGCAGCATTAGCATTATACCGTTTTCGCTTCAGTCAACTTTTATTCTACATTCAATCTCATTACGATCTATGTTCACATTTGACGTTGATTATTGGTTTAAGAGAATACCATTTGTAACTTTCTTGACGCTGAGACTAGTGATGATATTTTGAACATTTAAAATTACGAAAATTGGCCTTCTGATGTTATTTGCATAGTGATTTCCAATAGTTTCAGTTTATAAGAAGTTAGTTGCTATATCACCCAGATGTCCACACAAATTGAGTTCTAAGCCATAATCCCCGTATTGATTGACGAGTCTGTCCCGAATAGGTTAAGTTTTTCCCTTACTCGACTATTCGTAAGCATCAACAAGTTGCGTCGATCGCTTCGGCTTTATGGTCAATCGTTTTTCTATATTCGGCCCTTATAAATTTACTTTGCGACGTGAGTATTTTCTTCCTAGAGTTGATAGTCTATGGAGGTTATGATTTTGGCGAAGGACAATTTTGTATTAAGGTTTTTGTATTACTTTGTATGACTGCCTCGGTGGCGCAGTTGTAATGCGTTCGCGTTACGATTGAGGCCGACGCTGAGGTCTCGGGTTCGATCCCCGGGTCGGGTAAAGTGGTATTGGGTTTTTCTATTAAGAAATGCTCAGTATAAGCCCGGAGTCTGGAATTTGTGCCCGGTATGGCGATAGGCTCGCCCACTATCACATAAGGGACAGAGATACGCTCTGCGATAAGTGGGTGTACTGGTTACACCTCTGCCTACCCCTTCGAGGATTACAGGCGTGAGTCCGTATGTATGAGTGCGTATGTTTTTGTATTAGCTTGAGTGATACAACAAGCAGATAGCTTTGTCAGTTTTGTCTACAGCATGAATGGGCCGGCTCGTCCGGGTCGTTACCCCTGTCTCACAGAAACCCGACGCAAAGTAGAAGCTTGCTGCTGCATTTCGTACGGTGAGTGAGATATCCGGAGGCCCAAATCCCCCTCCCCTTCCCAATCCCTTAATTCTCCCTTTCCTAGAAGGTCGGCAAGGCGCCCATGACTCTTTTGGTATTGTGGGCGTACATGGGCGGTGGAGATCACTTAGCATCAGGTGACCCTCGTTTGCTGGCTTATGCAATAAAAAATGAATAAAAAAAGCTCGACTGATGGTAACCGTCACGCCTGCCCATAAACAGAAGCAATACCAAACAGAACTTCGAATTACAAAGCACTGCATGGCACTGAACTGCGCGGTGATGACACCCTGAGACATAAGATGTTAAGTCTCATAATGTCCAGTAATTTCACTGGCTTCAATGTCCTTCATACTGGAACACAACGGTGCTTGGCGGTAGAAATAGACACAGCGGTGGTACCTATCCAGACAGCCTCTCATATACAAGGGAACTTCTACCTAGTAATACACTAAGCATTTATTTTTTGTTAGTCTGAAAGACAAGACGAGCCTTTCGTCTGATGTTTAGCTCAAAATTACAGCTTTAAAATATATTTCCTGTATTAGGTCCGTAGTCAAGAATAGCACACAAGTGAGCTCGTTGCTAAGTGACGATTTCTGTACACGTGATTGGTCTATTTTTGGCGCCAAACAAAAACGGACCAATTCTAAGCCATTCAATTGCTATATTTAAAAGAAAAATAACGCCATGGCTAGCTGAAAACTGTTTTTACGAACTAAAAGATGTTATTAAGTAAGTAAAGTGATGACAAATTTTAATAATTAATCATTGTAATTGACATTTAATATGTACCTGTATATTTAATGATAAATGTGATTTGATAACTAATATTTGCACACCATTTAAACATGGTAGAATATATAAGGACCACTTATATCTAAGACCATACATACTGTACACCTACATTCTTGCTAATAAATTATTTGATTTTGATTTTTTTTAAGTCTCATTGCCAGACAAGCTAGCCTAATGCGAGTTGGTAGATTTCACATATCGACATTGTTAGAGTACTCTCGAGTATAAATCCAATTTACGCAAACCTACCTGAATAGAATCTTATTTATTATTTCCAGCTTTAATTAGAAACAGCACACTTGCGAACCACTCATCCATATATTCCGCGCCGATACAGCGTTTTAATTAAGCGCGGCACAAATCATATTACGAAGTTACATTTTGAATATTGCAGAAATTAATTATAGCGCTTGTCGCGTATAACTGTAATTACTTTTATTTTCTATTACATTTATAATAAATAACAACATTGTGTCTCACGGCGGTTGACTGGATGTGTATCGGTTGCCCTTGTTTTTTTTTTCAGTTATATTAAATAATAGTTATTTTACATTTATACAATACTAGCTTTTGCTCGCGGCTCCACCCGCGTGATTGTCTTTTTTCCGGGACGGAAGTACCCTTCGTATCCTTCCCCAGGATATAACCTATCTCCTTACCAAATTTCATTAAAATCCGTAAGCCATTTAGCCGTGAAAACGTAACAGACAGACAGAGTTAGTTTCGACTTTTATGTTAGATCTAATCTTCACATTTTTTGTCAAGTTTTGGGAATATGGTAGAAATGTAGCTGCACGGGGTCCATCGGAACCAGCTAAAGTTTGAAAGTGGTCTACGAGAAATAAATTTTGGGAACATCTGGTTTAAATAGTCGGCTAGTTTATTAGCTTTCCAGTAGCTGGGCGTTACTATGGCAGATTACACCAAATCATTGGTCCCACTCATCCCCCTGCAGCGTGTGTACTCTAACAACCGCAGTCTTCCAAACACATGTAATAGTCGTTTAACTACGTTCGCTTCGAGCTGAAGCATTAAATACATCCATTTGGTCCTTTGAACTATTTTGAGTCGGATTTAACCGGGTCCCGATCGAATCGCTGGCTTGATTACAGACTGTAATTAATTTCTTGGAGACTTGTTTAGGTTGGAACTTATTGGAGTTGGATAACGTGGACGGCATAATTAAGTTTTTTTTTTTATTATTTTTTATTAGATTGAATGACAAGACGAGCTGGTCGCTCGCCTGATGGTAAGCGCCACGCCTGCCCATAAACAGAAGCAACGCCACACAGAACTTTAAATAAAGCACTGCATGACACTGGACTGCGCTCGTCACCCCGAGATATAAGGTGTTAAGTCTCATAATGCCCAGTAATTACACTGGCTTCAATGTCCTTCACACCGGAATACAACAGTGCTTACACATTGTTGCTTGGCGGCAGAAATAGACAAAGCGGTGGTACCAACCCGGCATTTTCTTAAACGTCAGTTGACTTACATAAGCCGGTCATTGATGGTAGTTTAGCATCTACAAATATTTTAGATATAGCATAACATCAGCTCACGCTTTTATGCCTAAAGGGGTAGAGGTGTAACTAGTGGACCCACGTTTCAACGAGCTTTTTTCCGCCCCATGATGTGACAGTGGGCGAGCCTATCGCCATACCGGGCATCAATTTCAATCGCGGACAATTCATGTTTTTTTATATATATATTTTTTTCTTTTTTGTATTTTAATAATTAAATAAATAATAATAATGTTTTATTGGAAAACTCAAGCACAAATTGCAATGGTCCTCTCTGTTCTGAGCCTTAGTACGCTGCCACTAGACTCATGGGGCGTTTTTTTTAATTATTATTATATGTGATTCTATAAGGGATTGTAAGTGGCCCACCAATATCTTAGGCCCAAAGCTAACGTACACTTTGCTGATTAACAGAAGAGGCAATGGCGAAACTTGATTCCCGTTATGGGTTGTGGGGTTAGACGCCGAGTCCATTCACATAATACTAAATCCACCGTCAAATCATGATGTGGCCGGTGGACTCTGGCCTTAGGCCGGCATAACGCCAGGCAGAAATAAGGAGACTGTACCCTATAACATATTATTACCATTGTCTCACAGAAACTCAACATAAAGTAGCAGGTCGCTATTGTATTTCATATGGTGAGTGAATACAGGAGGCCAATTCTCGTAATTTTAAGTGTTCAAAATATCATTCCGATCTAGTCTCAGCGTCAATAAAGTTGCAAATGGCATTTTCTTAAACCAATAATCAACGTCAAATGTGAAAATAGATCGTCATGAGATTGAATATAGAAAAAAAGTTGACTGAAGCCAAAACGGTATAATGCTACTGCTAATGCTAGGTGCATTTGACGTTGATTATTGGTATAAGAGAATGCCATTTGTAACTTTCTTGACGCTGAAACTAGATCGGAATGATATTTTGAACATTTAAAATTACGAGAATTGGTCTTCAGGTCACTTGTGATTTTAGATTTATGTCTGGAATCCCGATAATATACAGCCCCCAGTACTAGAATCAACCAACCGTGGCCCTTTGTCAAAAATATTCGGACGCGAGGAATTGTGTCATTTTTCGTGGTTTTATGATTTCGATATCTTTCAAAAGAAAGTCGGGACGTCCGACAGAAAGGTTTTTGCAAATGGCGGCGGATCGTAAAGAATTTGCACCGTTCACAAAAAAATCGATGTTATGTTTAAAAATAAGATTTATGCGTTTTATTTTTGCTTTTGGATTATAAAACTTGATGTTGCTGCTGGTGATACTTTTGTCTTTTTTTTATTAGTCTATTTGACGAAACGAGCAGGTCGCTCGGCTGATGGTGAGCGTCATACCTGCCCATAAATAGACACCACACAGAACTTTGAATTACATAGCATTGGAATGCGTGTATCAACCCGAGAAATAAGTAGTTAAGTATCATAATGCCCAGTAATTTCACTGGATTCAATGTTCTTAGTCAACTCGGGGTCGAGTATTATTATAGCGTTTAGAATTGTGCAAGAAAAGTGCTTCTTTAATAGCTTTTTTTTTATTATTATTAGATTGAATGACGAGACGGGCAGGTCGCTCGCCTGATGGTAAGCGCCACGCCTGCTCATAAACAGAAGCAACGCCACACAGAACTTTAAATAAAGCACTGCATGACACTGGACTGCGCTCGTCACCCCGAGACATAAGGTGTTAAGTCTCATAATGCCCAGTAATTACACTGGCTCCAATGTCCTTCACACCGGAACACAACAGTGCTTACACACTGTTGCTTGGCGGCAGAAATAGACAAAGCGGTGGTACCAACCCAGCCGGCCTCTCGCATACGAGGGACCTACCACCTTGTATACTCAGCTACTGTGATGGAGTCAAAACATGTTTGATACGACGATAGAAGAGACTTTGTAATATTTGGACACCATTGTATTTAACATGGTCCAGTGTGGTCAATCTGTTAAAAATAAAACCCCAGTGCGAAAACTAATGCACATCAAAGTAAGCCAATGCTTTATCTTCCATGAATGCAAATGGCAACATTTTAACCCAGCCGAAACTATTCTATCGGAATTGGCTACGGCCGCGCGTGTTACAATGCCGCTGCACCCGGGTATACCCGGCTATGTCCGGTTATGTCCGGGTCACAGGACAATACGCGTGAAGACGCTACATAGACTAAGTTTTGCGAGAAATTATACCCGTAATGTTAGTTAAGAAAAGGAAATCGTGAATTTCGTGAAATAAATGTTTTTGTGTTTTAATTTTACGATGCCATACATACATAGACTCACGACTGTTTCCCATAGGTGTAGGCAGAGACAACGGATTTCCATTTGCATACCTCTTTGGCCTCATTTACTCTCATTAATTTTTTCATACATGCACGCCGGTTTAGGGTACTCCTGACCTGGCCTTTCTCGAGAATATCTCCAACTTGATCTATGAAAGTTCGCCGAGACTTTCCCCTCCCAACTGTACCCTTCACACTCGCGATGTATATTTTACGATGGCAGATGGTTTGTAATTAAGTATTGCTAGTTAATATAAATTAAGCTGCTCTAATATGAATTGACAACATTTCAAAATTCTTACTTGCCTAAAACAAAAATACCGTTTCTTTATTTTGATATTTTAAGTACGATTACATTTTTTTTATTTATAACTAGTTAATTACGGAGATAAAAAATAAAAACGTGTGATGACGTCACATATACGGCTTAATGATATTTGTCATTTGTCCACAATTTAAAAATAAAATAAAATTGACATTATTTGACAATGTCACAAAATATGTCATATTTTAAAAACACCACGAACTCTGAATACCTCTACGTATCAATGCCTCTACGTCTGAATAGCTAATACTTTTTTTTTTAAAGGCAAAGCAAAGGCATAAACACTGTTACGCCGTATGAATGACGTCATTTGGCGTTTACATCTGTGTAGAATAAAATATAATTCAAAAGAGAAATCATGAATGAAAACAGTCGATTTCCGAAAAAAGGAATAAAATGGGTATCTTTAATTTGGATCTAATTTAATTTAACCTACTAATAAAGGTGTGTTGAAAAATTAAATATTGTCAATTATGGAATTAAGAAGGGGAAGGAGATATCTCAGTCATCGTACGAAACGCAATCTCAAGCTGTAATTTCACGTTGATTTTCTGTGAGACAGTGGTAGCAATCCGATCGAGCCGGTCGCTTCACGCTGTAGACGAAACTGTCTACAGCGTGACTCTACCACTATTAAGTTTGCATGTTATTCAATCACAACTCACAAACAAGATTGGATGAAATATGGTAGGTACACTTTATTTATGTAACCCACATTTCGCCGAGCTTATTTCCGTTCCATGATGTGATAGGGCTGAACTTATTACCATACCGGGCACAAATTCAGACTCCGAGCTCATACTAAGCATTTCTTGCCATGCCGGGCTCAATTGCAGACTCTGGACTGATACTCGTAGTAAGCATTTCGTGATAGAAAAACCCAAAATCACTTTTACCCGAGCCGGGGATCGAACCCGAGACCGAGAGAATAAAGTTGATTTTGAACGTTCATAAAATTTTGTTGTGTGTATGAGTGTTACGTGTGATTTTACCTTTGCATGTGTAAGTGGAGCCGTATTTTTGGCAGATTCATATGAGAGTTATCGTTCTAGTTATCTTATTTCGATAGGCAAACTAGTCAAACCAACACTTGTCGGTAATAAAATAACTGCAGAGATTTCATTTGTGTTAATATTACCTTTTGGATCAGCCTTCCTATTTAACGCTTCTTCTTCGCTCGCTCTTGATCATCCCCCATGGTGATACCATCTCATATTATACGCACTAGTTGTGAAAATAGGAACTTTAGAGTTTCTTGCCCGGTCTTCTCTTGTGAGATTGCCTTCCGGCGAATTTGGAATCTTCTTCTTTTTCCACCTGCTCTTATTCCACTCGCAGTGGAGTCGGTGTAACATAACACATATTACAGAAAGATTTGGCTTGTAGTTTTAACGATCGGCCGCCTGCCTTTTTTTTTTTTTTTTTTTTAGTATAGGCCGGCGATCTCCACCGCCCATGTACGCCCACAATACAAAGGATTATGGGCGCGTTGCCGACCTAAGGAAAGGGATAATAAGGGATTGGGAAGGGGAGGGAGATTTAGGCCTCCGGATATCTCACTCACCGTACGAAACGCAGCAGCAAGCTGCTACTTTACGCCAGTTTTCTGTGAGACAGTGGTAACGACCTGGACGAGCCGGCCCATTCATGCTGTAAACAAAATTGTCTACAGCGTGGCTCTACCACTCGTAAACGTCAACCCCTCTTGAGTTCTGGCGAAACTGGAATAAAGAAAAAACTAAAGTAAAACATTGGCGAAAATGCTGAATTATATCTTATTTAATTTTTTTATTTCTTTGAATGACGAGACGACCACGTCGCTCGCCTGATGGTAAGCGCCATGCCGCTCATAAACAGAAGCAACGCCACACAGAACTTTAAATAACAAAGCACTGCATGACACTGGACTGCGCTCGTCACCCCGAGACATAAGGTGTTAAGTCTTATAATGCCCAGTAATTTCACTGGCTTCAATGTCCTTCAAACCGGAACACAACAGTGGTTCCACACTGTTGCTTGGCGGCAGAAATAGAGCTATAAAAGCAGTGGTACCAACTCAGCCGGCCTCTCGCATACGAGGGACCTACCACCACCTTGTAACCAATTTGATACAACTCACTTAAAATCAGCCAATAGGGCTAAACGAGTAGTGTCTAGGAAGAGAGCGAAGGTTTTTTTACACCATAATAATAGCCATGCGGTCCCATGCTAACGGTATATTAGCATCCCCACAAGTATATTACCATGATTATAAGTTTAATACATGGGCAATTTTTTTTTATTGCAACGTCCGTCAATCGAGCCAGTGGGTCACCTGATGTTAAGTGATCTTCACCGCCCATATACGCCCACAATACTAGAACAATCATGGCCGCGTTGCCGACCATATACGAAAGAGATTAAGGGTAATCCCTTTCCTTCCCAATCGAAGGGGAGGGGGATTTGGGCCTCCGGATATCTCACTCACTGTGCGAAACGCAGCAGCCAGCTGCTACTTTACTCTGGATTTCTATGAGACAGTGGTAATGACCCGGACGAACCGGCCCATTCATGCTGTAGACAAAACTGTCTACAGCTTGGCTCTACCACTCATAAATGTTACAAGACTTTGCTAGTGATTTTAGAAGAGAGCGAAAGTTACCTGTGGCGTCTTGTGGGTTTATCTATCTGTGATCCGAGTATAACTGGATATAAATCGCCACACCGCCGGATAATGCCGGATAAGTTTTCGACGTGTATGCACTGGAAATAAGTCTTTCATATTTTGCGAAATTGTTCTAGCGGGTTGTATTTATGTGTTTTCACATTTCGATGTTTGTACATTATTTGATTTTGGCAAGTGGAATTTTTAATGTGTACTTTCAAGTATGAATACAGTTTTTAAGTATTTGATTTATTTTATATCGGATTAATTTTATGATACTGTACGTAATGACCTCTGTGGCGCAGTGGGCGAGTTGCCGGCTGTGAAGCGAGAGGCTGTGGGTTCGATTCCCGCACCGATACAAATAGTTATGTTACCAGTGTATCCGCCTCTTGCAGAGGTAATCAATCGAAATACTGATTCATCGTCATCATCATCATCATCAGCCACAAGACATCCACTGCTGAACATAGGCCTCCCCTAATGCCTTCCAGGCCGACCTGTTGGAAGCGGCCTGCATCCATCGGCTTCCTGCAACCCTTGTCAGGTCGTCGGTCCATCTAGTAGATGGACGTCCTCTGTTGCGCTTGCCCGTACGTGGCCTCCATTCGAGAAAAATACTGATTACTAACAATAAAATAACTAAAGTATAAAAAATAAATGACTGCCTCGGTGGCGCAGTTGTAATGCATGCAATATGCATTACGATTGAGGCTAACGCTGAGGTCTCGGGTTCGATCCCCGGGTCGGGTAAAGTGGTATTGGGTTTTTCTATTACGAGATGCTCAGTATCAGCCCGGAGTCTGGAATTTGTGCCCGGTATGGCGATAGGCTCGCCCCCTATCACATTGTGGGACGTAGATACGCTCGGCGAAATGTGGGTGTACTGATTACACCTCTGCCTACCCCTTCGGGGATTACAGGCGTGAGTGCGTATGTATAAAAAATAAATATGATTATTTTTATAGTCTCATTTTCTTATGCGAGTTATTTCATTACGTTTGAATATCGATTCTGATATCACAGTTAAAACGCCCAACAGGGTTTTTGATACATATTGTATATGTATTTTTATTGTACGGTGAATTGTAGCCGTAATTTAGAACAACACTCAAGTGAGCTCTTTTCTAAGTGTCGATTTCTGTACACGTGATTGGTACGTTTTCGTTTGGCACCAAAAAATAGACCAATCACGTGAACTGAAGTCGAAACTTAGCAAAGAACTCACTTGAGGTTTGTTTTAAAATACGGGCCTTAATAAATCTCAGTTACTTCACCCTTTTGGAATAAGCAAACGATTAGCTTATATTAAGATAATACCTTACATAATCCATCAAATACCCTTAGCAAGTAAGCAAGCGAAATAATTTATTAACCCAAGACATCGAGTTATAAATTGCTGTCGGTGCTGCGGTTTTAGCTAAGGCATTTAACTGACTATAACTCTGCGCTCTATTCTCCAGTAGCTTGCGGTTTTTGTCATTTGAATATTGACATTTCCTTTTGTATTTCTGTCGCCAAGCAGCAGTGTGTAAGTGTTTGTGTGAAGGACACTGAAGGTTTCATGTACACTGAAGTTTTCATGTACATTGAAACATTGAATTCAGTGAAATTACTGGGCATTATAAGATTTAACAACTCATGTCTCGGGGTGACGAGCGCAGTCCAGTGATATGCAATGCATTGTAAATCAAAGTTTTGTGTGGCGTTGTTTCTGTTTATGAGAAGGTGTTGCGTTTAACATAAGCGAGCGACCTGCTCGTCTCGTAATTTAACTTAATAAAAAATAAACGATGGTATTCAGGTCTAGTTTTTCTTCAGACAATTTTAAAAGTTTCAACCTGGTAAAGCTAAGTTGAAGACATTTCTGTTTGAGCTGGTTCGACAGAGGAAGTGCCACTGTCTTAGAGAATACCAACGCTTGCTGTCACTTAACATGGCCCTTGGTTAATAATGAATCAATTTTAAATACACAAGGTAAGGTCTCTCGTATGCGAGAGGCTGTCTAGGTTGGTACCACCGCTTTGTCTATTTCTGCCGCCAAGCAACAGTGTGTAATTAAGCACTGATGTGTTCCGGTTTGAAGGATATTGACGCCAGTGAATTTACTGCGCATTATGAGACTTAACACTCTATATCTCGGGGTGACTGTTTTGGGTCCTTTTGGCACGGTTGTGGTGGGGTATATATCGTCTACAGTGGGTATCCAGGTACCCCCCCACTCACTATGTATTAAAATATTTCTACATAAACTGTACATGTGATACCTAACGCCTGTCAATAAATAAATAAATATACTCAACAGTCACACACTTAGTCCTGACCCCACACTAGGTCAACCTGTATCACGGGTATCAAGACCTACAAGGGACCACAAAACCCAGGCCCGAAACAAATATTGGTGGATCACACAAAAATGTCTCGGTGCGGGAATCGAACCCACGGCTTCACGCTTCGCCGCCGGCTACTCGCCACTGCGCCACGGAAGATGTTTGCTTTCTTTCTAAGTTTCTTTCTTTCTTTAAAAGTTGAATTTCAAATTCAAATCAATCATGGAACTACTTAACTTACAATATTATTTATACTACTAATACTTCTCAACCAAGTTCACAGCGGCACAAACGTTTCTAACAAAACTAATAAATTGTGCGCAAAGTAGTTTTCAATCTACCCCCCATGTGCAGTGGGAAAATAAGCAAATTCAGTAACCGCTTAGAATTTGTAAAGTGAATATGTTACGATAGAAGCAATCAATTGAAACTTGCATGGAGTTCGAACTGCAAATACAGTGCATATGAAATGTATTTTAATAGGATTTTTTTAATGAAATTAAAAATAAAATTATAAATCTGTTCGACCTACCGTTGTGCACATTTTTTTTATCCTAGCTCGGCAAAGTGACTACGCTACACCTGATGGTAAGTGTAGCGCAATCCAAGAGTACTGTCGACTAATGACAGGCGATGTGTCTATCGTAGGCCCCTCTCCTTACACCTTCGGCTATACAAGCGTGAAGGTGGTTTTATTTTGTTACTCATTTCATAATTTCCCTGAGTTTTTTATAAATGGTTGCACCACGCTGTAGTCAGTTGTATTAAATGAAATCAAAATATTTATTGAATCCATAAAATGTTATACATTGTTCAGATTCCGCCAAAACTATACCGCCAGTTCGGAAGGCTGTATCGCTAGATAAGGACGGGCAAGAAACTCTAACGTTGCTCTTTTCAATAATAAAGAAATAAATAAATAAAAAAGCCTTTTAATTTTTGCCACAAAGTAAATACATATTAAAAAAGTTTACATCATATAGTTACATACGCACTCACGCCTGTAATCCCCGAAGGGGTAGGCAGAGGTGTAACCAGTACACCCACATTTCGCCGAGCGTATTTCCGTCCCTTATCTGATAGGGGGCGAGCCTATCGCCATACCGGGCACAAATTCCAGACTCCGGGCTGATACTGAGCATTTCGAAATAGAAAATACCACTTTACCCGACCCGGGGATCGAACCCGAGACCTCAGCGTTGACCTCAATCGTAACGCGTACGCATTACAACTGCGCCACCGAGGCAGTCGCATCATATAGTTAGCATCAATTTAAAAATCTCTAAAGTGTATAAACAATTTATTTTACATATCAGACTGACTATCATTTAAAGTAAGAGAGGTGTCTCTAATATAGTCATTAATTTCCAACGACTGCCAGGAAAGTCCACATAGTACTCGTATCTATACAACAAATTAAAATATTATTAGGTACATTATAAAATTCCCAGTAAAAATTTACACCAGTCAATAATATATAGCTCAATCCCAAGCCTTTTCATTGTCTAAATATTCCGAAGTTTTATAATAGGCCTTAAGGCATAGCCTTCGCTTAATGGTAAATTTAAAGTGACCGGGAACTTTATTATAGAAACGTATACAAATACCCTTAAAAGAATTGCTGATTTTGTGGACCCTAGTTTTATAATTAGCCAGATTATTTTTATTTTTAGTAGTCAAGGCATGAATATCTCTAATTATAGGAAATTTCTCTACATTTTTGTGAACATACATTAAATTAGCGAATATAAACTGTGATACTACTGTCATATTTATTTCTTTGAATTTTTCTCTCAATGAATCCCAATGAAGTATGTCAAAGTCAAAGTCAAAATATTCATTATTTAAATAGCCTTTTCCAAGATCTTTTAAATCGTCAATTATATTGTAGATATACTACTACCTATGTAAGTACAGTAAGTCAATGGGCCGACTCGAAAATGGTGTTTTTTTTTCCTGAATGCAAGAGCAGGATGCTTGTTAGACAGAAAACTCTATGCCTCCCCATAGATACAACATCACTCATAATTATGGATATTAATATGATGTATTGAAAGTATGTAAATATGTTCATTATAAAACAAAAGAAAATAATTCCTTAATCTTAGATAAATTAATAGCAAGGGGCTAGTATAGCGAATATATTTTTTAACCGAGTTCAATAAAGGAGTAGGTTCTCAATTCGGTGCGTATTTTCCTTTTGCTTTTTTACAATCTTTGTCGCTGCAAGAAATTCGCTATGCTTATTTTTCTCACCAGCGGTATGAACAGTAAGCGATCATCTAATAATATAATATGTGCTCGGAATCATAATGAAACATTTTTAGACCGAGAAATAATCTATCGCCACTCTTTTGCTCATCGCCAGTGGGACAAGTATCTAAAACAAGAATCATGGCAAAACAAAAAACTCTGCTTCCTCAAAATTCCTTAAACAATCAAAACAACAGTAACCCTACCGCCGCGACGCACGCCGCGCCACGCCGCGCCGCTACGCGCAATATTTCAATATTTTTAGCGTGAGATTTTCTATTTCGCTTCTCGCTTATTATTTTGTAATAAAGGTTCTAGGCTGGACAGGTGTCAGTCAGTCGGTGGAGTTATAATAAAGCCATTAGTGAGGTTCGGGCTTCACAAAAAACGGGGGAAAACTTTGTAAGAATCATTTTCTGTTCTTAACGCTTTCGCATTTTGAGGTTTTGTTGTGAGTTTCTTTGAAGTGTTGTTATTTGAGATTTTGGTGTCATGGTTTGATTTTTCTATAAATAATATTCTCTTTTTTATATTAAGTAGCTATATTTATAATGTATTTTTGGAAAATTACTGATGTGCTGATCGAGTAAGTTACCAACATGGCGAATGTGTTAGAAGTGTATCCTTGTGCGAATGTCCAATTCTATGTCTACTTTATGCAATTTGTATTCTCATGTAAGTATGTGACTGTAGTCTTATTTGAGAATAAATTTCTAACGTTAAACGTTTATAATATATTTAAGGTATTTATAAAAAATTTGTTAATTAATAACTTATATTGACAGCCTCCGTGGCGCAGCGGGCGAGTAGCCGGTTGCGAAGCGTGAGGCCGTGGGTTCGATTCCCGCACCTGGACAATTGTTTGTGTGATCCACAAATATTTGTCTCGGGTCTGGGTGTTGTGGGACCGCAAGTCCCTCGTGGTTCCTGATACCCACGATACAGGTTTACCTAGTGTCGGGTCAGGACTATGTGTGTGACTGTTGGGTGTATTTATTTATTTGTATTTATCTATATTTCTAGTTACGGATCACCGTGTGTACGATAGTCTCTATGCAGTTGGGTACAAAAATGATCACCTCATCAAGCAAATAAAATGTCGTCATTCAAGGATATAAAAAGCTTTTTTATTTGCTTGACTGACGAAACGAGCAGGTTGCTCGCTTGATGGTAAGTGCAACGCCTACTATAAGCACTGCATGTCCAGTAATTGGGCTGGCTTCAATATTTGTTTTTATTGCATAGATCGGCAAACGAGCAGTGGGTCACCTGATGGTGATATCCACCACCCACACATATACACCTATAATACCAAAGAATCATGGACGCGTTGGCGACCTTAAAGGAAAGGGATAATTAAAGGATTGGGAGTGGAGGGGGTTTTGGGCCTCCGGATATCTCACTCATGGTACGAAACGCAGCAGGAAGCTGCTACTTCACGTAGGTTGTCTGTAAGACAGTGGTAACGACCCGAACGAGCCTATTAGTCTACAGCCAGGATCAACCACTCGTAAAAATGGTATTTAAAATGAATGTGTGTCTTATATGGCGATAGGCCTCTATTACATCATGGGACAGAGGAGGGCACGGCGAAATGTGGGTGTACTAGTTACACCTCTGCCTACCCCTGAGTGCGTATGTATGTATATGTTTTATGTACAACATTATTAAATTAGTTGTCTCCACATACACAAAACCACATGCTACTGAAAAGATAAAAGCAATAAAAATGATTTTGCTCACTTAATGGTAGTTTAAAACACACAGGTCCGAAGGCAGGTCCCCAAAGTGGACTATTGTCCGAAGCTTTAACGTTAAACTTATGTAAATTTATGCTAATCTTTTATCTAAAACTAGGGTACACGGCCGAGTGTACTCTGTGAATTATACACCGCGTTTGGTCGGTAAATATTGTGTGAAAAATACTTAATTTCTCTTGAGAAGTTGTGGAAATTGAAGGTTTTAAATACATTTTTTATTCAATTACGCGAACGGCTCGAGTGCCAATTAGACTTATTAGGTAAAATTAAATATAATACATACATACGCACTCACGCCTGTAATCCCCGAAGGGGTAGGCAGAGGTGTAACTAGTACACCCACATTTCGGTGAGCGTATCTCCGTCTCACGATGTGATAGGGGGCGAGTATATTGCCATACCGGGCACAAATTCCAGACTCCGGGCTGATACTGAACATTTCGTAATAGAAAAACCCAATACCACTTTACCCGACCTGGGGATCGAACCCGAGACCTCAGCGTTAGCTTAACCGTAACGCGAACGCATTAAAACTGCGCCACCGAGGCAGTCACCATAATACAAATTATGGAAAATGGCTGAGCTTAGTAACGCTGATAAAAACAATATTAGCATTCTAATTCTTCTTCCACCTGCCCTTATCCCACACGTAGTGGGGTCGGCGCAACATGCTTTTTAACACATGTTACAGAAATATTTGGCTTGTATTTTTTCGGGCGGCCGCCTGCCTGACGTCAACCCCTCTGGGGAGCAAACATCCAGACCCGAAACCAATATTTGTGGATCACACAAACATTTTTCGCGGTGCGGGAATTGAATCCGCTGCTTCTCACATAGCCGGGTATTCGTCTACTATGTCACGACTGTCAATATTAGCATTCTAATTAACCGACGAAAAAATGGGAGGAGTTTTTAAAGTATGTTCACACATCGACATAATTATGGACCTCGACATATGATCCTTTTTTAGGGTTCCGCAGCTAAATAGTTCCTGATACCCACGATACAGGTTATCCTAGTGTAGGGTCAGGACTATGTGTGTGACTGTTGGGTGTATTTATCTATTTATTTAAATGGCAAAAATGGAACCTCCTGTATTTAGCAGATGGTACGTCCCTTGTATGCGAGAGGTCATTTGGGTTGGTGTCTGTCTATTTCTGCCGTCAAGCAACAGTGTGTAAGCAGAGTACTGTTCCAGTTTGAAGGACATTTTAGCCAGTGAAATTATTGGGCATTATGAGACTTAACAACTTATGTCTCGAGGTGACGAGCGCAGTCCAGTGCCATGCAGTGCTTTGTAATTTAGAGTTCTGTGTGGCGTTGCTTCTGTTTATGGGCAGGCGTTGCGCTTACCATCAGGCGATCGACCCGATCGTTTCGTCATTTAGGCTCATCGAAACAAGATGACAAGATACGTAACTCAAGCAAAAAAAAAGCCCCACCAAAGCTCTGAGCAAGGGGGTGGAGCTTTAAAAGTTTGTGCACAATAATCTCTAGATGACACTTGTTACGTCTAAGTTTTTGCGCGGTGCAGAACATCGTATCTCGCGATCTAGAAATGCATTATTTAGACATTAACTTTTATGACATAAAGTTGATTTTGAACGTTCATTAATTTTTGTTGCGTGTATGAGTGTTACGTTTGATTTTACCTTCACATGTGTAAGTAAGTGGAGCCATATTTTTAGGAAGATTCATATGAGAGTTATCGTTCTAGTTATCTTATTTCGATGTTTAGGCTAATAAAAAATCAATCTCAATACAAAATATTCTAATATAACAATACAGATTATTAAACTTTTGTAACATCGCACAAGTTTTGCTATAAAAGATATCATGTTCTGACACAGCAATTATGGTTGAATCCAGACGGGCGTCATTTTGTGAGCCGCGTTTTTTCAGTCCATTGAAATGGTGTATTTGATTTTATTATTTATAGCTGAGGCCAGAAGAGCGTCACTCGTTTGTCAGCAAAGAGCTCATTCACCGACTTCAAAAAAGGAGGATTTTTTGTTGCTTTTTTATGTATGTAAATCGATTTCTCCGCTAATTGTGGATCAATATGTTGCAAAACAATTTCATTCGATGGAGTTTAATTGCCATGTGGTCCCATATACATTTGCAAGGTCTGATGATGGAGTAAAAAACTGAAACTCCTGAACGGACAACAGTACACACGTCGTGATTATGTTATTGTATTAGAATTAACATGCTATTGCTGTAACTACCTCTAAAATTTTATAAACAAATAATTTTTAACAATACTTAAAAACCGACTTAAAAAATAATCATAATTAAATACACCCAACAGTGACACACAAGTCCTGACCCCACACTAGGTTAACCTGTATCGTGGGTATCAGGAACCACTAGGGACTTGCGGTCCCACAACACCCAGACCCGAAACAAATAAATAATAAATAAATAAACCCAACTATCACACACATAGTCCAGAAGGCCAATTCTCGTAATTTTAAATGTTCAAAATATCATTCCGATCTAGTCTCAGCGTCAAGAAAGTTGCAAATGGCATTCTGTGAAACCAATAATCAACGTCAAATGTGAACATAGATCCTAATGAGATTGAATGTAGAATAAAAGTTGACTGAAGCCAAAACAATTGAATGCTACTGCTAATGCTAGATGCATTTGACGTTGATTATTGGTTTAACAGAATGCCATTTGCAACTTTCTTGACGCTGAGACTAGATCGGAATGATATTTTGAACATTTAAAATGCGAGAATTGGCCTCCTGATCCCACACTAGGCTAACCTGTATCGTGGGTATCAGGAACTACAGAATATTGACGCCAGTGAAATTACTGATGAGACTTAACAATTTATGTCTCGGGGTGACGAGCGTAGTCCAGAGCCATGCAGTGCTTTGTAATTCAAAGTTAGTTCTGTGTAGCGACCTGCTTGTCTCATCATTCAAGGTAATAAAAAAAAACGCAGAGTAAACGGTAAAAATTGCAGCTCAAAATTTATGAAACTACGCCCGTCTGGCTTGAATGTAAGGTTTCTTCGTTAGTTGCCAGCGGCTATAACCGTTGAACTATTTTAAGTTGTACAGGACTGGCTAATTTCAGGAGTTCGTGTTTCGGAGACCATGTTTCCTTTGGGATATTGTTATTAACAACTATAGTTGTGCGAGAAACTTTAGGCCTGAATGTTGACAAGCTATTTGCGTAATAAGTTGCGTAATAAGACTGTCTCGGTGGCGCAGTTGTAATGCATACGCGTTACGATTGAGGCCAACGCTGAGGTCTCGGGTTCGATCCCCGGGTCCGGTAAAGTGGTACCGGGTTTTTCTATTACGAAATGCTCATTACCAGCCCGGAGTCTGGAATTTGTGCCGGGTATGGCGATAGGCTCGCCCCCTATCACATCATGGGATGAAGATACGCTCGGCGAAATGTGGGTGTACTGGTTACACCTCTGCCTACCACTTCGGGGATTACAGGCGTGAGTGCGTATGTATGTAAGTTTTTCTGGCTTGATAAACAGGCCACGGAAAACTTGAAGGTAAACCATCAAGTTTTCAACCATCATACTACCTAAAGATAGTAGGTATGAAAAAAGCACAAAAAAACGAATCGATTTGACATCCTCATTTTATGAAACCGGTTAAAAGAATTGTATGACGCGACCCCGGAAATGACGATTTACTATTCATAAGAATAAAAAGAATAAAATCGTATTTCGTTATAATAGCACTTCTCCTCCATATACACTTTATACTAAATCTCACAAACTTAGACAGCTCCGTGGCGCAGCGGGCGAGTAGCGGACTGCGAAGCGAGAGGCCGTGGGTTCGATTCCCACACCAAGACAAATGTTTGTGTGATCCATAAATATTGGTCTCGGGTCTGGATGTTGTGGGACCGCAAGTCCCTCGTAGTTCCTGATCTCCACGATACAGGTTTACCTAGTGTGGGTTCAGGACTATATGTATGACTGTTGGGTGTATATAATTATTCATCTACCTGATGCCTCAAGATTAAATATGATGTTCCTCTCTGTTCCTCTATAATTTAAGTAATGAATAACAAATACAAATAAAAGCAATTTGAACTCTACAATATTTTCTTATACAACAATATACTACTAGCCCTGTATTATACACGTCCCACTGCTGGGCACGGGCCTCCTCTACTGAATGAGAGGGGTCAGGCCGTAGTCCACCACGCTGGCCTAATGCGGATTGGTAGACTTCACATACCTTCGAAATTCTTATGGAGAACTTCTTAGGTATGTAGGTTTCCTCACGATGTTTCCTTCACCGTTAAAGCAAGTGATAATTTACAATTAATATACACGTAACTTAGAAAAGTCAGAGGTGTATGCTCTTGATGCTGGTTTCGAACCTGCGGCTTTCGTCTCGACAGTCCATACCACTCCCACCTGAGCTATCACTGCTTTTAATTTAATTTACAACAATATAAACTGGTAACTAAATATTTTCCTTCATCCAATTTTATGTATCTCTTGTAGTGCGCATTTCGCTTCTAAAACTACATTCTGACTTTATATTTTTCCACCTTCTACTCAGTCGTTTAAATTTCAGTTTTAAAATGTAGAGCATAAGGTTATATTTTCTATGAGCATTGTATTTTTGTCGTCAGACGTCCACTTGTCGCCCTGGGGTGGACAATTTAGGGACAAGCTTTAAAGAACAGTAATATCTTCTAAAATTGAAGACTCGTTTAGATGAATATCTATGTATAACGTAATTTTATCTCTAAAACGTTCAATACTTTAATCATAGGAAAATTGGTTTATGAAACCTGATTTTAAGTTAAAGGTCTGGATTATAATTATTACTTTAATTTCATAAATGGATTTATAGAGAATTTATTCATAAAAGCATAACTGTATGTCATTTATATACCCAACAGTCAATCATATATTTCTGACCCCACACTAGGTTAACTTGTATCGTGGGTATCAGGAACTACGAGGGACTTGCGGTCCCACAACACTCAGACCCTAATGATGTTATTACTTTTAATTTCTTAATATTTTTTTTTTATCCTGGTTCGGCAATGTGACTACGCTACACCTGATTGTAATTACGTTTACTGTAACATTTATGTTAGGCTAGAATTTCGTCCAAGTGTAAATGTATATATGGGCCACTTGGGCAAATGTAAAATAAGTACCGACGTAAGTAAATTTTACAAATTGTAGCTAATTTATGTATTTTATTTTTACATTTTAAATACAACTAGCTGATTGTCCGACCTTTCCATTGTCTTTAAAATAAGAATGAAGTAATATATCATTTATTTAAACAAACAACTTCATACCTTAACCCTGATATAACAAAACCTCTTTAAACCGAACACAATCAAACCCTACACATTGGAGTACATCTGGAGAACACGAGTGTGGCGGGCATGCGATTTCCTTACCGTACGCACGGTCGCTTCTGCGGTCACAAGGGACCCGCTTTCCTATTTAATACTGACATTCGGACACTATAAAGGGTCTTTTGAACGTGTAAAACGATATTGTGGCCAGCGATATTGTGGCAATAGCCAGCAACATTACTTTATAGTGAAATTGTGATATTTCCGGGTACGCACTCACGTCTGTAATCCCCGAAGGAGTAGGAAGAGGTCGACCAATACACCCACATTTCACCAAGCGTATCTCCGTCCCATGATGTGATAGGGGGCGAGCCTATTGCCATACCAGGCACATCCCGGACTGATACTGATCATTTCATAATAGAAATACCCAATATCACTTTTATCCGACCCGGGGATCGAACCCGAGACCTCAGAGTCGGATTCAGTCATACGCATTACAACTGCACCACCGACGCAGTCAGCCGTGCGCCGTGCTGCGAGTGCTCTCAGTTCTCTGGGTTCTGTGTGTTCTTGGTCCTCGGTAATCAGTCACCAGTCTCGAATACGTTACTACGTGGTTACGCTGGCTCAGTTGAACTTATTGTTGCCTAGAAGCATTCAGTTCATTCAGAGTGCTCATGGGTAATAGTTCCAACAATATTATATGTGAATGTTTCGACATTGCCTAATTGGTCTTTTAGCGACTTACTTATTCTTTCTTTCTTTTATCTGGCGCTATCCCGGTCAGTTCCAGGGTCCGCCTTCCTCCTGAGACACCTCCACTTCGCCCAATCTTGAACATCCTCTGTAGTGAGCAACTTATTTTTTTTTAGTAGTTTGAATGACGTGACGTGCATGTCGCTCGCCTGATGGTAAGCACCACGCCTGCTCATAAACGGAAGCAACGCCACACAGAACTTTAAATAAAAAACCTGCATAACACGGGACTGCGCTCGTCACCGCGAGACATAAAGTGTTAAGTCTCATAATACCCAGGAATTTCACTGGCTTCAGTGTCCTTCAAACCGGAATCTGGTTTAAGGACATTGAAGCCAGTAAAATTACTAGGTACTATGAGACTTAACAACTTGATTCGCGAAGACAGTGTACATACACTGCTGTATCATTCAAAGTTTTGTGTGGCGTTAATTCTGTTTATGGGCAAACGCTTACCATCAGGCGAGTGACTTGCTCGTCTCGTCTGCTACAAAAATGAAAAAAATTGGATGTGTTACCGATCTTCACCTTCATCGACAACACTGTGCGAAGCTGAACAGTAAGCTGCCGCTTCATGTTGCTCCATGTTGCTCCATGTTGCTTCATGTTGCTTCATGTTGTTTTTTCTGTGAATCAATCAGTCCTATTAATGCTGTAGACAAAACGGTTTACAATGCGACTTTACTACTTATAAGACGGTGTTATTTCCACGGTTTTTCAAAAGCTATGACATTTCAAACGAGGAATAAAGAAGTGTTCCCTGGTAAGCAGTGGCATAGCTATGCCCCAGGCATAGCTGATATCCATTGGTGATGTTCAACTGATTGTCTGACTTCGAAAGCTTTGATGGAATGTAATAACAAGGTTGTAGGTCCCTCGTATGCGAAAAGCCGTCTGGGTTGGTTGCACCGATTTGTTTATTTCCGCCGCCAAGCAGCAGTGTGTAAGCACTTTTGTGTTCTAGTTTGAAGGACATTGAAGCCAGTGAAATTACTGGGCATTATCTGACTTAGCATCTTATGTCTCGGGGTGACGAGCGCAGTCTTATGGGCAGGGGTGACGCTTACCATCAGGCGAACGACCTGTTACTTTCATCACTCAAACTAGTAAGAAATTAATAATATGGATTCATTAAATTTATGATTTGATTTCGAATAAGTATAGCATAATGATTAAAGACAATTTTAAATTCCACTTACAAATAATTGACTAGCTTTTCGCTGCTAATTCTTTTCTAAAAAAAACTTCACGAGAAACTCTCGTAAAATCTCATAAAGTAGATAAGGCGAGAGCACCGCTTGCTCTGGAAAGTCGCGTCCAATCAATGAGTGCTACCTGGCTGATAAAGGCCCTTAAGGAGACGTTAAAGTGTATTATGGAATTAAGTCAACCTTTTTAGTTGAGAAAATTGCATTTACATAGTATAAAGAAGATGGATTTTATACAACGTGGTACAGCAAGGTGGAGTCGAATAAGCGAAGTATGGTAGTAATGAAGTACGAGACAATGATACAAGTATTTCACCAACCAAAATTACTAAACCCTGATTGCATTGCTAAGACATAAATAAAGCATTTTAATCCAAAGTTGCATGTTGATATTATACTTGCAACTTTGGAAAACATTAAAATGATAAACAGCTGATATGAAAGAAGCCAATATTATGGCGCGGAGGGACAAATAATATAGTGATTAGTGATGTGTAGTGACTACCTCGGTGGCGCAGTTGTAATGAGTACGCGTTACGATTGAGGCTAACGCTGTGATCTCGGGTTCGATACCCGGGTCGGGTAAAGTCGTATTGGGTTTTTCTGTTACTGCTCAGTATCAGCCCGAAGTCTGGAATTTGTGCCCGGTATGGCGATAGGCTCGCCCCCTATCACATCATGGGATGGAGATACGCTCGACGAAATGTGGGTGTACTAGTTACACCTCTGCCTACCCCTTTCGGGATTACATGCGTGAGTGCCTATGTATGTATGTGTATACAGAACATTCAATATTCAGGAATATGTGCCCTGAGGATCGCTTATTTAGGGCAGTGTATAATAAATAAATAATATTAATAAATAACACCCAACAGTCACACACGTAGCCCTAACCCAACAGTAAGTATGTTTCTAGTTGCCACTGAAAAGCTGGTTTTGTGATGAAGACACGATTTTAAATTGTAATTGTACTAAATGTGATTTTTATTAAATAATATAAACTCAGTTTTAAAAGTATGTCTCATGTATGTTAGATTTAGACTTTTTTATTCCAGGCATACTAAATGATGTTAAATTCCATTTTTTATATTGATGAGTTTTTTAAATAAAGGTATGTGAATTAATCAGGTAGACATACTCTGAATTAAAAGTATCAGAGGGAGCAGCCGGGGGGGAGTCCCACCAATATAAAAAAAAAAAAAAAAACCCAACAGTAAGATACAAGTCTTGTGTCGTGGGTATCAGGAACCACGAGAGACTTTCTCACAACATCAAGGCCCGAAACAAATATTTGTGAATCAGACAAATATTTGTCTCGGTGCGGGATCGAACCCGCGGCCTCGCGTTTCACAGTCGGCTACTCACCCACTGCGCCACGGAGGCTGTCATATACATCAATAATTAATATTTCCAACAAGTATATTTCCATCGGTCGTGCGGTCCGAAACCATATTATGTAATAAAACTAGTAAATTTGCTCCGAACACGCAATAAATTTTATTTATCCCCCATTTTTACATATTTATATGGAAAATGTTGGAGTGCCCTGATTTTATTTTTAATAGAACTTTGCTTTTTAGACTTGCATCTTTTGGCATCGTGCGTATCTTGGTTCAATTTCTGTGTTTATGTTAGATTTTCCCTTGTTTGAATTTTTCGTATACCTTTTCTTGATGATATTTTTTTTATTTGCTTCAATGACGAGACGAGTAGAACGCTCGCCTGGTGGTAAGCGTCACGCTTGCCCATAAACAGAAGCAACACCAACCAGAACTGCGAATTATGAAGTACTGCATGCCACTGTACTACGCGCGTAATCCTGAGACATAAGATATTTATTATAATGCCCAGTAATTACACTGGCTTCAATGACCTTCAAACCGGAATACAATAGTGTTTTGACCTTATTCCTTCCTCACCTTTCCTTAACAGAACCACGCGTGCTGGCTTGCGAAACCATAGCTTAGTGGTCTCTTCCATCTCGGCTCGGACCAAGAGGTTCGCAAAATCATATTTCTGTCGGACCATAAAGCTGTGGAATAGCTTGCCGGCGCACGTGTTTCCTTCCTATAACTTGGGATCCTTTAAACGGACTGTGAAGAAGCAACTAAGCAGGCCGGCATAATTCTGCCGATCTGCGATAGATTCAGTGTCTATCGTTGGTCGACAGTATTCATGGATTGCGCTATACTTACCATCAGGTGTAGTGTAGTCACTTTGCCGAGCCAAGATAAAAAAAAAAAACACTGTTACTTTGCGGTAGAAATAGACAAAGCGGTGGTACCTACCCAGACGGCCTCTAACATACGAGGGTCATCCTGTCATCTGTCATCTAGTAATTCTAATCACTTACAATAAATATGTACAATTGATTACTTTTTATACAGAATGAATGAGAATGAACTCCCTGCAGCGGTGTTCCCTGAGCGCTATGACATGTCTTCTTTAAACGAGGTTTAAAAAGAGTAATCCTTCGACGGTAGGCAGCGGCTTTGCTATGCCCTGGCATTGCAGAAGTCTATGGGCGGTGGTGACTACTTACCATCAGGTGGCCCGTTTGCTCGTCTGCCTATCCAGGCAGTAAAAAAAAATACACAAGTGGGTTCGCCTACAACAATTAGGTAGTATTAAAAGTATAAAAAAATTACGATTCGCATATTTCAATGTCTCGATTCACATCAATATATATTGCGCTATTATCGTGACATAATTTATTATGTCGTAGCGACTTAATAAAATAACGGCATTTTCCAAAAAGTACCGGAGAATATAATTTCCCTAGATATGGATAGTGGAATTAGGTCGCTCCTGATATTGGTATATAGGTATTGAAATGATAATGAGGGTTAATGAGGACTTTAAGGCAAAATTGTATATTGAACGGTAGTCAAGACACGGACAAAATCTTCACTCCTTCCACCTACCCCTATCCTACTCGCAGTGGGGTCTGCGCAACATGCTTTTTAACACATGTTACAGAAAGATTTGGCTTGTAATTTTTACCAGCCGCCTGCCTGACGTCAATCCTTCTGGAGAGAAAACAAAAATATTCATGGAGGTGGATATCACTTACCATCAGGTGGCCGACCTGCTCGTTTGCCGGCCTTGGTTATAAAGAATATCCAACGGTCATAATATCCTCGTATATATCTGAATGAGGAGAACAGTGTAGTACTGTGCAATACTTTTTAATTCAAAGATCTGAATGATGTTGCTTCTGATTATGAGCAGGAGTGGCACTTATCAAATGAGCGACTTGCGAAATAAGGAGAATAAAATTGATCCAATTAGTCATACACACTCACGCCTGTAATCCCCGAAGGGGTAGGCAGAGGTGTAACCAGTACACCCACATTTCGCCGAGTGTATCTCCGTCTCTTATGTTTGACAGCCTCCGTGGCGCAGCGGGCGAGTAGCCGGGTGCGAAGCGAGAAGCCGTGGGTTCGATTCCCGCACTGAGACAAATGTTAGTGTGATCCACAAAAATTTGTTTCGGGTCTGGGTGTTGTGGGACCGCTAGTCCCTCGTAGTTCCTGATACCCACGATATAGGTTTACCTAGTGTGGGGTCAGGACTATGTGTGTGACTGTTGGGTGTATTTATTTATTTGATTATGTGCTAGGGGGCGAGCCTATCGCCATACCGGGCACAAATTCCAGACTACGGGCTGATACTGAGCATTCGTAATAGAAAAATCCAATACCACTTTACCCGACCCGGGGATCGAAACCGAGACCTCAGCGTTGGCCTCAATCGTAACGCGTATGCATTACAACTGCGCCACCGAGGCAGTCATGATCATCATGATCCATTTAGTATACGGAATATTGTTCTGAATTGTATTAAGTGACTGCGACATGCCCGCAGCAATTTTGTGGCCGAACCGGCATCGGGCTATGACAGTATAAAATCTGAGAGACGCATTGCACTCAATTTAATACGATTTGTGGAGATTTGTCGAACCTTCAGTTATAAAAATAACGTAGTTGGAATTGCGTGGTATTGTATGAGATTTGTTCTTATGATTATTCACTTTTTATATGCCCCAAAACAGATATTTATACTATCGTTTAGATTTTCCTTAAGTAACGAGTAGGTCGCTCGTCTCGGTAAGCGAATCATCTGCTCAAAAATAGTAGCAACACAACTTTATCACAACGTATGGTATGGCATCGCGGCGCACTCCTCATTGCAGGACTATAGGTTAAGTCTAACAATGCTCAGTACTTTCAATAGCTTCAATGTCCTTTAAACGGGAACACTGTGATTACACACTGCTGCTTGACGGCAGAAATAGACAAAGCGGTGGTACCAACTCAGACGGATTCTCGCATACTAGGGACTTAGGTCCCTAACACCTTGCATGATAGTCGATACACGCTGTAGACAGTGAATGAGCCCAATTTCAATTGACAGTCTTCGTGGCGCAAAAGACGAGGAACCGGCTGTGATACGAGGTCCCGGTTTCGATTCATGCACCGAGGAGAATGTTTATGTGATCCACAAAGACGTGTTTTTTATGGCATAGGTCGGAAACGAGCCAGTGGGTCACCTGATGGTAACTGATGTCCACCGCCCATATACGCACACAATACCAAATAACCATTGGAGTGTTGCCGACCTTAAAGGAAAGGGATAATTAAGGGATTGGGAAGGGGAGGATTTGAGCCTCCAGATATCTCACTCACCGTACAAAATGCATCAGCAAGCTGCTACTTTACGTCGGTTTACTGTGAGACAGTGTTAACGACCCGGACGAGCCGGCCCATTCATGCTGTAGACAAAAGTGTCTACAGCGTGGCTCTACCACTCAAAAATACACTCTTGTTTCGATAATTATTTGTTTAATTTCTGGATGTTGTGCCGAAGTTCTTTTTTTATTTTATTTTATTAGATTGAATGACAAGACGAGCAAGTCGCTCGCCTGATGGTAAGCGCCACGCCTGCCCATAAACAGAAGCAATGCCACACAGAACTTTAAATAAATCACTGCATAACACTGGACTGCGCTCGTCACCCCGAGACATAAGGTGTTAAGTCTCATAATGCCCAGTAATTACACTGGCTTCAATGTCCTTCACACCGGAACACAACAGTGCTTACACATTGTTGCTTGGCGGCAGAAATAGACAAAGCGGTGGTACCAACCCAGCCGGTCTCTCGCAAACGAGGGACCTACCACCTTGTGAAGTCCCTCGTAGTTCCTGATACCCGCATGTTATCCTTATGTGGGGTCAGGACTATGTTTGTGTCTGTTAGATATACTTCCTTACATACATTAATCGATATCATCTTAGAACACAAGTATGTTACAAGAACAATGCTACAATAACAACGTTATATTATTATTTATTTATTTATTTATTTATTTATTTAGGTTTTCCAGCAGACTTAACACTAATAGGGGAAAGTGGTCACCCTTCGTACATGGGGCACTTACGTACAGTGAATATTACAAAATAACCAAACGGAGTACAAGCAAACGTTTCCTCGTGTGCATAAACTAAGCGACTGCCATGATGCTTGCCGAATATTACACCAGTCGGTCCACTCTGGGTGAATTGACAAGACAATAAGTGTTTTCGCGCACGTTGAGTAATTTTTTTTGTTATAGTTTACGATCTTATTGTTGGTTCAGTTTTTACGTTTTTTATAAGTTAGTAATGTTAAATTCATGTTAAAATTGTCTATTTTGACTTCTTGTTTATAATATGTCTCACACTAAATCCTAATAAATATGGGATTTTATTTTAATGTTGTGTAAGGGTTGGGGCACATTTGGACGGTACTACGTGGGGCACATTAGTACGCGTACAAATGCTCCTTTTAGTAAAGTATTTTTATTTTTATTGCAGAATCAATGAATTGTACAATAAAAAACATCAACGTTGAAAATTTGAGTAAAGAAATTTAAAGCTGGTGTTAGCAATAAGCATTATTTCCCTGCAAATTAACCCCCACTCAATTTTCCCTCCAAATTCACGAATATTCAACTTTTTACATTGGAAATATATATAACGAATTGTTATAAGATGCTTTATGGTCTCACAATGCTTCAAATTCCCAAACTTAAAGTATTGCATGGTATTGCTTTTGAAGTGTCCAACGTACGAAAGTACCCCACGCGTGGGGCACATTCGTACAAATATCTTATCCTAGAAAAATCACAATTACTCATTAAGGTAACAGATTCACATTATTTTATAACTATCTGCGATATATTTATGATTTGACAGCTCCGTGGCGCAGCGGGCGAGTAGTCGGCTGCGAAGCGAGAGGCCGTGGGTTCGATTCCCACACCGAGACAAATGTTTGTGTGAACCACAAATATTGGTCTCGGGTCTGGGTGTTGTGGGACCGCAAGTCCCTCGTAGTTCCTGATACCCACGACACAGGTTTACCTAGTGTGGGGTCAGGACTATGTGTGTGACTGTTGGGTGTATTATTATTATTACTTACATAATTACACCAGAGATCTTAGTCGATTAATTTTGAAGTAAAAAAATAAAACGTGCTTTGTTATTTAAAGTTCTGTGTGGCGTTGCTTCTGTTTACCATCAGGCGAGCAACCTGCTAGCCTCGTAAATCAAGCTAATAAAAAAATCCTCGTGTAATTAGAGCATACCTAATTAGATGTAAGTATGCTACGATCCTTCAAAATGTTTTAAGTACAAGCAGTTGCGTTCTGGTACACGGTTCGCTTGCTTTACATTAAACTCTTATTATGCAGCAGGTTACCTCAAACATGCTTTTTTACATTTCCTTGGGGGATGCTTGACAATTTTTATTGTGTCGAAGTATTATTATTCTCTATTATATTATTCTCCCAATTGTATGTCGCTAACCATGTTATAATGTATACTGGGTTGGTACCACTGTTTTTTCTATTTCTGCCGCCAAGCAGCAGTGTGTAAGTACTGTTATGTTCCGGTTTCAAGGGCATTGAAGTCAGTGTAATTACTGGGCGTTATGAGACTTAACAACTTATGTATCGGGGTGACGAGCGCAGTCCAGTGCTATGTAGTGATTTCCCAATCCCTTTTTAATATCCCTTCCCTTTAAGGTCGGCAACGCACCCATGATTCTTTTGGTATTGTGGGCGTACATGGGCGGTGGAGATCACTTACCATCAGGTGACCCACGTGCTCGTTTGGCGGCCAATGCCATAAAAAAAGTGTTACTCTCATCATCAAACCCCACAAACAAAATTTAGCAACTCTTATAAATTGAACTACCTAAATAAATACCAAAGTCTATTTAGAAATGTTGTTTCAGAAAAATCAACAAATTCCCGAATCGAAAATGCTTCTCAAACAACCCGTATACGATACGCAGTGGTCAGTGTTAGGATTTATACCTCCCGTTGAAGACCGAACTGGGGTGTAAATATTGACGCAGGGTATCTGGTGTTGTGTCACCCGCCCTTCGCAAACAAGCCTCGATCATAATTCACGGCCATTGTTGGCGTGGATAAAGGGATTTTTACACTAAATCCCGACGCTCTGTGATTGACAAGAATGATCGATGGTTGAAACTGTTTTATCTTGTTTGGGATTTGGGAATCTGCAAGATTTTTAATCATTCGTGTAATACTATCCAGCTGCTGGGTATGGTTCTCCTTTTCTAACACGCCTTTCATCTACGCTGGCGTAATGTCCATTGGTATACGTCACCATTCTAAATTGTTATGGAAAATTCTGATGCTATCGCTCATCCGCAGCGGCAGGCAACACTGGCACCATCTTCGAAAAATGTAATTGAAATCCTACTACTATTATAATCCTACTATCCTAATATCCTACTTCTAATATAAATGTGAAAGTTTGGATGTATATGAATTTGGATGTTTGTTAGACAACCACGCCTTAACAGGTGAACGGTGATGAGATTTGGCATACAGGTAGACCATGACGTGGATTAGGACGTAGGCTACTTTTTATCCTGGAAAAAGCCATTCATGCAGGCGGAGCCACAAGCCAAAGCTAGTATTATATAGAACCCAGTAGTATCTCTGAAATCTTGAGCAACACTGTCGCTGCGCTTTGAGTCTTGCCATCTTTGGAATCATATTTTTAGGTTAGTTATTATATTTTAATTCACAACTAAAGCGAGCGCTTATATCATATTATTCAACTCTGAAAAGGCAAGAGCTGTGTGCCCAGGTCGTATTGAACTTGCGACCTTCTCCTTGGCAATCCATTTTATTCCCCATTACGCTATCGCTGTTTTCTTTTTATTGCATCATAACATAAAACTCTCGAAATTGTTTCTTATTGAGCATTTAAGAGCCTGAAAGATACTTTGCCAATTGTTCCTTTGTAACTAAGGCCCTTGAATACATTTAGAAATGTTTGTATTTTTAAGATTATAGGTCTTTTAGAGACTTTGGAACTATGATGTCCCCATGGAACTATCTTTTTGCAAGAAATCTCTAAGCATTATCCTTGTCTAGCACTGAAACACTTTTACCTAATGCATAAAAATACACTTTTTTATATTTCCGCCTGAAGGCTTACTTATATCTTTTATGTTTATATTTTCGTGAGTCCAAAGGTATAAGCGACTATTTGTCTTAATTTCAAGTTAGTTACCTGCTGAAATTGACAATTAATTTTGTTGTCAAAGAATTGTGTAAAAAAACAGCAATAAAAAAAATCTTGTTTCTTAATGGCTGAATCGAGTTTCTTTTTCATCCATCAATCTATCTCGATTGAATTAGCCCAGACATAAAAGATTTTAAAGAAATAAAATGCATTTAAATTATTTTAACCGTTTTAGACATACAGCCAAAGGTTTGAAGCTTAGAACACCCACCTTTGTACTTTCTTTCTAGCAGAGGTCAGGAGCACTTGCTCCCACTTGAGTTACCTGATGGTATGTGATCTCCACCTCTCTTGGAGGCCCACAACATCAGTAGAACCATGGACGCGTTGCTTTCCTAAAACGAAAGGCATAATTAAGATTAATAAGATTGGGAAAAGAAGGGGAGAATCGAGCCTCCGGATATCTCACTCTTCATTCGAAAGGTAACAGCAAGTTGCTGGCAGTGCAAGACAGTGGTGTCAACCCATTCATGCTTGCAGTTAAAAATAATGATAAGCCGAAATTGGATCAGAACCACCTCACGATATAAGCCTTTCTCTAAGACCGCTCAATTCCCCATAAAAATAAATCATTTATCACGTCAAGCGACACGTACGTATTGCACACTCATCTTGAAGATAACTTCGTATTTCTGCAGATCACTGTGTTTAATAATTGTGTCAATTTCACCAGGGTCGCACCTGTCAATATTGACTCAAGAGATCGACGGAGATATCGTAAATAACAATTTATTAGTTGACAAAATATTTGGTGATGATAATAATTTTACTGTCGCTGAAAATAAAGAGATTTCTGATGAAACTTTGGGTGTAAGGAGGGACAATAATCATTTTTAAAACCTCAAGACTGTCAAACATTCAACTGTTTAACACACCAATCTGCATTGGACAGCGTGGTGGGATTATAGTCCATGGAATTAGGACAGTGCAGTTGATTAAGTTTTAAACGTTCGATAGTCATTTTGTGGGACTGCCATGGTGGAGCGGTTGTAATGCGTACGCGGTAGGACTGCTGTGCTGAGGTCTCGGTTTCAATCTCCGGCTCGGGTAAAGTGATATTGGGTTTTTCTACCACGAAAAGCTTAGTCTGGAATTGTGCCTGATATGGCGATAGGCTCACCTCCTATTAAATCATGAGACAGAAATAAGGTCGGCTAAATATGGGTCTGCTGGTTATATTTCTACTTACCCCTTCCGGGAGTACAGGCGTGAGTATGTATGTATGTCTATAGTCACAATTGTTATTCGGGATTAGTTATAATTTGTTTCCATGCGTAGTCGCCAAGCACTCTGGGAGGCGAGCACGAACAACGAACGAGAACGCATTTGTATGAAGGTTCAAACAATTTTTTGACATTTCGATACGAATACGTTCTCGCAAGTTATTCGTGCTAGCTCCTCTGATATTTTCCCAGCCATGACGTGTGCCTCGAGAGTTTGATCATCGTAATTTTGGGCTTTATTCAACTTAGGATTCTTCTTGCCTTTTCTTTCCTCAAAAATCGGTGATGTACCTACGATCCCTCTGGTATTGTGCCTACTCATTAGCGTTGTATACTTGGTGACTTGTTTTCCATTTGTGTACCTCACAAAACGAGCAGGCCGCTCGGCTAATGGAAAGGCCAGAATCTGTCCATAATTAATAGTAACACCACCCAACACCTTAAATTACAGGGTACTTACTGCATGGTATACTTCATTACGCTCGTCAATTTGAGATATAGATGCTAAGTCTCATAATAGTCAATAATTTCATCACCGTCAAGGCCCTTCAAACCAGAATACAACAGTGCTTGCACAATGTCGCTAGTACTTATTCAGATAGCTTGTCGTGATAGGGACCTGTAAAACTCTGCTTTAAAAATTCTTCCATATTTAAAAGACCAAAAAAGTAAAATTCCCGTCCAACGCACTACATAGGTCAATAAACTACCCAAAGCTAAAAAGAAAGGGCAGTTTGCCGAAGGAAGCCGTAATTAAAGTCTCATTGAAGATTTTGTCTGAAACTTTTTGTAAGTCTGTAAAAGTCGAAGCTTTCTCCGGACGTCACCTTCACAGTGCCTTATGAACTTCCCGTTCCAGTTTAACTACTATGGTAGCAAGCTGAATTATACCAACCAGCCTTTACAATATTTCTATCAACTATTATTCGAAATTCTATTTTGTTAATTAGGAAAGCATTTGCTTTTTGACTCTTGACAAGAATGATGTTTTGACACCAGTCTATTTCTTTCTCTTTCTATCTCTCTATCTACATGTGTGTGTGTGTGTGTGTGTGTGTGTTTTCTGTATCTTTCTAATTTTCGTACATACTGTTAGCTTCATAATAGTAATAGTACTATTTATTGGTGTTATTGAGGGTACTCAAGGGAATAACTGTATTAAGTGGGTAGATGTAGGATAGTGAGCCGTGGTGAAGGTGATTGGTGAAGTATATAAGAAAGTGCTGTATTAATTGTGGGAACTCAGTCAAGCTTGGAACTTTTACGTGGAAACGCTGGTCAAGTACGGTTGTAATCATTAGCAATGTAAAAGACTTCTCTCAATACCAACGACAATGTACTGCCGAAGCAACATTATACTATAAATAAATAAATAAATACACCCAACAGTCACACACATAGTCCTGACCCCACACTAGGTTAACCTGTATCGTGGGTATCAGGAACTACGAGGGACTTGCGGTCCCACAACACCCAGACCCGAAACAAATATTTGTGGAATAGACAAACATTTGTCTCGGTGTGGGAATCGAACCCACGGCCTCACACTTCGCAGCCGGCTACTCGCCCCCTGCGCCACGGAGGCAGTCTTAGGAGGTACTCTCGAATTTAATTGTAGAGTTAGATATTAAAGACATCAAATTATATTACAAGATTTTATTCACTACGGTTTAATCTAAAATGTCGACATTATTCAAGACTCATCGTTCAATATTTGCTCCCTCAATCATATTAAAAACAGTGAGTCAGCCACAAGATTATAAATTAGGTTATGATAATATACATTTACGTATTAATTGAAGAAGATCCATGAATTTTGTCTTTGAGTGCAAAGGAGCTGCCGTTGCGCTGTCACCAGGACCACATTTGGTTCTATTACGTTCTTGAACACTCGGTGTGAATGCCTCAGTGGCGCAGTTGTAATATGTATGCGCTACGACGGAGGCTGACGCTGAGGTTTCGGGTTCGATCCCCGGGTCGGGTAAAAGTGATATTGGGGTTTTCTATTACGAAAAAGCTCAGTATCAACCCGGAGTCTAGAATTTGTGCCTGGTATGGCGATAGGTTCGCCCCCTATCACATCATGGGACGGAGATACGCTCGGCGAAATGTGGGTGTACTGATTACACCTCTGCCTACCCCTTCAGGGATTGCATGCGTGATGCGTATGTATATTGAAATAAACAAAGTGAGTAATCTTGCCGTGAGTCTAATAAGGGTACACTAATATTGGTACTTCATTTCGGCGTTTTCGTACTCTATACTATAAACACGATTTGCGGACCTTGTGGTGGTGGTTGCTGCGGTCCCTGCTGCCCTTATACTTGCTGCACCAAGATTTGCTATTTAATGTAGATGCCCGGCTCTCCAGTCTACGGCAAACCAATGGCTTTGTGGCCGAGTGGTGGAGTGCAGCGGACCATAGACTTCATGTTTGGTCAGTGCAATAGTGCTGTCGTGTGCAAATAAACTACACTATTATAAACCTCATTGGTGTCGTGGCAGCGTGTATACGGTATGTAATCGTGAGATTCGGGGTTCAAATCCCAAGCTGAGTAATCGTAATTTGTATTATATATAACATAAAACAAGGGTAGTATCGCGGGTCGAATCTGGATGCGACTAGCTCAGGACCGTGGCAAATGGCATGATATGAGAGAGGCCTATGTTCAGCAGTGGGACCCAGGCTGTGGATGATGATGATGATGATGATAACATAAAACACAAATATTTGTATCGGGTCTGGGTGTTGTGGGATCGCAAGTCCCTACGAGGGCGTAGTTCTTGATATCCACGACACAGGTTAACCTAGTGTGGGGTCGAAACTATGTGTGTGACTGTTGGGTGTATTTATTTATTTGAGTTTTCGATTGGAATTCGTGACCAGTATGGCGATTAAATCAAAATCTTTTTTTTAATACGTAATAGGCTCGCGTTTGGCTACTATGACGCCTGATGGTAAGCGATGATGTGGCCTAAGATGAAGCACGCTTGCCCAGCAAAAAATGTTATCCTTCGCGACTTGAAGACACCCAGATTATATTTATCGGGGAATAAAGATTCCGGCAACTTGTTCCACAATTTGGCAGTCCGTATGAGGTGGAGACAAAGCGTTTGGTGCACCTTGTGGGAACGTATACCATAAATGGGTGGCGTTTTGCCGTGTCTCTGGTCCTCCGAGATCGATATTTATTGAATCCTTATAAACATTACTGGAATACGTATCATCGCTTTCTTAATTTAAAACCAGGCCATACTCGGGGGCTTACAATATAGAACTAATACGTTTTGTTTGTAATATCTGAATAGAATGTATTGGCGCACGCGCTCTATTCGGTCCAATTTATTCTTAATCACATGTTTTCATTCAGGTCATTATTTTGAACGGTGCTTGACTTTGTTAGGGAAGGTGAGTCGGTATTTGCTATTTTGGGAGAGTATTAATAACTTCGGCTTAGGTATTTGTATCCAAATTGTGGGGATTTCAGTAATAAGTTGCGAGAAGCCGTCTGTGTTGGTTATACCGCTGTGTCTATTTCTATCACACACAGCTGTTCAAAAAGATATGTCTGGAACTTTTCTTGTTTTTCAGTGACATGTTAACGTAGCAAATAGTGAATATACCTAATGCATTTAAGTATCCTTGTCTGTGATGCCTATTTTTAAGCTCTGCCAAATATGGGGCCTAAAAATGTATAAAGTTGTATCCCGCTCTCTTTCTCTCTCTGTCTAAGAATAGCCCGGGTCATTTCCACTATCACAGAAAACCGGTGTAAAGTAGCAGCTCGCTGCTGCCTTCCATATGGTGAGTGAGATATCCGGAGGCCCAAATGCCCCTCGCCTTTCCAATACCTTAATTATCCCTTTCGTTTAAGGTCGACAGCGTGCCCGTGATCCTTTTAGTATTGTGGGCATACATGGTCGGTGGAGATCACTTACCATCAGGTGATCCACTTGCTCGTTTACCGGCCTATGATATATAAAAAAAAGAGATCTCTATTTTATGTGAACACACAAAAATCCATACAACTCCTGGAGACGTGACTGGTGAATGTATAATATTAAAACGCCTCTAGCTAAGAGTCTATGCACTGGGAATCGTTTTAGTGAAAAAAATATTTTTCACCAATTCTGTTGGCCGTGTTGAATAAACGTTTCTACAGTTTTGTGTAGGACTTGATTCTCGAGGGATAGGTACATTATGTATTTTGCCTGCGATTCAGGGAATTTAACGATTGTTAGGGAAAATTCACCTATTTTCAAGGTTTTTTTATGGAAATATTACTAAGATCTGTGTTTTTATGCTGATATCTCTGTACGCACTCACGCATGTAATCCCTGAAGTGGTAGGCAGAGGTGTAACTAGTACACTCACATTCGCCGAGCGTATCTCCGTCCCACGATGTGATAGGGGCACGCTACCGCTGACGGAAAGAAAACCGGCGTAAAGCAGCAGTTTGCTTTCGTATGGTGAGTGAGATATCCGGAGGCCCAAGTCCCCCTCCGCTTCCCAATCCCTTAACTAGCCCTTCCCTTTAAGGTCGGCAACGCATCCATGATTCTTTTGGTATTGTGGACGTACATGGGCGGTGGAAATCACTTACCATTAGGTGACCCACTTGTTTGCATATGCTATAAAAAAACTACTAACCCGCATTAGGCCAGCGTAGTGGACTAAGGCCTAAACCCCTTTATTCGTAGAGGAGGCCCGTGCCCAGCAACGGGAGAGTATAATACAGGGCTGATATTTTCATTACTATCTAATTAACCTAAGCTAAATTTATTACATCGTTAGAAAATTCTTATTAAATTTACTCAACACAAAGTAATCTTGTTTAGTCTATAAAGCCACAATAGTTAGTTAATAAAGAGATTCATATTGTTTTTATGCAAATTTTTATTAGTAAATTAACCAGCTGCTGTATTCAATGAGCTAAATGTATTATTTTAAATGAAAAATTCATTAAAACGTTTAAAAGAAAGATGATAAACTTCATTTTGATTGAATACTTTGTATTAAAGCATTTTTTGTTTAGACAGAAGACTGCGACCATACAGTTCATACCTCAAAATCTAGCTGCTTCAGTGTGACATATATTTTGACACACCTGTATCCCAAAGGGATAGGCAGAGACTGTGTATTTGGATATAACGCTCGTAGCATACAATTTTCACTTTTTTACTTTCATTAAATTTCATAGAATCTCGTCGATTTAAGAGATTCTAAGAAGTAAGAAGTATTGAATACATACATTGCATAATATTACGCCTGTTTTCCTGGAGGGGTAGCCAGAGGAGTAACTGAATCCCGATTCGTCGACATTAATTTGCCATATCGAGCATAAATGCATTTCCCGTGCAACTTACTTAAAGCTAATTTATTTCTAATCTAAATCACCCGACCTTGGATTTGAACTCAGGAACTCAACGGTTTCTCAGCCTAAATCGTACTAATGACTATATTGAATAAAAAATAAGCATAAATTAAGAAAATTATCACTCCCCACAACAATACGAATTGATTTGTGATCACACTTCAAATGACTTTCACTATCTCAAACAACTTTTGTTTGCATTTATCTCGAGCACTATGTCAAGTCTATAGCTTAAATTAACTAGGCTATTCCAACTTAACTTAGTCATAAGTTAGCAAAGTTGTGGAACTAGATTACTTAGAACGGCTATTCTACGTCCGGATATTTGATTCTATACACGTCTAGATGGACAGCCGTTGGGAAGAAAAAGCAAAGTGAAGCTATCAGTTTTATTGTCTATAGGATTACGCACACAAAGAATGCTAATGGGACCCTATTAATAAACCAACGCTCTACTATTCGCCTTTAAGTATTTAATAGTTTTAAAGGGCTCTATTTTTGGAACCGTAGTATGTGACCTTCTGTAATTGTCACAGAGTTTGTGATATATTGATACACAATAATAATAAATATTCTGTCAAGATGTTAGCCTTATAAAGCTGAAATTGTGAATGAACATTTCAGATATATTAAAAATTAAGTAATGAAAAATATTAAGAAATTCCGACTCACATTTGGCTGTTTCTTTTTCTATCCTGGAATAGTGATTATTCTGCACCAGATTGTAGGTAAAGTGTAATCTGAATATAAAGTTGACAATATTTTTTGACTGTCGTCAGATTCATATCGATTACAAACGAACTCACACCTGTAATCTCCGAAGGGGTAAGCTGAGGTATAACCAGTACACCTACATTTTGCCGAGCTTATTTGCGTCCCATAATGTGATAAGGGGCGAGCCTATCGCCATACCGGGCTTAATTCCAGACTCCGGGATGATACTGAGAATTTCTAAATAGAAAAACCCAATATTACTTGTACCCGACCCGGGGGATTGAACCCGAGTCCTCAGCACAGCAGTCATACGCATAACTGAGCTACTGAGGCAGTCTTCTTAAATAAGTTACCAAATTACAATGTCACGTTTAATCTATATCTTCTATTTGTATATAAGCGAAATACCACTCACTTACTCACTGATTAATTACTTAAAAACTACTAAAGCTATCATGAAGTTTGGTCAGATGATAGTTTGTAAAAGGATTTTTGGAAATTTATATTTTAAAGGAGAAAATGGGGTATTCACGCGGGCGGAGTCGCAGACAACAGCTAGTTATATATATCCAGCACAAAGGACGATTCACTCACGCACACAAACCCTGCACATCGGATCCGTTTAATATGTTTTGACAGCCTCTGTGGCGCAGTGAGCGAGCAGCCGACTGTGAAACGTGAGGCTGCGGGTTCGATCCCCGCACCGAGATAAATATTTGTCTGATCCGCAAATATTTGTTTCGGGTCTGGGTGTTGTGAGACTGTAAGTCTCTCGTTGTTCCTGATACCCACGACACAAGACTCATATCTTACTGTGGGGTTAGGACTATGTGTGTGACTGTTGGGTGTTATTTAAATGTGTGTTATTTATTTATTTATATAACGGTATAATAATACGACACGGTATCTATAGTGTATTAATCTAAGGTATTATTATTGATTAATGTGGGACTGTCGTGGGAGGTGTTTAGTTAAGACCTAGACAGCTACGACCAAGTTAGGAGAAGCTGTTATCATTTTTAATTAGAGGTCAGTTTATAACTAGCGACCAGAGATAATAGAACTGCTTCGTGTTGGAATTGCATTGATGGACCTGTTTGCAGTCATTCATAGGATTCCGTACACAAAAGGTGCTAACGGAACCTAATGATTACGCCTAATATGTCTATCTGTCTGTATATGTATCCTGTTTTGAAAGGACTTACTTTACAAGGTGGAAGGTCCTTCGTATGCGAGAAGACGGCTGGTTTGGTTCCACCGCTTTGTCTATTTCTGCCGCCAAGCAACAGTGTGTAAGCACGGTTGTGTTCCGGTTTGAAGGACATTGAAGCCAGTGAAATTACTGGGCATTATGAGTCTTAACACCTTATGTCTTGGAGTGGCGAGCGCAGTATAGTGTCACGCAGTGCTTTGTTATTTAAAGTTCTGTGTGGCGTTGCTTCTGTTTATGAGCAGGCGTGGCGCTTACCATCAGGCGAGCGACCTGCTTGTCTTGTCATTCAAGCTAATAAAAACCGCTTGCCTGACGTCAACACCTCTGGAGAGAAATCACCCACCCGAAACATATACATATTTGTGGATCACGCAAACATTTATCTCGGTGCAGGAATCGAACCCGCGGCCTTTTGCTTCACACTCGCCCAACAAGCCACGTAGGTTGTTGTTCGTTTGCCTGTACATGTCATAAAAACAATACAGGTTAAAAACGACAATCACCTAAAAAGCAATTAGCATTGGTTGAATTTAATATCCAGCAAAGAGACGGATTTTTTTAGGAGTGCTGAGGCGAAACTATTATTACACAGAAACGACGAACAATAACATACGCTCGAAAAGCCGGATGCATAGATAAAAGCCGAAAGGCCGGCTATTCGTGCCCGGGGAGCGAACGAACGATAAGGCGGATAAAAACGCCGGTCCTGCCGGCCCGGGGCGGATGCGGTGCCGTATTTCACCCGGGGATATCTTGAACGATACCGGAATATATGACCGTATGATATTATAAGTCTGCATGTTAATACGTGTTTGATTCAGAAATGCAAAATTTTGTCTTTTATTTTGGAAAGTCTTTTGAGAGTATCTTTGTTTTTAAAGCCTGGACGGATAACATGAAATTAAGAAAATTTATGTTACATTAAAAATATGGCTAAGCCAGAATTCAGAGCTCAGAAGTGAAATTATTTTATCATAATTTTGAATAAGCAGTGATAGCTCAGCGGGGAGTGGTATGGACTGTCGAGACGAAAGTCGCAGGTTCGAAACCAAACCCAAGTGCATACACCTCGGACTTTTCTACGTTATGTGTGTATTAATTGTTAATTATCACTTGCTTTAACGTAGAGGAAACATCGTCAGGAAACCTGCATACCTGAGAAGTTCTTCATAAGAATTTCGAAGGTATGTGAAGTCTGCCAACCCGCATTAGGCCAGCCTGGTGGACTAAGGCCTAACCCCTCTCATCCAGTAGAGGAGGCCCGTGCCCAGCAGTGGGACGTATATAATAGAAGGCAGGTGGAAGAAGAAATGACTATGTATAAATTACATCAACATTCTGTGTGAAGTATAGAATCGTGCTAAACAGAACAATCTCTTTGTATAGGAATTCAAAGAATTTATAATTACATCTGTCGGTAGGAAAACTTAAACACCCTCAGTTCCCTTTGTGCAGGCGAAAAATAAATGAAAGAAACACAACGGTGCCCTCTTCGGAGGGAAATTTACAATGGAGCCCAGGATTCCATGACAAAACCTCAGACCAATAAAAATATATATGTACTCTCAATAATTTGAACAGGACAAAAGTTTCCGCGCCTGCCTCGGTGGCGCAGTTGTAATGCGTATGCGTTACGATTGAGGCTAACGCTGAGGTCTCGGGTTCGATCCCCGGGGTAAAGTGGTATTGGGTTTTTCTATTACGAAAATGCTCAGTATCAGCCCGGAGTCTGGAATTGTGTGGTTATGGCGATAGGCCCGCCCCCTATCACATAAGGGACGGAGATACGCTCGGCTAAATGTGGGTGTATTGGTTACATCTCTGCCTACCCCTTCGGGGATTACAGGCGTGAGTGCGTATGTATGTATGTCTAATTCTATTCAGTTTGGTCCAGTAGTTTCTGTGTGATGCTTGACCGATGATGCAGACATTAATTAAAGTTTTTTTTATTAGTTAGTATTAAACACAATTGGCATGATTTGAATGAATATATTTTTATGTTGAAATAAAACTAGTTTATACGGATTTTATCGCGGTTTAATTTTTATTTTAGTCCCGACGTTTCGAAAGCTTTTCAGCCTTCGTGTCAACTAACTTTTTTTTAAATAATTAAAAATAAATGTATAATTTTAAAATGAAGGTAGCCATTGTAACATTAACTTTTCGAGACGACCTACACCTCAGTCTCTCCCGTGACCACGAAGGCTGAAAAGCTTTCGAAACGTCGGGACTAAAATAAAAATTAAACCGCGATAAAATCCGTATAAACTAGTTTTATTTCAATGTGTAATATTCGCGTAAACCTAAGAAATCACTATATTTTTATGTGTTTGTTTCGCGTATACTATAAAGCAGCCAGGATTTTTTTACCTCATTTTACCTCCGCAAGGCTCCGTCTATTTTTTCTATTGGTCAATGGATAAAACTAGGTAGGTACACGGGTTTACTCGTATTGTATTGGACTGGTCTCCCTCGGGAACTTGAACGCGGCACTAGTATTTTATTTTGTGGTTAAAGTTATTGGCGATCGAATCGATCCAGCGGTTTATATGCCTCAGAACGGCAAAAATAAAAATAGAAAATTATTGTTTCCCCGAAGTCTGTTTTTGCGAGATTTTCTTTATAACAATCTCTCGCCTGTCGCTGTCAGAGACGTCAATTAGCTTTAATTGAAAATTTGTCATATTTTTAGAATTATATTGTTTCCTGTCTCGGTGGCGCAGTTGTAATGCGTACGCTTTACGATTGAGGCCGATGCTGAGGTCGGGTTCGATCTCCGGGTCGGGTAAGTGGTATTGGGTTTTTCTGTTACGAAATGCTCAGTATCAGCTCGGAGTCTGGAATTTGTGCCCGGTATGGCGATAGGCTCGCCCCCTGGGATCACATCATGGGACGGAGATACGCTCGGCGAAAAGTGGGTGTACTGGTTACACCTCTGCCTACCCCTTCGGGTTTCCAGGGACAGTTATTGGTTTATGAATACTGTTACTGAGTGTAGAAATAATCTTAACTGTTTATTGTTTAATACAACTATTGTTTATTACAATTAACTAATAATAAAACATTTCTTTCCCAAAAAAAAAAACAATTAGTAAGTCGCCAAACTTCTGAGCTAGGTGTAAAGCTGTGTTACAGAAGTCAATGAAATAGAAGTAATTGAAGTCTCAGAGAAATAATCGAATTCTAATATGGGTAATTGACAATAATAGTTTTTTTTTATTGGCCTGAATGACGAAATCTGCAAGCCGCTGGCCTGATGGTAAGTATCAAGCCTGTTCATAAACAGGAGTAATACTACACAGCACCTTATCGATTTGACGTGGATATTTTTATGGTTCACACTATTTAAAGGTTGTATTCTTTGTTATCAGTACTATCATAATCTATTTTTTATAGCATAAGCCGGAAAACGAGCATGTGGGTCACCTGATGGTAAGTGATCATGGGCGCATTGCCGAACTTAAAGGAAAGGGATAATTAAGGAATTGTGAAAGGAAGGAGATTTGGGCCTTCGTATATCTCACTCACCATCCGAAACGCAGCAGCAAACTGCTACTTTGCGCCGGTTTTCTGTGACCCGGTCAAGCCGCCCATTCGTGCTGTAGACAAAATTGTCTACAGCATGGCTCTACCACTCAAGAACGCTGTCATCCATTTGATTGCTTCTTACAATAACTTTAACCAGATTGATGCAAACCACACTGTATATAATAATAATACACCCAACAGTCACACACATAGCTCTGACCCCACACTAGGTAAACCTGTGTCGTGGGTATCAGGAACTACGAGGGACTTGCGGTCCCACAACACCCAGACCCGAGACCAATATTTGTGGTTCACACAAACATTTGTCTCGGTGTGGGAATCGAACCCACGGCCTCTCGCTTCGCAGCCGACTACTCGCCCGCTGCGCCACGGAGCTGTATATATACTTCGTTATATCAAGGAAGTCTTGATATATCGAATCTTCGTTATAAAAAGCAGTGATAGCTCAGCGGGGAGTGGTATGGACTGTCGAGATGAAAGTCGCAGGTTCGAAACCAGCCCCAAGTGCATACACCTCTGACTTTTCTAAGTTACGTGTGTATTAATTAATAATAATAATAATATTTTTTAACACAACAACATTTAAGGTTTAAAACAAACTACCGTGAATGTGGCAAAATATAGTACTTACTATATGTAAGGCCTGTTTCACAATGTCCCTTTATGTAATTAATTTTGACTGCCCCCTTTAGGAAGCTCCGTTTTGACACACGCTGTTAGATTTTATGTTTTGTGCTGTTTTATACTAAATTGTTAATTATCACTTGCTTTAACGGTGAAGGAAACATCGTGAGGAAACCTGCATACCTGAGAAGTTCATCATAAGAATTTCGAAGGTATGTGAAGTCTGCCAACGCGCAGTAGGCCAGCGTGGTGGACTAAGGCCTGACCCCTCTCATTTAGTAGAGGAGGCCCGTGCCCAGCAGTGGGACTTGTATAATACAGGGCTAGTAGTATTATCTATCAAGGAAGGCACATATTTCCACTGCCGCAATATGAATGCATAAACTAAACTGCACTTCGGAGTATTCGATTCTAGAATTCAATAAAAAACTATTCCAATTCTTGAATCAAAAGTTTTCACGTATTGCTCCAGGAAACGAGACGAAGTTTTTGTACTGGAAACACGAGTGGAATTTCTGGAAACCGAATCTGTATTCAGTTATTATTTTGGCATATTGTCACTGTATTGTTTTGTAACGCAGTAGATAAATTGAAACACCTGATAATGTACATGATATTGTCACTGTATTGTTTTGTAACGCAGTAGATAAATTGAAACACCTGATAATGTACATGATATTGTCACTGTATTGTTTTGTAACGCAGTAGATAAATTGAAACACCTGATAATGTACATGATATTGTCACTGTATTGTTTTGTAACGCAGTAGATAAATTGAAACACCTGATAATGTACATGATATTGTCACTGTATTGTTTTGTAACGCAGTAGATAAATTGAAACACCTGATAATGTACATGATATTGTCACTGTATTGTTTTGTAACGCAGTAGATAAATTGAAACACCTGATAATGTACATGATCTTGTCTTTTTATTTGTCAAGGTAACAAGGTAATATATATCGTTTACTAATCTTTTCTCTTGAGTGGTAGAGCCACGCTGTAGGAAGTTTTGCCTACAGCATGTATGGGCCGGCTCATCCGGGACATTACCACTGTCTCACAGAAAACCGGCGTAAAGTAGCAGCTTGCTGCTGCATTTCGTACGGTGAGGGAGATATCCGAAGGCCCAAACTCCCTCCCCTTCCCAATCCCTTAATTATCCCTTTCCTTTAAGGTCGGCAACGCACCCACGATTCTTTTGGTATTGTGGGCGTGTACATGGGCGGTGGAGATCACTTACCATCAGGTGACCCACTAGCTCGTTTGCCGGCTTATACCATAAAAAAACGATTGATTGCTCACAAAAATTATATTATTTAACCTTGTACATATATGCCTTTTTACAAATGTTTCAAATTAGTTACTGTATAATTATTGAAAATGTTCCAATATGCTGCTTTATTGATTGCTCGGTTTTGCTGACGGCTCCACCCGCGTATTCAGCCTTCTTCAGGATAAAAAGTAGCCTATAACCGTCTCCGAGGTCCCATCTATCTCTGTGCCGAAATTCTTCAAAATCGGTTCAGCGATTTGGGCGTGAAAACGTAACAAACAAAATCACTTTCGCATTTATAATATTAGGATAATAATTATAATTAAATCATAAAAATAAATTACAAATGAAATGAAATGAAATAGTTTTATTAATCATGTAGGCAATTAAAATAGCGCTTATGACAAGTCAGTACAAAATAAAGAAACTTATGTATAGAAATCATATCAACTAATGTATACATAACATACATAGCATCGTCAAAATACACTGGGCAACTATAAAGTTTACAATATTTTTATATTAGTCCAGGATTGTATAGATTATATAGATTATCATATGTATTAGCCGGCGATATACATCTATACAATTATTGTGTGACGTCATAACCGTGGTGCAACCATTCAATACTACTGGTAACTGTAAATCAACTTATTAACCGATTCAAAAAGGAAGTTTTCTATTCATCCGTAGAAATATTTTTAATTTATGTTCACGTTTAACTTCGCTAAATGTATACCAATTTTGATGATTCTTTTGATATGTGGCAAGAGTTACTTGGATGGTGATCCCATAATTTTGGTTAAGATCTGTACCTAAACAGGTTCATAGCCAGTTATCAAACTAATCAGTAAACAATTAGGGGCTTGAACAATCCTTGACGCGATCAGTTTATGGATGAGTGACCGCTTAGTGGTATTTAAACTGAGCGCCTCCGTGCGTGAGCGCTTGCGTACGTAAAAATCGGTCCCGGCTGTTATCAACTTAAACTAAAACCATGTAACCATTCGATACATAATATAATGACCTTAGAAATAGACAAAGCGTAATTTTATGTGGATATTAATACATACATATACATACGCACTCACGCCTGTAATCCCCGAAGGGGTAGGCAAAGGTGTAACTAGTACACCCACATTTCGCCGAGCGTATCCCGGCCCACGATGTGATAGGGGGCGAGCATATCGCCATACCGGGCACAAATTCCAGATTCTGGGCTGATACTGAGAATTTCGTAATAAAAAAACCCAATACCACATTACCCGAGTCGGGTAAAGCGGTATTGGATTTTCCACTACGGTAACAAGCTGCAAAGTTGATGTAAATTAATATTAGAGGTCGGATGTGAGAGCGCTCGTTCTATTTCCATAATTGATATGAAAAACGATGTATTGTTAAGCCCATCTCCGGTTTCTCCTATTATTTAAAGTGCAATGCAGTTTTTAACTTTTACTAAGTGGATTGCAAGTGTTAGAGCTACGCTATAGATAGTTATATCTACGGCCGAGTTGTTACCAATGGAATTACAAGCCTCCATGGCGCAGTGGGCGACCGTGGGTTCGATTCCCGCACCAACATAAAAGTTTTGTGTTACCCACAAATATTTGATTTGGGTCTGGGTGTTGTGGGACCGCAAGTCCCCCGTAGTTCTTGATACCCACGATACAGGTTTACCTAGTGTGGGGTCAGGACTATGTGTATGACTTTTGGACGTGTATTATTATCATACTAATATTACAAAAGTGTCTACAGCGTGGCTCTACCACTAAAAACTTACTGGGCATTATGATATTATGACACAGTAATTGCACACTACTGATTAGCGGCAGAAATAGATACGGTGGTAGTACTTACCTAGACCGAGACCCACATACGAGAGAGCTATCATCTACTCGTAGCAGTCCAGTTTCTGTACTATCTCAGCGATGAGCCTTTTATCTTTAATTGCCATGTCCGGGAATTTCTAGGAGAGAATTAGGGGCACCTTTTCTTTGGCTTGGCTCGCTGTAATTATTTGGTTGAGGCGTCTTTTGTGTAGCTCCGTTGCCATTGGCAACGTTCGCTTAACTCTGATTGCAATTCACACACGTTACACATTAATTTTCTTTTTAATTGGGGATTTAATTTAATTAAAGAATGTTGTTGGTGTTTTTTATTCGCTTCAGTGGTTGTGTACTGAGGCTGAGAAACGTGATGTCCTGGGTTCAATTATAAGGTCGGGTAATCATTTGTGTTCATGTTTACAATATGAAAAATTATACGATTTGCCCGAGGTTGGAATTTGTGCCCGTTACAATGATGTGCTCGCTACCTGTCATATCATGGGACGGAAATAACTTACGCGACCCATAGGTGTATTAGTTGCAACCTTGCCTACCTATTTGTGGATACAGTCATGAGTTTTATATTTAAAATCAAAAATACATAAGGACTAATGCCTAATCTGAATGTGCACTTGACTGATTGGACAAATTTATTATATCAATAAATTTATTTTATTCGTTTTAACTTTTTTATGAATAAACCTTTTAATTAATATAGAATTTATTCGGTTTATCTTCTTTTTTGATTCATACAATTATTATAACAGCTTCCGTGGCGCAGTGTGAAGCGAGAGGTCGCGGGTTCGATTCCCGCACCGAGACAAATGTTTGTGTGATCCACAAATATATGTTTCAGTCGTAAAACTACAAGCCAAATATTTCTGTGTTAAAAAGCATGTTGCGCCGACCCACGAGTGGGGTCGGTTTAAGGGCAAGTGCAAGGAAGAACAATTATTATTTAAACAATGAAATTTTATTCATATAATATTATGAAGCTGTACATACCTTCAATATGCATGAGCATCAGACTTCATATTGTTGTATTTTTTTGTAATATTAATCGTTAATTTAAATAAATAAAATAAAATGTGACAACTCCGTGGCACAGCGGGCAAGCGTAGTCGGCTGCGAAGGCCGTGGGTTCGATTCCCACACCGAGATAAATGTTTGTGTGATCCATAATTAGTAGTCTCGGGTCAACAAAGTCTGGGTGCTGTGGGACCGCAAGTCCCTCGTAGTTCCTGATACCCGCGATACAGGTTTACCTAGTGTGGGGTCAGGACTATGTGTGTGACTGTTGGGTGTATTTATTTATTTAAATTAAATTCCTCCTAAATAACATTGTAAGTACATACATGATTTATTTATTTATCTAAATGAGTTGGCAACAAGTCTGGCGACCACTGTTCTAAGTGGCTCATGTTTAAAACTAAGTTAGTGGCTAACAAAGATCTCGACTCTGTGCCTCGATGAGCACATTAGAGCTGGTCGGCTGCCGTGCAACTACGACTGGTTTAGTCCAGATTCTTTAAAAATGTTAAGCACTTACCGACTTAATAATAGATGCTGTATAAAAAATTTGAGACCTGTTGGTATTCGATTTGGTCATGTGGGGTGGGTCTGAACTTAACATCTGGTGACCCAACTTATTGTTTTTTTATATTACTAGCTGTTGCCCGCGGCTCCACCCGCGTGAATGCCTATTCCCAGGATTAAAGTAGCCTAGTGGGCGCCCCCGGTGAGAAACGCGCTTGACAAAAATACTAATGTCGCTATTAAAAAATAGGGGTTGATCGTAGGGGGTTGAAAATTTGGGGTTGTATGTATTTTTTAATGCTGTATAATAAAAAAATGGCTTAAAAATAAAATTTTGGGGTGGACCACCCTTAACATTTAGGGGGATGAAAAAACAGATGTTGTACGATTCTCAGACCTACCCGATATGCACACAAAATTTCATACAAATCTGTCCAGCCGTTTCGGCGGAGTATGGAAACAAACATTGTGACACGAGAATTTTATATATTAGATTATAAACAACCCTCTTTTTCTTTAAAAATATCGAATATTATATTTAAAATATGAACCAGACCCGTACAATTTTATTTTAAATATTCACTCGATACTCGATGCGAGTTTAACGGACCGGGTCGACCGGCGCTCATCCCTAATTAATATATAATCTGTTGTCGATGACGTGATGGATTATCTGCAAGTTAAACGCTGCTGTGTAAAAACATTTCACATGCCGCGTATCCAAAATACACTTTTCATGAACAGATTTGTGTCAGAACTGTTATTATGAATTCTCGACAGTTTATCGCAAGTGAGCGCAAAAGTTTCTCATGGAATGGCTGTTTTGCATCTTGGTCCAAACTGTAGTACTGGGTCGTGTTTTGCAAAACGTTACGTTTCTCACACTATAAAAACGGTCACAAGAAACTGTATTTGAAAAAAAAATAACTTTACACGTTTCGAAACGAATGAGAGATCGAAGTTCTTAAAATGAGTTATCCTTTAACGTTGTATGTTCACCGTTCATTCTTCAGCGCCATACGAATTTTTGCTTGCCGTTTAGCTCATTCGTTTTGAAAAGTAACGTTAGTTTTTTGAAAAACAGTTCGTTCTTTTTTCATAGACTAACTGTTTTTAAAACGGGTTCGCGAATAAAACGCCCAATACTACCAGAATTACTTGTGACTACTGTACCTATGGTAGAAACACTGTCATAGTGAGTGCCGGCGTATCACGCTCCATGTTCAGCCAGTTTATATCTTTTTATTACTGGTATAGGCCGGCAAACGAGCAAGTGGGTCACCTGATGGTAAGTGATCTCCACCACCCATATACGCCCGCAATACCAAAAGAATCATGGGTGCGTTGCCCACCTTAAAGGAAAGGGATAATTAAGGGATTGGGAAGGGGAGGGGCTTTGGGCCTCCGGATATCTCACTCACCGTACGAAACGCATCTCTTTACTTTAGGCGGGAAAAAATCTGACGACAGTCGAAAGATGTATCATAACACCCACAGTCGCACACTAAGTCCTCACCCCACACTAGTTTAACCTGTATCGTGGGTATCAGGAACTACAAGGGACTTACGGTTCCACAACACCCAGACCCGAAACAAATATTCGTGGATCACACAAACGTTTGTCTCGATGCGGGAATCGAATTCACTGCCTCTCGCTTCACAGCCGGCTACTCGACCACTGCGCCACGGAGGCTGTCAATATAATTGCATACATAGCGGGTATGTCGCTCTCGTCACGCGTCGCTGTCTCTTGACTCGGTCGCATACCTTAAAACAGGCCTTAAGACAATCGCTGGTCTCACTAAGTGGTTTTTTATTTAAATATGTAAACGTCCATCACATTAAAACTAATCAGATTGTATCCCTGTTTCTTTTTACATCTAAATCCCTGAAATTCTGCGTTCATCCTAACAGCTAAGATACCTAACGACACCCAAATACCTCACGCTAATCACCAGGGCTTAAGTTCTGAAAAAAGTGAAAAAATCCCTGTTTCTCTGAGAAATTCGGGCAATTTCCCTCGCGACGGGCAGACAAAAGCGACGCGGGGTGGTGTTGCCAGATACGAGTCTTTTTTCTCTAAAATTATCAGTTTTTCCGAATAAATTATTTGCAATTATTTACGTTTCAATGATGTATAGAACTTTAATAACATATGGGCCTATTTGTCTACAACTTTTAGCGGGAAAAAAATAATACTCGAGAGGCGGTACAAAATGGCTTTGAAGAGTTTGTTGCCTCCCGTCCAGCTGATTTCTTAAAGAAGGACATCGTTAAACTGCCACTGCGCTGGCAAATACGCATAGATAACATGGGGGTTACTTTCATTAATAGAAATACAAAAGATGGAATAAACATACTTTACCTGTTTTCGTAGAGAACGGCAATTTCATAGGTAAATACCAAAGACTTTTATGTATACTACTAGACAAGCTGTGCGGTACATATAAATTGTACCACTAAGTTGCATTCAATTGACAGTAACTCAATATTACCATCTCGCTTACTCTCAACTAGAACCCCTATCGCGGTTCCTGTCTGTCAGCTATCAAACTCCCGCGTTATGTGACGCAATTTTACTTCTTAACAGCCCATCTAGTAGTATACATTATAGGCATTGGTAAATATCTATTATTGATTGATTTAATATACTATATAGGCGAGCTACTAGGCTGGTAATCTTTGAGTTTGGGTAATGGACCGTTATCGTGTACAAATGTCCGGCATGATGGTTGCTTGTGTATGTACGAGTATTATATATAGTACATCGTCAATTAACACGCTTGGCCTTTGATGGAATGCTTTGCTATATAATAGGTTAGTTGCCTTATATACCAAATTTAGCCAAATTATTTCCTACAGTATTTGGTTTATGGAACCCAAATATATCAATTTCAATACATTAAAGTAGAAGATGTCTTTAAAATTCAAATTACAAAATATATTTTTTTATCTTTATTTGAAATCTTCTAAAACGCTACCGCCATGATCGTGACGTCAGTCACTATGTAAACAACTAAATGCCATTCGCAAATAGCATGTTGTGGTCTTTTGTAGCAAAAATAATAAGATATTATGTAGGTAAGTACTTACATCGAAGTGATCTTCGCAAAAATAAATTTGAGTTTCAGTCGATATCTAGCTCGCATAGGTTATTTCGCGTGTTTATTTACTATATGTTTCGTCATTGCACATATAATCTATAGGCCAACATGGCCGACGGCCTTTTCGTATGTTCATGAAAAAATTCAATTAGAATTAAAGTTTTGTTGTTTTATAAGTCTCAGAAAAATACGATAAAATAAAAAAAACTGTCTAGAAAAGCCTCATTAACAAAATAAAGCCTATTTTAAAAATGTGTCAACTAGCCTACTATAATAATGTAGAATAAATTGCTGACAACAAGGTGGTAGGTCCCTCGTTTGCGAGTGACCGGCTGGGTTGGTACCACCGCTTTGTCTATTTCTGCCGCCAAGCAGCAGTGTGTAAGCACTGTTGTGTTCCGGTGTGAAGGACATTGAAGCCAGTGTAATTACTGGGCATTATGAGACTTAACACCTTATGTCTCGGGGTGACGAGCGCAGTCCAGTGTATTGCAGAGCTTTATTTAAAGTTCTGTGTGGTGTTGCTTCTGTTTATGAGCAGGCGTGGCGCTTACCATCAGGCGAGCGACCTGCTCGTCTCGTCATTCAATGTAATAATAAAAAAAAAAAAAACATATCTCTATGTATATTAATTTTTTTTTTTTTTTTTTTTTTTTTTTTTTTTTTTTTTTTTTTTTTTTTTACTAGCCCTTTATTATATACGTCCCACTGCTGGGCACGGGCCTCCTCTACTGAATGAGAGGGGTTAGGCCTTAGTCTACTACACTGGCCTAATGTGGGTTGGTAGACTTCACATACCTTCGAAATTCTTATGAAGAACTCCTCAGGTATGCAGGTTTCCTCACGATGTTTTTCCTTCACCGTTAAAGCAAGTGATAAATGACAATTAATATACACATAACTTAGAAAAGTCAGAGGTGTATGCACTTGGGGCTGGTTTCGAACTTGCGACTTTCGTCTCGACAGTCCGTACCACTCCCCGCTGAGCTATCACTGCTATATATATGTATATTAATTATTAAATTTTATTTTATAAGTATCTCAATGATTTCGAATAAGCAGCGTGTGCATGCAATAACCGTTAAAATACCAACATTAATTAGAAAAAAATCTGTAACTTATAAATGGCTGAACAGATTTTTTCAAACGTAGCTAAGAACCATTTCAATAAGATCAGAATTATAATAAAAAAAAAACACCATATACCACACACCTACAGACAGATAAAGGGATTGAACTCATAACACCCTCTTTTTTTTAGGGTTATAATGGCTGTTACACGTTGGCGTTAATGATTTTAGCTTTGAACACTCAAAAATAAATCTACTTCGACGTTTTTATCGACGATTTAGTGGCTTTATCTGTTGAGCTACGATCTGGGTGAGCCTGTGTATATCCAGTAACCAGGCCGCCATAACTCTGGCAATTGTCGATGTATTTATCATCAAATGCATTATAGTCACTTTGTAGTGCCAGGATATTTTATGTTTTCCTTTTTTAGCATAGGCCGGCAAACGAGCAAGTGGGTCACCTGATGGTAAGTGATCTTCACCGCCCATGAATGTCTACAATATCAGAAGAATCATGAGCGCGTTGCCTACCTTAAACGGAAGGGATAATTAAGGGATTGGGAAGGGGAGAGGAGGGGGAGTTGGGCTTCCGGATATTTCACTCACCGTACGAAACGCAACAGCAAGCCGCTAATTTTCGTCGGTTTTCTGTGAGACAGTGGTATCAAACCGGGTGAGCCGGCCTCACCACGCTCTACCACTCTAAAAAATATATAATAATAAAAATCCACAACACTTACCTATAAAATGAATATTTTGTAACATTCCAGTCTATAAAAATAACAAATTCCATAAATTAGCAAAAAATTGCACCAACTTTTTTAATTAAGCTGAAAAGAGGCGAATCCGTAATTAGTTTATCTTCTGGCAACACAGCGGACGCCTTAGAAAATGAGTGAAAAGAACCGCTAATAAGGAAAAATTACCGCGCTCTATTGTGCTCGGGGTCTTAACATTTTGGGGGTCGGCTGAGCTGCCTCTGTTTTCTTGCTCACTTTACTTTAACACCTATGTATTTTGTTTCATACTATTCATACTAATACTGATAAAATGGGATTAATTGTTGCTCCTTTATGGGTAAACTAACGTTACATAGGAAGCAGCGATTGCTCAGCGAGGAGTGGTATGGACTGTCGAGACAAATGTAGCGGGTTCGAAACGAGTTCCAAGGGCAATTCACCTCAGAATCTAAGTTGTGTATTATAGATGGACAAGTTCGTGCGCGACCATCCTGCGGGGTACAAGACGTTGGCGGGGACGAGGTTCTCTTGATGTTAGCGGGGAAGGGAAACAAATGCAACCGCCCCCGCTAACATCTAGAGAACCTCGTCCCCCCAACGTCTTGTACCCTGCAGGACGGTCGCGCACGAACTTGTCCATCTATAGTTGTTACTTTTTTATAGCATAGGTCGGAAACGAGCAAGTGGGTCACCTGATGGTAAGTGATCTCCACCACCCACACATATAAGCCAACAATACCAAGAGAATCATGGGCGCGTTGCCGACCTTAAAGTAAAGGGATTGGGAAGGGGAGGGGGAATTGAGCCTCCGGATATCTCACTCACCGTACGAAACGCAGCAGCAAGCTGCTACTTGACGTCGGTTTTCTGTGAGACAGTGGTAACGACCCGGACGAGCCGGCCCATACATGCTGTAGACAAAAGTGTCTACAGTGTGGCTCTACCACTCATAAATACGCATACGCATACGCACTCACGCCTGTAATCCCCGAAGGGGTAGGCAGAGGTGTAACCAGTACACCCACATTACGCCGAGCGAACTCCGTACCTTATGTGATGGGGGCGAGCTTATCGCCATACCGGGCACAAATTCCAGACTCCGGGCTGATACTGAGCTTTTCGTAATAGAGAAACCCAATATCACATTTACCCGACCCGGGGATCGAACCCGAGACCTCAGCGTCAGTCTCAGTCGTAACGCGTACGCATTACAACTGCGCCACCGAGGCAGTCTTGGTTGATCCGTTTAGGCGATACGATGACACATAACATACACACACATTTAAAGAATGGGGTCAAACTCATAACCCTTTATTTTTTGTCGTGAGTTAATATATACTTTAAGAGGCAATCATAAACTTTGTTATGGCCCACAGTAGGTGTGTTTTTGTTTTTATATCTCAGTTAGTGTACCAAAGTTACGCAGCGCGAGAATTTACTTCGAGTATCAGCTATTAAACTTTTTCATTATTTTTTGACTGCCTCGGTGGCGCAGTTGTAATGCAAACGCGTTACGACTAAGGCTGACGCTGAGGTTTCGGGTTCGATCCCCGGGTCGGGTAAAGTGATATTGGGTTTTTCTATCACGAAATGCTTAGTATTAACCCGCAGTCTGGAATTGTGCCCGATATGGCGATAGGCCGTGATCACATCACGGGACGGAGATACGCTCGGCGAAACGTGGGTGTAATGGTTACGCCTTTGCCTAACCCTTTGGGAATTATGCGTGAGTGATTGCGTGCGTGCGTATTAAAGTTTTTTACTTAGCTTCCTTAAACAGGGGAATATGTAGGTCATAATTATATATGTTTTCTACAACTTGAATTCTCTTTTGTATTCTTTAAAACTTAACTGCCTCCGTGGCACAGTGAGCTAGCCGTCTGCGAAGCGCGAGGCCGAGGGTACGATTCCCGCGAGACAAAATATTTGTAGGTTATGTTTCGAGTCTGGGTGCTTTCTCCCCAGAGGGGACGTCAGGCAGACGGCCGGGCGTAAAAATATTTCTGTAATATATATTAAAAAACATATTTCGCCGACCCCACTGCGAGTGGGATAAGAGCAGGTGGAAGAGGACAGATAAATAGTCTCTAAGTTTAACTTGTATCGTGGGTATCAGAAACTAAGAAGGACTTACGGTCCCACAACATCCAGACCCGAAACAAATATTTTTGTATCACACAAACATTTGCCTGGGTGCGGAATTCGAACCCGCGGAAATCTTATTTCACAAGTACCTACTCGGCCGCTGCGCCACGGAGCCTACCAAATGCCCTAGTTAGGTTGTCCTTTTAGTTTTTTTATGTGTTGCACGAAATAACTCCTTTTTCTTTCTATAATATTTTATTTTAGCAGGCGTGACGTTTAACATGAGGCGAACGACTTGCTCGTCTCATCATTCAAGCAAATAAAAAAAAGATATTTCGGTTACATACGACATGTTCAATTTGTTCACCTTTCCGCTATGTATCAGTTACAGTCCATCAATATTTCAAAACACTTTGAAAATGTTTGAACATTTAATTTTGTTTCGCGACTGACCCCTTTCGGAGGTCAACACGCGGCGTTCTATTCTGGGTCAAATGGACCAAGAGACGAGGAAATTGTTAGTGCTTTATTATGTAGCTCGACAAGCAAATACTAGGTTGAATGGAAGCCACTAAAGTTTTTTGTTTTGGCTACTGTTTTTTTAAATTTTTAAAAAATATTGATATTTACATTCATACGCACTCACGCCTGTAATCACCCAGTACACCCACATTTAGACGATGGTATCTCCGTCTCATGATGTGATAGGGGGCGAGCCTATCGCCATACCGGGCACAATTCCAGACTCCTGGCTGATACTGAGCATTTCGTAATAGACAAACCTCAGCGTCAGCCTCAGTGGTAACTTGTACGCATTACAACTGAGGAGTTATCTGGAGGTCCTAACCTCCCTGTCTTTCCATCCCTAATTATCCCTTTCTTTTAAGGTCGACAACTTGCCCGTGATTCTTTTGGTATTTGGTAGGGCGGTTGAGATAATAATAATAAATACACATAGTCCTGACCCCACAACCTGTATCATGGGTATCAGGAACTACGAGGGACTGCGGTCCCACAACACCCACACCCGAACCAAATTTTTGTGGATCACACAATCAGAAAACTTACTGCACTTGCTCCTTTGCCGGCCTATGCTATAAAAACTTTAAAAAACGATATCTTAGTACCTACTTTCAACCTCGGTTGCAAAATTGTAGGTCAACAAGCCAAGATTCACACAAGAATGGCCACAAAAATTCCACAATAAGTACGAATAACGTGTTTCATCTTAAGTCTATACGAGAACTCCTATATTGTACAGGCTTTTGTTAAACAGAAACTTGGGCGCGGCCTCCATTGTGTTCCAGTCATATTATTGTATTTAAGTCTTTTCTACCTGGTTTTTAGCCTAAAGATTTACAACTTTGTAAAGTTAATAATCTGTGTGACTTTCTATTTTTATTCTTAGTTTGAATTACGAAATGAGAATGTCCCTCGCTTGATGGTAAGGGCCACGCCTGTCCAGACCACTGGACTGCGCTCGACACCACGAGATATTAGATGTTAAGTCTCATAATAACCAGTAATATCGCTGGCTTCAATGACCTTCAAACTAAAACACAACAGATGCTTGGTGGCAGAAATAGACAAAGCCGTGGTACCCAGACGGCCTCTCGAATATGAGAACCCTAAAATCTATTCAAAGTTAAAAATAATTTTATGAACAATCTATTCAATGTAAAACATGTTTTATAATTTTGAATAGGGCAATTATTTTAAATGAGAGACCTATGTTAGGTCAAATAGTGGTTACGTAAATTGGAATTCACTTGCAATTTTCGTTCATAATTTAACGTTAAATATTTTTTGACTGATTCTAGTATGTTGTTGTATGTAATGTATTCTATTCTATATTTTCAATGTTTTTCCGAACCTATTACAATTAGGAATAAATAAATAACATAATAATAAACTGCGAATTTGAATTGGCTGCAGTCCCGAAATATATGTAATTAGTCCATGATATTACCCTAAATCTAGGCTACCCATGGCGTGCGTCAAACCAAGTTAAGGCGAGGCACCAGGGCGTGTGTATTTACACGAACCATTTCGAGTTACTTTCGACCCCCTCAAAACTCAAAAACTATTAGACCTACACACTTGAAATGTTGCATGTCTATTAAGGGTCCTTAAAACACCTCAAGTCCAAAATTTCATAGATAAATCTATTGTAGTTCTGAAGTTATTTATATTTACATTAAATAGTACGACAAACAATCGTATGACGCAGTCTTGTCAATAAGGGCTATCCGTTACATTCTAGCCTATATCAGACGAGAAAATGTCTCCTTCTATAATGAGCTTAGATCAAGTTATTTCCCCTGAACTCTCCGACGATGAAAAGTTCATGTCACGGAGTTTAAACTTACCCCTAAAAGTCATTTTAATTTACATTTACATGTAAGTTAATCAACACGTAAAAGTTGTTTGTAAGCATCGTGTACAAAATCGATTTATGTTTTTTCAGTTTCTTTTTCATTAGGTAATCGTAAAAATCCTTATGAGTAATGTTTACCTTATAGAACAGATTTAATTATACATTTTACCTTAGTAGATTTATTTATAATAATTAATTTGACTATATTAAATAACTATGATTCATTAAATGTAATTAGATTATTAAGTTAGATTACCTACATTCATTTTCTCATAAAAAATTAGAAATTTTAACATATAAAAAAAATACCGTCTGCCTCGATAGCGTAGTTGTAGTGCGTATGTCGTTACGAGGCTGACGCTGAGGTCTCGAGTTCGATCCCCGGGTCGGCCAAAAGTGATATTGGGTTTTTCTATTACAGTATTAGCCCGAAGTCTGGAATCGGTATGGCGATAGGCTCATTTTATCACATAATGGGACGGAGATATACTCGGCGAAATGTGGCTGTACTGGTTAAATTTCTGCCTTTGGGAAGGAATTACAGACATGAGTCCGTATGTATATTTGAATACATACATGTTTACTCACCCAATGCACAAAACACGGGTCATTTTTAATATGCAAAAGGAAATAGGTCATGCTACAGCTAAGCTGGATGTCTTAGAACCGACACGGAAGCTAGGACATGAATAAATTCAAAGGCGACCGGTCTAACCGAGAGAGGGTCGGACGGAGGAGAACTTCCGTCGGTTGGACGTTTGGTATCGGCTGCATTTACAATTATTATTAGATCTGTTATTTGATAGCCGTTTTATGCAAATTCCTGTTTTGATGTTTTACTACCGCACTTAGGGACGTCAATTAAATTTAATTGTCAATAAGCAATGGCTTAGAATTAGATTATATTATTCACAGATATCAGTTATGACTATTTCTGTACCCAGTAATGGAGCTTAAAGCATTTTCTGAATTCAGTAATGAAACGTAGATCCATAAGTGGCTCTGAGTGACGAAATAATCAAGTTCTATGAATAACTTTAAGACAGTTAAAATTAATCTTCGAGTTCGAGTGAGTTGCCACTGGCATCTCAATTGGTGCATATTTGGCGGGATTATTGAGGCGGTTAAAACCTCCGACATAAATCCAAAAAAAAACTAACTTTTAAACGGCCTTAAAGTTTCTTTTAAATCTTGATTAAATTATGTTTCAAACAAACAACCTGTATTCAAATCGGTCCATTCGTTTAGGCGCAACGTTGCCACAAGCGCACACATGAACACCTACATAGACCCACGGGTGAAATTTTTAACACCCCTAATTTATGTCGGAGTTTGAAAATAATGCACAAATAATAATACTGTACTAATATACCTTTACCCCATCGCCTACCATTTACCCCAAATTATAGCTACAAAATTATTTTCTGTAGCAAATGTGACTGCCTCGGTGGCGCAGTTGGAATGCGTACGCGTTACGACTGTGGCTGACGCTGAGGTCTCGGGTTCGATCCCCGGGTCGGGTAAAAGTGATATTGGGTTTTTCTATTACGAAAAGCTCAGTATCAGCCCGGAGTCTGGAATTTGTGCCCGGTATGGCGATAGGCTCGCCCCCTATCACATCATGGGACGGAGATACGCTCGGCGAAATGTGGGTGTACTGGTTACACCTCTGCCTACCCTTTCGGGGATTACAGGCGTGAGTGCGTATGTATGTATGTAGAATTATTTTCCTTTCCGACAATAGGCAACCTTAATCCATCAAGCACATGTTCCTCCTACTATTTATTATTACAAATCGAAATGTCTGAACTTGAATAAGTACATCATCGTCGGATGTTCCGACAGCTGACAGTTTCAGAATGAAAATACGAAGGGCCAAAGGCCGCGTTGTTATGAATAAATAATTATAGTAATAATTTAACTTAACGCCCTTCATCTTTATAAGGTGGTAGGTCCCTCATTTGCGAGAGGTCGGCTGGGTTGGTACCACCGCTTTGTCTATTTCTGCCACCAAACAACATTGTGTAAGCACTGTTGTGTTCCGGTTTGAAGGACATTGAAGCCAGTGAAATTACTGGGCATTATGAGACTTAACACCTTTTGTCTCGGGGTGACGAGCGCAGTTCAGTGTCATGCAGTGCTTTGTTATTTAAAGTTCTGTGTGGCGCTGCTTCTGTTCATGAGCAGGCGCTTACCATCAGGCAAGCGACCTCTGCTCGTCTCGTTATTCAAGCTAATAAAAAATAAATAAAAAAAACTTGGTTCGTAGAACTTAAAATAAGGATTGTGGACTATTTGTCTGTCTGTGGTATCGTAGACTTTTAATGAGTGGACCGATTTAAATAAGTATTGTTTTTTAATGTTGGTTTCATCGAGATGTTTCTTAGCAATGTTTGAATAAAATATGTTCAGCCATTTAAAGGGTACATATTGTGTTGTTTTAATTAATGTCGGTGGTTTTTAACGGTTAGCTTGTAATTTTTTTTATGCGATTATCCAGGAACCGGGCGAGCGAGTCACCTGATTGTACATGATCTCCACCGCCTATGTACGCCCACATAATCAACAGAATCATGGGCGCGTTGCGGATCTTAAGGGATCGAGAAGGGGAAGGGAGTTTGTGCCTCCGGTACCTCACTCACCGTACAAAACGTAGCAGCAAGCCGCTACTTTACGTTTTTGTGAGACAGTGGTAACGACCCGGTCGACCCGGCCCATTCATGCTGTAGACAAAACTGTCTAAATTGAATTACATTGCATAACTAAATTGCATCTGATAGTATAATAAAGTTTAATATGAATATAATGCCGACCTTCGAGAAACATTGCATTCCTCAATACTTACAAAATTATGCAGGCTGAAGCCACGGCTCACCCCGGAATCCAACTCACTTGAACACCTACTATGTTTAGTTTTTCACCATGTATACGGTAGTTGTTACGTAGTCATGTACAAGTGTAAGGTACACCAGCTTAATTTTAAGCTTATATTATGGGAAAGGCAAAAGTGAGGCGCTCGTAGCCAGTTGTACTCACTGATCGGCAAACAATTAGCGAGCAAAGCATCCCTTGGCGTGGTCCGTCTATGGATGGGTGGCTGCTTAGTGGTATTTCAATTGAGTATCTCCGTGCTTTAGAGGGCACGTAAAAAGTTGGTCTCAGCTGCTATCAACTGGCAGCAGTCGTTAAGCTAAGTCGGAAGCGTTCGGGCGGCTTTCAAACTTTGATACTAGGTTGGCCACTCGATATAGAATAGAATTATGGGAAAAGTCTTAGTATGTACTAAAAATAATACACAATATTCATTGATTTATTTATTACATTCAGACATTTTTAAATTTATATCTGTACAATATACATAATTGTTTATTTTTTATTTTCGACATAACCTCGATGGTAAGTATTTATACATTTATTAGTGATGGTAAGTAGATATACATTTAGAAGTGCATATATTACCGTTAATGTCAGATATGAATGTTAAGGGCCACTAGCGTAGTGTTCCGCTAGAACTAAAATATTTCAATAATTTTTTCATCAACGAAGATTCAATAAGTCGTCGTGGAATGTGTTATTATGAACCATATAATTATGATCCATACACAGGTATGGGTGAAATTATAAAATAAAAAAAAATGGCAGTTGTAGAGACTGCTGATAGAAGTGAAAACTAAGAACTTTTAGTATTAACATTTTAAATTTCATAATGTTTGAATTAAAATTATCAACATCAATCTAGTTTTCACAGCTATTGACACTCCGAGCAACAATTGTATGCATGTTTAAATGGTTTTTTAGTACTCACTATTGTACTGCACAATGATTCTACAATTAAACGATTCAAATAATAATCAAACAAAACACGGCCGCTGCGTGTCATGAGCACGTTGGTGACGCGACCCCATAAAATTTCCCCCAACCAAAAAGTGCCCAACGCGGCTAAAGAAGTTTTCACTTCAATAAAAACTAACATTCATCAAGCTCGGTGGTTTATAATGTAAACCAATATATCTTAAGATATATTGCGCTTTGGACAGTCACAGGAACATAATTATTTTATGCCAGAAAATATTTGTTTGTCAGTTGAGCATTAGGACAGCGTCCTTATTTAAACGTCCTAAATGTCCGTCATTCACTTCCGGTGTTAGAAAGGGTCATATACAATCAGCCAGAGTGTGTGATCAAATTCCGGACATGACATGAAATATATTGTTTTTTTATAAATAGTATGTATAACTTTAACGCAGGAAAACACCATGCGAAAATATTATGCATACCTGAGAGTAATTCAAAATATTTTTAATGGCATGTGAAAGCGTGAGGGACAGGAGGCAGGCATTCTGTGAAGGTATCACCGCTTTGTCTATTTCTGCCGCCAAACAGTAGTGCGTAAGCACTCTTGCGTTCTGGTTTGAAGGACATTGAAGGCAGTAAAATTACTTGGAACGCCAAGTAATTATAATGATGAGACTTACCATACCATTATCTCACAGAAAACCAACGTAATGTAGCGACTTGCTGCTGTATTTCGTAGGATGAGTGAGATATCTAGAGGCCCAAATCCAGGGGGATTGGAGATCCAGAATTGTCTCGGGGTGATGAGCGCAGTCCAGCGACATGCAGTGCTTTTTAGTTCTGCTTCTGTTTATGAGCAGGCTTACCATCAGGCGAGCGACCTGCTCGTATCGTCATTAAAACTAATAAACATCAATTTATATTTAGTTGTAATACAAAAAATAAAATGTGGAGTAAAAGTAAATATTCGAAACACAATTCTCCATACTGAATATATTAAATAAAACATCATAAAGGAATAACTCCGGGTTATTCATTTTACCTCTTTTATCTTTTGTGAATACATTCTTTATCATGATTTCAATTACGCTTTTTGTATTCTAACGGTTAATAACAAAGATAATTAATATATTTTCAACAAACAGAGTATGTGCCTACATATGCATATGATTACACATGTAAACCTTACAAATATTCTTACTATAGAGTTCTTATAAAAGATTTCCAATTTAAAATCCAAGGGGTAATATTTTCCTTCATTAAAATATACGCGTCATCAGTAGCAGTATATTACTTCAAATAATCAGAAAAAGTTAAAGGTTATTATAATAATAATATCTGCTCTTCAACCATTTGCCCCTACCTACCTAACCCCTACCCCATTGCCAGGCATAGGCCTCTCCTTCTAACCTAAGCCTTACTCTAGCACGTTGGTCTAATGTGAAATGGTAGACTACAACCACCTTCAGGTATGCATGTTTCCTTCACCATTAATCTACTTTAAACACAGAGATTATGAGAGTTAAAAATTGACAACATTTACACCAGAGTTACATTAACGTATTTATATATGTGTTATTTATTTGGCACATCTACATAACTATATATTCACAATATTAAACGTGTTTTACACCAAATTATTTTTTTATAAAGAGTTAATACTTTTTTTCATTTATTAAAAAAAAAAAAACATTTTTAATATATCCCAAGATGTGTTTGGTGTGAAAAAAAGATCAGGTGAATAAGAATAGAATATAAAATAAAAATATAGACGTATTTATATTTACATTATGAATATTATGTTACAATATTAATTTTATATCCTATCAGAAGTTCAAAACTCCCTTGTCGTCTTATCAAATAGTGCAACATACTTAAACTAAACTAGTTATAATTTAAGTATATGTATAGGTTTACCCCAACTAAATAGGGTAGAGTGGACTACGGCGCATACTACCCCATAATTATGAGTGGAAATCGGAACCGGTGGCAATACACACCAGACTTAACAAGTTATTTATGTGATAAAGGCATTTATTAAAGAAACTTGATATCCGTTGTTATTTAATGCCTGGCTAACATAACATAAACTCACGCTTGTATATTGTAGGAAGAGGTGCAACTAGTGCATCTATGTTTTGCCGATCGTATTTCCATTATTATTAGATTGAATGACGAGACGAGCAGGTCGCTCTTATGATGGTACACGCATTAACAGAAGCAACTCCACACAGAATTTTGAATAAAAAAACTGCATGGCACTGGCTACGCTCGTCACTCCGAGACATATGATGTTAAATCTCATAATATCATTTTACTGGCTTCAATTACTTTCAAATACAACAGTGCAACACCGCTGCTTAGCAGCAGACAGAGACAAAGCGGTGGTACCAACCCAGACGGTTTCTCCCATATGAAGGACTTACCACTTTTCAGCTACATCGGTCTAAGTTGCGCATGTATTTTGAATAAAAAAGAATTCATTAAGAGACTTCATCTTGTGTCACAGTGCGATACAGTAATAGTTTTGAGAGGCTTACAGACATATAACCTCACTAGTTTTTACTAAGTATGCTATCTACATTACTTGCTGATAAGTCCTGAATCTGCAACAACGTGTTTGGGTTAAGAGCACAAGAAAAACCTTTACTTTCGAAATCGTTGAAACTTCAATTTTAATTCTATGTAACTATAGATTAATGAAAGTGACTCGAAACACAAAACAGAGTCTAAGTTAGCGACTAACTTTGGCTAACTAAATTACTGGAGCTAACTTGTGCATCTTCCACTTGTCCACTATACCCCATTAACATAGTAATGGGGTAAACTCAATTTCAGCGAAAATTAATGTTCGACATAATATTTCAACCGTCTATTATTACTTATATACATTATATACTATCTTCAAAACATATAAAGCGATATTATGTACAAGAGATTTTACAAAGCTCATAAATAAAATGTAATTTAAAATTGAGCAAAATATTATGTGTGTTATTTATTTTTATAACTTTTCTGGAAAATATAATCATATTGGGGTACAGGAAATGGCATACGTTAACGTCGTGTTAATTATGGGGTAAAAAAACATTTCAAACCCTCCATCCTCCTAATTATGACCATCGGAAATTATTAATATTACGTTAAGAGGAAATTCAACCCCAATCTTAATATTGTTTGAACCGAGAAACATAAGTAGCTCTTTCTTAAATGAGTGGTTAATCGAAATTTAAGAGGGGCTTAAAAATTCCAGAAGAGCAGTTTAATAGGAAGTTTTCAACTTTATTATCGCTTTTCCGGTAAAAATATATTAAATTTTTCAGCTTCAGTGGGAAATGGTAGTCAAATTTATGTATTGTAAATTTAACTTATAAACATCGTTTTTTAACCTTTCAAGATCGTTATTGTAATTTGAAGGAGGTATGCGTAAAATTATTTAATTTTTTAGTTAAAAATTGTTTTAAATTACAATAAATAATAATTGACAGCCTCCGTGGCGCAGCGGGTGAGTAGCCGGCCGCGAAGCGAGAGGCCGTGGGTTCGATTCCCGCACCGAGACAAATGTTTGTGTGATCCACTAATATTTGTCTCGGGTCTGGGTGTTGTGGGACCGCAAGTCCCTCGTAGTTCCTGATACCCACGATACAGGTTAACCTAGTGTGGGGTCAGGACTATGTGTGTGACTGTTGGGTGTATTTAAAATTTTATTATAATGAATGGAAAAATATTTTCACTTAAAATAATTTACTAGGCATCTTTCGCGATAAGTATGGGGAAGGGCGAGAAAGACACCCGATGATACAGTACTACGATTTAAATTATGCGCTTCGCCAATCTTCGGATGTAATATGATAATGATGATCTAATATAAATCAGTTAGAACATTAGTTTTGTCGACTGACAGGCCCCAAATAGCCATAGACATTCATTGCATATTCGTACTAATTCATACATACGCACTCACGCCTGTAATCCCCGAAGGGGTAGGCAGAGGTGTAACCAGTACGCCCACATGTCGCCGAGCGTATCTCCGTCCCACGATGTGATAGAGGGCGATCCTATAGCCATATCGGGCACAAATTCCAGACTCCGGGCTGATACTGAGCATTTTGTAATAGAAAATCCCAATACCACTACCCGATCCGGGGATCGAACCCGAGACCTCAGCGTTGGCCTCAATTGTAACGCATACGCATTACAACTGCGCCACCGAGGCAGTCGTACTAATTCGTAAAAATTTAACATTATCCAAGCGCATAATTTACGTCATAAAACTGTACATACATTGCATTAATCGCTCTGCAGTTGCACTCACATACCTCATGAGATGACTAGCAACTGCGTGTGGACTTTAAAAATGTTGCCATATTACACTAAGAAGTTACGTCAAATCCTCAGCAAATGAGACCATATCACGATGTGTATGTTACAATGTATCTATCATATACTTTTGCATAGAATTATAAAGATTATCAACACTTATTGATGTTGCTTGATCAATATTATAACATTTGTATTTGGAGGCCCAAGTGTCTTTCGGTGTCCAAGAACCTCACCTGTTCTTAGTAACCCTGCTGACATACGAGGCTATGGCGATCCAGCAACCCACAATTCTATATGGTGGATTGGACTTAACCCTTCTTTCATGAGAATGGATGCCTTTAAATGCAGTGGTACATAATATAACATAAACTCACGCCTGTGTGGCCGAAAAGGTAAGCAGAGATGCAACTAAACGGTTCGCCACACTTTCATTCGTATTTTGCCATATCGGGCGCAATTTTCAGTCAAACAATCCATGTGTATTTTTTTAATTTGGGAAATGAAGAAAATGATTACTCGACTCGGGATCCCAAATCTCACGAATTTTATCCTAAGTAGGCAGCTAGGCCAGTAAACTTACCCCTCTATGGAAACATACCCCTTCATGAAATCTGGAAAACCGCTTCAAAAGTTTTTTTTTATATCTAAATGCCTACCTCATAACCGGCCGACTGCCTCGGTGGCGCAGTTGTAATGCGTACGCGTTACGATTGGGGTCAACGCTGAGGTCTCTGGTTCGATCCCCGGGTCGGGTAAAGTGGTATTGGATTTTTCTTTAAAATGCTCAGTATCAACCCGGAGTCTGGAATTTGGGCCCGGTATGGCAATAGGCTCGCCCCCTATCACATAAGGGACGGAAATACGCTCGGCGAAATGTGGGTGTACTGGTTACACCTCTGCCTACCCCTTCGGGGATTACAGGCGTACTTTGATGCATCTTAAAGACCTTAGAGATATATAAAACTTGAAACAAAAGGAATTCTAGCATCCGATACAATTCTCACGCAGCGTTAATGACTACAGAAGTATCATTGAGCTACTCGTAGTTGCTTCCACTGATACTCGGTGTAGAACTCCATACATATCTATACTGCTATATAATCGCTACTTTTTTTTATATAGTATAGGCCAGCAAACGAGCAAGTGGGTCACCTGATGGTAAGCGATCTCCACCGCCCATGTACGCACACAATACAAAAGAATTATGGGCGCGTTGCCGACGTTAAAGAAAAGGATAATAAGGGATTGGGAAGGGGAGGGGGATTTGGGCCTCCGGATATCTCACTCACCGTACGAAACGCAGCAGCAAGCTGCTACTTTACGCCAGTTTTCTGTGAGATAGTGGTAACGACCCGGACGAGCCGGCCCATTCATGCTGTAGACAAAATTGTCTACAGCGTGGCTCTACCACTCGTAAAATTAACCCTCCTCTTTTGTTCACAATGCAGACAAATATTTTTAAAGATTACTTTTTACCGTACGTACCTATAAAGGCTATGAAACCAGTGAGATCTTGGATTGAAATCCTAGATCAGGCATTCATAATTAGTGTGTTCAGTTTTCGGTTAGAAAAATTACACTCGAGGTGCCCGAGATTAGAACTTAAGCCTGGTATGGCGATAGGACCGCTCTTTATCACCGTCGTCTCCTCCATCTCGGCTAGAACTAAAAAGTTCGCAAAATCTTACTTCTGCCGGACCATCAACCTGTGAAATAGTTTGCTGGCCACGTGTTCCCTCCTTCCTATAATATGGGGTCCTTTAAACGGAGTGTGAAGAAGCAATTAGGCAGGCCGGCATAATTTTGCCGACCTACGATAGACACATCGTCTGTCATTGGTCGACAGTTTTTTGTATTGCGCTGCACTTACCATCAGGTGTAGCGTAGTCACTTTGCCGAGATAAGATAAAAAAAAATGGAATCAAATGAGCTGGGCGAACCATGTAGGTACTAATTGCACCTTGGACATACAGGCGTGACATTATGATTATTATGTACAATAGGGTAGTTGACTAGATTTTTTTTATTATTTAAATCAATAAGTTACGTTACTCAAAATCTATTGCAGAAAGAATTTTATAAATCGGACCAAAAATAAATAAGATAGAAGCCATTGAAATCCTGGAGAAGGGGTAATTGTCAAATGACAGACGATGCAACCTTTGACGTCACTGTGTAAAATGTTCATTATAGTGCACGCGTGCAAGCGAGATAGTGAGATATCCCTACTACGCACCCACTTTTCCTCATACCAACATTTAAAGAATAACTGCGGGCATATTTCTGAACCAATTAATTATGATTGTGTTTTAATAAAAGGGGTTCTTTTGCGTATCATTTTCTGTTGCTTATAAAATAATATATAAAATTCAATATAGGAAACTACCCTATTTATAAAGTAAACAATTTCTTCCATGGCTTTATCAATTCCGTCACATATTTTAATCGAGCAACACCAACGAATATTTAAAATATTAATAAACAATTACACCTTTATATAAATGAGATTACTGCGACATGTAACCACTACGTCATCGTAAAAGGCACTTTGATTGTGAATAATAGAGTCCAAATTGTAATGCGGCTCAAGTAAACTGTGTGGGATGTGCTACTCGTTACGGCATCTGCAACAAATTATACAGGTTATTTGTAAATGGCATTTACAGGGTCATGATGGGATGTATCATATTAATTGTTATGTATATAATAATAATAATACCAGCCCTGTATTATACATGTCCCACTACTGGGCACGGGCCTCCTCTACTGAATGAGAGGGGTTAGGCCGTAGTCCACCACGCTGGCCTAATGCGGGTTGGCAGACTTCACATACCTTCGAAATTCTTATGGGGAACTTCTCAGGTATGCAGGTTTCCTCACGATGTTTCCTTCACCGTTAAAGCAAGTGATAATTAACAATTAATATACACGTAAATTAGAAAAGTTAGAGGTGTATGCTCTTGGGGCTGGTTTCGAACCTGCGACTTTCGTCTCGACAGTCCACACCACTCCCACCTGACCTATCACTGCTTGTGTATTTGTGTAATTGTTATGTATGTCTCATTCAAAAGGTCAACATTTCTACAGAACAAAATGTTCACAACAACATGCTGTTGTTATACAATGATTTTAGATTGTTTTATAATAGACTAGCTTTTGCTCGCGGCTCCGCCCGCGTAAATAGACTTTTCCGAAATAAAACGTAGCCTATAACCGTCTCCAGGCTCCCATCTATCTCTATATCAAAATTCATTAAAATCGGTTCAGTGATTTAGGCGTGAAAGCGTAACAAACAAATAGAATGTTAATTCTTATACCTCCAAGAATAATATGTGTACAAAGATTCATGATGATCGGTTGAGTAGTTTTCGCGTGAAAGCGTAACAAACAATCTTACATTCACATTTATAATATTAGTATGATATAACATCGATAATTATTCAACAAAGTTTTGATTCTACAAGAAGATACAATTATCTTGTGTACATCAGGAAATCTTGACAGCTTCCGTGGGACAGTGGGCGAGTAGCCCGCTGCGAAGTGTGAGACCGTGGGTTTGATTCCCGCACCGAGACAAATGGTTGTGACCAACAAATATTTGTTTCTGGTCTGGGTGTTGTGGGGCCGCAAGTCCCTCGTAGATATTGATAATCACGATACAGGTTAACCTAGTGGGGGGTCAGGACTGTGTGTGACTGGTGGGTGTAAAAAAAAAAGAGACTTTAGGTTTCACAATATTCAGACTTATCCGCGACCTCTCGTTTCGAACGCGGCTACCCGCGCTACAAAACTACGAGGGCTTATTGTTCGGCAGTGTGCTGCCGAAATAATAATGAAAAATGTCCATGCCTTGTCGTGCTTAATTCCGTCCCATAATGTGATGAGAGACAAGTTTATAGACATATTGTACACAATATCTAATCTCCGGTAATCTCTCTCTTATTTAATTTGAAAACTCAACATTTTATTGCTTTGATCTGGGGGTATCACACATTATCGGTTATAAAGCAAATTTATACATACATACATACATAGACTCACGCCTGTTTCCCATAGAGGTAGGCAGAGACAACGGATTTCCAATTGCTACGATCCTTGCATACCTTGCAAATTTATGATGTACAATAATACAAAAATAACAGAAAATATACGTTTATAACGTATTGTAATTTATTTTCTTGTAGTTATAACATTACATATATTTTGATCGCGTGAAGTCTACAGACCTTTGGGGTAAGGGGTAACACGGTAGTAACAAGCTAATTACGCCTTAAGATTAATATCTCATACTAGTAAAGAACAAAATAATAATGTATACAATAAAGTGTTGTTCAGAAACATTAAATTATTAATTTAATTAACGAATTCTTGGAGTAACAGTAAATGTGGTTATGCACGCTTTAAGATTGATAGCATACAATTAGAAAGGTACAATAAGGGTAGAAATAAATGGGAAATTTCGAGGTAACTTAACTTATTTACACCGTCATTCTGTTTCTTCGGACTTAGTGAGTAATCTTGGAAACTTATTAGAAATGCTATAATTAACGCCAGAATCCAAGACTCTCATGTATACTACTAGACAAGCTGTGCAGTACAGATAAATTGTACCACTAAGTTGCGGTCAATTGACCGTAACTCAATATTACTATCTTGCTTACTCTCAACTGGAACCCCTATAGCGCTCCTTGTTTATGAGCTGTGAAACTCCCGCGTTATGTGACGCAATTTTACTTCTAAACAGCCCGTCTAGTAGTATACATTAAAGTGTTTGGCCAGAATATATTTTTTTATAGCATAGGCTGGCAAAGCTGTACTTAAGTGGGTTATGTGATAATGGGTAATCTCCACCTTCCATGAACATCCACAAAACCTGATAAATCATGGATGCGTAGCCAACCTTAAAAAAAAGGGATAATTAAGTGATCAGGACGGGGAGGGCGAGTTGGGCCTCTGTATATCTCACTCACCGTACGAAACGTAACAGCATGCAGTAATGGTTCAATAATTTGATGCGGTAGAGCCACATCAGGCTGTCACCACTGTCTCACAGAAAATCGACGTAAAGTAGCAGCTTGCTGCTGCGTTTCGTACGTTGAGCGAGATATCCCGAGGCCCAAATCCCCTTGCATTTCCCAATCCCTTAATTATCCCTTTCCTTTAAAGTCGTCGACGCGCCCATGATTCTTGTGGTATAGTGGGCGTATATGGGCGTTGTAGATCACTTACCGTCAGGTGACCACTTGCTCGTTTGCCGGACTATGGTATATAAAAATTCCTTTTGTGTACGGAACCCCAGAAGATAGTTGATCGTAGATTTTAGGTTGAGTTTTGTTACAATATTTGAGCCTAAGAACCATTATATTTTTTTACTAAACTACTACCAACATATCTATGCTATGTAAACTATTTCGATCAATTAAATCTAATATATAAAATTCTCGTGTCATAATGTTCGTTCCCATACTCCTCCGAAACGGCTCGACCGATTTGTATGAAATTTTATACGCATATTCAGTAGGTCTGAGAATCGGCTACTATCTATTTTTCATCTCCCTAAATTTTAAGGGTGGTCCACCCTAATTTTTCCTAATGACGGGACTCGCTTGATGCGACTAGACTACTTTAATCCTGGAAATAGGCATTCACGCGGGCGGAGCCGCGGGCAACAGCTAGTAATTTTATAAAAGTAACGTGGCCAAAGTTATTGTTATCCAAAACAAAATTCCAAACCGAATATCAATATCAATTTTAGTTGAAAAATTGGGGTAAAGGGTAACTAGGGGTAATTTTAACAGCTAATGCAAGCTCGTTTTTAGAATGATGACACACCGTTCGAGATATTAAAACGAATGAGGAAATGGGGGTAAAATTGAACTTATTACCATAATATTGTATAATGTGCTCAAGTAAAAACGAGACGCACAACTTCTGAACCAATTTACATAACAAATTATGGAATTTCAACAACGTTATGTACCGTTTTATAATTCTTATTTCGCTGTAATGGAATGGATTTGAATTAAATGAAGACGTATTGGAAATAAAGCGTTGGAATATTAAGGGAAAATGTTGATGGGGTGACGAGCGCAGTCCAGTGTCATGCAGTGCTTTATTTAAAGTTCTGTGTGGCGTTGCTTCTGTTTATGGGCAGGCGTGGCGCTTACCATCAGGCGAGCGACCTGCTCGTCTTGTCATTCAATCTAATAAAAAAAATAAAAAATTACACAGAATTTTTAAATTTAAGATTTAAAGTGTTCTTTAGACTACTATAATTGTCTCGTTTAGACGAACTGATAATCCAATGAGATTCTGGGTTCAAATCCCTGTTTAGACAATCACAATTTAGTCAAAGATATTAACGCGGGGTAGGACCTTAATACAATAACCTATTTTAAAATTACCCTACGTTGCATGTAACCTGATAAGCCAAGGGGCATCGATTTTAATTAAATAAATATAATAATTTAAAGCGTAATATTAGGTCGAGAAGGTTTTAAATTGTAAATCAAAAGGGCTATAGTTACATTCTCATATCCGGACATATTGTAAAATTCAATGCGAATGTAGTATATACTACTACTAGCCCTGTATTATATACGTCCCACTGCTGGGCACGGGCCTCCTCTACTGAATGAGAGGGGTTAGGCCGTAGTCCACCACGCTGGCCTAATGCGGGTTGGTAGACTTCACATACCTTCGAAATTCTTATGGAGAACTTCTTAGGTATGTAGGTTTCTTCACGATGTTTCCTTCACCGTTAAAGCAAGTGATAATTAACAATTAATATACACCTAACTTAGAAAAGTCAGAGGTGTATGCTCTTGGGGCTGGTTTCGAACCTGCGGCTTTCGTCTCGACAGTCCATACCACTCACACCTGAGCTATCAATGTAGTATATAAATAAGGAAAATACCAGTAAACTCATTTTTTCTATCAGTACCCTAACAGAAAATAAATAAATTCAATTATTTTAAATTGACTGCCTCGGTGGCGCAGTTTAAATGAGTACGCGTTACGACTGCGGCTAACGCTGAGGTCTCGGGTTCGATCCCCGGGTCGGGTAAACAGGGGTAATAGGCTCGCCTCCTATCCCATCATGAGATGGAGATACGTTCGGCGAAAACTGGGTCTACTGGTTACACCTCTGCTTACCCCTTCTATTTATTATTTATTTATTATGTAGTATTTTAAATTATATGAGACTGTTGCCATTATTTAATTTATTAATATATTTCTTTGAAAACAAATTTTAAGCAAATTTGACTATAATTTTAAATTTCTTTCAACATGCTATTGTTACAAAATTATTAATATACTGATACTATTATATTACTGAGCATTTCGTAATAGAAAAACACAATACCACTTCACCTGACCCGGGGATCGAACCCGAGACCTCAGCGTTAGCTTAATCGTAGCGCGTACGCATTACAACTGCGCTACCGAGGCAGTATAAACATAGTTATGATTTTAGTCTATTAGAGCCGTGTATGGAAGGTCTAGAAGCATACCACTGCTGAGCGATTGAAGCGAATCAATCCAAAAAACTCAACAAATTCTGGTAGCGGGATTTGAGTGGTAGAGAAACGCTGTAGACAGTTTTATCTACAGCATGAATGGGCCGGCTCGTCCGGGTCGTTACCACTGTCTTACAGAAGATCGGCGTAAAGTAGCGGCTTTCTTGAGACTTAAATCTCCCCGCCCTACATAATCCCTTAATTTTCCTTTAAGGTCGGTAACGCGCCCATCATTCTTCTGGTATGGTGGACGTACTGGACGGTGGAGATAAATTACCATCACGTGCCCCACTTGCTCGTTTGCCAAACTACGCTATAAAGACCTGGGAATCGAACCCAGTTTGCCACTGGTTTCACAGCTTAAACCACTAAACCAACGACGACGACGCGTTGATAATCGTTAGGTACTTACTGTTCTTACTAAACATATATGAAGATATGTGTGGGCGACTGGCGACATAAAGCCGCACAGACATGGAGCGCTCGTGCGGGGGCCGTGTGGCCAACGTCGCCCTGCACCGCAGCGCCAGGTACCCGCGCTGCGTCGGGTAGTCATCAGGGTATACGTGCAGGGTGCGCCAGGACGCTCGCAGGCCGTCCGCGTCGGCGCCAGACACGTGCGTCTCGCTTGTGATCATTGGATCCTGTTACATTATAATAATTACACCCAACAGTCACACACGTAGTCCTGGGGCGGTACCGGCTAATTTGCCGAACTCCGGACTTAAGCAAATCGATGTTCGATTAGAGAGCCAATGGTTCTGTCGTACCACCGAACGACCGATTTATGACGTCACATGAACTTCAATAAAACAGATTTATTCAAATTAATTAATGCCGCCCGCGGGCGATTAATCTGAATGGACTTGAACGCCGGCAGAGTTGATGAAGTTCGGCGAATTTGCCGGTAACGCCCCTGACCACACACCAGGTTTTTTTTTATAGTATGTATAGGCCAGTAAACGAGCAAGTGAGTCATCTGATGGTAAGTGATCTCCACCGCCCATGTACGCCCTCAATACTAAAATAATCATGGACGCGTTGCCAACTTTAAAGGAAAGGGATAAGTGAGGGATTGGGATGGGGGAGGGGAATTTGGGCCTCCGGATATCTCACTCACCGTACGAAACGCAGCAGCAAGGTGCTACTTTACGCCGGTTTTCTGTGAGACAGTGGTAACGACCCGGACGAGCCGGTCCATTCATGCTGTAGATAGAACTGTCTACAGCGTGGCTCTACCACTCAGACACACAGGTTAACCTGTTCTTTTCTTTCTTTCGTATCACCTTGTAATACGGGCACAGCTTGCTGCTGAGTTTCTTGACGCTGACACTAGATCGGAATGATATTTTGAACATTTAAAATTACGAGAATTGGCCCCCCAAGTCTTTGCGCCTACGCTATCTGTTATGCTTTTCCTGTTAAATCAGCGTCCATGCTTAATCTGACATTGTGAGTATTCGTAGGTGGTTAAGACCACTTACCGACTGACCCATTTGATGGTTACCCAGCTTATGCTATAAAAAGTTTTACAGACTGCAAAATAAAATAGAAAACACTTAAGTGAACAGTTAGTATATACCATTTAAGGGGCAGTAAGGGCCACAATGTAGTTAGTGGCAAATGAATTCTGCATAAAGTGGGAATTGCGTGACACAAAGCCATTTAAAATAGGCACTGTAACGTTATTGTGTGTAAAACATTACAGCTGTTTGTGGAATAAAAGCCTCTCTAAATACACGTAATTGGGAAAGGAGATCGAAATTTTATCAACTAAGACAGAATTATAAATAAACAGTATTTAAAATAACAGTAAGGACTGCCTCGGTGGCGCAGTTGTAATGCGTACTCGTTAAGATTAAGCTAACGCTGAGGTCTCGGGTTCGATCCCCGGGTTGGGTAAAGTGGTATTGGGTTTTTCTATTACGAAATGCTCAGCATCAGCCCGGTGTCTGGAATTTGTGCCCGGTATGGCGATAGGCTCGTCCCTTTTCTTATTATGGGACGGAGATACGCTCGGCGAAATGTTGGTGTACTGGTTACACCTCTGCCTAACCCTTCGGGGATTACAGGCGTGAGTGCGTATGTATGTAATATTTAAAATAACTGTAAACAACAAAACAATAAATGCTTAGTCTATTTATTGCCAAGCAGTAGTGTGTATACTGTTGAGTTCCAGTTTGAAGGACATTGACATTACTAGGCATTATGAGACTAAATGTTTTATGTCTCAGGATGACGAGCGCAGTTCAGTGTCATGAAGTACTTCATAATTCTAAATTTTGGTTGGTGTTGATTCTGTTTATGGGCAGGCGTGACGCTTACCATCAGGCGAGCGACCTGCTCGTCTCGTCGTCTAAAGCTAATAAAAAAACAAACAATATAATCCTGAACCCGTATCGTAACGTGGATACGTTATGATGTATCAGGAACTACGAGGAACTTTTGGTCTTTCAATGCCTGGGCACGAAATAGATACTATGAAATATTAACTCTCGTATTCGAGAGGTCGTCTGGATGGGCACCACCGCTTTACCTATATCTTCGGTTAAGCATTAGTGTGCAAGCGAAATGAAATGAAATAGTTTTATTAATCACTACTTTTTGCTCGCGGCTCCGCCCGCGTGAATAGACTTTTCCGAAATAAAACGTAGCCTATAACCATCTTCAGAGTCCCATCTATCTCTACATCAAAATTCATCAAAATCGGTTCAGTGATTTAGGCGTGAAAGCGTAACAAACAAATAGATAAAAAAAACATAATAGTAACATAAAAGTATCCTATGTTACTTCTTATACCTCCAAGAATATGTGTACAGAGTTTCATGATGATCGGTTAAGTAGTTTTCGCGTGAAAGCGTAACAAACAAACTTACATTCACATTTATAATATTAGTATTAGTATGATGTAGGCAATTAAAATAGCGCTTAAGACAAGTCAGTACACAATAAAAAACTGATGTATAGAAATCATATCAACTAATATATACATAACATACATAGCATCGTCAAAATACACTGGGCAACTATAAATTTTACAATATTTTATATGGAATAGTCCAGAATTGTTAAATATTATTATTATTTTATTTATGGGTCGATATGGACCATAGGTATTACCGAAACGGTAATACCTATGTAAGACTAGTTTTATAGTAATACTATGTTTCGGTTTGAAGGACGTTGAAGTCAGTGTACTGGTTATTTTGAGTACTAATAAGTCTTGAGGTGGTGAGCGCAGTGCACTGTGCCCAACACTGTGCCATATTCTTTTCTTTGCGGTGGTAGTTTTAAAACACGTGCCGTTTCGGTAATGCCTATGGTCCATATCGACCCTTAAAAAAGATGAAAAAAAATAATAATAATAATACTTAACAATAGGGTAGTTTCCTATATTGAATTTTATACATTATTTTATAAGCAACAGAAAATGATACGCAAAAGAAACCCTTTTATTAAAACACAATCAAAATTGGTTCAGAAATGTGCCCGCAGTTATGACTTTAAATGTTGGTATGAGGAAAAGTGGGTGCGTAGTAGGGATATCTCACTATCTCGCTTGCACGCGTGCACTATAATGAACATTTTACACAGTGACGTCAAAGGTTGCATCGTCTGTCATTTGACAATTACCCCTTCTACAGGATTTGAATGGCTTCTATCTTATTTATTTTTGGTCCGATTTATAAAATTCTTTCTGCAATAGATTTTGAGTAACATAACTTATTGATTTAAATAATAAAAAAAATCTAGTCAACTACCCTATTCTGGACTATTCCATAATAATAATATTGTAAAATTTATAGATGCCCAGTGTATTTTGATGATGCTATGTATGTTATGTATACATTAGTTAATAGGACTTTATATACATAAGTTTCTTTATTTTGTATGGACTTATCATAAGCGCTATTTTAACTGCCTACATAAAAATAATATTAAATACACCTAACAGTCACACACATAGTCCTGACCCCACACTAGGTAAACCTGTATCGTGGGTATCAGGAACTACGAGGGACTTGCGGTCCCACAACACCCAGACCAGAACAACATGATTAATAAATAATCTATTTCATTTAATTTTCTGTACTTTATAATCCAAAGTTCTAAAATCCATCTGGCAACCTACTTATCTCGTCATTTCAGCGGATAAAAAGACTATCTCACATACATTTCTGTACACCAAATACAAAAAATAAAAAACCTTTTTGTAATAATTTTATCTAGGTCTATATTAGCCCTCGTATAAAACTAAGGCTTTCATATTACGATCTCTGTATCCCGCAGGCCTGTAGCCTATTTTTTTATACAACCCCAGCCCGTATCTGTGTTTTATGCCTACATTCGTCTCCCTGCCCACCGCTTATCGCTCCAGATTGTCTGAACAATGGTTCCGAGATGTACATACAAACAACACAACCTCATCCCATTTAGATATGAAATATCAAACGTATTTTCTTTATTTTTACAAGACACGGGCCTAAATAAATTATATACATACATACATACATACATACGCACTCACGCCTGTAATCCCCGAAGGGGTAGGCAGAGGTGTAACCAGTACACCCACATTTCGCCGAGCGTATCTCCGTCCCACAATGTGATAGGGGGCGAGCCTATCGCCATACCGGGCACAAATTCCAGACTCCGGGCTGATACTGAGCTTTTCGTAATAGAAAAACCCAATATCACTTTTACCCGACCCGGGGATCGAACCCGAGACCTCAGCGTCAGCCACAGTCGTAACGCGTACGCATTCCAACTGCGCCACCGAGGCAGTCAATAAATTATATATTTTTTGTATTTATATAGGTTTTGTTTAAATGCTATTTATCATTATTTCCTTGGTCCGATTTTGTAAATGATAAGATAAAATTAAATCAATGTATGTTAAAATGCAGTGATAGCTCAGCGGGGAGTGGTATGGACTGTCGAGACGAAAGTCGCAGGTTCCAAACCAGCCCCAAGTACATACACCTCTGACTTTTCTACGTTATGTGTGTATTAATTGTTAATTATCACTTGCTTTAACGGTGAAGGTAACACCGTGAGGAAACCTGCATACCTGAGAAGTTCATCATAAGAATTTCGAAGGTATGTGAAGTATGCCAACCCGCATTAGGCCAGCGTGGTGGACTAATGCCTGACCCCTCTCATTCAGTACAGGAGGCCCGTGCCCAGCAGTGGGAAGTATATAAGACAGGGCGAGTATTATTATTATGTTAAAATGATTAAAGTTATGCACTTAAGCGTGATAATGATCTAATGCAGGCCTGTTACAACATTAAATTATATATTTACTTATTTTTCTCGGACCTCAATAGTGGGGTTATTGCATATTAGTTAATAAAAAAGATTACCGAAGCGCATAACATAAATCATAGTACTGTAATGAAATTGAATTTTACAAAGTGGTAGGTACCTCGTATGGGAGAGACCATCTGGGTTGGTACCACCGCTTTGTTCATTTCTGCCACCAAGCACAGTGTAAACACTGTTGTTTTCCGGTTTGAAGGACATTGACACCAGTGGAAATTACTGGGCATTATGAGACTTAAAATCTTATGTCTCGGAGTGACGAGTGCAGTCCAATGCCATCGACCCCAAAACCTCAGCGTCAGGCTCAGTCGTAACGCGTTCGCATTACAACTTCGCCATCGAGGCAGTCAACAAAAGGAAGATATTGCAACAATTTCATCCTGCTACCTATTACGCTTCAAAACATTTTACGAGTGGTAGAGCCACGCTTTAGACAATTTTGTCTACAGCATGAATGGGCCGGCTCGTCCGGGTCGTTACCACTGTCTCATAGAAAACCGGCGTAAAGTAGCAACTTGCTCCTGCGTTTCGTACGGTGAGTGAGATATCCGGTGGCCCAAATGCCCCTCCCCTTCCCAATCCCTTATTATCCCTTTCCTTTAAGGTCGGCAACGCGCCCATAATTCTTTTGTATTGTGGGCGTACATGGGCGGTGGAGGTGACCCACTTGCTCGTTTGCCGGCCTATACTATAAAAAAAAAAGGTAGGATAGATAAATAGACAGACGCAGTAGGCTTTATAATACAGTTGCGTGGGTTTCCTTTAGGCACGGAACCCTAAAGCAAAAAATTATATACATACGCACTCACTAGCCATAATCGTAACACGTACGCATTACAACTGCGCCACCGAGGCAGTTTCAGCAAAAAATAATTTAATAAATAAATACATCCAACAGTCACACATATAGTTCTGACCCCACACTAGGTAAACCTGTATCGTGGGTATCAGCAACTACAAGGGACTTGCGGTCCCACAACACCCAGTCCCGAAACAAATATTTGTGGATCATACAAACATTTTGTATCGGTGTGGGAATCGAACCCACGGCCTCACGCTTCGCAGCCGGCTACTCGTCCACTGCGCCACGGAGGCTTTCAATCTTATGTTAAATCCCGTATTATGTTTAAAACAGGAAAATAAACATAATCGATATGATATAATAGTTGAATTATCGCGTGTTCGTGCACTCGTTAAAAAGTAATTTTTCACAGCTTTTCCACTAGTCGCCCGGGTGGTATGTAAAAAAAGCTCGAAAAGCTCAGACCCTCATGCAAGACACATTTTCAACGTCAAACGGTAATATTAATGACCTTATGCAAAAAGCTTTGCGTGTTCTTTACTCTAGTTGAACTTTCCGAAAAGCTTCGAGCTTTGATAGATCGCGGTCTTCCCTCAATCACCTAGGGAGATTTAAGTGATTATGACACCTTATGTCTCAGGGTGACGAGCGCAGTCCAGTGTCATGCAGTGCTTTATTTAAAGTTCTGTGTGGCGTTGCTTCTGTTTATGGGCAGGCGTGGCGCTTACCATCAGGCGAGCGACCTGCTCGTCTTGTCATTCAATCTAATAAAAAAAAAAAAAAGTATTTTTGTTTATATGAGCCCTTTATTATATAAATAATAATAATTATAAATACACCCAACAGTCACACACATAGTCCTGACCCCACACTAGGTAAACCTGTATCGTGGGTATCAGGAACTACGAGGGACTTGCGGTCCCACAACACACCCACCTACGAACCCAACTGGCTATTCGCCCGCTGCGCCACGGAGGCTGTCCTACTGGGCATGGATCTTGCTGATGAGAAGGGTTTAGGCCTTAATCCACCAGGCTGATCTTACGCGCGTTGGTAGACTTTACATACCTTCGAAATTCTTACGAAAAAATCTCAGGAAGGATTTCCTGACGATATTTTCTTTCGCTGTCAAAGCGAACGATAATTAACAATGAATATACACGTAATTTACAAAACTAATTGGTATGTGTCCGAAAGTGCCCTAGGGGTAGTGTTCAAACTAGCGATCTCTGCTTATCGCAACATAGGTCGTTGATTAACTTAAATAATCAATGAGGAAAATACTTTTACTGTAATTTACAAAACTAATTGGTATGTGTCCGAAAGTGCCCTAGGGCAGTGTTCAAACTAGCGATCTCTGCTTATCGCAACATAGGTCGTTGATTAACTTAAATAATCAATGAGGAAAATACTTTAACTGTAATTTACATAACTAATTGGTATGTGTCCGAAAGTGCCCTAGGGCAGTGTTCAAACTAGCGATCTCTGCTTATCGCAACATAGGTCGTTGATTAACTTAAATAATCAATGAGGAAAATACTTTTACTGTAATTTACATAACTAATTGGTATGTGTCCGAAAGTGCCCTAGGGCAGTGTTCAAACTAGCGATCTCTGCTTATCGCAACATAGGTCGTTGATTAACTTAAATAATCAATGAGGAAAATACTTTTACTGTAATTTACATAACTAATTGGTATGTGTCCGAAAGTGCCCTAGGGCAGTGTTCAAACTAGCGATCTCTGCTTATCGCAACATAGGTCGTTGATTAACTTAAATAATCAATGAGGAAAATACTTTTACTGTAATTTACAAAACTAATTGGTATGTGTCCGAAAGTGCCCTAGGGGCAGTGTTCAAACTAGCGATCTCTGCTTATCGCAACATAGGTCGTTGATTAACTTAAATCAATCAATGAGGAAAATACTTTTACTGTAATTTACATAACTAATTGGTATGTGTCCGAAAGTGCCCTAGGGCAGTGTTCAAACTAGCGATCTCTGCTTATCGCAACATAGGTCGTTGATTAACTTAAATAATCAATGAGGAAAATACTTTTACTGTAATTTACAAAACTAATTGGTATGTGTCCGAAAGTGCCCTAGGGGCAGTGTTCAAACTAGCGATCTCTGCTTATCGCAACATAGGTCGTTGATTAACTTAAATAATCAATGAGGAAAATACTTTTACTGTAATTTTTTGAGTGGTATAGCCACGCTGTAGATAAAAGTCTGGGCCGGCTCGTCCGGGTCGTTACCACTATCTCACAGAAAACCGACGTAAAGTAGCAGCTTGCTGCTGGGTTTCGCACGGTGAGTGAGATATCCGAAGGCCCAAATTCCCTCCTCTTCCCATTCCCTTAATTATCCCTTTCCTTTAAGGTCGGTAACGCGCCCATATTTCTTTTGGTATTGTGGACGTACATGAACGGTGGAGATCACTTACCATCAGGTGACCCTCTTGCTCGTTTACCGCCTTGCTATAAAAAACACCCGCTGCCCTTTACCCGCATTGGATTGGCGTATTTTTTACATCTGATCGTTGGCAAGGGGGCATTTGAGTGACCTTAGAGTAAGTAACCTGCGTCACGCATACTTATCCGCCAAAATACAAGTTTGTAGGGTTTGTGGTTAGTCAATACTTGGCTTTATAAATAAATAAATGTCTATTCTGTTGTCTCTGATACGTGGTCTCCACAGCCCATGTATGCTGACAATACCAGAGGAATTTATGTAAGCAGTGTCTTGATTGACACTATTTTCTAAGAGACCGTGTATTTGATACTGTTCTCAATCTCAGGTGCAATGTGGTCACTTTACCAAGATAATAAAATCTTTAAAATTTACCCAGATCATCCCGACAAAAAATACTAAATTTAAAGTTATTAAGTGCTAATAAGAGTGAGATATCCAGGGGCCCAAATTCCCCTCCCCTTCCCAATCCCTTACTTGTCCCTTTCCTATAAGGTCGGCAAAGCGCCCATGATTATTTTATTAGTATTGTGGGCGTCCATGGGCGGTTGAGATCACTTACCATCAGGTGACCCACATGCTCGTTTGCCGGCCTATATTATAAAAAAAAGTGTGCAGTGTCGCAATGTGCGAGCTGGCTATGAAGCGAGATCCATAAATCTATGTTTTGGGTCTGGGTGTTTTCTCCCCAGAAGGGTTGACGTTATGCTGGCGGCTGGTCGTAAAAACTACAAGCGAAATCATTCTGTAACATATGTTAAAAGCATGTTGTGCCGACCTCACTACCAGTGCGATAAGGACAGTGGAAGAAAAAGTGCTAATAACAATTGATAACATCGCAAAGTGGCGAATATCATAAAAAGGCGTCAAAGAATTTAAGGAAACTGTATTCGTTCATCATAACACCCAAAATTCGCAATGAACACGGGCAATCATGGAAAAATTTAATTTATTCCGTGTCAGGAACCTTTCACAAAGGTTTTGGGTCGACACCAATAGCGGAAATTAAACATTACATTTAGAACATACCCTTATGGAGGATTTCGTTAGAAATTGAGCAAATTTCTGTAATCTCCGAGTGTTACGAGAAGAATTAAAAGGAATGTAATGGATCACAAATAACTGGTATTTTTTTTTAACGGCGACGAGCATATAGTGTAGCTATTCCGCCAATGTCACGTGGTGGACTCGTATTTTTATTGATGTTTTATGAGTGGTAGAGCCACGCTGTAGACACTTGTCTACAAGCATGTATGGGCCGGCTCGTCCGGGTCATTACCACTGTCTCACAGAAAACCGGCGTAAAGTAGCAGCTTGCTGCTGCGTTTCGTACGGTGAGTGAGATATCCGGAGGTCCAAACCCCCTCCCCTTCCCAATGCCTTAATTACGAGTATCCCTTTCCTTGAAGGTTGGCAACGCACCCATGATTCTTTTGGTATTGAGGGTGTACATGGGCGGTGGCGATCACTTACCATCAGGTGACCCACTTGCTCGTTTGCCGGACCTATGCCATAAAAAAAGAAAAAAAAAGATAAATGTTATGGGTTTACCGACAATTTAGTGTCAATCCTGTTGTCATAGCTGAATTTGATTGAATTAAATTATATTTTTTAAAGTACTCAGTAGACATCTTTCCTCTCTGTGTATAACTTAGCATTGTGAGACTTAACAACTTATGTCTCGGGATGTTGTTATAATATCAAAATATATATTATCTACATTTTATTATACCATCTGTATTCCATTGGATTGATTAACTTCTTTTTTGTATCCGGCTGTAGTAGTTCGTAACATCAATCAATGTATATTTGAATTAAAATATAAACTCTCTCTTCCGTTTCCTGTCTGCAAGCAGGATGTATCATTTCACCGGATTACGAGCGCAGGCCGGTGCCATGTAGGGCTTTGATATTCAAATTTCTATGTGGTGTTGCTTCTATTTATGCGCAGGCGTGGCGCTTACCATCAGGTGAGCGACCTGCTCGTTTCACCATTCAACATTTTTTTTTTTTTATTGTAGCTTGGCAAACTGACTACGCTACACCGGAAGTTAAGTGCAGCGCAATCCAAGAATACTGTCGACCAACGACAGACGATGTGTCTATCGTATCGGCAAAATTATGCCGGCCTGCCTAATTGCTTCTTCACATTCCGTTTAAAGGACCCCATATTATAGGAAGGAGGGAAAACGTGTGCCGGCAAACTATTCCATAGCTCGATGGTCGGGCAGAAGTAAGATTTACGAACTTTTTAGTTCTAGCCGAGATGGAAGAGACCACGAAGCTGTGGTGGAATAATAAAAAAATACTTCTTATAAAACATGATAAAACACCGCAATAATAAATCTATAATAAGAATGTCTAAAAACATGAACCATATAATGCGAAAATGTAGTGGGGTAATATGTGACCCCAATCAGAGGTCGCGCGGGTTACGGCCGGAACCGGAAGACGGTTAAATTGCACGTGTTATTTACATGAATGCCGTGAAAACATGTTGCGGTTGGCAAAAAACTTGATAAATTGCTTTCGGAACGTTGGTATTTTATATCTGCCATGCCATACGATTAATGGTATAATATTAGTGGTTAGGGCTGAATTTGTGTCGTGGTTATGCTCAAATGGATACGTTTTCGTATTAAAATAACAGCATACGCCTATATCCCAAAAGGGGTAGGGCCCCCTCTTTCATAAAATAAAACACAGAAAATGCCAAAATGATTCATTTACTCCATTAATTCTCGTATAATCATACTTAATATTATAAATGTGAATGTAAGTTTGTTTGTTACGCTTTCACGCGAAAACTACCTAATCGATCATCATGAAACTTGGTACACATATTCTTGGAGGTATAAGAAGTAACATAGGATACTTTTTATGAAAAAAATATCTATTTGTTTGTTACGCTTTCACGCCTAAATTACTGAACCGATTTTGATGAAATTTGATGTAGAGATAGATGGGACCCTGGAGACGGTTATAGGCTACGTTTTATTTCGGAAAAGTCTATTCACGCGGGCGGAGCCGCGAGCAAAAGCTAGTATTCCATAGAGGTGCTTTACCGAAAATGTTGGCAAGTTCTGTGTTTCCAGCTAATATTAGCAACGCAAATGTGAACTTGTATTATATGCTATTTTAATAATTATGATTTAACTGACCGGAAGTATACTAATATTGTCTCAAAGTGAACGAAGTCGCGAGCTTTACATGTTGTTACTGCTATAGGCTTTCAATGCCTAAACTTGAAAGACATGCGGGGCATTCTTTGGGGACTGCCGAAGTGAAAACTAAGTAACTTGTGAATTGTATCGTCGAGCTATTAGATTATTATTTTTGAATATTTTTGGTTTGTAAAGAAGTGTTAATGAATGAATTTAATTTGTATATATATAATGTATGCTAAAAACGCATGGAGCTATATATATATATACATATATACACAGTATACACATAGCTCATGGAAAGCGTTCGGTGACGATGACGCGAGTTCCATGATTTTTGTTCAAAAACAAACTAGTCCTTCACTCATAGTTCGCTGAACTTACATTTCATTGCGATACGTCCCTGTAATCCCTGTCCAATACGATAACAGACTAATCAGCAATCTGTTTCACCAGCCGTGTACGTGATTCGATCAATAACTTTTGATATAGATATTTCTTTAAGTTTCTTGCATGTGTATGGGATGTTTGTATAGAGCATCGAAATAAGATGACAAGAAACGTAACTCAAGCAAAAAAACGACCCCACCAAAATCTGTGCAAGGGGGCGGGGCTATAAAAGTCTGTACAGCGCGTTCATTCATCAATTCATAAAAATTGATTCATGATCTCTAGTTAACATTTAATACGTCTAATTCTTTGCGCAATGCAGAACTTTGTGTCTCGATCTACATATTTTATATTTAAACATTAAGTTTTATGAAATAAAGTTGATTTTGAACGTTCATAAATTTTTGTTACGTGTATGAGTGTTACGTGTGATTTTAACTTTGCATGTGTAGGTGGAGCCGTATTTTTTGGCGTTCGCATTACAACTGCGCCATCGAGGCAGTCATATTACAATAAATGACAGTTAATTATAAATTTATTGTAACAAGCAATACTTGACGATATCCACAGATCATCTTTGGGGAGAAAACACTCTGACCCGAAACAAATATTTATATATTAAACAAACATTTGTCTCGGTGCGGGAATCGAACCTGCGGCCTCACGCTTCACAGCCGGTTACTCGCCCACTACGCCACGGACGCTGTCACATATATTTTTAAACTTAGATTACACTTCTTCTTCTTTCTTTATTTTATGGCCTTTGCGGTAGATTACACTTAATAGTCGGGAGCCATCAATAACTTTGAAGTCGCATTCCCGTTTTAATTTGTAAATTTAAGATAAACTATTTACTATTGAAAGATGTATTAATTAAATTAACCCTCACTAAATTATAAAGATACCCAACTGTAATTAAATCACATCATAGTTTCGTGAAATATTCACAAATCAAATTTATAGACAACACAAACTTCGTCAAATTAATTATGGAACCGTCTAATCGCATTATAAACTTACAAATTGAGTACTGAATTATAAATTATTAGATTTTGATAACGATATTTATAATAACTGCCTCGGTGGCGCAGTTGTGATGCGTACGCGTTACGATTGAGGCCAACGCTGAGGTCTCGGGTTCGATCAAACCCGGGGTTGGGTATTGGGTTTTTCTATTACGAAATGCTCAATATCAGCCCGGAGTCTGGAATTTGTACCTGGTATGACGATAGACTCGCCCCCTATCACATAAGGGACGAAGATACGCTCGGCGAAATGGGGGTGTACTGGTTACACCTCTGCCTATCCCTTCGGGCTTTTTTTTATAGTATAGGCCGGCAAACGACCAAGTGGGTCACCTGAAGGTAAGTGATCTCCACCGCTCATGTACGCCCATAATACTAAAATATTCATCGGCGCGTTGCCGATCTTAAAGGAAAGGGATAAGTAAGGGATTGGGAAGGGGAGGGGAATTTAGGCCCCCGGATATCTCACCCACCGTACGAAACGCAGCAGCAAGCTGCTACTTTACGCCGGTTTTCTGTGAGATAGTGGTAACAAGCCGGACGAGCCGGCCCATTCATGCTGTCGACAGAATTGTCTACAGCGTGGCTCTACCACTTAGAAACTACAGGTGTGAGTACGTATGTAAGTATTTATATTAACTAGTGGTGATGAACTCCGTGGCACAGTGGGCGACGAACACTCTTCACTTCACTCTTTCAGGCTCACAGAAAACCGACATAAAGTAGCGGCTAGCTGCAGCATTTTGTACGGTGAATGAGATATCCGGAGGCCCAAATCTCCTCCTTTCTGAACCTCTTAATTATTCCTTTCCTTTAAAGTCGGTAACGCACCCAGATCAGATAAAAATGGGTATTACAAAAATAATTTGTCTCTGTGCGGAGAGAACCCGCGGCTTCACGTTTCACAACCGACTTTTCATCCGTTGCCAAGTTTTTTTTTGCATAGGCCTGCAAATGAGCCAGTGGGTTACCTGATGGTAAGTGATCTCCACCGTCCATGTAGGCCTACAATACGAGAAGAATCATGGGCGCGTTGCCGACCTTATAGTCCCGAAAAAACTTATTGGTTGAATGGGAGCAGATAAAAAACCGCGGGAACTCGGATTTCCAAATCGGAAAATGTGTGAATTTTTTTCTTCAAATTGTCCCAATTTGCCCGGTATTGGATTTGTGCTTAATATGGAGACAATCTCGCCCCTTATTACAAAGTTATCCTGAGTTACCGTGGGCGCATCTGCCCCTTCTTTCGTCATAAATCTGCCTCTCAATTAAAATATCTGATCTTATTTAATTTTCACTTATGCAATTTAACAACTGCTCTGACTGACTGCCTCGGTGGCGCAGTTGTAATGCGTACGGGTTACGACTGCTGTGCTAAGGTCTCTGGTTCGATCCCCGGATCGGGTAAAACTGAAATTGGGTTTTTCTATTACGAAATACTTAGTATCAGCCCGGAATCTGGAATTTCTGGCATGACGACAAGCTCGCCCCCTATCACGTAATGGGATGGAAATAAGCTCGGCGAAATGTGGATATACTGGTTACACCTCTGCCTACCTCTTCGGGGATAACAGGCGTGTGTGCGTATGTATGTACTTTCAAAAATATGTGTGCTATTATCGATTGATCAAATTAACAAAGAATGCTTTATGTATTCGACATGATATTAATGAGATACTGGTCTAAATAGCCGTCAGGTCCACGAAACTGTTGTCAGAGGACACTCCATTGTACTTAGCTCGGCCATTGTACAATCGGCCATTTTTTTGCCTAATGAATAATGATTCTTCGAACATTCTGTAACTCTTGGGATTTAATTTGTAAAAAGGGATCGTCTGAAAAGGTCGCATGTACTTTTATACGTAATAGTATTTCTTGTTCTGAAACCAACCCCATGCATTTGATTTTGCAAAGTTATGTTGGTATACTTTGTTAATCTTCGCTTGCTTTAACCATGCATGCTCAAATTGATTTGTATTAATGTAGTATCAATTTTGTAAATCAGTTTTGAAAAGGGCAACGTTAGAGTTTCTTGTCTGTTCTTCTCTAGCGAAACAGCATTCCGAGCTGGCGGTAGAGTTAAAATTTGACTGAATATAAATGATGTATAACATTTATGGATTCAATAAATAATTTGAATTTGAATTTTATGACTTAAACATGTAATGAAACTTGCATACTTGAAAATGCCCTCATCATCCTCAAATATAAGATATTAAGTCTCATAATGCACAGTAATTTCACTGGTTTCAATTTCCTTCAAACCGAAACGCAACAATGCTTACATAGTACTGTTTAGCGGCAGGAATAGACATAGCGGTGGTACCAATCCAGACGGCCTCTCGCATACGAGGGATTCACCACCTTGTATCCAAATATTATACAATCTAGCCTGCCTCGGTGACGCAGTTGTAATGCGTACGCGTTACGACTGAGACTGACGCTGAGGTCTCGGGTTCGATCCCCGGGTCAGGTAAAAGTGATATTGGGTTTTTCTATTACGAAATGCTCAGTATCAGCCCGGAGTCTGGAATTTGTGCCCGATATGGCTATAGGCTCGCCCCCTATCACATCATGGGACGGAGATACGGTCGGTGAAATGTGGGTGTACTGGTTACACCTCTGCTTACCCCTTCGGGGATTACAGGCGTGAGAGCGTATAATCTAGCAATTTTAAATGGCGTCATAAAATTTAATTTTACAAAACCATTCTTATCTGTTAACAGCCACGTGCAGATCTAGAGCGAATTGTTTAATGCCATCTAGCAAGCAAAAACGGCTTTATTTACATATTTTTCACGTAATGAATAATAAAAAATTCATAACATTTAATGTTGGAGTTTGACAGTAAAACATTTTATCTAATTCAGCCGTTAAAACTTTGATCTTTATATTCAAACATCGGCGGATAACGCAGTTTTTATCCTTTCGTTCTTGCCATAAAGTTGGTGAGTTAGTTTAATTTTATGCGCATTTTGAACGAACACTTTTTGTGCGTAACGAGTTTATAAGAAGATGGATTAAAAACATCGAAAATCGACGTCAAAACCGGAATCGTGATGAGGAGATTCCTACTTTTCCGACCCTCATCCCTGTACCATCAGAAAAAACTGTGAACAAATATTAAAATCGAACATTTGTCGGAATTATGAGTGAACATACGTAAACAACATATAATTTACAAACCTTTATTCATTCGGGTATTTTAAAATGAAGTTATTTTTAGTCGCCTTTTCTAAAAATAGTCTGTGTTATTTTTCTTTTATTTAATTCTTGCACGATAAAGTTCTTACACTGAACCTGATGTTAAGTAGGTATTTGAGTGGTAGAGCCACGCTGTAGGCAGTTTTGTCTACAGCATGAATGGACTGGCTCGACCGGGTGGCTACCACTATCTCACAAAGTAGCAGTTCTATGCTGCAATTCGTACGGTGAGTAAGATATTCAGAGGCCTAAAATCCCCTCCCCTACCCAATACCTTAATTATCCCTTTCTTTTTAAGGTCGATAACGCGCCCATTTTCTGGTATTGTGGACCGACCTGGGCGGTGGAGATCACTTACCATTAGGTGACCCACTTGCTCATAAGCTTCTCTACGCTATTCCACTATCATATTTGCATCATAGATATATGACGTCATTTATGATCCTATGTCACAAGCATGCTGTGAAATAGGACCATAGGAAATATGATCATAGATAATTAAGAAGTTTTTATTGCTAATACACTGTCATACATTTCTCTTATATCTAAGAGTAGTATCATTTTTATATGATAGTGGAATAGCGGCCTTAAAACACAGTGCAGACATAACGTCAACCATCAAAAGAAATTGCGTCTCTCTTCGAAAATATACATATATAACCTTTACTATATAAGCCTTCACACCTGTATCCCCAAAGCTATTAGTACTATAACTCGACAGCGTCCGTGGCGCAGCGGGCCAATAGCCGGTTGCGAAGCGTAAGACCGTGGGTTCGATTGCCACACCTAGACAAGTGTTTGTCTGATTCACAAATATTTGTCTCGGGTCTGGATGTTGTGGGACCGCAAGTCCCTCGAGTCGGTAGCTATGTCGCTGTCTGTTAATTAAAATTGTCGTCTCATCCCATGCCATCATAAGATGAAAATAAGCTCAGTATAGTCCTGACCCCACACTAGGTTAACCTGTGTCGTGGGTATCAGGAACTACGAGGGACTTGCGGTCCCACAACACCCAGACCCGAGACCAATATTTGTGGATCACACAAACATTTGTCTCAGTGTGGGAGTAGAACCCACGGTGTCTTGCTTCGCATCCGGCTACTCGCCCACTGAGCCACGGAAAATCGTTTCAAAATGTCACTAACGCATCACTGGAGTCACGGGAAAAAGCAATTTCAAAGTTTTACAATAGCATCACCCTCCTTAATTACCAACCTTTCTCACAATCATTCATTTTACCCTCCCAACCCGACTTACTGAACAAATCCCCGTAAATCTGTTACTATAGCATTTCTTTTATTACAACCCTTAGTGGAGAGATGATCTCCTCATATGAGGGTGAAATGCGCAGTCAAACTAAGCTTGGAATAAATTAAAATGAAGCTGCAAATATTTGCCATACAACAGTGACCGTCACTAATGTGATATGAACTTAATCAGCTTAAATATGGATAGTTTATACATACATACGCACTGACGCCTGTACTCCCTAAAGGGGTAAGTAGAGGTGTAACTAGTACACCCAAATTTCACCGAGCTTATTTCCGTCCCATGATAGATATGGGGCGAGCTTACTGCCATACCCGATTATTTTTGAGTGGTAGAGCTACACTGTACACATTTTTGTCTACAGCATGAATGGGGCGGCTCGTCCGGGTCGTTGCCACTTACCACTGTCTCACAGAAAACCGGCGTAAAGTAGCAGCTTGCTGCTGCGTTTCGTACGGTGAGTAAGATATCCGGAGGCCCAAATCCCCCTCCCATTCCCAATCCCTTAATTATCCTTTTCCTTTAAGGTCGGCAACGCGCCCATAATTCTTTTGGTATTGTGGGCGTACATGGGCGGTGGAGATCACTTACCATCAGGTGATCCATTTGCTCGTTTGCGGGCCTATGCTATTAAAAAGACAAACCGGGCACAATTCTAGACTTCGGGTTGATACTAAGATATTGGCATTTCATGATAGAATACCCAATCTTCAGCACACCAATCGTACCACGTTCCAATTACAAATTCAAATTCAAATCATTTATTCTGTAAATACATACATACATACATACGCACTCACGCCTGTAATCTCCGAAGGGGTAGGCACACCCACTTTTCGCCGAGCGTATCTCCGTCCCACAATGTGATAGGGGGCGAGCCTATCGCCATACTGGGCACAAATTCCAGACTCCGGGCTGATACTGAGAATCTCGTAATAGAAAAACCCAAAATCACTTTACCCGACCTGGGGATCGAAACCCGAGACCTCCGCGTTAGCCTCAATTGTAACGCGTACGCATTACAATTGCGCCACCGAGGCAGTATTCTGTAAATTGGATTATAAATATCACTTTTACATGTCAATAATTTTTTATGCTGAATTACGACTGCACTACTGAGGCAGTGGATAGTTTATATATTACAATTTTATATACATGATGGTTTACATGCTAGAGGCATCTCTAACGGTCAAAAATATGATACAAAGATGAGACATTGTGAGTGTATTTAAAATGACTAGCTTCAATGTACTTCAACCCGAAAAATTGTGTTTACACACTGTTCGGCGGCAAATATGATAATCCATTTGCTTGTTTGGTAGCCTCTACTATATAAAAAAGAGAGAGATATATATATACAACGTATTATAGGAAGGGGCGGGCAAATTTAAGCAATGTATAGTATAAGTATTTTATCTCCCATAGTACCAAATCTGATTGCTTTGCTAGGACAATAATTATAGAATTTTCTTTTTTATCGAAAGAGTAACATGTCGATATCGACTTTCAACTTTGGACAACACTAAAAGATAAACAATGATACTATAGACCTCCTTTCATATAAATATTTTATAATTAAAAAAAAATATTAGACAGTTGTCAAATGTCAATATTTATTTGACAATATTTGACAATATTGTCAAATAAATATTGACTGCCTCGGTGGCGCAGTTGTAATGCGAACGCGTTACAATTGAGGCTAACTCTGAGGTCTCGGGTTCGATCCCCAGGTCGGGTAAAGTGGTATTGGGTTTTTCTATTTCGAAATTCTCAGTATCAGCCCGGAGTCTGGAATTTGTGCCCGGTATGGCGATAGGCTCGCCCCCTATCACATCGTGGGACGGAGATACGCTGGGCGAAATGTGGGTGTACTAGTTACACCTCTGCCTACCCCTTCGGGGATTACTGGCGTGAGTGCGTATGTATTTGACAATATTTAGTTCGGCAATTTCTGATTTTATGAAGTATGATTACGAGTTCAAAAAATATGTTGTATTTGACTAAAAACAAGTGTGATGTATTGGTATTTTGTGTTGGTGCAACTGATAACAGCTTTTAATAGGATCGTCGACTGTATTAAGCCAAATTCATAGATGGAAGACCAGAGAATGAAGTCTTTAAAATGCTTCTAGAGGATGGTACCTATATCGTCTTCAGCACACAATCACCTACAGGTGTTCATTTGTGTATAAATAACAAGTTAAGTATACATATTTCCGTAGAATTACGTACATGTTATTCAAGTCTATTAAAAAGTGAGTGTCGTTCATAATAATTAATAGTGATGTCATCAATCTGATCGATCTTAATAAACGAGTGATTGAAATTATCGTGAAATTTTTGGATGTCTTGGTTTTGAAAAGACCCGGTACGTAAGTACTAATTGTAAGGTGTATGTAATGACCCTAAAATATGACCACACCTTTCTGTAACACGTTGTATATATTTTAAGTCATAGGCCGGCAAACGAGCAAGTTGGTCACCTGATGGTAAGTGATCTCCACCGCCCATGTACGCCCACAATACCAAAAGATCATGGGTGCGTTGCCGACCTTAAAGGAAAAGGATAATTAAGGAATTTGGGAAGGGGAGGGGGTTTGGGCGTCCGGATATCTCACTCACCGTACGAAACGCAGCAGCAAGCTGCTACTTTACGCCGGTTTTCTGTGAGACAGTGGTAATGACCCGGACGAGCCGGCCCATACATGCTGTAGACAAAAGTGTCTACAGCGTGGCTCTGCCACTCAGAAACTTATACAACTCACTCAGATATAGCAGACAAAGCGGTAGTACCTACAGAGATTATCTCTGACACACGAGGAATCTACGACCTAGTAAATAATTTAATATACGAACCCAAGTTAAGTGCCCATCACCAGATATTATTACACATTAAACTACACTTCGACGCGATTGAGCCATGAAACCCTTTAAATATCGTTAAATGCAAAATCACGTTTCATATGCGTAGATGAGATATACTGGTATAGTATCCGGTGGTAGATTTAAAACACGTGCCGTTTCGGTCATGCCCATGGTCCATATCGACCCCCCAATCTAAAATTCATATAAATATTGGACTTGTTGCAATATTTAAAAATAAATAACTGCCTGGACTGGACTGGCTCGGTGGCTCAGTTGTAATGCGTACGCGTTACGATTAAGCTAACGCTGAGGTCTCGGGTTCGATCCCCGGGTCGGGTAAAGTGGTATTGGGTTTTTATATTACGAAATGCTCTGTATCAGCCCGGAGTCTGGAATTTGTGCCCGGTATGGCGATAAAAATACATACTGACATAATAGGTACATACTACAATTACTTTTAGGCTTACTTCCAACAGTGGACGACAACAGGCTGATATAATAATAATGGCGATAGGCTCGCCCACTATCACATTATGGAACGGAGATACGATCGGCGAAATATGGATGTGCTGGTTACACCTCTGCCTACCTCTTTGAGGATTACAGGTGTGAGTGCGTATGTATAAATAAATAAATACACCCGACAGTCACACACATAGTCCTGACCCCACACTAGGTTAACCTGCATCGTGGGAATCAAGAACTACGAGGGACTTGCGGTCCCACAATACCGAGACCTGAAACAAATATTTGTGGATCACATTTGTCTCGGTGCGGGACTCGAACCCACGGCCTCTCGCTTCGCAGTCAGCTACTCGCCCGCTACGTCACGGAGACAGTCATAAAATAAATTGATTTAGTGTAATTGCCTAGTGTATTATTAATGATGTTTTGTATACCTACATATGTTGAGAATATGGCTTATGAGTTTATGACGCCTAAATATCTAGCTTTTATTTTTGTACTGACTAGTCATGCGCTATTATAGTTGCCTACATGATCATTAAACGATTTTATTCTTTTTTATAGTGACTGCGTACTAAGGCCATAAATCCGATGAGGCTCTGGGTTTGTTTTCCTGGTCACGTAATCATTTCGAGTTTTAATTCAAATATTATAGTAGATTGGTAGAGCCATGATGTAGACTATAGCATGAACGTGCCGGCTCGACCGGGTCGATACCACTGTCTCACAGAAAATGGAAGTGAAGTAGCAGCTTGCTGCTGCATTTCGTGACATTTCTGGAGGCCCAAATCCCCCTCCACTTCCCAATCCCTATTCCCTTTCTATAAGTTTAGCAACCACACCCAATTATACATGAATTGCCCGGAATTTGAAATTGTATGAAACATGATACTGTGAGCCGCGGGTGCAAGTATTTGTACCTCTGCGTACCCTTTCAGGGATATAGGTGTGATTTTATACAATATAATAGATGCGTAGGTGTAAACTGTGCGTGGTAAATTATTTATATTAGACAATTACGTTGTATACAGTTTATTAATATTATGTTTAATATGAGAAGACGAGACAGAAATGTAGAATAATTTAATAAAGCAGCTATTTAATTAAGATCGGCTTTATTAAGTTTGATAACCTTTTTTATAACAAAAACGATTTCTAAATAAGAGTAATGTGCTGTCGAAAAGCAAAAATAAACAACCGAATTAAGAATTTCGTCCTTTTTGAAGTCGGTTAAATAGACGACGAATATATTTTTTACTGCCTCGGTGGCGCAGTTGTAATGCGTACGCGTTACGATTGAGGCTAACGCTGAGGTCTCGGGTTCGATCCCCGGGTCGGGTAAAGTGGTATTGGGTTTTTCTATTACGAAATGCTCAGTATCAGCCCGGAGTCTGGAATTTGTGCCCGGTATGGCGATAGGCTCGCCCCCTATCACATCGTGGGACGGAGATACGCTCGGCGAAATGTGGGTGTACTGGCTACACCTCTGCCTACCCCTTCGGGGATTACAGGCGTGAGTGCGTATGTATATTTTTCAAGCACGATTAGTACCTATTGTTTAGTCTTTTTAAATGACCTTTTTGGGCGGTTAATGTCAGACTACTCCTAGAACTGTCTAACATGGGTTTATTAAAAAATGCAGGTCTTATGATAAGCGCAACGCCTATCAACCTGCTCAGCTCGTCACTCAGTCTAATAAAAAAACATTGCTAGAGCAGTTCTATTCAAATAACCGAACATAGTCTGAGTAGTAGACCCACACGGTAGACAATTTTGTCTACAGCATGAATGGGCCAGCTCGTCCGGGTCGTTACCACTGTCTCACTGAAAACCGGCGTAAAGTAGCAGCTTGCTGCTGCGTTGCGTACGGTGAGTGAGATATCCGGAGGCCCAAATACGCATCCCGTCCCAATCCCTTACTTATCCCTTTCCTTTAAAGTCGGCAACGCGCCCATGATTATTTTAGTATTGTGGGCGTACATGGGCGGTGGAGATCACTTACCATCAGGTGACCCACTTGCTAGTTTGCCGGCCTATACTATAAAAAAACATATAAAACATTGCTTTATGATTGTGAAAACCATATACATTACAAAATGTCTAATATGACTAATATCTTACCTCCTGAGGTTCAGAATCGACGAACCAGTCGATGGTGGCTGATGGTAGCGAGTAGTCTGATGTGCAGTTGACCAGGGCTTGTTCGCCAACCTGCACCAGTGTCGGCAGACCCATGATCAGTGGATCGTATTCTGGTAACACTGAAGGAAGAAAAGATAATGTTCATAATCAAAGAACAATGGTACAATTTTACAAGGTGGTAGGTCCCTCGATTGCGAGAGGCCGGCTGGGTTGGTACCACCGCTTTGTCTATTTCTGCCGCCAAGCAACAGTTTGTAAGCACTGTTGTGTTCCGCTTTGAAGGACATTGAAGCCAGTGAAATTAGTGGGCAATATGAGACTTAACACCTTATGTCTCGGGGTGACGAGCGCAGTGCAGTGTTATGCAGTGCTTTGTTATTTAAATTTCTGTGTGGCATTGCTTCTATTTATGAGCAGGCGTGGCGCTTACCATCAAGCGAGTGACGTGCTCGTCTCGTCATTCAATCTTATAAAAAAAAACAATGTCTCCTGTTTTTTTATCCTGGCTCGGCAAAGTGACTACGCTACACCTGATGGTAAGTGTAGCGCAATCCATGAATACTGTCGACCAACGATAGAAACTGTATCTATCGTAGGTCGGCAGAATTATGCCGGCCTGCTTAATTGCTTCTTCATACTCCGTTTAAAGGATCCCATGTTATAGAATTATGATTATTTAAATTATGTTTATTCTGAAGTGATTGAGATATCAGTGGAGAGAACTCCAATATTTACTAAGCTTTTTGGCTTTGTCATACAAACCAAATAAAAATATTGCAATAGTATTTCAAATCTACCAGTTTTTGTATTCATACGCACGCCTGTAATCCCCGAAGGAATAGGCAGAGGTGTACCCAGTACACACCACATTTATAATATATCTCCGTCCCATGATGTGATAGGGAGCGACCCTATCGCCATACCAGGCACAATTCCGGAATGTGGGCTGATATGAGGATTTCGTAAAAAAAACAAATATCACTTTGACCCGAGCTGGGGATTGAACCCGAGACCTGAACGTCAACCTCAGTCTCTCTTTTTTGTATTCGACGGTTGCTGAATGTTGTAAAATCGATTAACGACCATTTATTATTATTGTTCGTTGATCCACCCTCAGGACTTCCATACCTATTTCTCATATGATGATAAAATTGCTATTATTACTAAAGAAAAAAGACGTCATCACTCACCAGCCAGTGTCAAATTAGCATCCTGCCTAACCACAGCGAACCTTGGGCCTTCGCTGGACACTTCACATGAGAACTTGGCGGTACCACGGTCCGGTCGGACGGTGATGACACACTGTTCTAGATCGCAGGAGCTATTGGTGACAGACACTCCGCTACTGTTGAAAGCTCTGGTCTCGAACTGGAAACAAATGGAATCGTTGAAGAGGTAACCCAACAGTTAAATATCCTCGACGTCATTGGGGTAAAATCTGTAATTTGTAAATATTTGAATGGAATTTATTCAAACATGACTTGTTAGTTATTAAGTGTATAAGTCCCTCGTATGCGAGAGACCATCTGGCTTGGTTCCACGGCTTTGTCTATTTCTGCCAACAAACAGCAGTGTCTCTGCACGATTGTGTTTCGGTTTGAAGGATATTGAAGCCAGTTGTGAAGACATGTAAATGTGTAGCTTTAGTTAAATATTATAAGTTCCTTTATTATGTATTACCACTTTGTTTTCCTAAGAAAATAAAATAAAATTAAAAATTACTAGGTATTATAAGATTTAACAACTTATGTCTCAGGGTGACGAAGGCAATCCAGTGCCATGCAGCGCTTTGTAATTCAAAGTTATGTCTGATGTTGCTTCTGCTTATGGATAAGTGTAGCATTTACTATCAAGCGAGCAACTTACTCGTTTCGTCACACAAGCAAATAGAAAAACATATTGCTAGAGTAGCTTCGTTAAACAAATATTTTTTTAAAAGAATTCAAATCATCTTTGATTGAACCAGCTTTTAATTAAAAACTCCATTGAAAACGATCCCTCAGTTTGAGATACGAAATTATAGACAGACACACATATGGACACACAAAAGATTTAAACTTATAAAATCCCTCATCGTGTATCGGATGTTAAAATTCAGAGTGGCTAGCACGGAAAACTTGCGAAAAGTTATTCGAGCTGTCATCGACAACAATTTCTATGAGATTTTGGTACAGCACCTCTATCGTACGTAAATGAAAGCAATATCTATGGAATATATACGAATGATATATATGGAATTATCTATCGAGCCCTCGATACCTTTACATTACGATTTCGATAGTTTTCCGTGCTAGCCCCTCTGATCTAAGATATCACGAAAATACATAATTCTAGTAACATTTTCAATAGTTAGTAAATGTTAGTAGAATGTTCGGGCTTCGATTCAAATACATTATACCTGAATAGAGTGTGTGAGAGCGTATGGAATCCTATTAGACAATAACAAGATCCTGCAAGGGACCCGGGACCGCACTAACCACTTCGTTCTTGTAGTTTCTGCCTCTTACATCTTAAAGGTTTTTGAGTTCTGGGTACTATGTATAGTATATTTTAATTATGTCAAATATAGTACGTCCATCTTTTTTATCATAGCATGACAAAGTTTTTTTTTAATTGGCTTGAGTGACGAAACGGGCAGGTCGCTCGCCTGATGGTATGCGCCACGCCTGCCCAAAAACAGAGGCAACACCACTCAGAACTTTGAATTACAAAGCACTGCATGCCATTGGATTGCGCTCGTCACCCAGAGACATAAGATGTTAAGTCTCATAATGCCCAGTAATTTCACTGGCTTCAATGTCCTTCAAACAGGAAGACAACAGTGCTTACACACTGCTGTTCGGCGGCACAAACAGACAAAGCGGTGTACACGCATGTAATCCCCGAAGGGGCAGGCAGAGGTGTAACCAGTACACCCATATTTCGCGGAGCGTATCTCCGTCCCACGATGTGATAGGGGGCGAGCCTATCGCCATACCGGGCACAAATTCCAGACTCCGGATTGATACTGAGCATTCCGTAATAGAAAAACCCAATGCCACTTTACCCGACCCGGGGATCGTAACGAGTACGCATTACAACAGCGCCACTGAGGCAGTCAGTAATTAAGTAAATAGATAATTATTAACGAGTTACATTACCTTCAAACTCCATAATAATATACCAACTAACATTATAATGCTAATCTAGCCAAAATAAATTTGAAGTTCTAGACAGGTAAATCTGTGCATATAAATGAAAACACCTATATTTCGACCTCCCTTTATGCTGAGGTGCGTAGCGTAAGGGGTGTGTTAACCAAATATGTATTAAATTAATAATTTAACCTCCTTGTTAATTACTGGGTAAAGGTCATACTTCTAGTAACTTCTGTTTTGCATTTTGTGTAGTTGTCATTTGTGTATTATTTAGCTTAGCGTAGAAAAAGTTCACGCCTGTCTCCGAAGAGGTAGGTAGAAGTGTTGCGCCCACGGTTCTCTGCGCTTATTTCGTCCACAGAGCTATGCCTATTATATAGCTATATTAGGTGCAAATTCCATCTCCAGGCAAATCAGATGTGCCTTATAGCGTGCGAGCAGCCGGCTGCGAAGCGAGAGACTGTGGGTTCGAATCAGTTTTTCGATTCATCGAGACAGTTTTTGGGTGATCCTAAAGTATTTGTTTCGTGTCTGGGTGTTGTGGGATCGCAAGTCCATCGTAGTTCCTTATACCCACAATAAAGGTTAACCTAGTGGGGAGTCAGTATTATGTGTGTGATTGTTGTTTGGGTGGATGTAAAATATGCCGGTATTTTTTTAGAACGCTTCATTGGTCTAGTGGCAGAATGATTAGGCTGAGAAACCGTGAGTTCCTAAATGAAATTGAAATCCCTTGTGGGATCAGCACAATTTGTGTTATAGTTTTTTATTCCAAAAATCACAGATATGAAGCATAGGAATTTGGACCTAGTATCGTGATAAGACCCTCTTCTCTTACATTCTTCTCTACCACATAACGGAACTGAAAATTAGCTAGGCGTGGGTACACTACTTGCACTTCTGCCTACCCCTTCGAGGGCAACGACGTAAGTTTATATTTGTATACTACAAAATATTACACGTTGAAACCATCGGATGTAACGGTCGAAGAAGCAAAAATAGAATATAAAAACATATCCTAGTACGATATAATATTAACGGACGGAATCTAGGGCAACAAAATTATTTCTCGACAGAAAAGATATTAAAGCTGTTTAATAAGTAAAATGGTCGCGCAGAATATATCAAAAGTAGAATCCACTGGAATCCTGTATTAAATGGCAAATAATTTGGAAAAAGAGCTATAAGTAAAAATTTAAATCTATTCTGTACTGCCTCGGCGGCGCAGTTGTAATGCGTACGCGTTACGATTGAGGCTAACGCTGAGGTCTTGGGTTCGATCCCCGGGTCGGGTAAAGTGGTATTGGGTTTTTCTATTACGAAATGCTCAGTATCAGCCCGGAGTCTGGCATTTGTGCCCGGTATGGCGATAGGCTCGCCACCTATCACATCGTGGGACGGAGATACGCTCGGCGAAATGTGGGTATACTGGTTACACCTCTGCCTACCCCTCCGGGGAATACAGGCGTGAGTGCGTATGTATGTATGTATGTATGTAAATCTATTCTATACAAATAAATAAAATTGAAGTGTCTGTTTGTAATATAAAAAAAAACGCTTTTTACTACATGCATATGAATGTACGGTACATATACCAAAATAACATTTTTTTTCAATTTTTGTCTGTCTGCCTGTTGTTCCGGCTAATCTCTGGAACGGCTGGACCGATTTTGACGGGACTTTCACTGGCAGATAGCTGATGTAATAAGGAGTAACTTAGGCTACTAAGGTACTTTTTTATCCCGAAAAATGACATTCACGCGGACGGAGCCGCGGGCAACAGCTAGTTCTTAATAAATAACATTAAAATGTACATTCTACTTCCGACTATTCTACTAATATTAAAATGTGAAATTCTGGATGTTTGTTATTTTTTATAGGAGAAGCCGGCAGAGGAGAAGTGGTTCGCCTGATGGTAAATGATCTCCACCGTACATGAGCATCCACAGTATGGACGCGTTGCCGACCTTAAAGGAAAGAGATAATTAACAATATATCAAAATTTAAACTTGCCTAAAACAAAAATACCGTTTCTTTATTTTGCTATCTTAAGGAAATATATTTTTTTTTTAAATTTTATTACTAGTTTATTTCGGAAAAGAAAATTAAAACTAAAAAACGTGTGACGTCACATATACGGCTCAATGATATTTGTCCTTTGTCCACAAGTTAAAACTAACAATATTTCACAATGTCAATAATATTACTTTCTTTTTAAAGGCAAAGCAAAGGCATAATCATTGTTACGCCGTATATATGACATCATTTGGCGTTTACGTCTGTTTAGAATAAAATATAATTCAAAGCAGAAATCATGAACGAAAACAGCCGATATCCGAAAAAAGGAAAGAAATGGGTCTCTTTAATTTGGATTAAATTTAATTTAATCTACTAATAAAGGTATGTTGAAAAAATTAAATATTGTCAATTATAGAATTAAGAAGGGGAAGGAGATATCTCAGTCATCGTACGAAACGCAATCTCAAGCTGGAACTTCACGTTGATTTTCTGTGAGACAGTGGTAGCAACCCGATCGAGCCGGTCGCTTCACGCTGTAGACGAAACTGTCTACAGCGTGACTCTACCACTATTAAGTTTGCATGTTATTCAATCACAACTCACAAACAAGATTGGATGAAATATGGTAGGTACACTTTATTTATGCATTCGCAATTACGTCTGTAATCCCGAAGAGGTAGGGAGAGTTGTAACCAGTACACCCACATTTCGCCGAGCTTATTTCCGTTCCATGATGTGATAGGGGTGAGCTTATTCCCATACCGGGCACAAATTCAGACTCCGAGCTCATACTAAGCATTTCTTGCCATGCCGGGCTCAATTGCAGACTCTGGACTGATACTCGTACTAATCATTTCGTAATAGAAAAACCCAAAATCACTTTTACCCGAGCCGGGGATCGAACCCGAGACCGAGAGAATAAAGTTGATTTTAAACGTTCAAAAACTTTTATTGTGTGTATGAGTGTTACGTGTGATTTTACCTTTGCATGTGTAAGTAAGTGGAGCCGTATTTTTGGCAGATTCATATGAGAGTTATCGTTCTAGTTGTCTTATTTCGATAGGCAAACTAGTCAAACCAACACTTGTCGGTAATAAAATAACTGCAGAGATCAACCAAACCGTCCGATCCTGAATACGTATTATATCAAATATTACCATTTATATAATTTATTGTCCAAAAAGGATTATAGAAATGTTTTCAGTTGTTCAATGTACGCTTGAGTAACCGCGACGCCCAAAGCTACTTGTTTTAAATAATTCACAGCTGAATTATGATTACAGCCTGTATATTCGTTTTAATATTTCATAAGTACACATTTGTAACTGTGCTTTTGATTTGGGGCCCTAGAGTAAGCGTGTGTTGGGATCAGAAGGCCAATTCTCGTAATTTTAAACGTTCAAAATATCATTCCGATCTAGTCTCAGCATCAAGAAAGTTGCAAATGGCATACTCTTAAACCAATAATCAACGTTAAATGTGAACATAAATCGTAATGAGATTGAATGTAGAATAAGAGTTGACTAAAGCCAAAACGGTATAATGCTACTAATTTATGTTTTATAAATGTGTGTTTTTATCATCTTTTTGTTGTGCTATGTGTATGTGTGTAGAAAAATAAATGGTTTAAATGGTTTTACTGCTAATGCTAGGTGCATTTGACGTTGATTATTGGTTTAAGAGAATGCCATTTGCAACTGTCTTGACGCTGAGACTAGATCGGAATGATATGTTTAAAATTACGAGAATTGGCCTTCAGGTGAGTATAGATTATTCGACTTATTTGTGCGTAAGGTAATTAATATGCTTGATGTATTTGTACACAATGTCTGTCTGTCTGTCCATAGGCTTACGATGATGACTGACGCGACATTGCCACACAAATCTACGAGATTTGATAAAATACGAGATCATAGAGATATCTTGTAAGTATTTACAAGCTCGTGCCATGTAGCACGAAATGTATAAATTTTATTTTATTTTATTTGAAAAACAAACAGTGTCATTAATCTATAACATAAACAGTTATAGACAGATATTACAGATTAGTTACCTAATCACCATTTACATGTTTCCGCATCTTAATTAATAATAAATAATAATAATAAATAAATAAATACACCCAACAGTCACACACATAGTCCTGACCCCACACTAGGAAAACCTGTATCGCGGGTATCAGGAACTACGAGGGACTTGCGGTCCCACAACACCCAGACCCGAGACCAATATTTGTGGTTCACACAAACATTTGTCTCGGTGTGGGAATCGAACCCACGGCCTCTGGCTTCGCAGCCGTCTACTCGCCCGCTGCGCCACGGAGCTGTCAGGCTTGTTCATTTTACTTAAAAACTAGACTAAATAGATTAAAACAAAACTAAAATAATATACTCGTACAAAGATAACAAGAATTAGAACTGAAACAGTTATTGAACCGATTCAAACCAATCGTCAGTTATAGTACGCTTGTAAGTGGCTGAACTTGCATAAATAAGTCCAAGTCAGGGAAATCAACAAGTTCTTTAACGAAGTTCGCAGTACGGATGAAGAAAGTACTTTTTCTGTTTTTGGTAACAAATAAGTTTGGTAAATGAGTAGAAGTATCCATAAAGCACTAGCTACCACCCATTATCAACATCATCAGCCTATATTTGTCCACTGCTGGACATAGGCGTCTCCTAATGGTGTGCATTAGGCGAGTCTTTTTTTATACTGGCTCGGCAAAGTGACTACGCTTCACCTGATGTTAAGTGCAGCGCAATCCAAGAATACTGTCGACCAACGACTGACGATGTGTCTATCGTAGGTCGGCAAAATTATGCCGGCTTGTTTAATTGCTTCTTCACACCACTTCTACCACACGCTGGAAGATTTTTGGTGAGATATAAGTATCCTATATCCCAATCCAGGTCATGGTCTACCTATATGCCATTTCATTCTAAACTGTTCAGGTGTAAAGGCGTGATTGACTAACAAACATCCAAATTCACAAACATACAAATATCCAAACTTTTTAATAGTTGTAGGATTATTCTTTTATGTGAACATAATATGCTGCATGTTCGTTCCTTATTTATCCTACGTTATTCCTGGAACCGTTTTTTACAGAAAATATTATAACATAAGGACTGCCTCGGTGGCGCAGTTGTAATGCGTATTCGTTACGATTGAGGCTAACGCTGAGGTCTCGGGTTCGATCCCCGGGTCGGGTAAAGTGGTATTGGGTTTTTCTATTACGAAATGCTCAGTATCAGCCCGGAGTCTGGAATTTGTGCCCGGTATGGCGATAGGCTCGCCCCCTATCACATTGTGGGACGGAGATACGCTCGGCGAAATGTGGGTGTACTGGTTACACCTCTGCCTACCCCTTCGGGGATTACAGGCGTGAGTGCGTATGTATGTATTATAACATAAGGTTATATAATATTTACATCCGCCGGTTTCGTAACCCCATCGCCTAGTATACAGTATGCAAACTCAATTACGGAGCGTTTTTACGTATTTTTTCCCCCATATGAGCCGGCGGTGCTGCAGCGTGTATTTTTTTCATATTTATCGCTGAGGAAAAATTTCCACTGGTTTGATTCCGGGAGCGATGAGACGGAAAACGAGCTAATTCTTGGCATACGATACTTTGTGCTCAGTGTTTAACGTTGCAAATCATGTTTGATGTTTTTTTGCAGAGTTTATATGAGGAGTTTTGTTGTATTATAAGACAAGCTTTTGCTCGCAGCTCCGCCCGCGTGAACAGCCTTTACCGTTATAAAAAGAGTAGCCTATAAACATATCCAGGGTCCCATCTATCTCTGTACCTAAATTTATCAAAATCAGTTCAGCGATTTAGGCGTGAAAGCGTAACAAGCAAACAAACTAGCATTCGCATTTATAATATTGGTTTGGATTTGCATAATGATTACATATATGTTTAAGTACTGTACAGTCTTAATTTAATGTTGACTGTTGAGTGATGCTATGTGTTTTAAGGTCGCCAGAATTATGCCACCCTGAAGTAACTGCTTGTGGTCGGTAAATTACTATTCTTCTAATAATTAAAACCATTTTAATTTCATTCTTGTTTCTTTTTGCCTGGCGTTAACCCGGCTTAGTGCTAGGTTCTCATTAAAACAATAATTATATTTTTTAAACAACTAATCACATAAAAAATCACATACAGAGTTATTCACACGTGGTCAATTAAAAAGAAAACCACACATAAGATCAAAATCGAATTATAGGTGGGAAATCGGGAAAACTCTTTTTAAGTCAAATAGTACTTAAATATAAAAACCACTACATAATGTAAGCTTTCCCATTAAAAGGAACATAAACAATCATAATCATCATATAGAATTAAGTTGTAGCTCAGTGCTACGCTCGCTCGCTTCGAGCTAAGTGCTACGACATTTCGTAGCAGCGCTACGCATAATTGTTTACAGCGCGCTACAAGAGCTTAGAATCTATTCAAAAGGTTTTCGTGTTGACATTTCTTTTCATAAAAGAGTAAAATAGAAAATTCTGAAAACTCTATTTTTATTGCAATATCGCGCTTATTATGTGAAATGTATAAATGTAATTGTCATGTATTTCTTGGAAAGCTTTAATATTAGATAAGCAATATCATGTCTGGCTGTAATGAAAAATCTATTTATAATTTGGCCTATACTAGCTAATCTATCTAGGTATATTGTCTACCCCCATTGATTAATTATAATTATTTAAGACCCACTAAGAAGAAAAAAAAACATAACTTTTTGAACAGGATTTTAATTCTAAGACATTAGGATAATTAAGCTACAAATTATGAAAGAAGTGGTACAGATAAAGTAAAGTAGTAAAGGAAAGAGTGGTAAAGTGGTGTATAAATATCGTGGCAAGTGGAAATCCGCCTACTCCTATGGGAAACAGGCGTGAGTCTATATATGTACGTTTTATGAAGTATACCCACAATCCTATTCCTATTACTAATATAAAAGTAAAAGTAGTATACATTAAAGTCATATACATACAAGTCTTTGTTTTGGATGAAATTTAGATACAGGTAGACCATGACCTGAATTAGAACATAGGCTCCTTTTTATCTTGGAAAAGGCCGTATACACGGGCGGAGCCGCAAGTAAAAGCTAATACGAAATATAGTAACACTTTACACCTTTTACCTGTAGCTATATAAATAATAATACTAGCCCTGTATTATACTCGTCCCACTGCTGGGCACGGGCCTCCTCTACTGAATGAGAGGGGTTAGGCCTTAGTCCACCACGCTGGCCTAATGCGGGTTGGCAGACTTCACATACCTTCGAAATTCTTATGAAGAACTTCTTAGGTATGCAGGTTTCCTCACGATGTTTCCTTCACCGTTAAAGCAAGTAATAATTAACAATGAATACACACATAACTTATAAAAGTCAGAGGTGTATGCACTTGAGGCTGGTTTCGAACCTCCGACTTTCGTCTCGACAGTCCATACCACTCCCCGCTGAGCTATCACTGCTTTTGTTTTTTTTTTATAGCTATATGCTGTAAGATAAATATAAACATGCCCCTTCCAATAAAAAAATCCTAAACACATTACAACAAAATTGAATATCCACATTACACGTCTTTATCAAAACTATCCGACGCGAATGATGTTTAACGTCATCGTATTTAGATTATTGTGAAAAGAAATGTAAATGTGCCGCCTTTTTCCCTTTTATCGTGGATAGCTACGAATCTCGCCTTTGAGACGTAATTCGGGTTATCACTTCGGCAGGTATTTTTTTTAATGTTATGGGCTTTTAAAGCCCGTTAGCTGTTTAGGAAAGTGTTAGGTTTGAAATGGTCATGGAAGGAATGGCGGTTGATTCTAAATTGAAAGGGTATTTAAATGTTCTTTGAATATTCCAACGTTGTAAGGACAGAGTTGTAACTGAGTTGAGCCAGAGTCAGATTTTGTAAAACATTATTTATTTATAAATATACATACATATGCACTCACGCCTGTAATCCCCGAAGGGGTAGGCAGAGGTGTAACCAGTACACCCACATTTCGCCTAGCATATCACCGTCCCACGATGTGATAGGGGGCGAGCCTATCGCCATACCGGACACAAATTCCAGACTCCGGGCTGATACGCAGCATTTCGTAATAGAAAAACCCAATACCACTTTACCCGACCCGGGGATCGGACCCGAGACCTCAGTGTTAGCCTCAATCGTAACACGTACGCATTACAACTGCGCCGCCGAGGCAGTTTTTTATTTATTTCTGCGTTATATCTATTTATTATTTTAATACGAGCTTAGTTTGTTCCTCGATTTCTTTTTATGTTTCTCTGTGGAATTATTTTGATTTAATATTAAATTAGCAATGTTTATTTCTTAATTGTTTTTATAGCAGACGAAAACAAAAAATATTTCCGACCCAAAACTAAAAAACAAACATACATTTTATTTTTTAGGTTTATAGATTTACTAGCCTTTGCTCGCGGCTCCGCCGGCGTGATCGGCCTTTTCCGGGATAAAAGTAACTTATGTTACTCAGTGATAATGTAGCTTTCGAACAGCAAAAGATTTTTTGAAATCGGTCCCGTAGTTTTTAAGTTTATTCGTTACATGCAAAAATACAAATCTTTCCTCTTTATAATATTATTGTAGATTGAGTTGTCATGGAACGATTCACTCTGCCCTCGTCTTATTTCACCATGACATGCCATTTAAGGTTTTGCCATTTTTGTTTTAAAACACGACAAAAATGACATTTCATGTTCCGACACCCGTCCACATTAGCGTAACAAGTATGTGTGACAGTCACGTCTTTCAGTGCGGCGAAATGTCACAGAAATGTACCTACAAAAAGACAGGCAAACAGAAAAACAGATTCATGGTAAAGGCTCTGTGATAGAGTTTCATTACTTTTTTTTATTAGCTTGAGTGACGAAATGATCAGATCGCTCGCCTGATGGTAAGCGCCACGCCTGACCATCAACAGAAGCAACACCACACAGCAGTATGAATTACAAAGCACTACGTTGCATTGATAGCTCAGCGGGGAGTGGTATGGACTTTCGAGACGAAAGTCGCAGGTTTGAAACCAGCCCCAAGTGCATGCACCTCTGACTTTTCTAGGTTATGTGTGTATTAATTGTTAATTATCACTCGCTTTAACGGTGAAGGACACATCGTGAGGAAACATGCATACCTGAGAAGTTCTTCATGAGAATTTCGAAGGTAAGTGAAGTCTGCCAACCCGCATTAGGCTAGCGTGGTGAACTAAGGTCTAACCCCTCTCATTCAATAGAGGAGGCCCGAGCCCAGCAGTGGGACGTATATAATACATTGCATTATTATATTGCATTGGACTGTGCTCGTCACTCCGAGACATAAGTTGTTAAGGCCCAAAATGCCTAGTAATTTCACTGCCTCCAATGTCTTCAAACCGGTACAAAACATTGCTTAACACTGGCGGCAAAAATAGACAAAGCGGAGGCACCAACACAGACGGTTTCTCGCATACCGACCGATCACCTTCTGAATTACTCTTGGGGTACAGAACCCGAAAAAGATATATTTGCAGTAACTAAAACACAAGGATGATTCCTGATTTCCCAGGGGATCAATATCATCAAGCGAACCAGAGGGTAAACATTATGACAGAGATTTACAACTTACATGAGTGGAGTAGAGAGGTATTTATCAGAAGGCCAATTCTCGTAATTTTAAACGTTCAAAATATCATTCTGATCTAGTCTCAGCGTCAAGCAAGTTGCAAATGGCATTCTCTTAAAACCAATAATCAACGTCAAATGTGAACATAGATCGTAATGAGATTGAATGTAGGTAGAATAAAAGTTGACTAAAGCCAAAACGGTATAATGCATTAGCAGTAGCTAATGCTAGGTGCATTTGACGTTGATTATGGGTTTAAGAGTATGCCATTTGCAACTTTATTGACGCTGAGATTAGATCGGAATGATATTATGACCGTTTAAAATTATGAGAATTGGCCTTCTGAAATTTATGTAAGAGAGGCGGTACAGCCTCCGTGGCTTTGAAGCGAGAGGCCGTCGAATCGATTCCCGCACTGAGACAAAAGTTTGTGTGATCCACAAATATTGGTTTCGGGTCTGGTTGTTTTTTCCCCAGACGGGTTTACGTCAGGCAGACGGCCGGTCGTAAAAACTCAAACCAAACCTTTCTGTAAAATATGTTTAAAAGCATGCTGTGCCTACCCCACTGCGAGTGGGATAAGGGTGAAAGAAGATTGGAAGGAGAGGCGATAAGGAGGGATATTTATATTCAACTACCCATAAAAAATAGAGGTGGTATTACTCTTACCCCTTTTCTGTCTTGTCTCTGGATCTAATTGTGGCATTATATCACCAAAACGAATGAACTGATTTCAATGCAGTATTTTTTATTTGAAAGCTGCTTCAAAAGAAGTGGTTATTACATTGAAATAAAACTAGTTTATACGGATTTTATCTCGGTTTCATTTTATTTTAGTCCTGATGTTTAAACCGCGATAAAATCCGTATAAACTAGTTTTATTTCAATGTGTAATATTCGCATAGACATATTATATCACTAAGTAGTTATTAGTTATGTTTGAAGAAGATATGTTGTCATTTAGAAATCTTTTTCTAATTGATTTGGGGAGTTTTTGACGATCAGGTAAATAAATTAAACTGTATAAACCCAAAAAAGTAACAGTTTTAGCCGCAGCGTACTTAGCTTGTGAAAATGATGCGGTCCTGGGTTCAAACCCCAGGTCAGGAAATCAAAATTAGTGTGAGTTTTTGATTTGAATACATATGAGACTAACGCCCGGTTTCTGAAAGGCTGATCAATGTTAAATTAACTAATCAAATGTCAAATCTCATGTCAAGTCGAAATTGAGTTGCTAGAAGCGTGGTCAACACCTTTGATTCGACACACATGTTAGCTAACATAACTTTCAAATTAATATGAAAAATCGTATGTCGAACGGTACTTAAGAGAGATCAAATTTTATTATTTTTTTCACTAATCAACGTTTCAGCAACTCGAATTGATTTGACAGCGATGTCAACTCAAAGTTCTGTTAGTTGAATGTTGATTTGATCAGCCTTTCAGAAACCGGGGGTAAGCCTCTGTAGACTGCCTCGGTGGCGCAGTTGTAATGCGTACGCGTTACGATTGAGGTCAACGCTGAGGTCTCGGGTTCGATTTCCGGGTCGGGTAAAGTGGTATTAGGTTTTTCTATTACCAAATGTTCAATATCAGCCCGGAGTCTGGAATTTGTGCCCGGTATGGCGATAGGCTCGCCCCCTATCACATAAGGGACGGAAATACGCTCGGCGAAATGTGGGTGTAGGTACTAGTTACACCTCTGCCTACCCCTTCGGGGATGACAGGCGTGAGTGCGTATATTTACGAATAATTCTAACACAAAATTGTTTATTTAATTTCCAAACATATATTCCCGAACATCTAATTCACAGGAGCGAGGAGTGAGGACAATTTATCAGGGTCGCCGTCGACACACCAATCTGTGACGCCACATTCCCCACTTTTATTGGATTGTCAATTTAATACACTCACTGCACGATCCAATGGCATTTTTATTCGGGATTCTTTTATTTTATGATGTTAATGTACTAAGTTGCACAATTTGTGTCGTTAAAGATGATATATGAATGAATATCGTACCTTCTTCGTGTCTGACTTTTCGATTCGAAAAATACTATGACATTCCACAAATTAATTCACAAAGGTGGTAGGTCCCTCGTATGCGAGAGGCCGGCTGGGTTGGTACCACCGCTTTGTCTATTTCTGCCGCCAAAAAACAGTGTGTAAGCACTGTTGTGTCCGGTTTGAAGGACATTGGAGCCAATGAAATAGAATAAATAGTAAAATAAATCCATAAAAATGACTGGGCATTATGAGACTTAACACCTTATGTCTCGGGGTGACGGGCGCAGTCCAGTTTCATGCAGTGCTTTGTTATTTGAATTAAGGTCTAACCCCTTTTTACCGTAAAGGCGGATCATGCTCAGCAGTGTGATAGCATGAAACAGAGCTGTACAGTACTCTTTATTTTAAAAGTTTTCTTTACATTTTCAAATATTAAATTACTTAAAAAATTAAACATTTAAAAAATACGAGGTTACTGATATGTGGGATGTGGACTCAAAAATGATTGTCCCGATAGTCGTTTCTGCTAATGGGTTGATACCAAAGAGCCTCGATCAACACCTCCAGAGGCTCTCAATTGGTCGTTGGGTCAAGAGCCAGATTCAGAAAGCAGTGTTATTGGACACGGCACGCATTGTGATGAGGTTCCTCACTCTGGGGTCCTAACCACCGATGGCTTGGGTCCTAGGCCTCGCCATTGGAGGGTGATACTTTTTATATTTTTAAATGTTTAAAAACAGAGCTGTTATTATTATAAATGTTTGTTTTGCTGCTGCATTTCGTACGGTGAGTGAGATATCCGGAGGCCCAAACCCTCCCCTTCCCAATTCCTTAATTATCCCTTTCCTTTAAGGTCGGCAACGCACCCATGATTCTTTTGGTATTGTGAGTGTACATGTGCGGTGGAGATCACTTACCATCAGGTGACCCACTTGCTCGTTTGTCGGCCTATACCATTAAAAAAAATGAAAGCCATTTTAGGAATACAATTCACGTTAGTCACTTTTAACTTAACTGAATTTATAGTTCCAAATTGATGTGATACTGAAAGTGTAGCCACAGCTTTTAGCATATTTTAATAAATTTAACAACGCTCTAAAATATTCAGTGGAGGGCTCAGAGTAATTGCTATTAATAGAACAATTTATTTGATAAAATGGTGATAATTTATCATCATCTATTAAACAGTATATGTTCCGTACTTTTACCCTTTTTATATGTTAGCACAAAGCCTAATCATTTCTCAATTTCTAATAACTATATTCATATGGATGTATTCGTCACGAAACCGAACGCAGTGAATATAGTGACAAGTGCTGCCACCTACACAGTTAGACACTTGAATTCTAACCGTTTAACCGTACGCAACGTATTGCGTGTGCGCGCCGTGAAAATTGACTTTATCCTAAATCTAAGAAATTAGTAATCGTGTCTGGTACGAGCCTGAAGATCTCTTGACGGCAACCAGCTCCTTTGCCACCACCACGCACGGGGTACCCCTGAAGACGACGGTACTGCGAGTCCAAGGTGAGTGCGACTACATCCATTACTGGAACAAATGTTCCTGGTCCTTCGTTCATTCGATTTCCGCAACAGTATAAGTTGACTGCAAATTATTTCTTATTTTTCTGCCTGGCATTATCGTGGTTTATCAGGTTCCGCTTTCTTATTCTTTATTATATTCTTCCACCTCGCCCAGTCTTGAGCATTCTCCATAGTATTCTTGGCTTTCATATCTTCCTTTAATTCATGAAGTACCGCTTCATGCGCCGTTTACGGGATCGTACCCCTGTACTAAATGGCATTTTATTTGCAACCAACGTACTCCGTGACTGCCTCGGTGGTGCAGTTGTAATGCGTACGCGTTACGATTGAGGCCAACGCTGAGGTCTCGGCTTCGATCCCCGGGTCGAGTAAAGTGGCATTGGGTTTTTCTATTACGATATGCTTAGTGTCAGCCTGGATTCTGGAATTTGTGCCCGGTATGGCGATAGGCTCGCCCCCTATCACATAAGGGACGGAAATACGCTCGGCGAAATGTGGGTGTACTGGTTACACCTCTGCCTACCCCTTCGGGGATTACAGGCGTGAGTGCGTATGTATGTAATAAACAATCGCGACGAGTGTGCTGTTGTCCGTTAAGGAGTTATTTTTTTTATTCCGTACTCCGTCCTCAGATCTTAACTAAATTTATATGGGACCACATCGCAACTGAACTCTATCGAATGAATTTTTTTCTAATATAATCGGTTCACAATTGACATAGAAATCGATGTACATACATGTAGGGTTCGAGGATAAAATACAGGTTTTCTTATAAGTCTTTACTACAAATCAGCACAATTAACAAATAAAATCTTAATAATCTAATCCGACACGTCTTCACTCACAAGTTCAACTGCCATCCTCTCATCTTCCACACTTCCGCTCATTCCCTCGTTCATTCGTACTCATTCACTATATTCACTCAATCATTACTATCCTATCAGTTATTCTGCCATTCATACAATCCTACACTCGGCCGTCCTACCTTACTGTCTGCCCTCAGACATCATCATTTATTCATACTTTCATACCACAACGTTACACTAATATAAAGCTTCTTTTGACAGAACAAATGGATACTTAAAACAAAGATTCTAATTACATCACAATGTTATTATGTAATAGCTAGGTACATATTGCATCATCTCTTTAATATTTGGCTTACAATATTACTATTATTAGCTATTCTTACAATATTAGGTAACAACATCTTTAATTATACATTTTTTCATGAAAGCATATTTTCCTACATAAGAGTACACAGGTACAAAACATAAACAACATATCCTAATAAAACAAGATTAGGGCAGAAACAAACAAGTAACAACTCATGCATCATCTTTCATACATCAACAATCAACAAAAAAAATGCAAACTTACCTATCATTCTTCACTCTGACTCACTGGCATAATCTGGCCATGGTTTCATGTAGTCAGAAGAGGTAGTGGTCTTTTTAGGTCCTTCAGCCTGTGGATCCGCTTTCTCCACATCATACCGGTTATTTCTTTTAACTTTAGTGACCTTGTAGGGACCCAAAAACTTTGCTTTGAGTTTCATACACGTACCAAACTGGGTTCTTTTGATACAAACAAGATGCCCTTCTTTGTAGGCCTTGCTTTTCTTTCTTTTCTTATTAAAGCTCCTTTTGTTTTCTTCTTGAATATCTAATATTTGTTTCTTTGCATTTACTCTAAGTTCCTCTCTATTCTCTATAAAAGTGTTTCTCTCTTCTTGTTTTAATAATTCTAAAAGCTCAATATCTTCTTTTCTCTTCATTTTTATTCCAATCAATAACTCAAATGGTGTGGTATCTATACTTCTCTGATGAGTACTATTGAGTGCTTGCTGAACACGACTCACTAGCCTATACCATTGAGTAGGTTTTTCGATTGACAGCTTAGTCAGTACTGAAATCAATGTTCTATGTACCCTTTCTACTTGCCCATTTCCTCTGGGAACACCTGTTGTGATTTTAATGTGCTCTATTCCTTCTTCTAGACAATGTTGTATAAAATCTTTGCTTGTGAATGCAGTCCCTCTATCAGAAATTATTCTCCTTGGATTTCCAAAGGTTTGCTGGTGTATTGCAAGTTTATTTAGTACTTCTTGAGTAGATGTAGTCTTCGTTGGGAACAGCCACACAAACTTAGTAAAACCATCAACAATAGTGAGTATGTAATTATACTGTTTACGCGTTTCAGTCAGAGGCCCAATATGATCAATATGTAGTGTGTGAAGTGGCGTCTCTCCCTTTTCAATAGGATGTAAGAATCCCTCTTGCTTACCTTCCTTCCTGGAACCTAACAAGCATGGTATGCAAGTAGCAATGAAGTCTTCAACTTTCTTCCCCAACTTTGAAATATAATAGTCTTTACTTATTGATTCTATTGTTTTCTTTTTGGAGAAATGACCATTTCCATGTGCTCTTTTTATAATTTCCATTTCCATTTTCTGTGGAACAACCAAGCATTGTTCTGGTCCTCTGCACAGTATGCCTTTGTGCAGGTAAAAATCTTTGTAAGGCTTTTCTTCAGACAAAATCTTCATAATTGCCTGTAGACCATCATCACTTTCTTGAGCACGCCTCAAGTCACTATGCAAATCTGTAAAGATAATGTTCACATATGGATTTCGGCTCAAAGCATCTGCGTGTCTCATCTTTGAGCCTTCCCGATGTTCTATAGTGAAGTCATAATCCTGCAGAAACAATATCCATCTAGCTACCTTTGGCGACATAATTAGGTCTTTCTTCATTAAGGTCATTTGGAATGCCTTACAGTCGGTGACTATCTTGAACTGTTTACCATAAAGGTAATGCCTGAATTTCTTTATGCCTTCTATTATGGCTAAGGCTTCCAACTCATAGCTACTGTATCGGCTCTCCGCATCAGTTGTCCGTCTACTCATGTAGTGTATGGGATGTAGTTCACCATTGCAGTCCTTTTGAAGTAAAATCGCTGCATATGCTATACTGGAGGCATCTGTATGTAATTCCGTTTCAGCATTTGGTTCATAAATCTTCAGTACAGGCTTTCTTGCAAGCTTCTCCTTTAATATGTTGAATACTAATCGATGTTCATTACCGAAAATAAACTTTTTATCTTTTCTTAGTAGATCAGTCAAAGGTCGGGCTATAAGTGCATAATTTTCAATGAACTTTCTGAAATATGAACAGAGACCTAGGAAACTATGCAGTTGCTTCTCGTTTCTGGGCTCAGGGAATTTCATGACTGCATCAGTCTTCCCTGGCGACGGCGTTACTGCACCTTCTTCGATGACATAACCTAAGTATTCTACTCTTCTCACTAAAAGCTGTGTCTTAGTCCAATTGATCTGCAAACCATACTCAGAAGCTGTTTGTAATACTTCTCGCAATCTTTCTATAGCTTGCAGCTCATCTAAAGCTGGAATCAATAAGTCATCAATGAATACAAGGACTATTCCTCTTGTAATCAAATCTCTGAATATTACTGAAATATATCTGGTAAACACTTTGGGGCAGGTGGCTAAGCCAAAAGGTGCCCTTAAGAACTCATATTGCCCTGTCATAGTTACAAAGGATGTATATTTAATTGAATCTGGGTGAACTTTTAAATGGAAAAATCCATTCTTTAAATCAATCGTACTAAAAATTCTTGCAGCAGCCAGCTTATCTATATGCTCATCTATAATAGGCAAAGGATATTCATCCCTCATAATCTTTTTGTTGATAAGCCGATAGTCAACACATATTCGCAATGATCCATCTTTTTTCCTGACCAGCACAAGTGGACTACTATATTCCGAAAAACTTACCTGAATGATTCCTTGTTCTAGCCACTCCTGTATTTGCTTATCTACTTCCTGTTGTTCTTTGGGTGAGACACGTCGTGGACGTTGAGCAACTGGTACATCATCTTTCAGTGTAATCTTCAATTCAATAGGCGCCCTCTTCGTTTGGCGTGGCTGGTAACTCTCCACCAAGCGCACCACCTCATCTTTGACAGCTTCATCTTTGACACAACCTATAGAATCAGTGACACACATAAAACAATCAATCTCACTCACCCAGTCATTCGGTTTCACCCACACTGACCCATCTCTCATAACAGTGACAACATTCTTTAGAAAATCATGCCCTAATATTATTTTATAAGGTATGCTATCCTGAGGAACGACATAAAACTTTACATCGTTATACTGGTACCCGTCGATTTCTATGCTACACACAAATTGTCCTATAGAATTTACCTTAGCTTGGCCTAAGCCGGTAAGCACAATACTTTTTGTAATGTCACAATTCGGCGAACCTAACTCAACGAAATAGTCGTATGATACGAGATTTACTTCACTACCGGAATCTATAAGAGCACTAGTGATATTTCCGCACTTTATTTTCACTGGTTTTATTGGTTTCGCACATATTTTGCTGCACATACCGTTGTTCACAGAACAATTATTTATGTCCAAAACGTTAAACTCGCTGCCATGACAGTGACACTTCTGACGTATGTCATCGCTGTCATTTCGTTCACGTACAGTTAGCTCACTCGCGATCCGGTCTTCGTTCGTTCCATCATTCGCGATCGCTGCGCCCTCTGTCGCTGCCGTAAACAAGGCCTGTTTCCGTCTTTGACCGATGTGCTGAATGTTACCGCTCCTGGTCGTATCCGGTTTTGAATCATATCGCCGTGACGTAGTTGTTTTCCGAGTTTGTGCTTCCGTCGTGCCCGCCATCTTGGACACTGCTGTTTTTGCTGGACAATCGGGTGCGATGTGGCCAAACTCATTGCAATGAAAACACTTTTTACCTTGCATTTTGTTCGGGCACTCCTCACTGGTATGGCTCTTATCACCACAGTTGAAACAAAATCCTCGTGACGTACTTGAGTTGGTAGGAATACTTCGATTAAATGGCTTATTCTGCTTATTTTTCACCGATTGCGTTTGCCGACACATTTTTTCTTTGACCGCCTCGTAAATTTTCAGCTTATCCTTTAAATCATTATATGAAGTAACACCATATAGCATGACTTTATTTATCTCATTATCCTGTATGCCATCTACTATGTACTTTATCGCTACATAGTCTGGCATTTTGCCGCGCTTACCCATCTCCTTCATTGTGAGCATGTAATCTAAACACGACTCGGTGGGCTTTTTGCTACGCGCGCTCATCATCTCGTGGATCGCTTTGATGTCCACGGTATCGGGAAATTCTTTCACAATGGCCGCTTTTAGGTCTTCCCACGCCTTGAATGGACGCTCCGCTTTCAACCATAATGCAGCTGTACCTTGCAGAGCCCGTCGTGCCACTAACAACTTCTGTAGCGGTGACCACCCGAAAATAGCTGCGTTGTCCTCAATGTCACTCACCCATTGTGACACCGAATACGTCTTGTCACGCCCGTTGAACTTAGGCACCAAATCCGCCGTCATCTGCAAAATGTCGGGTGCAAGACCTCGTGTTGCATCCATAACGTCGTCATCAGCTTCTTGGTAATCGTCTTGCCGGTTTCGTCTTCGATCTTTCCCGTTGTTAGGCATCTTCTAAAACGGTAATAACGGCGAAATAACAATTACTTCTTGCGATTTTCTTTAGCCGGCGCTCCGTGCCACGTGCCGCGAATCACGTAAGTATTGAAAAAAATATTTTTTATCCCGATCCCGGACGAGTCCCCACTTGTAGGGTTCGAGGATAAAATACAGGTTTTCTTATAAGTCTTTACTACAAATCAGCACAATTAACAAATAAAATCTTAATAATCTAATCCGACACGTCTTCACTCACAAGTTCAACTGCCATCCTCTCATCTTCCACACTTCCGCTCATTCCCTCGTTCATTCGTACTCATTTACTATATTCACTCAATCATTACTATCCTATCAGTTATTCTGCCATTCATACAATCCTACATACATAAAAAAAGCAAAACAAAAACGCTGCCAATTGAGGACCTCCTCCTTTTTGTGTTTGTTCAAAAGTAAGAATGTATCGATAATTTTACAGCATCCGTGGCTGCTGTAAAATGAGGCCGTTATGACCCCTGTACGGAAACAAACGTTTACGAGACTATCCCGCCCACACACACGCCACTGTAACTCCTGTGCACCAGGATCGACAATGGCACGCATTTTTGTTGACACCGAGCAGTGAAGCTCGGCGAGTCTCTGGAAATGCTAAATTGTCTTTGTCCCGCAACGAAATTAATCAATTAAGAAGTTAAGCAGAAATATTAATTGTCCACTTCCCTCCATAGCAAAGCGGTAGACAAAATAATGAACTAAGGAGGCATTAACCTCAGGTACAAGGACATTTACAACTGAAGAATCAGATGTAAAGCACCACGGATATCATTAAGTGGGTCCTATCACGTGAGCTGTTAAACTTGATTCCAATAATAGGTATGACAAAAAAGAAAACAATACAAACGTTTGTATGATCTGCAAATATTTATTTTTAAATCCTGGCGTTGTAGGTCCACAAGTCCCATACACGAAACGACACAGGATATCCCTAAGAAGAAGAAAGAAAGAAAGACAATTTATTAGTCACAGATCACAATAAATTTACAGTAAAACAATACTAACTAAACCATCAATATGGTTTTGACAATAATTGCGCGTCGTGACTGTGACAGGTAGGTGGCCACTCAGCGTGTTGCTGATTTTCAGTGGTCACCTTATGTGACTTCCTTGTCTCTTATATATCAATTGGTTAATTGCCAACCTAGTGTCAGAGTTTTCGAGGCTTCCTACTGGGCCTAACGACCGCTGTCAATTGATAATAATTGAGACCTACTTTTTATATACCCTCCGAAGCACGGAGACGCTCAGTTTTATTTTTAAATTTTTATCATAGGCCAGCAAACGAGTAAGTGGATCACCTGATGGTAAGTGATCTCCACCGCCCATGTACGCCCACAATACCAAAAGAGTCATGGGTGCGTTGCCGATCTTAAAAGAAAGAGATAATTAAGGGATTGGGAAGGGGAGGGGGTTTGGGCCTCCGGATATCTCACTCACCGTACGAAATGCAGCAGCAAGCTGCTACTTTACGCCGGTTTTCTGTGAGACAGTGGTAACGACCCGGACGAGCCGTCCCATTCGTGCTGTAGACACAAGTGTCTACAGCGTGGCTCTACCACTCTAAAAACTAGCTTGGTTGCTTAACTTGCTAATCGTTTACTAATCAGTGAGTGCAACTGGCTATGACCACTTCAAATTGTTCAAAGTGTAGGGTCAGGACTACCATTATAAATGTGAAAGTTTGGATGTTTGTGAGTTTGTGACTGTAAATGTTTGTTAGTCAATCACGCCTTAACGGCTTAACGGTTTCAGGTGAAATTTGGCACATAGGTAGACGTGGATTAGGATTACCTTTTATGCCGGAAAAGGTTACTCATGCGGGCGGAGCCGCGAGTGAAAGCTACTACGTAACATGTGCGACTACTAAATGTGTATAGGTTCCATATCGATTGTGTGGCGATCCGAATATCGATTTTTCTTTGCCAACCCTGCTTTTGTAAATAATACGAACCGTTCTTACTTACCAAACAGATACCTTTGAAATGTTCTGAAAGGTAATTAGCGAAATTGAGTCAAGCGTCGGCAAGAGGAAACAACTTGGTCTTGATTTTATTAAATTTCTCTACAGCATTCTATTTTACAACGAGGCTAATCATCAAAGGTTGTAGAGTTCAAAGTATTTTAATATGCTGTAGATTAAGCTGTGATAGCGTGGCAGGAAGTGGAATTTACTGAGACGAATGTCGCAGATACAGCCCTGGAGAGCAAATACCTCAACACATACGGACTCACGCCTGTAATCCCCGAAGGGGTAGGCAGAGGTGTAACCAGTACACCCACATTTCGCCGAGCGTATCTCCGTCCCACAATGTGATACGGGGCGAGCCTATTGCCATACCGGGCAAAATTCCAGATTCCGGGCTGATACTGAGCATTTCGTAATAGAAAAACTCAATACCACTTTACCCAACCCGGGGATTGAACCCGAGACCTCAGCTTTAGCCTTAATCGTAACGCGTACGCATTACAACTGCGCCACCGAGACAGTATATCACCTGTAACTTTTCAAAAATCTGCTTCACTGATACGTCACGTCAGTTTTTTGTTTTATGAGTGATAGAGCCACGCTGTAGATACTACAGCATGAATGGGCTGGCTCGCCCGGGTCGTTACCACTGTCTCACAGAAAACGACGTAAAGTAGCAGCTTGCTGCTGCATTTCATACGGTGAGTGAGATATTTGGAGGCCCAAATCCCCCTCCCCTTCTCAATCCCTTAATTATCCATTTCCTTTAAGGTCGGTAACGCGCCCATAATTCTTTTAGTATTATGGGCGTACATGGGGAGTATAGATCACTTATTGCAGGTGACCCACATGCTCGTTTGCCAGCCTATGCATAAAACACAAACAATGTCAGATACCATACCTGTAGTGTATGGCTATTGAGGGTACCATCACTATCAAGTGTGGTAGACTTGATAGTGGCGGTAGATAAGAAAAAGAATGGCATCTACGTCAGATGGCACCTTATAAATACGCTCGCCACTACAGGGAGCGCAGTTCTCTCCCGACTGGCGAGGTACCCATAACTGAGTGTTATCCGTGTTACCATTAGGCGAGCAACCTGCTCGTTTCGTCACTCAAGCTAATTAAAAAAACACTACCTTAATCAACTAACTGCCTCGGTGGCGCAGTTGTAATGCGTACGCGTTCTGGAATTTGTGTCCGGTATGGCGATAGGCTCGCCCCCTATCACATCAAGGGACGGGGATACGCTCGGCTAAATGTGGGTGTACTGGTTACACTTCTGCCTAACCCTTTGGGTATTACAGACGTGACTGCGTATGTACCTTAATCAAGTTGACCCACTCGTGATGTAACTGACGTAACTGTTTACTATCGTGATTTTAGTTGTTTTTTTTATCCAGGTACATCAAAGTGATACCATCGGGTGATATTACTTCCAAGGTAAGTCTAGTACAGTATCATAAAATGTACAGATTTTTCTATTTAAGATACAGCATATGAACTTCTACTCTGATAATAATCTTACGCGAAAATTTGAACATACAGGATAGGATAGGATATGTTAGATGGCCGAACTGATATATAAATTCAATTTATATATAATTTTATATAATTTCACGAGTGGTAGAGCCACGCTGTAGACAATTTTGTCTACAGCATGAATGGGCCGGCTCGTCCGGTTCGTTACCACTGTCTCACAGAAAACCGGCGTAAAGTAGCAGCTTGCTGCTGCGTTTCGTACGGTGAGTGAGATATTCGGAGGTCCAAATACCCTTCCCCTTCCCAATCCCTTATTATCCCTTTCCTTTAAGGTCGGCAACGCGCCCATAATTCTTTTGTATTATGGGCGTACATGGGCGGTGGAGATCGCTTACCATCAGGTGAGCCACATGCTCGTTTGCCAGCCTATACTATAAAAAAAAAAATTGGGTGTTAAAAATAGATACAGAGTTGGATTCAAAATTAACTACTGTTATTAGTGCTGCCAGTACTAAATAATAGCACAACGGTTATGACGTCACACTATTATTGTATAACTTTATATTGTCTGTTAATACATAAGATATTCTATGACTTATTTAAATAATCAATTATAATTAAATTATTCAATTATAATTATTATACACGCTATTTAGAACGATCCAACATGTTCAATAATAAATACAATTACTAATGTGAACTTTTTTTTATGAAAGAGGTGGCAACGGAGCAAGTGGGTCACCTGATGGTAAGTGATCACCGCCGCCTATGGACACCGTCAATACCAGGGGATTTGTCGGCGCGTTGCCGGCCTTTGAGGAAAGACTAGGCTATTATCATGAAAGTAAACTAAAGTAAACTATTTGTAAATAAGGTGGAATAATTATTGTCGACGGTCAGTCGGTTGGTAAACGGAATACGCTACTCCGCCCCAATGAAAGTGTTTTTGGAATAATTGAACTATGTGTTTTGTAAACTGAAAGAAATCACCGTTTGCGATAAGACCGCTCATTGTATCACCCTTACTGTATGATCTTCGTTTATAAGCTACCTACTTTATTTGGTGTGCAATAAAGAATATTGTACCTATCTATCTATTAAACCTGCATTGAAATAGTAGTTTTTAAATCGCGAACAACTTATCAAACAACCAAACAGCAGAGACTCTACGGTACAATAGAAACTGTACCTACTGTCTAACTATATTATGTTTTATAAACGCACAAATTACATACATACGCACTCATGCCTGTAATCCCCGAAGGGGTAGGCAGAGGTGTAACGAGTACACCCACATTTCACCGAGCGATTTGATAGGGGGCGAGCCTATCGCCATACCGGGCACAATTCCAGACTCAGGGATGATACTGAGCATTTCGTAATAGAAAAACCCAATATCACTTTACCCAACCCAGGATCGAACCCGAGGCCTCTGCGTCAGTCTCAGTTATAACGCCCATGCATTACAACTGCGCCACCGAGGCAGTCTCAACGCACAAATTACTATATCAAAATGAATCTATTTTTATATACATGTATAAACATCATTTAAAATGACTTACACCGCTTTAATACGTATGTTAGGTTTTATTTTCAACTATATAATACTTAATGATGTCTCTAAACTTTATTCTTTTAATCATAATAGATTAAAGATTCGCCGAAAATATACTTTAAAAGAACAGAGGGGCAAGCACGGAAACTTGCGAAAAGTTATTCGAGCTGTCATCGACAACAATTTCTATGAGATTTTAGTACAGCGCCTCTATCGTACGTAAAAGAAACTAATATATATGGAATATGGACCAATGATATTTAAGGAATTATCTATCGAGCCCTCGATACCTTTACATTACGATTTCGATAGTTTTCCGTGCTAGCCCCTCAGTTCTTGTAGACGTACCTTGGTTTCTTGGAAACAGCTCAACTAACTTAGATGAGTTTGAATATTTAGATAATGTATTACTTTTCAAGTTTATCTAGATTATATCTTGTGGATAGATGTTTAAGGACGCAGAGCAAACCTCTGCCCCAGAGGTACTTTTTATAAGAGTAATGTTTATTTGTATTCCTCGGTTTTAATAATAAATAAATCATAAAAAATATTGCTGCCTCGGTGACGCAGTTGTAATGCGTACTCGTTACGACAGAGGCTGACGGTGAGGTCTCGGATACGATCTACGGGTCAGGTAAAAGTGATATTGGGTTTTTCTATTACGAAGTGCTCAGAATCATCCCTGAGTCTGGATTTGTGCCCGGTATGGGGATAGGCTCGTCCCCTATCACATCATGGTCATCATGGAAATGTGGGTATACTGATTACACCTCTGCCTTACGGGAATTACAGGCGTGAGCGCGTATGTATGTATTTATTATTAAATAAATGCCCGATATTGCGATAGGCTCTATCACTTCATGGGATGGAGATACGCTCGGCGAAATAATAAAAAATAAAATAAATACACCCAACAGTCACACACATAGTCCTGACCCCACACTAGGTTAAACCTGTATCGTGGGTATCAGGAACTAAGAGGGACTTGCGGTCCCACAACACCCAAACCCGAGACAAATATTTGTGGATCAGACAAACATTTGTCAAGGTGCGGGAATCGAACCCACGGCCTCACGCTTCGCAACCGGCTACTCGCCCGCTGCGCCACGGAGGCTGGAAATATGTTGGTTATCTCTGCTTTCCTCTTAGGGGATAACAGGCGTGAGTGCGTATGTATAAAAAATATAAGAGCCCTGTTTAAAAATACTTTGTTATTCCGTGAATAAAAATAGACCTTCACACGTTGGCAAACTTTGGTCACCATTTCGCGGGATTTCACAAGGGATTGGTAGTTTAAAACAAACAGCTTATACATAATATTCTCTCGACATAAATAAACGGAAAGTTGACATTTATTAAGCCCACATCAAGAGGACGTGAAACACGACGTTTCCGCTTATAATATTTTATTTCACAGCCCTACGGTTAGGGCTGGCAAGGAATAAATGTAGAGGTTGTGAACCGGTGATAATGTTAAAGGTAATAAGCTGAATAAAATCTTATTTTTAGAGTTCCATACCTAATGGATGTCAACAGAACCCTGTTACTAAGCCTACGCTATTTGTTCTGTCTGTATATCTGCCCTATCTTTAAAAGGTTTCCATATTTTGAACTCTTATAGGCAGCCAGCTGAATTTCAATATATCAATATAGCGAATATCCAAACAAATAATGGAACATGGAAGTACAGAATACTCCGGTCGACTTGCGCATTACCTGTTTTTGGTCAAATACACCCAACAGTCACACACGGTCACACACGTAATATTGACCCCACATTAGGTTAACCTGTATTACGGGTATCAAGAACTACGAGCAACTTGCGCTTTACAACACCCAGACCCGAAACAAATAATAATAATAATAATAATTGATTTCATATAAAATTGGACAAACACTAAATAGTACTTAAACATGGAATTCATAACATTTATACAAATAAGTGCTGTTGAACTCCGGTGTCCAAATTAAGATTTAACTTGTGTTATGGACACCGTTGCTCATATCTTACAATAATGATCTTATATTGTTATATTAATAAAATCTTAGTGGGAGAACTGTGGTAAAATAGCAAATATTCGTGGATTACACAAACATTTGTCTCAGTGCGGGAATCAAACCCACTGCCTCTCGCTTCGCAGCCGGTTTCTCGCCCACTACGCCGGTTAACTTTATAATTATACGGGTTTTTGCTTTGTAAATCAAAGCTAAGATATATGTATGTATACTCATATATAGCTTTATGTCTATCGCACAGCATCCCCTTTGGCAAAACCCGAGCTATATTCGGGCAGTATTAGATTACTCTCCGAATTTGTGCCTCGAAATTAATCCTTTTAGAGGTTTGTATGCTGCAAAATGTCGTATGAAGCCAAAGGGACTGGTTCATTTACTCATTTCATAGAGCTCGCTAACGCCATACTAGAAAATAAATTATTACACTGCCTCGGTGGCGCAGTTGTAATGCGTACGCGTTACGATTGAGGCCACCGCTGAGGTTTCGGGTTCGATCCCCGGGTCGGGTAAAGTGGTATTGGGTTTTTTTATTATGAAATTCTCAGTATCAGCCCGGAGTCTGGAATTTGTGCCCGGTATGGCGAAATCGTCCCCTATCACATCGTGGGAAGGAGATACGCTCGGCGAAATGTGGGTGTGCTGGTTACACCTCTGCCTACCCCTTCGGGATTACAGATGTGAGTGCGTATGTATGTAAATTATAAGTTATAAAATGACGACCAGAATCGCGGTGCGTTTGCTGTTTTTCGTTGAGGAGTTCCCATTTTACATAATTACTAGCCGTTGCCCGCGGCTCCGCCCTCGTGAATGCCTATTTCCAAGATTAAAGTAGAAACGCGCTTGAAAAAAATACCGCTATTAAAAAATAGGGGTTGATCGTAGAGGGTTGACAATTTAGGGTTGTATGTATTTTTTAATGCTGTATCATAAAAAAATTGTCTAAAAAATAAAAATAAAAAATTAGTGGTGGACCACCCTTAACATTTAGGGGGGTGAAAAATAGATAGTAGCCGATTCTCAGACCTACTGAATACGCATATAAAATTTTATAAAAATCGGTCGAGCCGTTTCGGAGGAGTATGGGAACGAACATTGTGACACGAGAATTTTATATATTAGATTAAATAAATAAACAAGTCTTTTTTTATTACATTGTGGGATGAAACGTGCAGGTAGCTCGCCTGATGGTAAGCGCCACGCCTGCTAGAAGCAAGAACACAGATCTTTGATTTACAAAGCACTTCGCGTAAACTCCCCCTTCGCGTACATGGTACGCGAGGCCCAAATCCCCCTCCCCTTCCCGATCCCTTAATTATCCCTTTCCTTTAAGGTCGGCAACGCGCCCATGATTCCTTTGGTATTGTGGGCGTACATGAGCGGTGCAGATCACTTACCATCAGGTGACCCACTTGCTCTTTTGTCCACCTATGCTTTAAAAAATATACATAAAATAGGCCTAATAAAATTTTATTCTGGGTTAGCAATTCTAATGCTTAATTTTGCAGACTCCGTAGTATTTTATACCCTATTCCTTTAAATCTTAAAGTCTGTTCGCCTTGGTTGGGAAAGTACGAGAAATCGCGGGGTTTTTGTAAGAACGCGTCGGAAATCGCTGACACTACACGCTTTCAGTGATCCTTTGAAGAACAGTCATTCCTTTGAGAGTGTAGGACTATAGTCTACTATAGCGTATGAGTGGGGAGCGATTGAAATTTAAGAGGCAATACATTATATTACATTTCCAGGCAATTATTTAAGAACAAATACATACATACGCGCTCACGCAAGGCAGAGGTGTAACCAGTACACCCAAATTTCCATGATGACCATGATGTGATAGGGGGCGAGCCTATCGCCATACCCGGCACAATTCCAGACACCGGGCTGATACTGAGCATTTCGTAATAGAAGAACCCAATATCACTGCTACCCGACCCGGGGATCGAACCCGAGGCCTCAGCGTCAGCCTCAGTTGTAACGCGCATACACTACAACTGCGCCACCGAGGCCGGCAGTATTTAATAATAAATTCTTATTGACATCTGATTTATTTTATTAAGCGTAATTAAAATAAGGAAATCGACGCGCTATTGATATCTGTCTCTGTCAAATATGGACTGTCTGCGATTATTATTAACCGCCTTAAAAAAGGAGGGGGTACTAAATTCGGCGAGGCTTTTTTCCTTTTTTTCTGTATGTACATCGATTTCTTCGCCAATTGTGGATCGATGTTATTGGAAAAAAAATCATTCGATAGTTTAGCTGCGATGTGGTCACATATAAACTTGTTTAAGATCTGATGTTGGAGTATGGAGTAAAAAAAGGAAACTCCTCACCAATAACAGCATAGTCATCGCGATTGTGTTATTAAATTGGAATTTACAATCTTATTTCGATAAATTTACATGCCATAGTAGTACCTACCACTAAATATTTAAAAAATATATAAAATTTTAACAAAACCGAAAATCTACTTCAATTATTGTTTTTTAAAGTAGATGATAAGTTTTGTTAAAAAAAAAATGTATTCGATAGGGTTTACTTCAAGGGCAAACTACATACATAGTTTGAGAATTTCTGTTTATGTTTTTTAATACAAATCTCTAGAATTTTCTAGCATCAAACGATATAATAATGTAGGTAAATGTAATTTCTAATATTCTCTATGAATATTTTCATGAGTTACCTTAAACATAATCCGCTTCGTATACAATTTTGCGCCACAATACAATATTCAGTTTTTTCCTCTCAACCAGCTATAACATAGCACATTCACTGTGATACGCCCATAGACATACGTACTACGTCAAATAAATAAACCAACTACACGGGTATCAAAGCCTGAAATATCTCTCTATTGTCTTAGGTCTAGATGGAAATAGAAAATGTTATATTTTGGGCAAAATAACGCAGAAAACATTGAATATACCTACCATGTTTATTTTCGAGGAATTGAGAAACCGGCGTAAAGTAGCAGCTTGCTGCTGCGTTTCGTACGGTGAGTGAGATATCCGGAGGGCCAAATCTCCCTCCCCTTCCCAATCTCTTAATCCCTTTCCTATATGGTCGGCACCGCGCCCATGATTCTTCTAGTATTGTGGGCGTACATGGGCGATGGAGATTACTTACCATCAGGTGACCCACTGGCTCGTTTGCCAGCTTTTGAAAAAAAAACCAGAAGCAGAAGTCTTGATATTTATTGCATTGAAGCTATGTGGAAAATGTCAATGCTAACGTTTCAGATGCGTAGTTTCAAATCAAATATCGATAAGTTACTTATGACAGCCTCCATGGCGTAGCGGGCGAGTAGCCGGTTGCTAAGCGTGAGATCGTTCGTTCGATTCATATAGACATAATCCAAGTAGATTTCGGAACGTTAATAGGGTAGTTTCCTATAATGAATTTTATACATTATTTTATAAGCAACAGAAAATAATACGCAAAAGAAACCCATTTATTAAAACACTATCAAAATTGGCTCAGAAATGTGCCCGCAGTTATGATTTTAAATGTTGGTATGAGGAAAAGTGGGTGCGTAGTAGGGATATCTCACTATCTCGCTTGCACGCGTGCACTATAATGAACATTTTACACAGTGACGTCAAAGGTTGCATCGTCTGTCATTTGACAATTACCCCTTCTACAGGATTTGAATGGCTTCTATCTTATTTATTTTTGGTCCGATTTATAAAATTCTTTCTGCAATAGATTTTGAGTAACATAACTTATTGATTTAAATAATAAAAAAAATCTAGTCAACTACCCTATTATATTATGTAACATTTCTAGACGAAATTGTCAATGTCATTAATGTACCTATGTATTATTGCTGCCATTTTTTTTCCTGTACGTTCCAGAAGTCACGTAGGCGTGTTCTTATTTTGTAATAAAAGATTGTAATTTCTCAACTCGAGTTTATTTCAAGAGATTCCCGCACTTAGACAAATGTGTGTCTGATTCACAAATATTTGTCTAGGGTCTGGGTGTTGTGGGACCGCAAGTCCATCGTTGTTCCTGATACAGGTTTACCTAGTGTGGGGTCAGGATTATGTGTGTGACTGTTGGGTGTATTTGTTTATTTATTTACTCATTCACGAAAAATGCATTATTTATGTCCTAGCAATGCAATATTATTTAGTATAAGGGGTTAAATACTTATTGTACCTACACTACACGTTGCTTAAATTTGACCACACCTTTCTGTAACACGATGTATATAAAGATTGTTGACCTGTAACACGCTGTATATATACAGCTCCATCACTGTCGTCGAAACACTCTCTTGTAAGTAATACTTGCTCCCTCTTATATTCATTTAAAGCCGAGATACACAACCTAAGCGAAATTATTATTCATAATGTTTTTACGAGAAGAGTATACGAGCTTGCCGTAAGATGACGTTGTTCCTCTTAGACGAACGTTAAACACCGAGAAAATTGCGAGAATTCGAGATAACGCCGTGTAAGGACGTTTAAGCAACGTTTAATTTATAATATTCTACGTGTCAGGCTTTTATCAAGTGAGTCTTAAGACGCTGATCTACCAGAGAATAAAACTGAGGTTTTAAAGCTCAACAGTGTATCAAGTAATACTACAGTTGTAAGATCGAAGAGTCTGTTTTGTGACGCGTTAATTGTTATACAGGCTCCAGTGAAAGTGAACGTGAGATATTTCTAGCCGATATTTTAATAATAAATTATAAATACACCCAACAGTCACACACATAGTCCCGACCCCACACTAGGTTAACCTGTATCGTGGGTATCGGGAACTACGAGGGACTTGCGGTCCCACAACACCCAGACCCGAAACAAATATTTGTGGATTAGACAAACATTTGTCTCAGTGTGGGAATCGAACCCACGGCCTCACGCTTCGCAGCCGGCTACTCGCCCACTGCGCCACGGAGGCTGTCAAACATAAACTCTATCGAATGATTTATTTTCAACAAAATCGGTCGACAATTTGCGGAGAAATCGATGTAGTACATACTTACAAAAAACAATAAACCATTGCCAAATTGAGAAAAGGAGGAGGCTTCTTTTAAAAATGGTAGGTCCCACGTATGCCAGAGGCCGTCTGGGTTGGTACCATCCATTTGTCCATTCTACAAGTTTGTCAGTTGTAATGGGTACGCGTTACTACTCAAGCTGAAGCTGAGATCTCGTGTTCGATCCCCGGGTCGGGTAATAGTCGGTGATGTTGGGTTTTTCTATTACGAAATCTGAGCATTTAGTGTATCAACCCGGAGTCTGGAACTGTGCTCGATATGGCGATAGGCTCGCCCCCTATCACATCATGGGATGGAGATACGCTCGGCGAAATGTGGGTGTAGTGGTTACACCTCTGCCTACCCCTTCGGGGATGTAATCCCCGTAATGCAATGTAATATTTAAAAGGAAAATTACAATACAGATATTTCCGGATTCGGGGCAGAAGAATATAACTGAAATTAAATTGAACACATCCACTTTTTGTTGAAGTCGTTTAAAAACACGAGAACAAACCCACTTAATGCCTCAACTAAGTCGCCAACGACCATCGCGTAAACTAAAACAATATTGCAACAGAAACTCCAATATTAGACTTAAGTTTTGACAATAAAACCCAACAAAATCCTGACGGAATAAAAATGCCATTAAAATGTACCTAGGAGCCGGGCGAGTTTCAAACTATATCATTTAATTCCACGCAGGATTATAGCACTGGCGTTCGTTGTAACTGATTTTGTTCTGTTATTGTAACCGATATCTTTAGGTTGAATTATATTCTGAGTGGTAGAGCCATGCTGTAGACACTTTTGTCTACAGCATGTATGGGCTGGCTCTTCCGGGTCATTACCACTGTCTCACAGAAAACCGGCGTATAGTAGCAGCTTGCTGCTGCGTTTCGTACGGTGAGTGAGATATCCGGAGGCCCAAAACCCCTCCCCTTCAAAACTCCTTAATTATCCCTTTCCTTTAAGGTCGGCAACGCACCCATGATTATTTTGGTATTGTGGGCGTACATGAGCGGTGGATATCACTTACCATCAGGTGACCCACTTACTCGTTTGCCGGCCTATTCCATAAAAAAAATAGAATAAGGATGAATAATAAATACACCCCACAGCCACACACATAGTCCTGACCCAACACTAGATTATGTATCGTGGGTATTGGAAGCTACGAGCGATTTACGGTCCCACAACACCCAGACCCGAAATCAATATTTCTGGGTCGCTCAAACATTTGACTCGGTGCGAGGATCGAATCCGTGGTCTCTTGTTTCACAGCCGAGGCTGTTTTCTCTTTTTTTAATAATTTATTGCTAAAGCATACAGACGAGCGTGCGGCCCGTGTTACTGCTGCCCATGGATTTCAGCCATACTAGGGCATTGTCAAACGAATAGAAACGAAACGCTCAGTCAAATTTTAACTCTACCGCCAGTTCGCTGAAAATGAAAAGAATGCTGTTTCGTTAAAGAAGAACGGTCAAGAAACTCTAACGTTGCTATTTGCAAAATTCATTTACAATACGATACTAAAATTAATTTTGAATTGAGTTCGAGCAGCTCAACTTATAACTTATAAGTAAAATAGTGAAATTATAATAATTATTGCGCATGATCCTTATAAGTACGATGAGTAAGAATGAGAAAGGTTGTCTGGTAGAGATACCTAAAACCTAAATAAATAAGACCGCATATTGTTACTTTTAATTATTTTGTTTTTTTTTACTGTAATATTACACAATAAAGTGTTATCTATCTATCTATCTAAATTAATACTGCGAAGATGACTATAAAATAAGATTAGATATAACAAGCAAAACAGTCTGAGCAGACCAGTCCACACAAGCAGCACCCGTTCACGAGTATGACGCATGTGCCAGCCATCGGCCTCCTCAACCATGTTACAGGGACATGTAAATAAACATATTTCACATTGGTTACAACTTACAATGTACAATTCTGTGTGGTTATTGTGCAAGTACCCACTAATCAGAGTATATATTTTAGAGTCCCTCGGCCGACCATTACGAGCTCTTCGGTAAGTAAAGACGGCCATTCGTATTCGGTACCGTCTGCCTGCTTTAGTACAGAAATATATTTCTTATACTGGTACAGACTTAACAGCTGAATGTAAATGTAGAGTAGTTGAAATATAATATTGATTTGACTACCACCTTATTATGTTTTTTTGCTTTATTTGTGTCTGGCTTAGTGCCAGTGTGTATCTTCCTTCATCAGATCTTGAGCATTATTCGTAGTGAGACCAGCTCTCGTATCTCTAACACTTTATTACCTCCTTATTAAGCTATTTCAATGGCATATTTTCGTATAACCTCTCGTCTGTGAAGCCATTTGTTCTACATATAAAAACACAGACTACATGTTTAGCCTCATTGGTCTGGTGGCAGCGTAAAGATATTGAAAAATGCGAAGTCCTGGGTTGAAATCTTAGTTGGGTCATTCACAATTTATGTTTCAGTTTTCGATTCGAACGAACACGAGAGTGTGGTATGTTGCCCAGAATTGTGATTTAGCCCCCCCCCCCCCCCTATCAAATTACGTACGTACTTTACACACCTCTGTCTACCCCTTCGGCGATACATAAGTAGACGCCTGTAACTATGGTCCTGTAGTATACCCAGGGTCACCTGATGTCTGTAGATACATAGACACACGCCGAATTGAGAACCCTTTTTTTATTATTTTTTTAAGTCGGTTTAAAATAGACTATTTTAAGTTATTATGCCAAAAATGTCTTCCAGATATTTTTTAAAGGTAAATAAAGACTCGATACTGTTTCTTACTCTGATAGTAACAATACTTTTGTATATGATTTTTTGTACCTATTCATGGAACTTCATTAATGCGAGTTTGTGAAAAAACAGTCTGCCGTGACGCGAGATTTCCCCTCATTACACGCGGGAAATTCTAAGGATTAATATTTGCTGGGACATTTTAAAGCTTGTTATTAATAAGTAAGGTGCAATTTGCGTTGGCGTATATAGGCGTGCTTGGCTTAGCTCGCGGGCATGTGTACAAAGTGACAGCTTAAGTAACTCATCTATAATTTAGCGCTTAAAACGCTTGCCAGCTGTTCTGTATGAAACAGTACGTGTTTAGATGGACAGTCGGAAGCACAAAAGTGAATCAGTAAATAGCTGTTAAAATTGCCAATGTTTTTTTTAAATCTAGGATTCCTTTGTTACAATAAAATCGGTTCAGCAATTTATAAATTTCCAATCAAACAGGGATTGCCATATCACAGTGCTTTCAATCCCGTGAAATTGTTGCTAGATTGCTCCCAATCCCTTAGGATACTGTCTGTATAAGTAGTTTACATTTTATAAAATTTAAACATAGCTATAAAATATAGGTCCCCTTTTTATTACCTATTTTCTTGTATATTGCTTTATCATTATGTACAATTTGTCCAAGGAGTACAACACAACCAATATGCAAGCTGGTGCGGGATCCTAGTTTGCGGGATTGCAATCTCTATAATAAAAACAATTCGGTGCTATATTTTTTTTATATAACTAGGGGCTTTGCCCATGTTTTTCCTCAAAACATAAAATAAAAAAAAGTCCGACGAATATGAGACATATCTTACTTTCTTCCCCACATTATTCTGCATCGATTGGTATCGGTGTCGACCCCACACCCACAGCGGTTTCGGAGGAGATAGTGTGACAAGCTTTTGGCAGCGGCGGCGGCGCCAGTTACTTTTTTTAGAATAGAGAGATTTTTACAGTTAATTCCAAAACAATGGCACAATGATGACTATGCTGTTATCCATTAAGGAGTTTAATTTTTTTACACCATACTCCGTCATCAGATCTTACATATTACTTACTATATATCTATCTATCTTCACGACCCATAAAGGGCCAACAGGATTTTTGTTACATACTGTATAAACATAAAGGGCCAACAGGGTTTTTGTTACATACTGTATAAACATAAAAGCGGTTAATAAAAAAACTTCCTTCACTCGCTCTTTAACAATAGCGAGCCTCTCTACTTATACAGATTTTAACATAAGTCGTGAAGACAAACTCAGCTAAATTTTTAATTCTATGCCTGCCCGGGAGAAACTTTTAATTTTAATTTTAATTAGAGGCCAAAATTAATCTTGAAGTTTGGCTAAAAAAATCTGTTCTGAAAACTTAGCTGCGCGGCGACACGTTAGAACGGTGGAACTTGAAAAATCTTTCTATTTTTTTTTCACTTATTAATTTTCAATCTCAATTTTAAGTTATAATATTTTTTACCGCCTCGAGAATTTTTTATGTACAAATTATTAATTTTTATACCTAGTAACATACATACATACATAGACTCACGCCTGTTTCCTATATGGGTAGGCAGAGACAACGGATTTCCACTTGCTACGATCCTTGCATACCTCTTTGGCCTCATTCACTCTCATTAAATTTTTCATACATGCACGTCGGTAAATACTCGTACTAGTACACCTAGTAACTACAGGTGTTTTTATAAAACAGGAAATTCTAATTAAAATCGCATCATTGGTATAGAGGTAACGTACAGGCAGAAGCATACACACATAATCTCAAGTTTTTATCCCCGAAGGAGTATGCAGAGATGCAACTCGTGCATCTAGTTTGTTGAGCTCATTTCCGTTCCATGATGTGATATGAGGCGATTCATCGCCATACAAGAAATAGTTTTAACCCCGAGCGAATCACGTTGTGAGTGGTAGAGCCACGCTGTAGACAGTTCTGTCTACAGCATGGATGGGCCGGCTCGTCCGGGTCGTTACCACAGTCTCACAGAAAACCGGCGTAAAGTAGCAGCTTGCTGCTGCGTTTCGTACGGTGAGTGAGATATCCGGAGGCCCAAATTCCCTTCCCCTTCCCAATTCCTAAATTATCCCTTTCCTTTAAGGTCGGCAACGCGCCCATGGTTATTTTAGTATTGTGGGCGTACATGCGCGGTGGAGATCACTTACCATCAGGTGACCCACTTGCTCGTTTGCCGGCATATACTATATAAAAAAACCGTGTGATTTATCTAGAAGATTCAAATAAATTGTGATTGCTCCACCCGGGAGTTGAACCTATGATCTCACCGTTCCTCGACTTACGGTGTTAGTTTAGGCTTAATAGGTGTACTAATACTAAAATTTAATGTAACCTTGATCAAAATTGTATTACATACCCAACGGAAATCCAGAATGTTCACAAAAAAATATCCCAAACTTGGTAAAAATTCAGGGATGTAATCAAATAATGCTTTAAAATGCATCTAGTACGAAACTTTGATTACATAACAGAATTAACGAGGGCAACTTTGCCCGGATGTCATGCAAACTTCCCTTATTAAACTTTTTGCCGGTTCAGTAATTTATATCTTGTGTCCCGTCTGTTATGACCGTTCTATTGTTTTTATTTTAGACGTGTGTATTCCATAACTGATTGGAATTGAATTTTTTGATGTGTTATTTACAAATAGTTTTTGTAGTGAAAACTTCTTTAGGCGCATTGAGCACTTTTTGGGTGAACAAAAATCATGGAACTCGCGTCATCGTCACCGAACGCTTTCCATGAGCTATATGTATACTGTGTATATATATGTACATAATATACCTCCGTGCGTTATTAGTATATATTATAAAGAGTATATCTCTCTACATTATATATTAAATTGGTCATTAACACTTCTTTACAAACCAAAAATAATTCAAAAATAATAATCTAATAGCTCGACGATACATTTCACAAGTTACTTAGATTTCACTTCTATCGGCAGTCCCCAAAGACTGCCACGCATGTTTTTTTGCTCACGGCACCACCCACGAGAATGATCTTTCCTGGATAAAAAGTAGTCTATGACCTAATCCAGGTAATGATCTACCTATGTGCCAAATTTCATCCAAAACAGTTCCGATGTTAAGGCGTGATTGACTAACACACATCCAAATTCACAAACTCTAAAACATCCAAACTTTCACATTTATAATAGTTGAAGGATAGTAGGATGATGTAGAATTGTAGAGAGTGTCGTTCCCGCGATCTATCCACGTGCATACGATTCGATTAGACCGTGCCGTAATAGCGAGTTCATACGGTCCAATATTGGTTGTCAATTGACTTTAATTAACAAGAGCTGTACGGTATTTGTTGATCAATTCGCTTGAAAATCTGATGGTTTGAAAATTTGACGATTTTTTTATAGCATAGGCCTAAACGAGGAAATGGGTCACCTGATGGTAAGTGATATCCACCGCCTATATACGCCCACAATACCAAAAGAATTATGGGCGCGTTGCCGACCTTAAAGGAAAGGGATAATTAAGGGATTGAGAATGGGAGCGGGATTTGGGCCTCCGGATATCTCATTCACCGTACGAAACGCAGCAGCAAGCTGCTACTTTACGCCGGTTTTCTGTGAGACAGTGGTAACGACCTGGACGAGCCGGTCCATTCATGCTGTAGACAAAAATGTCTACAGCGTGGCTCTACCACTGTAACAAATGATTGATTTATGGTTCATATCGCATTTGATTTAACTGCTCAGATGATCTCTCATCATATGAAGGACTTAACATCTTCTTTCTGCCTGGTACTGTCCCAGATTAATGCCAGGGTCCGACTTCTCGTACCATATATTTGACGGTATTAGGTATTATATAAGGTGACCCGCCGTCTGACCCCCAAAACCCACAACGGGAATCACGTTTCGCCATTGCCTCGTCCATTAATCAGCAGAGTGTACCACGTGCAGGTAAGGTTGGCTTAGGACCTAAGATATTGTAGCCCTCTTACTCCTAACACCTATTACAAAAATTAACTGACCTCTTGCGGCGTATATCTGAAGATTTCATGCATGTTGTGGTACCACTTGACAGAGTGAAGTTGTGGGTCAAATGACTGACGCGTGTACTGGCATCGCAGCTCCGCTTCACGCCGAGGATCTGCCCAGCGAGGCACGTCCAGCGATGTGATTGTATGGGAGAGACTCCGAGCTGGAAGAGAAGGAAATGATCAGTACAATCCTTATATTTCATAATGCTTACGTTCCTTGGATAAGACCATTAGGTCAGAAGACTAAGGCATAATCCATTTTATTAGTAGTGGAGCAGTTGCTAGCAATGGGACAGTATAAGTTCCTTGGATGTTTTTTTTTTATTACATAGACCGGCAAACGAGCCAGTGGGTCACCTAATGGTAAGTGATCTTCACCGCCCATGTACGCCCATAATACCAAAAGAATCATGGGTGCGTTGCCGATCTTAAAGGAAAGGGTTTGGGCCTCCGGATATCTCACTCACCGTACGAAACGCAGCAGCAAGCTGCTACTTTATGCCGGTTTTCTGTGAGACAGTGGTAATGACCCCGATGAGCCGACCCATACATGGTTTCATTAGTTTAGCTGTATAACTATGAGCAGTGAAATTTTGGGTAACAATTAATGATTATGCATGACGTCTCTCCAGTAGAGTTGACGTCACGCAGGCGGTCGGTCGCAAAACCTACAAGTCTCTCTGTAACATGTGTAAAAACACATGCGCCTACCCCATTGCGTGTGGGATAAGCGTAGGTGAAAGAACAGTAATGATTATGGTTATTTTGATACGTATAATTTTAAAAGAAGTTTACACTTTATATTTGTAAAGTTACTCTCCGTAAACGCTAGCATTTTTAAGATAAGTTCTAGAAATGCTTCTGTGTATGAGGAGTCTTGGCGCACCTGCGACCTGCTCATATTATCTTCAGGTACATAAAATAACAACATTCGTGAATGATTAATTCTATAGCACTTGAAAAGTTTTGGGTAATGTTCAATAAAATAAAACACTGCATACTCCTCCAAAGGTAAATAATAAATAAATAAATACACCCAACAGTCACACACATAATCCAGACCCCACACTAGGTTAACCTGTATTGTGGGTATCGAGAACTACGAGGGACTTGCGGTCCCACAACACCCAGACCCGAGACAAATATTTGTGAATCAGACAAACATTTGTCTAGGTGCGAGAATCGAACCCACGACCTCACGCTTCGCAACAGGCTACTCACCCGCTACGCCACGGAGGCTGAAATTATACATTACTATATGTAAACTCATAAATTCCTATTAAAAAACACCCAAAAACCTTCACGATTTATTAAACGACTTCAAAAAAGGAGGAGGTTCTTAATTCGACTGTATTTTTTTAAATGTTTGTTTTTTAGAACTTTCGACTGGATGAACCGATTATCATGATTCCTTTTTTTATTTGATAGCTGGTGCTTCTGGTGTGGTCCCATTTCAATTTGGTTAAGATCTAACGACGGAGTACGGAGTATAAAATAAACTCCTCAACAGACAACAGTACACTCGTCGCGATTGTGTTATTGTATTGGAATTTACATGCTATTGCTGTAACTACGACAAAAAAATTAAAAATAAATAACTTTTAACAAAACTTAGATACCGATTTCAAAATAAAAACACTGAATAGTCAAAAATAACAAATTCTATAGGTCTCTTCGGAGTCGGTGCAATTTTATTTTGACAGCCTCCGTGGCGCAGTGGGCGAGTACCCGGCTGCGAAGCGTGAGGCCGTGGGTTCGATTCCCACACCGTGACAAATGTTTGTGTAATCCATAAATATTAGTCTCGGGTCTGGGTGTTGTTGGACCGCAAGTCTCTCGTAGTTCCTGATACCCACGATACAGGTTAACCTAGTGTGAGGTCAGGACTATGTGTGTGACTGTTGGGTGTATTTATTTATTTATTTGACCGGTAGCGACACAGGCACCGATTCTAAAGAGACCTATAGTTTTTTTATTATCACCGAAAAGATCGTACACGCAGGAGGAGCTGCAAGCAAAAGCTAGCAACTCCAATAAAATCTGAAATAGCTTTGATTGGCGTTAACTTTAGCGAATTCAGTACGCGGCACGTGTCTAAAGTTTTTATGAATAATACAACTTGAACTCCAAGATCCAAGTTCAGATGCAGTTAATGGTATATGATGCCGAAGTTTGAATGCGTTCTTAATTGAAGTTCGTGTAGTTGGAGCCGGTTTGAAGTTGTGTTTTGGAGCGTGCTTGTTGGTGAATAGTTTTGTTGATATGGCACTCTTTGTCGATCCTCTTTGTTGTTTATGTCAGTACCATGATACTTTACTAGACTGCCTCGATGGCGCAATTGTAATGCGTACGCGTTACGATTGAGGTCAACTCTGAGGTCTCGGGTTCGATCCCTGGGTCGGGTAAAGTGTTATTGGGTTTTTCTATTACGAAATGCTCAGTATCAGCCCGGAGTCTGGAATTTGTGCCCGGTATGGCGATAGGCTCGCCCCCTATCACATAAGGGACGGAAATACGCTCGGCGAAATGTGGGTGTACTGGTTACACCGCTGCCTACCCCTTCGGGGATTACAGGCGTGAGTGCGTATGAGTGCGTATGTATGATACTTTAAAATTACTGGGTGGTAAGTCCCTCGTATGCGAGAGACCGTCTGGGTTGGTACCACCGTTTTGTCTATTTCTGCCGCCGTGCAACAATGTGTAAGCACTGTTATATTTCGGTTTGAAGGATATTAAAGCTAGTGAAATTACTCGGTAATATGGGACTTAACATTCAATTTTTTTTCTAGCATAAGCCAGCAAACGAGCAAGTGGGTCAGTGGGTGGTAAGTGATCTCTACCGCCCATGTACGCCTACAGTAATTAAGGGATTGGGAAGGAGAGGGGGATTTCGGCCTCCGAATACCTCATTCATCGTACGAAACGCAAGCAAGCTGCTACTTTACGTCGGTTTTCATTAGGCTGTCTATAATATACATTCGATATAGATAGATAAAGATAGAATATTGCATTTTATTGAACGAAAGTAGCTGATCAGGCGACCATTTTCTCTTCACGAAACATTAAACACCGCAATACATAAGAGAATGTGCAAATTGAGGAACCCTTCCTGTTTATTCCTGTCCTTGGTTTAGGACTGTTTGCAGTAGCGAAATAACCGCAGGATCCCCGATATCACCTTAAATTGTGTTTGATATTTAATGGATTGTTATATATCTTTCCTATGGAACTTTTCTCAATGTACATACATACATACATACATACGCACTCAGGCCTGTAATCCCCGAAGAGGTAGGCAGAGGTGTAACCAGTACACCAACATTTCGCCGAGCGTATCTCCGTCCCATGATGTGATAAGGGGCGAGCCTATCGCCATACCGGGCATAATTCCAGACTCCGGGCTGATACTGAGCATTTCTTATTAGAAAAACCCATTATCACTTTACCCGACCCGGAGATCGAACCCGAGACCTCAGCGTCAGCCTCAGTCATACGCGACGCGTATGCATTACAACTGTGCTACCGAGGCAGTCATATTATTATATAGTATACTATATTAATATATGATGCTGACTGCCTCGGTGGCGCAGTTGTAATGCGTAAGCGTTACAATTGAGGTCAACGCTGAGGTCTCGGGTTCGATCCCCGGGTCGGGTAAAGAGGTATTGAGTTTTTCTATTACGATATGCTCAGTATCAGCCCGGAGTCTGGAATTTGTGCCCGGTATGGCGATAGGCTCGCCCCCTATCACATAAGGGACGGAAATACGCTCGGCGAAATGTGGGTGTACTGGTTACACCTCTGCCTACCCCTTCGGGGATTACAGGCGTGAGTGCGTATGTATGTATGTATCAATATAGTGCAAATATTGTATATGAATTTTGAAAAGAGTAACGTTAGAGTTTCTTGTCCGTACTTCTCTAGCGAAACAGCATTCCGAACTGGCATGGCGGTAGAGTTAAAATTTGACTGAATCTAAATGATGTATAACATTTCATGGATTCAATAAATAATTTGAATTTACGGTGCAGACATGCAATTATATGAAATATTTCCACTATACGCCCACCCTTGCTCATACCAATGTTTAAAATATTAATTGCGACCTAATTAGTGATTTCTTAGGTTTACGGGAATATTACACATTGAAATAAAACTAGTTTATACGGATTTTATCGCGGTTTAATTTTTATTTTAGTCCCGACGTTTCGAAAGCTTTTCAGCCTTCGTGGTCACGGGAGAGTCTCTAAAAATTAAACCGCGATAAAATCCGTATAAACTAGTTTTATTTCAATGCGACCTAATTTTTTAACCAGCTTGATTCTGTTATATGGTAATACGGTTTCTTTTTCGTATAAAATATTTTCTGTTGCGTGTAAAGAAATGTACAAAATACCATATTCATGCTGTTATACTAATATTTGCCTCGGTGGCGCAGTTGTTATGCGTACGCGTTACGACTGAGGTTGACTTTGAGGTCTTGGGTTCGAGCCCCGGGTCGGGTAAATGTGATATTGGGTTTTTCTATTACAAATTGCTCAGTATCAGCCCGGAGTCTGGAATTGTGCCCGGAATGGCGATAGGATCGGCCCCTATCACATCATGGGACGGAGATACACACGGCGAAATGTGGGTGTACTAGTTACACTTCTGCCTACTCCTTCGGGGATTACAGGGGTGAACGCGTTTTTTTTCGTAGAGTCCAATTTACGAGCAAGTGGGTCACCTGATGGTAATTGATCTCTACCACCTATGAATATTTACAATACCAGAAGAATCATAGGTCCCAATGCTGGGCACGGGCCTCCTCTACTGAATTAGAGGGGTTAGGCCATAGTCCACCATGCTGGCCTAATGCGGGTTGGCAGGCTTCACATACCTTCGAAATTCTTTTGAAGAACTTCTCGGGTATGCAGGTTTCCTCACGATGTTTCCGTCACCGTTAAAACAAGTGATAATTAACAATTAATACAAACGTGACTTAGAAAAGTCAGAGGTGTATGTGTATGTATGCTCTTGGGGCTGGTTTTGAACCTGCGACTTTCGTCTCGACAGTCCATACCACTCCCCGCTGAGCTATCACTACTGTAATTAAACCTCGCTTTATTATTTTAATATCATGACCGCACTCCGGTCGATTTAACTCATTTGAAATCTACAAATCCCGTGATTACACGACAATAGGGTGACCACGCTTCGCATACTAAGCGAGGATTAGTTCCGTCCCGGCCATCTGATAATTATTTTAGGATAATATAGAGATTATAATGAAAGGGGTCGACCATAACTAGTGATTAAAATGGGTTACGTGATCTGTAATTCTGTCCCATGTTTGGGATGATTCTTGATATCAATTTTATGTACCTAATTATTTTTAAACGACTTCAAAAAGGATTAGATTCTCAATTTGACTGTATTTACTTATCTCTATACAGTATGCATCAAAAACGTCGTTGGCCCTTTTAGAGTAATAATATCATATTAAAAAAGGAATAAACAGAAGCGAGATATTATCCTTACACAGGTAGATTAGAAAAATGAACATATTTAAAAAATGTTATTTTCATCTGAAAAGTGATGAACAGCTGACTCATGTGTGATACTGACGTAGCCGGGTGCGCACGCGGCACAGCGCGTTTGATGGACGTAGACGCCGCAACTTGCTATCTCACTCTGGCTCCGATTCATCGCTCTTGCAGAGGTAATCAATCGAAATACGGATCACAAACAATAAAATAATTAAATTATAAATAATAAATATGATTATTTTTATACTTTTGTTTTCGTATGCGAGTTATTTCATTACGTTTGAATATCGATTCTGATATCACAGTTAAAAGGCCCAATAAGGTTTTGTTACATAATGTACATGGTGTTTTTGTCGGAACGCCATACCTTCCAAAATCCTTCATCAGATTCAATGATTAAAACACAATTTTAAAGCTTATGTATGCCGCTAATATGGAGAACTTTTCAGGCATGATGGTTTCCTCACGATGTTTCCTTCACCATTAAGGGAAATGATAATTAACAATCAATACATACGTAACTAAGAAATGTCAAAGGTGTATGCTCTTGGGGCTGGTTTGGAACCTAAGACTTTCGTCTCTTTAGTTCCTACGACTCCCCGCTGAGCTATCGCTGCTTTACCACGCTGATTCTATAAAATTCGATTACTTATATCCTTTTATAAGATATTACTAAGTTAAGTCTTGAATAGCATATCTCTCTTTGTCCAAATTTCGAAGAAACAGTAAGAGCGGTATATCCCAACAAATATCAGAAGACTGCCTCGGTGGCGCAGTTGCAATGCGTACGCGTTACGATTGAGGCCAACACTGAGGTCTCGGGTTCGATCCCCGGGTCGGGTAAAGTGGTATTGGGTTTTTCTATTACGAAATGCTCAGTATCAGCCTGGAGTTTGGAATTTGTGCCCGGTATGGCGATAAGCTCGCCCCCTATCACATAAGGGACGGAGATACGCTCGGCGAAATGTGGGTGTACTGGTTACACCTCTGCCAACCCCTTCGGGGATTACAGGTGTGTGTGTGTATGTATATCAGAAGTATGACAAACAAACAGATAATGTGTAACAAACAAATCTTCCCAAATAAAGTGCTTCGAGTAAGAAGATTTTCGCAAAATGTTTTCCGTCGAATTAACTCTGATATTACATAATTCATCTGAAGTTTTTTTTTATTATCTTGAATGACGAGACGAGCATGTCGCTCGCCTGATGGTAAGCGCCACGCTTGCTAATAGACAGAAGCAACACCACACATCACTTGAAACTGCAAAACACTGCATGCCGTGGTTTTGCGCTCTTCACTCCGAGACATAAGATATTAAGTCTCAAAATGCCCAATAATTTCACTGGCTTCAATGTCCTTCAAACTGAAACATAACAGTGCTTATACACTGTTACTTGGTGGCAGAAATAGACAAAGCGGTGGTGCCTACCCAATGCCCAATAATTTCACTGGCTTCAATGTCCTTCAAACTGAAACATAACAGCGCTTATACACTGCTGTTTGGCGGCAGAAATAGACAAGCGGTGGTGCCTACCCAGACAATCTCTCACATACGAGGGACCTGCCACCTTCTAAGTGAGTACGTTACAAGTAATTTATATATATAAATAGATAAACCTACTGAATTAGTTTGCTTAGCGAAATAAGTAAGTATAATTAAACTTTGCGTACATTTTTTTTTTATAGCAAAGGCCGGCAATCGAGCAAGTGGGTCACCTGATGGTAAGTGACCTCCACCGCCCATGTACACCCACAATACTAAAATAATTATGGGTGCGTTGCCGACCTAAAAGGAAAGGGATAATTAAGGGATTGGGAAGGGGAGGGGGTTTGGGCCTCCGGATATCTCACTCACCGTACGAAACGCAGCAGCAAGCTACTTTACGCCGGTTTTCTGTGAGACAGTGGTAACGACCCGGACGAGCCAGCCCATTCGTGCTATAGACACAAGTGTCTACAGCGTGACTCTACCACTCTAAAAAATGGATATTCGTGATATTCCAAGGTAAATAACTAAATAATATTCTAAATTAGGAAACCTAATTACTAACGAAGTAGTCGCCTTGGTTACAAAGACTAATATCAATTTTGATCCTTGTGTACAGTTGTACTATAATATTGCGCCTTACACAAAACACATTTACGTATACTATATTGCTACGTTCTAGCTGCGTATACAGTATTTGTTAGGTCCCTCGTTTGCGAGAGACCGGCTGGGTTGGTACCACCGCTTTGTCTATTTCTGCCGCCAAGCAACAATGTGTAAGCACTGTTGTGTTCCGGTGTGAAGGACCCTGAAGCCAGTTTAATTACTGGGCATTATGAGACTTAACACCTTATGTCTCGGGGTGACGAGCGCAGTCCAGTGTCATGCAGTGCTTTATTTAAAGTTCTGTGTGGCGTTGCTTCTGTTTATGGGCAGGCGTGGCGTTTACCATCAGGTGAGCGACCTGCTCGTCTTGTCTTTCAATCTAATAAAAAAAAAAAAGTATGTAACAAAAACCCTGTGGGCACTTTGTAGGTCTTAAATATTGTCATATAGACATCTTAATAAAAATAGTTAAATCAAAATAATAATTAACAGAAGCGAGATATTATCCATATACAGGTAACTTAGCAAAACGAACATATTTAAAAAAAATAATTAATGAGAGGTGTCAAGGGACACCCGGATGGAACGAAGTTCCTTTCGATTAATTAGTGAAGGAATTGTAATATTTTTTTTTTTTTTTAAGTTATAATAATATTTTTTTTATTATTAACAAATATAATGTTATATAAACTTAATCAGTAGGCTCAATTTTCGTAATAATTGGCTTGTGGTAACTGAAGTAGGAAATTAATTAATATATAATTAATTATTAATTTTTGTATTTATTATTAATAATAAATAATAATATTATTTATTATTATATATTATATTCGTAACACTGTTCAATGCGAAATAGAAATGAAAATATCTGGCTTGCTTTCTATAAGAGAGAGAGAGACAGACAGAGAAACATGCGACGCCGCACAGCTTACAATAGCTTACTATAGCAAAAAGTGTCGTGACAACTTTTCGTAAGAATTTTTTCCGTCTAGCCCCCTTTCACAACGCGCGATAAGGAACTTCGTTCCAAAAATATTTTCATCTGTAAACGGATGAACAGCTGACTGATGTTTATTGACGAAACCGGGTGCACACGCGGCGCAGCGCGTTTGATGCACGTAGACGCCGCAACTTGATGAGTCGCTCTGGCTCCGAGACAATCGCTCTTGCAGAGGTAATCAATCAAAATACGGTTTACAAACAATAAATATGATTATTTTTATAGTCTTAAATGCGTATGCGAGTTGTTTCATTACGTTTGAATATCGATTCTGATATCACGGTTAAAACGCCAAAAAGGGTTTTTGTTATATAAATTCCAGACTCCGGACTGATACTGAGCATTTCGTAATTGAAAAACCCAATACCACTTTCCCGACCCAGGGATCAAACCCGAGACCTCAGCGCTGGCCTCAATTGTAACGCGTACGCATTACAACTACGCCACCCAGGCAATCGGATAATATATTATTAATATGTGCATAAAGGTACACTATAAGTGTAGGAAGATATGGTCATCATTTAAAGCTGCGTACCCACAAAAGGAAGTCTCAATTTGAGACACTGCCTCGACTCAAAACTATTAAAATGCATACGCTCCTCTAGTTTATTTTGTTTTAAGTACACTGTGTATCGAGTGTTACGAGTGGTAGAGCCACGCTGTAGACTATTTTGTCTACAGCATGAATGGGCCGGCTCGTCCGGGTCGTTACCACTGTCTCACAGAAAACCGGCGTAAAGTAGCAGCTTGCTGCTGCGTTTCGTACGGTGAGTGAGATATCTGGAGGCCCAAATCTCCCTCCCCTTCCCAATCCCTTATTATCCCTTTCCTTTAAGATCGGCAACGCGCCCATGATTCTTTTGTATTGTGGGCGTACATGGGCGGTGGAGATCGCTTACCATCAGGTGACCCACTTGCTCGTTTGCCGGCCTATACTATAAAAAAAAAAACAAAAAAAACGTCAATTCAATAGTATCCGTGGCGCAGTGGGCGAGTAGCTCGCTGTGACGCGAGAGGCTGCAGGTTCAATTCCCGCACCCAATCCAAAATGTGATCCACAAATATTTGTTTCTGGTCTGGGTGTTTTCTCCCCAGAGGAGTTAACATCAGGCAGGCGGATGGTCGTAAAACTACAAGTCAAATCTTTCTGTATCATGTGTTAAAAAGCATAAGGGAATTGAAAGAAGAAAATCAACAGAGTTAATATAAGCGTTCAGAAAACCGACGTAAAGTAGCAGCTTGCTGCTGCGTTTCGTACGGTGAGTGAGATATCCGGAGGCCCAAATCCCCTCCCCTTGCCAATTCTTTAATTATCCCTTTCCTTTAAGGTCGGCAACGCGCCCATGATTCTTTTGGTATTGTGGGCGTACATGGGCGTTGGTGTTCACTTACCATCAGGTGACCCACTTGCTCGTTTGTCGGCCTATACAATAATAAAAAAAAGCGTACACAAAACAAATTAGACAGAATATTATGTCCGCAGTAGTTCAGTTTATTATTCATTACTCACAGTGTTAGTTTACATCGAGTAATTCTTTAGTAGGCTATGACATGAGTAAAAAGCAGTAAAAAGAACAAAGGTACCGTTTCAATAATACACAGTTTATTCAGTAGCTCGTGCTTATTTCAGACGTGAAACGTTTTTAGAGTTCCGTACGATAGTAATGTAAAACCATTAAAAGAAGAAATTAAGAATAAATAAACCAAGAGCGAATAATGGGGACTAGACGAATGACCCATATATAAAATGGTCCTTTTATCATAATGGACACCACATTATTACTGGAAATCAATAGGCGACACATATACGGGCCCCTCTCGGTCTCTCCGATACATCATTTAGCGGTTTTTTCCAAGAAAGCCTTCGCGTTTCTTAATAAAAAATTCAGTACTACCGACCTCTTACACGAAGTGCTATAAATTTTAAAAGGGTCCAAGTGAAAAAACATCACCTGTACTCGAATATTTTCACTTGTATTTGCATAAGTATATGCGACGTGCTTTTAAGGGGCCTTTAATGTACCGTATCGTGTTGCTTGTTGCGAGATACACGCGAATGGGTAAGTAGATAACATGGGTTTTTTGTTTACGTAATATCATGGAAAATCGCGTGTGTATTTTGGGAGGAATTCATGTTAATTTTGTAGCTTAACGGAGAGCGATATGCAGAGGTAAATGTACAGAGTTTTTTTTTTAAGATCTGTATTGCATCCATGTGTAAGCCAACACACACACAGTACAAGGTGGTAGGTCCTTCGTTTGCGAGAGGCCGGCTGGGTTGGTACCACCGCTTTGTCTATTTCAGCCGCCAAGCAACAGTGTGTAGGCACTGTTGTGTTCCGGTTTGAAGGACATTGAAGCCAGTGAAATTACTGGGCGTTAGGATACTTAACACCTTATGTTTGGCATTGGGCCGAGTTAATGCATAATATAATGATAATACCAGATAGAAAGCAAGGTATTGCACTTATGTCATTTTAATTATCACTGGCTTTAAAGGGGTCTCGCTAGAAAGTTTAACGAGTTATGAAAACCTTAGTTACTCGTACTTGCTTCCGTACGCGTGAGTAGTATTTATCCACAGTCGTCTGGCTATACTGGGAAGATAGGCGATTCCGCGCACGAGACTCGGGGAATCCCTGAGTCGATAATTTGGATTTGTTTGTGTAATTTTTGATTAGCAACAATTTCCAATACTCATTTTGTGTATAATTTGTCTCATCTTTATATATATAATTCTACTGTACGTGTGTATGTGACTGAACTCCTCCTAAACGGCTGGACCGATTTGAATGAATTTTTTGTATGCGTTTGGGTGGCGCCCTGGATGGTTTAGATTCACAATTGGACCCGGTAGGTGGCGCTGCTGTAGTTGCGGGTGAAACCGCGTGGGACAGCTAGTTTATTATAAGATTTTCTTTCTAAATGGGAAATGAAAGAGGCCTCATAAAGCTGATGGCGCCGACGCCCATATTGGGTCTAGGTCTGCCTCTGTATCGTTGAAGGTAGCGTCCGTATAGAAATCTGTATACCTGAGAATCTGTAAGAATTTTAAAGGTACGTGAAGTCTACCAAGCAGCATTATGCCAGTGTTGGACTGAAGCTTAACCCCTGTCATTAGTAAAGGAATCCTGTGACCAGCAGTAGGACAGGATCTTTCGATGGCTGACGTTTTATTTAACTAATGTACAGCATCATATAAAGCATAGTCACTTTGCCGTGCTAAAATAATTACTTTATTAAAAAGAAAACTTATTTTTTCTTATATGTAATTTCTTATAATCATTTTGCTAAAAATACATCTTATAAAATTAGCTAATAATGATAGCAATTAATATTAACAGATCTGATCTTCATGGACTGAAATACAAGTTTCTCTCTATAGATAAATTATACCTCCTTACAGGGATAAATTATAATTAATAGACCTAGCGATAAGTCTCAAGTATTGTTCGAAGATGTCGAGTCATAAATTAATTTAATTAAATTCATAATTTGATGTTATTTTCTTTAATTAAAACCTTTATATAGAAAATAATTTGTGGAATGATCTTTAATTGCAGTTTATTAGATATTTATTTATATGTTTTGTAAACTTGCGCCTTTATCCCTAAAGGATAGGCAAAGGCCTTTGCAAAGGTGCAACTAGTGCTGTACCCACATTTCGCCGAGCTTATTTCTGTCCTATGATGTGATAGTAATAGTAGCTGGTAGTAGTATACATTGAAGCTATGGCAATATAATTACATGTTTGACTACGTCGTTGGCGCAGTTGTAATGCGTACGTGTTACGACTGAGGCTGACGCTGAGGTCTCAGGTTCGTTCTCCGGGTCGGGTAAAAGTGATATTGGGTTTTTCTAATACGAAATGCTCAATACCAACCCGGAGTCTAGATTTATGGCGATAGACTCGCCTCCTCTCACATTATGGGACGGAGATACGCTCGGCGAAATGTGGATGTACTAGTTACACCTCTGCCTACCCCTTCGGGGATTACAGGTGTGTATGCGTATGTTTAATACATAACTGATACCACCTTAAGCGTCATTCTTGGAGTTTACCTGCCACGCGAATCACGCCACATAAACGATCCAATCGCGTAACGTAAACAGCAATATCCAATAAACACAATACATTAATTAACACGAAACTGATCACAATATTTGTCTCAAATCAATACCTACATCTGTAGACATCCAATAGCACGACAACTAATACGAGATAAACTTGTGCCAGGTCACGTGCTCCGCGTCCCAACTCTCTCGCATAAGTCCTAATATTTACAGCGAATTTTCCAGATCAGGTTATTTAGATATTCTTTATTTTTGGATGAAAGTTGGGGGGTTGCGGTGTTGTATTGCAAATACATTATATCGCTCATCCATTTAGAAAGATGAAGAAAAAATACAATTTTTGTTGATATACAACGTGTTACAGAAAGGTGTGATTATATTTGAATGTACCAGATCTTACCAAAGACTGATCCTGAAATTCCACGCTAATTTTAATCACTCGTTTAATACGACCAATAAGATAAGTGAAGTGTGAATTCCCTTTTAAATTATGTGAAGTGCGTGAGCAAGAAAAACAATCATACTAATATTATAAATGTGAATGTAAGTTTGTTTGTTACGCTTTCACGCGAAAACTACTTAACCGATCATCATGAAACTCTGTACACATATTCTTGGAGATATAAAAAGTAACATAGGATACTTTTTATGAGAAAAAATATCTATTTATTTGTTACGCTTTTACGCCTAAATCACTGAACCGATTTTGATGAATTTTGGCGTATAGATGGGACCCTGGATACGGTTATAGGCTTCGTTTTATTTCGGAAAAGGCTATTCACGTGGGCGAAGCCGCGAGCAAAAGCTAGTCTAGAATAAAACGATAGCTCGGCTCTATCATTTAATGTTGTTTAAACTTGCAAGTCAAATATCGACATATTACTCATTTGATAAAAAAGAAAATGCTTTTTTTATGTCCTACCAATGCAACCGCATTTGGTACTACGGGGTTTGAAATACTTGTATCGTACACTATATGTTGCTTTAATCTGACCATACATTTCTGTAACACGTTGTATATTTTTTTGTCTAAGTTTTAACCTGTAGGTAAGAAGTCTGAAGTTTGACGTTTCTTAAACAGGTTTGTGGGTTAAACTACATTTAGGATCGTCATGCAAATGGGCAGAGATTAACTTACTATACACGGCCAAAAGACAATGAGCCACAGCGAAAAAACGGAACCATTAAGTTATTAGTCAATTGCCTTTTCAAATAAATATTTCGAACATACGCACTCACGCCTGTAATCCCCGACGGGGTAGACCGAGGTTTAATCAGTACCGCCACATAGGGGGCGAGCCTATCGCCATACCGGGCACAAATTCCAAACTCCGGGCTGATACTGAGCATTTCGTAATAGAAAAACCCAATACCACTTTACCCGACCCGGGGATCGAAACCGAGACCTCAGCATCAGTTGTAACGCGTACGCATACCGAGGCAGTTATTACAAATTCAAGTATTAATAATACTACATTGAGTTTTAGTTTAGCTGGGTGACTATATAATAACTACCAAACTGTCTCAAAATTATCACAACACAATTCATAAAGTTCAACATAACTTTGCAATATCCCTTAATAATTCTCATGTAAAGCGGGGCTTAAACTGAATGCCTAGGAGGTAAGCCAAAACACGACTGGGTTTTAGATTAAAATTCCTAAACCAAGACCCGTCGCTTGTATGTGCCGCTTACTTACTGTTACCCTTTGAAATGGGATAACATTGCCTTGTAAAGCTCCCTCATAGGCAGCCATCGAAATAGGATGACTAGAATGATAACTCTCATATGAATCTGCCTAAAAATACCGCACGACTTGCACATGCAATACTAATCACACGTAACAAAAATTAATGAACGTTCATAATCAACTTTATTTCATAAAAGTTAATGTCTAAATATTAAATTTCTAGATCGAGATACGATGTTCTGCACCGCGAAAAAGATTAGACGTTTCCAGTGTCAACTAGGGATTTGCACTGAGTTTTGGTGGGGTAATTTTTTTGCTTAAGTTACTTTTCTTGTCATCTAATTTTCATGTAGAGAGCCCTATCCTTAAAGACAGCTTTTGTGGCGCAGCGGCCGGGTAGCCAGCTGTTATTGAAAGGCCGTGTGTTCGATTCCCGTATCGAGACAAATGCTTGTGTGACTAATAGCTGTTTGTGGTATGGGTGTTGTAGGACAGCCCTTCATAGTTCCTGACACCCACGATACAGGGTCAGGAATACGTGTGTGGCTGTTGGATGTATTTATTATTATTGCTAAAAAAACTGGGTTTATGAATAAAGCCACGTTTTGATGTACGCGACCGAGACATGAGACCGCGACATGTAACGCAAGTTAGGCATAGCGACGCGTCGGTTTTGTATGAAACTGTGGCGCAGTTGTAATGCGTACGCGTTACGATTGAGGCCAACGCCGAGGTCTAGGGTTCGATCCCCGGGTCGGGTAAAGTGGTATTGGGTTTTTGTATTACGAAACACTCAGTATCAGCCCGGAGTCTGGAAATTTGTGCCCGAATGGCGATAGGCTCACCCCCTATCACATAAGGGACGGAGATACGCTCGGCGAAATGTGGGTGTACTGGTTACACCTCTGCCTACTCCTTCCGGGATAACAGGCGTGAGTGCGTATATGTATAGAACGACCTCTCTTGCTACTTCAAGTTGACTTTCTGTGACACATAAGTAATATCCTGCACATTCATGCTGCAGATAAAAGTGTCTACAGCGTGCTCTATCACTTGCTTCTACGTAATGCTTATCAACAGTCGAGTCACATTTCAGACAACTAACAATCATCTTGCTTTAATACATACATACGCACTCATGCCTGTAAACCCTTAAGGGGTAAGCAGTACACCCGCATTTCGCCGTGCTTATACCCGCCCCATGATGTGATATGCGAGCCTATCGCCATACCGGGCACAATTCCAGACTCCGGGCTGATACTGTGCATTTCGTAATAGAAAAATCCCAATATCACTTACCCGACCCGGGGATCGAACCCGAGACCTCAACACAGTTGTACTGCGTACGCATTACAACTGCGCCACCAAGCAAGCATCTTGCTTTAATATAATTGAGCATATTTTAAGAAGTTATCGCTTCATGTTATTGGCAAAATGTCAATCCTCGCACAATTCGGTAGAAACTTCCAAATGATTACATACAAGCTAAGTTAGGAGAACTTTGTCACGAAATCCTTCCTAAGTTACTGTCATTCGCAGATATATGAAAAACTAACTTAAGACGATGTTGTGTCTAATTCATGTTTTGTGTATTGTGGTTATTTGATGACACTTTTTTCTGAAGTGAAAACTTCTTTAGCATCGTTGTGATTTGAAAATCGATGAAACGAAAAAGAGACAGACACATAAATTCATAAGATTTAACGTGGGAGAAAATGAGATAGAATGCATTATATAGTTGTGCGCGCATGCATGTTTTACGCGCATGCGTAGTACAAAGCTTGAGAAATGGCATCACAACAACCGTGGTGTTTTGTACACGTGTACGCAGTAAAAATCCCCTCCCCTTCCCAATCCTTTAATTATCCCTTTCCTTTAAGCTTGGCATCGCACCCATAATTCTTTTGGTATCGTGGGCGTACATAGGCGGTGGAGATCACTTAACATCAGGTGACTCCCGTGCTCGTTTGCCAGCCTATGATACAAAACAAAAAAAAACACTATTTACACTCTATTTACATGGCTGGTACCTGGACTGCCTCAGTGGCGCAGTTGTAATACGTACGCGTTACGACTGAGGCTGACGCTGAGGTCTCGGGTTCGATCCCCAGGTTGGGTAAAAGTGATATTGGGTTACTAAGCTGTGTAACCTACCTCTTCCACCCACATAGTTGGTCCTGTATTTCACACATTGTTACTGTTACACTGAGACATTATATATATATAAATAATAATAATAAATACACCCAACAGTCACACACATATAATTCTGACCCCACACTAGGTTAACCTGTATAGTGAGTATCAGGAACTACGAGGGACTTGCGGTCCCACAACACCCAGACTCGAAACAAATATTGTGGATCACAAAAACATTTGTCTCGGTATGGGAATCGAACCCACGGCCTCTCGTTTTGCAGCCGGGTTCTCGCTCGCTGCGCCACTGAGACTGTCACATATATTGACATTTCGAGACTACCCAAGAGCCTGTTTTCAGATTAGCCGTGTATGTATAAGGTATTTTTATTCATACAATGTTACTGTTCTATCTTTCATTATATGACAGTATCGGTAATAGTTCATTATTTTGTCTACCGCTTTGCTATGGAGGAAAGTGGACAATTATTATTTCCAACTCTTCCCTAACTTTGTATTTGATTAATTTCGTTGCGGGAAAAAGACAATTTATAACTCCCAGAGACTCTGCACGGTGTCAACAAAAATGCGTGCCACTGTCGATCCTGGTGCACAGGAGTTACTGTGACGGGTGTGTGGGCGGGATAGTCTCGTATATAATAGTATACAATTACTCAGCCATACATAACAAATGTACTTCAATTACATCTAACTCAAAACTAAACTCGGCAAAAACTAACTAATTTTAATGTTATTCTATCAAAATTAACAAAGTGTTGGCACATATACTTCGCTCGGGAACTCGTGGCCCTAGGGTTGCCAGATGGCCGGGAATCGTTCGAATTCACCCAATATTTTATACAACTCTGTAAAATATAAAACTCCCAAACAGCTATTCGTAAAGGTTTTTTTTTAATTGAAATAAAAGTATTTTTTGGCGATAAGCTCGCCCTCTGTCACATCAAGGGACGTAGAGTGGGTGTAATGGTTACACCTCTGCCTACCCTTCGGGGATTACAGGCGTAAGTGCGTATGTATGTATTTATTTTTCCCGATAACAAACCCAAAAATCCCGACACTTTTAAATTATGTCCATATATTTGGATCCTCCGATTTGGCAACCCTACGCGGCTCACTGCGCCCTATTTACATACGAGTTAGCGCTAAAACATGAAAATTACATATCACATTACATGGACCTCAATGTTTTTGCTTCCGACAAAACAGGGTGAGGATTTGGCAGTTTTTAAAAAAGCACAAATTAATTTTTGAGTTTACCTTTCATATTTTAATTAGTTTTGATAAAGCGATGCTTTGTGTTTTTTTTTTATTCCACTTGGAGAGTAAGCCAGTAGCCAGTACCTTTAATTTAACTAAACCTCCTAATAATATTTTCTGTCTAAGCAGATATACATTTACAAGGTGGTAGGTCCCTCGTTGGCGAGAGACCGGCTGGGTTGGTACCACCGCTTTGTCTATTTCTGCCGCCAAGCAACAGTGTGTAAGCACTGTTGTGTTCCGGTGTGAAGGACATTGAAGCCAGTGTAATTACTGGGCATTATGAGACTTAACACCTTATGTCTCGGGGTGACGAGCGCAGTCCAGTGTCATGCAGTGCTTTATTTAAAGTTCTGTGTGGCGTTGCTTCTGTTTATGAGCAGGCGTGGCGCTTACCATCAGGCGACCGACTTGCTCGTCTCGTCATTCAATCTAATATATATATATATACATTTATATATTACGTATTGCTATACTAAAAAAATACATAATAAAATACAACTACGTGACCCATGCGTACCTACATAAATATTTTTTACATGATTTAAAAACATTTAAATTAATAAATAAATACACCCAACAGTCACACACATAGTCCTGACCCCACACTAGGTAAACCTGTATCGTGAGTATCAAGAACTACGAGGGACTTGCGGTCCCACAACACCCAGACCCGAGACAAATATTTGTGAATCAGACAAACATTTGTCTAGGTGCGGGAATCGAACCCACGGCCTCACGCTTCGCAAACGGCTACTCGCCCGCTGCGCCACAGAGGCTGTAAACTTATGTTTACTGGTATTTATCTATTAATTAAGTAAACATAAGTTATAAATTTGAGTTTGAATCATTTGATGAAAAATTTAAGTTAAGGCTTTCCGACTAAACACACCTTTGAGAATAACATATGTTACGCATACACGTACACGTTACACGGTAGGCAGCGGCTTTGCTGTGCCCTGGCATTGCAGAAGTCTATGGGCGGCGGTGACTACTTACCATCAGGTGGCCCGTTTGCTCGTCTGCCTATCCAGGCAGTAAAAAAAAAAAATGTTATAGAGATAATAATATACATACATACGCACTTACGCCTGTATTCCTCTAACGGGTAGGCAGAGGTGTAACCAGTACACACACATTTCGCTGAGCGTATCTCCATCTCATGATGTGATAGGGGGCGAGCCTATCGCTATACCGGGCACAAATTCCAGAATCCGGGCTGATACTGAGCTTTTCGTAATAGAAAAACCCAATATTACTTTTACCCGACCCGGGGATCGAACCCGAGACCTCAGCGTCAGCCTCAGTCGTAGCGCGTACGCATTACAACTGCGCCACCGAGGCTGTCAATATAGCCTCTAAAATATAGATTTATTAATACTAGCACTATAGTTTAAACTTCTTGTTATTGAACACGAGCCTCCTCACCTTAGGCAAGGTCAGGGACAAGCACAGGGATTAGAACTTACTCTAGTCTAACAACCCAGACTTCACATACCGTCGAAATTCGTACGGAGAACCTTTAAGTATGTAGATTTCCTCAAGATGTTTTCCTTGAATGTTACAGCGAACAATAATTAACAAATAATACACACTTAACTTTCAAAAGTCAAAAGTCAAAAGTGTGTGCTCTGCGGCTGGTCTCGACGTCAACGTATCTCTAGGAATGAACCAGCTATATACCTAATAATATAAGCCCCACTTATATACCTATTTCACCTATTTACTTAGTTGTAAAAAATATATTATAATGTGTGCATAATACAGTCTAGTGAACAAACTTAATTATGCTTTTATAATAACCGATGTAAATCAATAAATAAACATTATGTGTATTCCATTAACCTACATTTGACTTAACATTGGAAAAAGTTCGAGAGCACGCGACTCTAACGTTTTTATCGTACCGTAGCCAAATGGCAAAAACGGAACCCATATAATTCCATCATTTGACAGCCTCCATGGCCCAGTGGGTGAGTAGCCGGTTGCGAAGCGTGAGACCGTGGGTTCGATTCCCGCACCTACACCGCTAAACGCGTAGTAAAATTCAGAAATTTAAATTTATTAAAATTTTTGGCGTGTCTCTCCATACGTGTAGCTAAGGGAAGATCTTTTAATTTTCATTAGATACCTAGATCCTCAAAATGTTTTTTTATAGACGTTGCAGAATGGTTTTTTTATTTGTCATTAGTTTGTGAGATATATGCGTGTCCAATGTCGTGAAAATGAGTTTCCCCACTAACTTTTAAAATGAGATTCCCCACTAACTTTTAAAATGAGATTCCCCACTAACTTTTAAAATGAGATTCCCCACTAACTTTTAAAATGAGATTCCCCACTAACTTTTAAAATGAGATTCCCCACTAACTTTTAAAATGAGATTCCCCAGTAACTTTAAAATGAGATTCCCCACTAACTTTTAAACCACGGAGAAAATATAAAGTAGGTTGTATGATTTTTTAAATATTGGACATATTCTGGTATGCTACAGAACTTTTCACTGTGCGTGGACCAACTTGGCCGTTTATTTTTCACAATTTGTATTTAAAGTTCTCGAGTCGAATAACTCACACAATATGACTTGCCCGTGGTTAGAATTTGTGTCTATGACGATAAGGTCATCCTCTATAGTTCTTTCTGCCTGGTGTTATCCTAGCTTAATGCTAGGTCCATCTTCTCGTACCATAGATTTGATGGTATTTGTTTTATTTATATATTAAGCCGGCAAACCAGCAAGTGGGTCACCTGAATGGTAAGTGATCTCCACCGAACATGTACGCCTACAATACCAAAAGAATTATGGGTGCGTTGCCGACCTTAAGTGAAAGGGATAATTAAGAAATTGGGGAGGGGAGGGGGTTTGGGCCTCCGGATATCTCATTCACCGTTCGAAACTCAGCAGTAAGCTTCTACTTTACGCCGGTTTTCTGTGAGACTATGGTAATGTCCCGGACGAACCGGCCCATACATGCTGTAGACAAGTGTCTACAGCGTGGCTCTACCACTCTACATTTGGTACTATATGAGGCGACCTGCCGACTTACCCCCACAACCTGCAACGGGAACAAAACTTCGTCATTGTATCATTCGTTAATCAGCAGAGTGTACCACGTGCAGGTGATTTTGACTTTGGGCATAAGATGTGGCCTACTTACATTCCAACAGGCGTGTGCTTACGTTATGTTAAATTCGGTTGTAGTTCTTTTTTACTAAATACATACGCACTCACGCCTGTAATCCTCGAAGGGATAGGCAGAGGTGTAACCAGTACACCCACATTTCGCCGAGCGTATCACCGTCCAACGATGTGATAGGGGGTGAGCCTATCGCCTTACCGGGCACAACTCCAGACTCCGGGCTGATACTGAGCAATTCGTAATAGAAAACCCAATATTACTTTTACCCGACCCGGGGATCGAAACCTAGACCTCAGCGTCAGCCTTAGTACAACTGCGTCACAGAGGCAGTCAGGCAGTTTTTTTACTACTTACACTAAATTACCTCTGGTTCAGTTACTCCCTATAAAACGGGGTTAAGGAAATAGAACACCGATATTAGTACCTTCAGGCATATTCAGCCACCGTTTCCACAGAAAATACAAAGTGGAATGGCAAATTGAGGTCCCCTTTGGCAGCGGTTTCTTTATCATATCGAGCGGCGTATTAGCTTTGAGTTTTCGGTGTACGTCATTTGATATTTAAGTAAGAGTATTGGAAATGATGCCTTACTAAAAAGGTATGAATTAAAAATGTGCTCGAAATATTTTAGAATATTTCGTTGCTTATATTACAAGGGTTTTAAAAATGGAACGAATGTTTCACATATTTGAGCTTACATACATACATACGCACTCACGCCTGTAATCCCCGAAGGGGGTAGGCAGAGGTGTTACCAATACACCCACATTTCGCCAAGCGTAACTCCGTCCCACGATGTGATAGGGGGCGAGCCTATCGCCATACCGGGCACAAATTCCAAACTCCGGGCTGATACTGAGCATTTCGTAATAGAAAAACCCAATATGGCTTACCCGACCCGGGAATCGAACCCGAGACCTTCGCGTCAGCCTCAATCGTAACGCGTACGCATTACAACTGCGCCACCGAGGCAGTCATTGAGCTTACATACATACTGTATAGTTTTATATTAATTATATTGTGTACTTACTGCATTATAATAATAATAATAATACACCCAACAGTCACACACATAGCTCTGACCCCACACAAGGTAAACTTGTGTCGTGGGCATCAGGAACTACGAGGGACTTGCGGTCCCACAACACCCAGACCCGAGACCAATATTTGTGGTTCACACAAACATTTGTCTCGGTGTGGGAATCGAACCCACGGCTTCTCGCTTCGCAGCCGACTACTCGCCCGCTGCGCCACGGAGCTGTCTAATTGTTGTAATGTCTATTATGTTTGTTGCATGTCTTATGATGACCATAAACTTTTCTTTCTTTCTTCTTACATATTATAAATTTATTTATGTATATGTAGTAAAGGCATGGAGACGGTTTTGTCTACAATAGGCTTAGTTGTTACCACTGTCTCACAGAATACCGGCGTCAAGGACCATCTTGTTGCCTTTTGAACGGTGAGTAGGTAAATGCGGAGGCACAATTTTCCCCTACCCTTTCCAATCCCCTTCCTTTAAGATCGGTAACGCGTTCTTGGACTGCGTTCATCATCCACATAAGTTGTTAAGTCTCATAATGCCCAGTACTGTCACTGGCTTGAATGTTCTTCAAAGTGAAACACAACCGTGCTTACACACTACTGCTTGACGGCGGAAATAGATATAGTGGTGATTTCGACCCTGGCGGCCTACGAGAGACCTCCACCTTATAAAGCGTTACGCTATATCAGCCACAAACATAAATCCCGAGCAACTTAGCTGTGTCTTACAAATCATAGAACTTGCAAATTGATCCGTGGCGCAGAGGCGAGTAGCCGGTTGCGAAACGAGAGGCCGTGGGTTCTATTCCCACACCGAGACAAATGTTTGTGTTATCCATAAATATTGGCCTCGAGTCTGGGTGTTGTGGGACCGCAAGTCCCTCGTAGTTCCTGATACCCACGATACAGGTTAACCTAGTGTGGGGTCAGGACTATGTGTGTGACTGTTAGGTGTATTTATTTATTTAGATTGCCCGACCTGGAAATCAAACCCAAGAACTCATGGTTTCACACTACCTTGCAACTGGACCAAGGTCATTATGTATTTTTTTTTATTAGCTTGAATGACGAGACGAGCAAGTCGCTGCCAAGCCTGCCCATAAACAGAAGCAAGGCCACACAGAACTTTAAATAACAAAGCACTGCATGACACTGCTCCCGAGACATAAGGTGTTAAGTCTCATAATGCCCAGTAATTACACTGGCTTCAATGTCCTTCACACCGGAACACAACAGTGCTTACACACTGTTGCTTGGTGGCAGAAATAGACAAAGCGGTGGTACCAACCCAGACGGCCTCTCGCATACGAGGGACCTACCACCTTGATGTATGTATTAAGGCAAAACACAATTCTTACTTAAACCTTGCTTCATGTTGTGCCTTGAAAATGTTTGAATTATGCAAGCAATGTAAAATTTGCTTTATATTATCATAATACACGTGCGGAATACATGCTTGGCAGTTTTAAATGCTTATAATTTCGTTGAGTTTCATAAGAGGTTGAATCAGGAGCTTGAATTTAAACCATTCAAACCATTTATTTTATCTACACAAACATACATACATATAGCACAACAAGATGGCAAAACATACGAGTGGTAGAGCCACGCTGTAGACAATTTTGTCTACAGCATGAATGGGCCGGCTCGTCCGGGTCGTTACCACTGTCTCACAGAAAACCGGCGTAAAGTAGCAGCTTGCTGCTGCGTTTCGTACGGTGAGTGAGATATCCGGTGGCCCAAATCCCCCTTCCCTTCCCAATCCCTTATTATCCCTTTCCTTTAAGGTCGGCAACGCGCCCATAATTCTTTTGTATTGTGGGCGTACATGGGCGATGGAGATCGCTTACAATGAGGTGACCTACTTGCTCGTTTGCCGGCCTATACTATAAAAAAAAACATACATTTACTACAATATATGCGATAGAAAGGGTCCAGCTCAGTGTACGCTGTTGAGACACAGCACTGATTTGCAGCTAATTTGTTACTGCGTGGGTTTTATTAGCCTGAATGGCGAAACGAGCAGGTCCCTCGCCGGATGGTGCCACGCTTACCCATAAACAGAAGCAACAGAACACTTACCCTTGAATTACAAATCACTGAATGTCATTGGACTGCGATCTTCACCCCGAGACATGGGATATGAGCAGTCTCGAAGATGGCAAATTTGGATAATTTACCAAGTGGTAGGTCCCTCGTATGCGAGAGGCTGTCTAGGTTGATACAACTGCTTTGTTTATTTATGCCGCCTTACAGCAGTGTGTAAGTACGGCTGTATTTTGGTCTGAAGGTTATTGAATCCAGTGAAATCTTATGTCTCAGGATGACGTGCGCTGGTCAATAATGCCATGCAGTGCTTTGTAATTCAAAGCTTTGTGTGTTGCTCCTGTAAATGGGCAGACACTTACCATCAGGCGAGCGACCTGCTCGTCTCGCCATTCAAGCTAATAAAAATACTGTCCATTCTTTGCGCGATGACATCGACATGTAAGTAAATGGGCAACTTAAAAAGCATTAATTTTTATTGGGGATTGATAAAACATGTGACTGAGAGGGGCCTTACTCATTTCTATAAATCTTCAGAATCAAGTGGTTGTGCTGGCATTTAGTCTAGTAAAAAAAACACTAGAGTTAGAGTTTAGCTGCGATGTGGTCCCATATAAATTTGGTTAAGATCTGATGACGAAGTACGGAGTAAAAAAATAAAACTCATTAACGGACAACAGTACACTCATTGCGATTGTGTAATTGTATTGGGATTTATATGCTATTGCTGTAACTCCCACTGAAAATTGAAAAATAAAATAACGGTTAACAAAACTTAGAAACCGACTTCAAAATAAAAACACTGAAAAGTCAAAAATAACAAATTCTATCTATTCTATATTATCTTTGGAGTCGGTGCAATTTTATCTGACCGGTAGCGACACAGGCACCCAAGCACCGACTCTTAAGAGAATATAATAGATAGAATTTGTTATTTTTGACTTTTCAGTGTTTTTATTTTGAAGTCGGTTTCTAAGTTTTGTTAACCGTTATTTTATACCATAAAATATACCCTCAAAAGGAGTTATATTGGTAACTAAATGCATGCCTCAATACGATCGGCTTAGTCTAGCGGCAAAGTACATATTATGTTTAAAACCGATGAGCTCGTGGGTTCCAATCTCAGGTCGGAAACCAGAAGTTTGAGTTTTTAACCGACCAAAAAAGTACAGAAGATTTTCTTGATTCGTTCTTATATATTTTTATGTATGTTCAGGAATAACTCTGATAAATATGGGCTGCCTCGGTGGCGCAGTTGTAATGCGTATGCGTTACGACTGAGGCTGACGCTCAGGTCTCGGGTTCGATCCCCGTGTCGGGTAACAGTGATATGGGGTTTTTCTATTATGACATGCCCAGTATCTGCCTGGAGTCTGGAATTATACCCAGTATGGCTATAGGCTCGCCCCCTATCAAATCATGGGACGGAGATACGCTCGGCGAAATGTGGGTGTACTGGTTACACATTTGCCTACCTCTTCGGGGATAGCATGCTTGAGTGCATAAATTAAAACATACTGTTGTGTGTTACCCGCTTTATGCAAATGAGTTTTAGAAAAATGCAAATGTTTCGCTAATAGCCTGCAGATGGCGCTTTGTTCGCGTGCACGCTAATTGCTTTAAACTAGATGTTTATACGTTACGGCCACAATAACTGCAAAAAGCATATTTCTATTGTGTACTATGATTAAAAATAAGTAGCTGTTAAACATTTATAACTTTATGGCCGGCAAACGGCCTATACTATAAAAAAAAGCAAGTGGGTCACCTGATGGTAAGTGGTCTCCACCTCCCATGTACGCCTGTAATCCCCGAAGGGGTATTACACGGATACAAGTTACATCTGAATGGGATAGGGATAGGGAGAATCCCCTGGTAGGTGGAGGTGTAACCAGTACACCCACATTTCGCCGAGCGTATTTCCGTCCCATGATGTGATAGGGGGCGAGCCTATCGCCATATTCAAATTCAATTCAAATTCAAATCATTTATTCTGTAAATTGGGTCATAAATATCACTTTTACATGTCAATAATTTTTTACATACCGGGCACGAATTTCAGACTCCGGGATGATACTGAGAATTTCGTAATAGAAAAACCCAATACCACTTTAGCCGGACCGGGGATCGAACCCGAGACCTCAGAGTTAGCTTAATCGTAACGCGTACGCATTACAACTACGCCACCGAGGCAGTCAAAAACGATCTATATTTGATAAAATCTTATCAATAGCTCGGGTTTGAGCTCATTCTAGCATTCAAGTGATATTAATGCTAATGATGTGTTAATGAATAAAAGTAAATCAAAAGCATTCACTATTAAGATTATTATGCTGAAACTATTAACGAAAAATGCCTTTTAGAGGCAACATAACATTTAGTTAATTACGTTTTAAAGTTGTAAAGGCTTAATGGAATAAATTTTAAGTTAATAATTATATGATGATTTTCGACAACGTAATATAATTTTAAATACGTTTGAAAATTACGAAATATTATTATATACTTCAATATATGACACCAGAAATTTTTACCCTAGAGGGGTTGACGTCAGTCAAGTGGCCGGTCGTGCAAAACTGCAAGCCAAATCTTTGTATAATTATATTATACTTTGTATTGTTTCTACTTTAATAAATTCTTTTGTAATTTATAAGAACATATGCACTATGAAGGTACTCGTAGTGTATTATATCTCATAGTATATACTTTGTGTTGTTTTCTACTTTAATAAATTCTTTTGTAATTTATAAGAACATAACACTATGAAGGTAATCGTAGTGTATTATATCTCGTAGTATATACTTTGTGTTGTTTTCTACTTTAATAAATTATTTTGTAATTTATAAGAACATAACACTATGAAGGTACTCGTAGTGTATTATATCTCATAGTATATACTTTGTGTTGTTTTCTACTTTAATAAATTCTTTTGTAATTTATAAGAACATAACACTATGAAGGTACTCGTAGTGTATTATATCTCGTAGTATATACTTTGTGTTGTTTTCTACTTTAATAAATTATTTTGTAATTTATAAGAACATAACACTATGAAGGTACTCGTAGTGTATTATATATCGTAGTATATACTTTGTGTTGTTTTCTACTTTAATAAATTCTTTTGTAATTTATAAGAACATAACACTATGAAGGTACTCGTAGTGTATTATATCTCGTAGTATATACTTTGTGTTGTTTTCTACTTTAATAAATTCTTTTGTAATTTATAAGAACATAACACTATGAAGGTACTCGTAGTGTATTATATATCGTAGTATATACTTTGTGTTGTTTTCTACTTTAATAAATTCTTTTGTAATTTATAAGAACATAACACTATGAAGGTACTCGTAGTGTATTATATCTCGTAGTATATAGTTTGTGTTGTTTTCTACTTTAATAAATTATTTTGTAATTTATAAGAACATAACACTATGAAGGTACTCGTAGTGTATTATATCTCGTAGTATATACTTTGTGTTGTTTTCTACTTTAATAAATTATTTTGTAATTTATAAGAACATAACACTATGAAGGTACTCGTAGTGTATTATATATCGTAGTATATACTTTGTGTTGTTTTCTACTTTAATAAATTCTTTTGTAATTTATAAGAACATAACACTATGAAGGTACTCGTAGTGTATTATATCTCATAGTATATACTTTGTGTTGTTTTCTACTTTAATAAATTCTTTTGTAATTTATAAGAACATAACACTATGAAGGTACTCGTAGTGTATTATATATATATTATATACTACGTATATACTTTGTATAGTTTTGCTGATCCTGCAGTCAAACTGTTTGTGCAGTTTTGTGGGACATTGTAGTAGCTCATAAGTTTTTCTTTTCTTGTATTTTAATAATTAAATAAATAAAAAAAATAATGTGAGATAATTGAAGTCGGTTCTAAGTTTGTTATGTTGTAACGAGGTAGGCAGCGGCTTGGCAGTGCCCCTGGTATTGCTGATGTCTATAGGCGACGGTAACCATCAGGTGGTCCGTCTGCTCGTCTGCCTTCGTAGGCATATAATAAAAAGTTTTGACTGGAATTCTTACGGTATGGTCGCCCGCTTTTTTACATAAACCCCATAAATCATTACTCTTATTGTATAATCTTGAAAAAAGGAACAACATATACAAATTCAAATTCAAATTCAAAATATTTATTGAATCCATAAAATGTTATACATTATTTAGATTCCGTCAAAATTCTACCGCTAGTTCGGAATGCTGTTTCGCTCGAGAAGAACGAGCAAGAAACTCCAGCGTTGCTCTTTTCAAAACTAGTTTACAATTATTACAGCATAAGGTTTTACAATATTTAGTTGGAATTAGAGCAGCTCAATCAAGCAATTACAGAAATGATATCTACGCATTGGATTAACTTGCATGACCTCCATATTCTCTATAAATGGAGACCTTATGTGTAAGGTACACAAGGAAAATGACTTGTATCTTTGAACTCAATATGAAGCTACTCTCACATGCATAAGCATTGCCGTCGGTATTTCTGAATTATTAGCAACTCTGCCACACCTCGACTGTGATTGCATGATTTCGTAATGCCTGGAAGAGTTATCGGCACTCTCGGTTATGATTTATTGAGTTTTGTGTTTATAACGATACTGTTCATCTTCTATACATACGCACTCACGCCTGTAATCCCCGAAGGGGTAGCCAGAGGTGTAACCAGTACACCCACATTTCGCCGAGCTTATCTCCGTCCCACGATGTGATAGGGGGCGAGCCTATCGCCATACCGGGCAAAAATTTCAGACTCCGGGCTGATACTGAGCATTTCGTAACAGAAAAACCCATTTTACCCGACCCGGGATCGAACCCGAGACCTCAGCGTTGGCCTCAGTCGTAACGCGTACGCATTACAACTGCGCCACCGAGGCAGTCATCTTCTGTGTATAGATTTTCATTACAATCACATAAATGTACCGTACTCTTTATTTATTTATTTCTTACATTTTAGCACATATATGTACAGTACTCTTTATTTTAAAAGTTTTTTTTTTACATTTTTAAATATCAAATTACTTTAAAAAAAAATAAACATTTAAAAATATAAAAAGTATCACCCTCCAATGGCGAGGCCTAGGACCAAAGCCATCGGCGGTTAGGACCCCAGAGTGAGGAACCTCCTCACAATGCGTGCTGTGTCCAATAACACTGCTTTCTGAATCTGGCTCTTGACCCAACGACCAATTGAGAGCCTCTGAAGGTGTTGATCAAGTTAGCACATATTATAATTATAACGTTCCTTTATTCGTGATTCCGTAATCAGAGATCTTAGCGCTTTACTGATTTTTTTAATTATCTTTATTAACGAAACGTGCAGGTCGCTCGTCTTATGGTAAGCTTCATAAACAGAAGCTACACCACACTGAACTTTGAATTACAAAGCACTGCATGGCACTGAACTGCGTTCGTCACCCCGAGACATAAGTTCTTAAGTCTAATAATGCCCAGTAATTTCACTGGCTTTAATGTCCTTCACACCGGAACACAACAGTGTTTACACACTGTTGCTTGGCGGCAGAAATAGACAAAGCGGTGGTACCAACCCAGCCGGCCTCGCGCATACGAGGGACCTTCCACCTTGTAGCTGTGCGGTACATAGAATTTGTACCAATAAGTTGCGGTCAATTGACCGTAACTCAACATTACCGTCTCGCTTACTCTCAACTAGAACCCCTTTCGCGCTCCCTGTTTGTGAGCTGTCAAACTCCCGCGATATGTGACGCAATTTTACTTCCGAACAGCATAGTACACACACAGTCACATGTAGTTTAAATTAAAGTCTTTCATAACCAGACAAAATTGTCTACAGCGTGGTTCTATCATTAATAATGTCGTCTTATACATAAGTGGCGTAGAAACTATACCGTAAATCTCTAGTGCTGCAATCTCACAGAGAATAGACTTCAACAGAGGTGTCATATAAGGCAATTAATTTATTCATAATGACCTCAATGAAGACATTGTCTTGAATTGAGCATGTTAGATTAACACGTGAAACCATAGTGACTTCTTAGGTTTACGCGAATATTACACATTGAAATAACATACATATGTATGTGCGTATGTACGCACTCACGCCTGTAATCACCGAAGGGGTAGGCAGAGTTGTAACCAGTACAGTCAGTCAGAGGCAGTCGAAATAAAACTAGTTTATACGGATTTTATCGCGATATAATTTTTATTTTAGTCCCGACGTTTCGAAAGCTTTTCAGCCTTCGTGGTCACGGGAGAGACTGAGGTGTAGGTCGTATCGAAAAGTTAATGTTACATTGCCTACCTTAATTTTAAAATTATACATTTATTTTTTAATTAATTAAAAAGTTAGTTGACACTAGTCCGGTCTACGCAGAAAGAGCTCAGTGTCTTGAGGGCTGGCAGTTGGTCTTTTGGGTTCCGATTTTATTAGATGTATAATTGGATCCCAGGCTTGTGCGAGCTTCCAACCATCTTCTCTGTTGAAATTTGGGTGTTTCTTAATTTCAATAGCCTCGCGAATCATCCTAGTTAGGAATCGGTGTTCTTTGGTGCAATAAAATCCGTATAAACTAGTTTTATTTCAACGAGAAACCATCTTGGCACTACACGTAATGATAACGGCTTCTGATTATATTTTAGGCCTGGCATTAAGCCGGTATAATGCCAGGCAGAAAGAAAGATCCTTCAACAGAAATTTAACTTAGAATGTTTAGTCAAAATACATTTCTTTAGCATTTATCAACGCCCCAACGCCCGTGAAATGTTTGTAATCCTCGGAACGCCTTCCAGTACGATGGGTAAACAAAATCCTTTCGGAAAAGGATTTCTCACGGGTCTAACTAATATTTTGCCGAAATGGTAAGTTCCATTTTATTATAATGTTGAGGGATAGGTTTCGATTATGTATTTGTGGTCCCTGGAGTGAAATGATAGCCTCAACGTATTCTAGGTAAAGTTTAGTAAGTACTAAGTTTTTTTATAGCAAAGGTCGGCAAATGAGGTAGTGGGTCTAGTCGGTAGTAAATTACCTCTATATGGGAAGAATGATGGACGCGCTGCCGACCTTAAAGAAAAGTGATAAGGGATTGGATTGGCTCTCTAGGTAATGACGCAGCAGACGAGCTGGCGAGAAAAGGGTCGGAACAGAGGGTGTTTGGCCCTAGTCCAATAGTTCCACTACCCTTTAACCAGCTAAGGTCATGGCTACGCCACAGAACGCTTGAACAACATGCAGATCAATGGGCAAACACCAGTGCGTGCAGACAATCCCGGGAAACGGTGCCACACCCGGATGCACGTTTAACAAAGCGCCTGCTATCCTTAGATAGGACATCCCTACGCATAATCGTAGGCAATATTACAGGACATTGCCCACTTAACAAACATTTATATGTTCTAGGTATAACTGACAGCCCCCTATGTAGGGGATGTCTGTCGGCTGATGAAACAGCTTCACACGTCATCCTGGAATGTGAAGGTGTAGCTACACAACGGGCGGAAATCCTCAATACACCGAGGTCACTCCGAGAAGCCTGTGGAGACACCAGGAGGATCCTGCGCTTCTGGTCGGAGTTAGGCTGGCTAGATCTCTAGCCGGCACAAACTTCACGCACAATGGCCCGACATTCAACGGGCTAAGAGCGGAGAAAAGGAGCCCACAATCAAATCAAGGGATTGGAAAGGGGAGCGATTTGGTACTGTGGATAACCACGCTCCCCTTTCCAATCCCTGGTACCAAACCTTATCCAAACCTCTTAGGGTGAGTGGTTTTTACCACTCACCCTACGAAATGCATGTCGGTTTTCTGTGAAATAGTGGTAACAACACGGTTGTCTATTCATACTCTAGGCAAAACTGTCTTTAGCATTGTTCTACCACATACAAGTTGACAGAACTTGGCATATGGCTGGTCTTATTGATCAGATGGCTGGCAGAAGAGCAAGCGAGTCAACTACGTAGTGCGTCTTACGATGCTACCTACCCAGGCGAGCTCACCCATAGAAGTAACTGCCTGGATAGATCCGCGGTATCTGCATAATATACAGTAATAAGACAACCTTACCGCAGTACGCTGAGTGGTTAACTATCTGTCATAGTCACGACGCGCAAATGCCAAAACCATTATAGTTTTTACTGTAAAGTTGTGATCTGTGACTAATAAATTGTCTTTCTTTCTTTCTACATACGCACTCACGCCTGTAATCCCTGAAGGAGTAGGCAGAGGTGTAACCAGTACACCCACATTTCGCCGAGCGTATCTCCGTGCCTTATGTGATAGGGGGCGAGCCTATCGCCATACCGGGCACGAAATTCCAGACTCCGGGCTGAGACTGAGCATTTCGTAATAGAAAAACCCAATGAAATGAAATGAAATGAAATAGTTTTATTCATCATGTAGGCAATTAAAATAGCGCTTATGACAAGTCAGTACAAAATAAAGAAACTTATGTAAGTACAGAAATCATATCAGCTAATATATACATAACATACATAGCATCGTCAAAATACACTGGGCAACTATAAAGTTTACAATATTTTTATATTAGTCCAGGATTGTTAAGTATTATTATTATTGTTATTTTTTCTCTGTTTAAAGGTCGATATGGACCATAGGCATTACCGAAACGGCACGTGGTTTAAAACTACCACCGGATCCAAAACGACCCAACCTGAGAAGACCTGAGAAGAAACAAACTCAGTGGGCTTACTTTACCACTGCATTTTACGCGGCGCGACCCAGTCCTGAGAAGATCCAGCTAGTCAAACTCAGTGGGCTTGTTTTTGGTCCGATTTATCATACCAAAATAAATTAGGGAAATAAAAAGTCCTATTTTTATTTTAAGGTGATTGATACGGACCATGTGTACCTCTAAATTGTTGTTTTAAAACTGCCACCGGATCCAAACGCGACCCTGTCTGAGAAGACCCGGCGAAACAAACTCAGTGGGCTTGTTTTTGGTCCAATTTCTATAATCTCAACAATAATGACTTGTCAATTTAAAATTGCCAATTTTTATTTTACGTGATCGGTCGTCTTTTTTATTTGGTATTTAAATTTTATTGATACATTTATTTAATGTATTGTTTTAGTGTAGGTATTTAATATTATTGTGCAATTTATTTATATCGTACTTACTTGAACATATCATATATTATTTACATTTATTAAATTAAATTAAATTATTCCCTACATTGTCTACAAGCTACAGGGCCCCAGGAGGTCACAGTATGCAAGGAGGAACCGAACGCCAAACATCTCTATCCTCTAGATATTGCTTAACATTATAATAGCCCCTAGTCATAAGCACACGTTTAATGTGTGCTTTGAACATTTTTTCGGGCATATCGATCACACTATTTGGGAGCTTGTTATAAAACTTAACGCTGTTACCCATAAATGACTTTTTAGTCTTAACTATTCTAAAAGCGGGTACTACGAGTTTATTTTTGTTTCTTGTATTAATATTATGAACGTCACTATTTTTACAAAATTTACAAAGATTTTTACGAACATACATAATATTTTGATAGATGTATTCAGACGGCACAGTCAGTATATTACTTTCCTTAAATACAGATCGTAAGGAATCGCGGCTACCCAGGTCATAAATAGCACGAACTGCTCTTTTTTGTAGTATAAATATAGTGTCTATATCAGCAGCTGATCCCCACAATAGAATGCCGTAGGACACAATACTGTGAAAGTATGCGAAATATACTAACCTAGCCGTTGAAACATCAGTCAAGCGTCTAATTTTCCGGACAGCAAAAGCTGCAGCACTAAGTTTACCAGATAATCTTTCTATTTGTGGATCCCATTGAAATTTACTGTCTAAAGTGATTCCTAAGAAAACTGAAGAGGAGACTAGATCCAATGTTTCTCCGTTTAATTCTATGCGTGAATTTACTTTTGCAACATTTGGTAATGCAAATCGAATACATTTTGTCTTCCCTGCATTTAACAAAAGGTTATTTGCAGAGAACCAATTTAAGATTAAATTAAGAATATTGTTGGGTGTAACCAGATCTTCCTCTTCTTCCAGATTCTTGTTTACTTTAAATATTAACGACGTGTCGTCAGCAAACAACACTATGTCTGTCATTTTTTCTACCATGTAAGGGAGATCATTTAAATAAACTAAGAATAGAAAAGGGCCCAGAATGGAACCCTGTGGAACCCCTATTTTGACTGAAGATCCTACTGAAGTGACACCGTCAATATATACCCTTTGTTCCCGACCTGATAAGTAGGATATTACAAGATCAAGTGATGTGCCACAAATTCCGTAATATTTGAGTTTAGCAATAAGGGTTTGGTGGTCGACACAGTCAAATGCCTTGGAGAGATCACAGAACACCCCTAGAGCATCCTGCGATCCCTCCCAGGCCTCCAACACAGATGTCATTAAAGCTGATCCAGCATCTTGAGTAGACCGATTTTTTGTAAACCCAAATTGATTCTTATGTAATATCCTATTCCTATCAAAATGCGCCAGCATTTGGTCCAGCATGATTTTTTCAAAAACCTTACTAAGAGCTGGTAATATAGATATAGGTCTATAATTTGAGGCGCTGTTTACACTGCCCTTCTTAAAAATTGGCACAATTTTGCTTATTTTCATTAAATCGGGAAAAATACCGTCACTCACACAAGAATTAAAAATATCTGCCAATATGGGAGCAATATTTACTATAATAGCTTCTATAGCTTTAACAGATAGCCCCCATAAATCTTCAGTACCTTTTATTTTAAGTTTCTTAAATGCTTTGATTATTTCACTATGAGATACCATGACAAAGTTAAAATTAGGCATATTTCGTTTAACATTTTCAATTAATAAAGATTTTGCTAAAGTCGCTGATGACTGCAACCATTTTGTTGTCTCTATAGGTATGTTAGTGAAGAAGTTCTCTAAATAATTGGCAACAGAGAGCTTATCTGAAACTAGTTCGTCATTTACATTTAAAGCTATCGAGTTGTCACATAATCTATTTTTACCAGTTTCAGTATTAATTATTTGCCAGGTAGTTTTTATTTTATTATTTGATTGTCTTAACTTTTCACTAATATGTGCGGCTTTAGCATGCCTACATACTTTTTTAAATATTTTAGAATAATTCTTAACGTAGTTAGAAAAATTGACATCAGGTGTATAGGACTTTCTGTCGTACAAGTCATATAAAACATCTCTACTACGCCGTATGCCTTTAGTAGCCCAAGCTGCAAAGCTAATTTTAGGGGTATATTTTAATATTTTTGGTTTACAAGTTTTATTAAATTCATTGCAAATGTTACTAAATAAGGCATTATACATATCATTAGGACTGGCAGAATCTGGGGTAAAAGAACACAAAAATGAATTTAAATTATTACTAAATTTCTGTAAATTGTTTTTTGACAGAGGCCTTAATGTAATGGGTTTATGTTTATTACATACATTTTTATTAAGTTTGACCATCTGACATATATGATCTGACCGAACACCTGTTGTTACACACCTATCTTTTATATTAAAATTTGTTAATATATTGTCAATGCATGTTGCCGACGCACATGTAATTCTAGTTGGCTCAGTAAACAAACAATTGAAATTAAATGAGCCAAATAATGATATAAATTTACATTTGTCTGGAGAATCAACCAGAGTATTAACATTAAAGTCACCGCACACTATAATTTTTTTATCATTTTTAAATTTCTTAAGAATATCCTCCATTATAGAAATAAAACTTAATAGGTTAGATGAAGGAGGTCTATATACGCATAATATAATGACACAACGCCACACAGAACTTTAAATAAAGCACTGCATGACACTGGACTGCGCTCGTCACCCCGAGGCATAAGGTGTTAAGTCTCATAATGCCCAGTAATTACACTGGCTTCAATGTCCTTCACACCGGAACACAACAGTGCTTACACATTGTTACTTGGCGGCAGAAATAGACAAAGCGGTGGTACCAACCCAGCCGGTCTCTCGCAAACGAGGGACCTACCACCTTGTCGCAAACGAGGGACCTACCACCTTTCTTTCTTTCTATAGTCGAAAATAGCCACTGACAACTAAGTTATTATCGGTTTCTGCAGCTTACACCATTACAGCTACTCGAAGTCTCATATATAACAATGTTAAACTTACAAATACATCTCAGCAACTCTTAAAAGCAAGTAAAGTGAAATTTACTGGCGAGTGAATTCTTAGCTCGTTGGATGTCGTTACGGTGCCGTCACGGTGTCGTGTATTCGTTTATGTTAAAATAAAAGTTAGCAGCTCTAGAGAAGGCTGTCCCGCGGGATCGCCATGACAAAAATATGGTTATATTTAAGAATACTTTTCATATTTCTAAAAGTGACATTGTAGCTTTTCTTGTCAATATTTTAGTAGCAGTTTCACCTACGTGAATATCTTTTTCCAGTGTAAATAGTATACATTGTCCTAATTCAGGTTATAGTCCACATGTGGGCCAAACTTTATCAATCCATTCACCCGGTAAGACGTGATTTGGATGTTAATTATCCAAATTCACAAACTCAAACATCCATACTCTCATATTCTAACTAATATTATAAATGCGAAAGTGAGTTTGTTTATTACGCTTTCACATCTAAATCGCTGAACCGATTTTGATGAATTTTGGTACAGTGATAGCTCAGCAGGAACTGGTATGGACTGTGGAGACGAAAGTCGCAGGTTCGAAACCAGCCCCAAGTGCATACACCTCTGACTTTTCTAAGTTATGTGTGTATTAATTGTTAATTATCACTTGAAACATCGTGAGGCAAACTGCATATCTGAGAAGTTCTTCATAAGAATTTCGAAGGTATGTGAAGTCTGCCAACTCACATTAGGCCAGCGTGGTGGACTAAGGACTAACGCAGACGCAGCAGCTTGACTAGCAAAAGCTAAATCACATCTTTATAGGAATTCCAATTTCACAGCAACCCAAGCTAAAAGAACTTGGGTTAATGGAGTAGCATGTTTATAAAGCTAAAGCAAACTTATCCTCCAGGACGCCGGCGCAAATTATCCGTGAGGGACAGTTCACGGGAGCTTGTTAACACGGGGAATAAGGATAAAGTGTCTTTGAGCTACAAGCTGGCTGGCTTACGTATTTACGTCATGTTTAACTAAAGCAAAGGTTTGCAACTGCGCTTAAGGACTGTCTTTATCATCGAAATAAGATAACTAGAACGATAACTCTCATATGAATATGTCTAAATATACGGCTCTACTTACTTACACATGCAAAGGTAAAATCACATGTAACACTCAACACGCAACAAAAATTAATGAACGTTCAAAATCGACTTTATTTCATAAAAGGTAATGTGTAAATATTAAATTTCTAGATCGATTTCTAGTTCTGCACCGCGCAAAAATTAGACGTATCAAGTGTCAACTAGAGATTATTATGTACAGACTTTTATAACCCTTGGACACAGTTTTGTTGGAGTAATTTTTTTGTCATCTTATTTCGATGGTCTTTATAGAATTTCATTTAATCAGAAATAATAGTAATAACATAAGCTCTCATGCTTGTATCTTCGAAGGGCTTGGCAGAGGTGCATCTAGTGCACCCACTGATCCCCGAGCTTATTTCCGTCCCATGATGTGATATAGGTCTCCACCTCTATCACCATACCAGGCCTACATTCTGTTTTTGTTTTTTTATACCATAAACCGGAAATCGAGCAAATATGCCACCTCACATTGATGGTTAGTGATCTCCACCGCCCATAAACAATATAAAAAGAATCATGGATGCGTTGCCGACTTCAAAAGTACTTGGGCCTCTGGATATCTCACTCCCCCTTAAAAAAGCAGCAACAACCCGCTACACAACTAGATGGTAGGACCCTCGTATGCGAGAAGACGTCTGGGTTGGTACCACCGCTTTGTCTATTTCTGCCACCAAGGAGCAGTTTGTACGCACTGTTGAGTTCCGGTTTGAAGGACATTAATGTTAGTGAAATTACTGGGCATTATGAAACTTAACATCTTATGTCTCGGGATAATGAATTCAGTGCTTTGTAATCCATCTGTGTGCTGTTGCTTCTGTTTATGGGCAGGCGTGATGCTTATCATCAGGCGAGTTACCTACTCGTCTCGTAATTCGAGTAACTAAAAAAAACTTACGTCGGTTTCCGGTTTTCTATGAGATAGTGGTAACAATCCGATCGATACGGATCATTCATGCTGTAGACAAAACAGTCTACAGCGTGGCTCTTCATAATCATCATTTCATCGTCTGTTCAGACGATTTAATGATGATGTCTTTTTTTATAGTATAGGCTGGCAAACGAGCAAGTGGGTCACCTGATGGTAAGCAATGTCCACCGCCCATGTACGCATACAAGACTAAAATAATCATGGGCGCGTTGCCGACCTTAAAGGAAAGGGATAATTTAGGGATTGGGAAGGGGAGGGTAATTTGGGCCTCCGGATATCTCACTCACCGTACGAAACGCAGCAGCAAGCTGCTACTTTACGCCGGTTTTTTGTGAGACAGTGGTAACGACCCGAACGAGCCGGCCCTTAAATGCTATAGACAAGTGTCTACAGTGTGGCTAGAGCCGCACTACAGACCACTCAGGACAGGTCTACAGTGGTAGACCACTCAAACTCATGTCTCATGTCTCATAGACATGCACTTATTTCTTGGCTGTATAAACCAATTCTAGAGCGGCAGAGTCTGCCGCATACTCTGCAAGAGACGCTCCCGACTGGTGGGCTGTGGTCGACCTAGTGACGTTTGCGTGGCTCTACCACTCAAGAAGTTCCGGGCTTTTATTTTGATATCTCAAACAAAAATTGTTATTGTCCAACCTACAATATAAACCTAGTAACTTAGATTTCTTAACCTAAGCGTGATAAGTAAAGCTGCTAGACCAATAAATGATACAAAAAACAAATATAATCCGAGAAGTAATTTCATTTATATGAATCACTAACAAGGCTTAGGGAATTGTGTGTAACAAAATCACTTGGGAATCAAATTATTCAAGACCTTGGAAGGCAAATCCCACGCACTTTTACGAGCCGAGCGGGATTATCGCGCTTTCCTTTTCCTGTAGGATAAACAGGGATCGCTCGTACAGGCATACTTTACTGGTATTCAAAATTATATACGGAAATCTAGATCTATGCACCCATGATTCTTTTGGTATAGTGGGCGTACATGGGCGGTGGAGATCACTTACAATCAGGTGACCCACTCGTTTGCCGGCATATGCCATAAAAAAACAGGTATCAAACAAAAAATCCACATTCAAATCGCTTCATTCGTGTTGGTGTTACGATACCATACACACATACGCACGCACGCACTTACTCACGCACACACGCACACATCCACGGACACACTCCCGCACGTACGCACGCACGCATGACACGCACATCCACGGACACACTCCCGCACGCACGCATGCACGCATTCACTCACTCCCACACATATGCACCCAAACACTCACGCACGCACGCACTCACTACATAAGAGTCAAACTTATAAAACACCTCTTTTACTTCGCGGGTCAAATTAATTCGAGCTTTAATTAATAACACAGTATTTGTATTTTATTATACGTATTTACTCAATATCGTGTTTCTCTGAAACCCGTCTGAATATCAATAAATATTAATTTGTTACCTTTATGTGGACAGAGCGTGTAAATATAATAACTTAAACTTTTTTTTTTTTTTTTAAACTAAACTTCTACTTATTAAATATGAATATACTTTATTATATTGCCTTCGTAGCACAGCGGGCGAGTAGCCAGCTGCGAAGCGAGAGGCCTATGCTATAAAAAAATACCAATCACCAGCATCAAGTGTGTACATTTTAGCTCAATCAATTCGGTGGCACTGGCGGCAAGATATGAACCACATACTAAATAAATAATAATAAATAAATACACCCAACAGTCACACTCCAGTCATAGCCTTACACTAGGTAAACCTGTATAAAAAAAATGAATTTTCACCAGCACCAAGTGTGTACATTTTAGCTCAATCAATTCAGTGGCACTGGCGGCAAGATATGAACCACATACTAAATAAATAATAATAAATAAATACACCCAACAGTCACACTCCAGTCATAGCCTTACACTAGGTAAACCTGTATTGTGGGTATCAGAAACAACGAAGGACTTGCGATCCCACAACACCCAGACCCGAAGCAATTATATATATCGGTCATATGAGACGGTGCGGGAATCGAACCTCACGCTTCGCAACCGTCTACTCGCCCACTGTGCCACGGAGGCTGTTAACTAACAGATGAAGTTAAATAATCGCATGTAAAGATGCAAATCCGCAAAATCAAATTAATTTCAGGAGACTCACTTACTTGTTTGCCGACAGGACTCTGCTAATAAAAAACTTAAGTCATGAATTAATAAAACTTACTATGATATTGTATGCTAAGCCGCACAAAGTTACAGCAAACTGAGACATGCAAAACGCTGCAATATAAGTTAGTTTAGTTCAACTAAAACACGGCCCGGCGAACAAACTAATGACTATGGTATTTTGGCTCTTATGAGTATAGAATTTACAGCGTGTTTTGCTTGGTTATCAATAACTAGCCATTGCTCGCGGCCCCGCCCCGTATACTAATTAGTGCCCGTATGGCGATAGGCTCGCCCCGTATCACATCGTGGGACGGAGATACGCTCGGCGAAATGTGGGTGTACTAGTTACACCTCTGCCTACCCCTTCAGGGAATACAGACGTGAGTGCGCATGATGTAAATAAAATTTGTAAATACCTATGTTCGTTTTCTAAGTTACATGTGTAAGGATAATATCTCGCTTCTTTTTTTTTATTAAACTATATTTATGAAGCTGTCTATATGAGTATCTTCAGGACCTAGAAAAGGCCTACAGGATTTTTGTTACATACTGTATATTAAGTTTCTGCACTCCTCCTCCATATAAACTTTATTTATTTATTTATTCGAGCAACTTACAAAACATACAATCATAAGAGTATATCGTACAATAGGTAAGGTGTCTTATGGCTAAATGTTGTCTTAATTACAAGTTGCCACGGCATGCTAAAGTGGACAAAAAGAATACTCAAATAATAAAGAAAAGAACTTTAAGTATGTCGATTCTCATATTCCCCAGTATATTGTTTAAAATACTTAAAAACCATATTCAAATAATAAATCTGAAAAACATAGCATAGCGCCGAATTGAGAACCTCCTCCTTTTTAAGTCGGTAAAAAGGTCGAAAATGCAATTTCTATAGGTCTTTTGGTAGTCGGTGCCGGTGCAGCTGTCGGTTGAATGAAATCGTACTGACTCCAAAGAGACCTATAGAAATGTTTATTTTTGATATTTCCGAAAAATTAGTACTGGGCCGCCTGATGGTAAGATTTTTCACCGCCATGAAGATCCAGAGTACCCAAAGAATCATGAATGCGTTGCCGACCTTAAAAGAGACGGAAAGAGGCGCGTTACTGCTGTGCATTTGCGGTGTGGGCTTCACTTACCGTCAGGTGACCCACTTGCTCGTTTGCCGGATTATGCTTTTTTTGTATTTTCGTTTTCCTTGTATTTTTTGCTTGTTGCGAATAAATATATCTTTATAGTGATTTCTTAGGTTTACGCGAATATTACACATTGAAACAAAACTAGTTTATACGAATTTTATCGCGGTTTAATTTTTATTTTAGTCCCGACGTTTCCATTAGCCATTGTAACATTAACTTTTCGAGACGACCTACACTTCAGTCTCTCCCGTGACAAATATATCTTTATATTATAAATATTTCTTTCTTTTCTTTCTATAAAAAAACATCATCCGACCACTCCGCTGCGGTTGCCTCTCTGTTTGTACGTGAAACTTTCAGTTTACAGCGCCGAGCGTTGAGTAAATTAGCGATTTTCAGGAAGCCATCAACTGTATTGCTATGGTTTCAACTTTATATTTGAAATGGAATATATGTGACTGCCTCGGTGGCGCAGATGTAATGCGTACGCTTTACGATTGAAGTTAACGCTGAGGTCTCGGATTCGATCCCCTGGTCGGGTAAAGTGGTATTGGGTTTTTCTATTACGAAATGCCCAGTATCAGCCCGGAGTCTGGAATTTGTGCCCGGTATGGCGATAAGCTCGCCCCCTATCACATAAGGGACGGAGATACGCTCGGCTAAATGTTGGTGTACTGGTGACACCTTCGCCTACCCCTTCGGGGATTACAGGCGTAAGTGCGTATGTATAAATATATGTGGTTAAAATGTATGTTAGCGGTAAGTAATTAAGAGGTAATAGATCTGGTCCACTGCCTTACAGAAGACCGACGTGAAGAGGCAGCTGGCGGTTGAATTACGTAGGTTGAGCGAGAATTCCGGAGGCCTAAAACCCCCTCCACTTCGAAATCCCCATTTCCACTAAGGTCAACAACGCATCAATGATTTTGCTAGTGTTTTAAGTTGATACATACGTACTCATACATACGATACATAGTCAGAGATGTAACTAGTACACCCACATTTCGCCGAGCCTATTTCCGTCCTATAATGTGATAGGGGCGAAGAAATCGCCATACCAGGCACAATTGCAGACTACGTGCTGATACTGAGCAATTTATTTTAAAATAATCTAATATCACTTTTACCCGACCTGGGATCGAACCCGAAATGTCAGCACCGCAGTTGTAACTTTAAAACTTAACTTAAGAACTTTAAAAGTAGGTACCTAATAAAATGAAATGTTAACAGATTAATGCGTTTACATGGGTTTCTGTCGAAATGAAAATTGTAGGTTCCAAACTAGCCCCAAGAGCATACACCTATGACTTTTCTAAATACGTTTGTAAGTACTACGTATTAATTAAAATTGTTAATTAAAACTTGCTTTAACGGTGACGAAAACATCGTGAGGAAACCTAAATACCTGAGAAGTTCTCCATAACATTTTCGAAGGTGTGTGAATTCTGCTAACTCGCATTACGCCAGCGTGGTGGACTAAGGCCTAACCCCTCTCCTTCAGAATAGGAGATCGATGTTCAAACGTAATGGAAAAATCTCGCAGACGACATTTAGACTATCAAAATAATCGCATTTATTTTTTAAACTTCAATTAATTTATTGTTTGTAAACCGTATTTCGATTGATTACCTCTGCAAGAGCGATGACTTGAAGCCAGAGCGAGATAGCAAGATGCGGCGGCCACGTACATCAAACGCGCCGCGCCGTGCGGCTTCGTCAATACACACAGGAATTTAGATAAAATAACATTTTATAAATATGTTCATTTTTCTAAACCACCTGTGTAAGTATAATATCTCGATTCTGTTTATTATTTTTAAAATTTAATTTTTAAATTAACTACTTTTATTAAGCTGTCAATATGCCTATCTTGACGACCTAGAAAGGGCCAACAGGGTTTTGTTACATACTGTATACGTTGGTATACTTGACGAGTTAAATCATTTATGTTAGAATGCTTGAGGTTTTGCGAGAATGATGGATGAATCTATTATTAAATAATTGTTTGTATTGTACCTATCGAATAGTATAAGTGGTATTCATACCGTCCTATTCGAATAAATAAATAAATAATACAGGGCTAGTATTATTATTATTCATTTAGTACTTGAACAAGAATTATTAACTCAATAACCAATCTTAAGAAATCTTATCACATAAACGAAAGTACACATAAATTGGGCGCAAACAAGAGAACACTGTAAGATAAAACTTTACTATCAGTACTCATCGATCTCGAAGCGCGAAGTTTCCACGCGTTCCACCAGTTTTTCCACATATCATTTATCACCGAACATCGTGTTTAAGTTGCGATGCGATCGCAAACAAAAGTTTTCCTTCTGAATATTGGTACACGCTGTACCTATTGTTGTCTATAAAAACATACGCTCAGCCTTTTAGAGAATGGAATATTTACATCGTGATGTAGTTCTTTAGGCATCCGGTAGATCCACGCTGTAGACAATTTTGTCTACAGCATAAATGGGCCGGCTCGTCCGGGTCGTTACCACTATCTCACAGAAAACCGACGTAAAGTAGCAGCTTGCTGCTGCGTTTCGTACGGTGAGGGAGATATCCGGAGGCCCAAATTCCCCTCCCCTTCCTAATCCCTTACTTTAAGGTCAGTAACGCGCCCATGATAATTTTAGTATTGTGGGCGTACATGGGCGGTGGAGATCACTTACCATCAGGTAACCCACTTGCTCGTTTGCTGGCCTATACTATAAAAAAACCTTCGTGAGTGGTAGAGTCATGCTGAAGACAGTTTTGTCTACAGCATGAATAGGCCGCTGTCTTAACGAAAACCGACGGTATAGCAAAGCATTGCATGCCATTGGGTTGCACTCATCATCCTGAGATATGAAATGAAATAAAGTGAAATAGTTTTATTAATCATGTAGGCAATTAAAATAGCGCTTATGACAAGTCAGTATAAAATAAAGAAACTTATGTATAGAAATCACATCAACTAATGTATACATAACATACATAGCATCGTCAAAATACACTAGGCAATTACACTGAATTGTGTATTTGTTGTCTTTTTATTTTACATTTTACATTAGTAACAATATTTGTAATATGGAAACGTCCATTATTAATTAATTAATATTTTGAGTCGATATGGACCACTGCATTTACCGAAACGGCACGTGTTTTAAAACTACCACCGGATCCAAAACGACCCAGCTTGAGATATAAATAATATACCCAACAGTCACACACATAGTACTGATCCCACACTAGGTTAACCTGTATCGTGGGTAGAAACTACGAGCGACTTGGTCCCAGACTCGAAACAAACATTTGTGGATCACACAAATATTTGTCTCGGTGCGCCACTCACCCACTGCGCCACGAAGGCAATCATATAAAATGTTAAGTCTCATAATGCCCTGAAGCCAATTCTCGTAATTTAAAATGTTCAAAATATCATTCCGATCTAGTCTCAGCGTCAAGAAAGTTGCAAATGGCATTCTCTTAAACCAATAATCAACGTCAAATGCACCTAGCATCAGCAGTAGCATTATACCGTTTTGGCATCAGTCAACTTTTATTCTACATTCAATCTCATTACGATCTAAGTTCACATTTGACGTTGATTATTGGTTTAAGAGAATGCCATTTGCAACTTTCTTGACGCTGAGACTAGATCGGAATGATATTTTGGACAATTAAAATTACGAGAATTGGCCTCCAGTGATTACACTGGCTTCAACGTCCTTCAAACCGGAACACAACAGTGTTTACAATCTGCTACTTGGCGTCAAAAATAGACAAAGCAGTGGTACCAACCCAAAGGGCCTCTCGCATACGAGGCACCTACCCACCTTGATTTATTCATTTCCAACCATTAAACCATTTCGAATATGATAATTAACTATAGTTGTTAGTTGGCAAACTATCTCAGGAGCCGTATTAATTAAAATTTTGACATGGGCTTTATATTAATTCCGTCCACTAACTCGCTTCACAACTTTAACATTCAAATCAGAAAGGCGACCGCCTCGGTGGCCCAGTTGTAATGCGTATATGCGTTACGACCAAGGCAGTCTAGTCCTTTTGAAAATCTATTAAAAATAATAAATAAATAAACTGAGACTGAGAAGTGAATGAGAAACCGGTGAAGAAAGAAAGAATGAAGAAAAGAAACTTATCGGTAAGGTCATGGGTTCAAACATCAGCCTGTCTACTTTTGAAATACGATTACAATATGATAACAATTTTAATACAATTTCGTTTGCGAGGTGATAATAAGAGGAGTTAATAACTATTATTAATATGCTTTTACTAGCTTCCTACGTATGTATGTAACGGAAACTTTGAACATGATTTTGGCACACTTATCAAGGACCAATAACAATAAAAAAAATAATTAATTTAATTGATTATTTTCAATTTGATTGAAAATCTTCGAAAATAAATAATAGTATAAAAAACTAAAAAAAATGCTTTTATAGAAAATTCAACTAAAAAATGCAAACTAAATAATAGTTTAAAAAACTAAAAAACATACTTTTATAGAAAATCCAATTAAAAAATAAATAATAGTTTAAAATATTTTATTGTACAAAAAGCGTGGGGTCCTTTTTAAGATATTATCAAAATGATAATCCTTCTACTCATGTCTGTCAATATAATATTTCTAACTATTGACACCATGCACCCCACGCTTTTTTACAATAAAATATTTTAAACTATTATTTATTTTCTTTATTTATGTTACCTTTAGTTTTAGAGCGGATATGAGTGTTTACAAATTATTTATCGTTTTTTTGTCATTGCCAGGCATCCAATGATGAAGCCACACGCGGCTTATTATGGTAAACGATCTTATTAAATTGCGATCCCAAGACGATTTTTAATTTCTAGAGTTTTGATTTTATTGAGATCAGAATCGTAATGGGATTAGAATCGTCTTGGAATTGGGATTCATATTACTTTAAAAAGTAGACCAGCTGATGTTACGAATTGTGCAGTTCCGATTTGAAAAATGAGTTACCCGAGTTGCTTCTCTTCATTTGTGCCCAATATGGCGCCATATTGGGCCGCTTTACAAGGCGGTAGGTCCCTCGTATGCGAGAGGCCGTCTGGGTTGGTACAACCGCTTTGTCTATTTCTGCCGCCAAGCACGTGCACGTGCTATGCGTAAGCAGTGTTGTGTTCCGATTTGAAGGATATTGAAGCCAGTGAAATTACTGGGCATTATGAGACTTACCATCTTATGTCTCGGGATGACGAGCGCAGTACAGTGCCGTACAGTGTTCTGTAATCCAGAGTTCTGTGTTACGTTGCTTCTGTTAATGAGCAGGCGTGACGCTTTACATCAGGCGGGCGTCCTGCTCGTCTCATCATTTAAGCAAAACAAAAAACTTATCATATTTTGGGATGGAAATCCGTGAACCATGAGTGCACAAGTTACGTTTCTACCTACCTCTTCGTAAGTGCATGAGTTTATCAAGATAATTCAGAAACCACTAAACACGTATAGCTTAACAAAACCCAAAAAATAAGAGGAATATTTCATCGCATCGTAAGTACAGCGGGTCGGGAAACTGTTCTCCCGGGATTAAACAGTAATGTAAGGGATAAGGCACGTATTGTAGCAGTACAATATTCAATAGAGGTCAGCTGGAGATGAGTTATTTTATTCACCTTATCTAGTAACACGTTCGTCAGTTATTCAATCAGTCACGTGTTGGAAATGGTAGGAGAAGGAAGAATATGCCTCGGTGGCGTAGTTGTGATGGGTATGCGTTACGGCTAAGGCTGACGCTGAGGTCTCGGGTTCGATTCATGGGTCGGGTACAAGTGATATTGGGTTTTTCTATCATTAAATGCTTAGTATCAACCCGGAGTCTGGAATTGTGCCCAATATGGCGATAGGAGACGGAGATACGCTCGGTGAAATGTGGGTGTACTGGTTACACCTCTGCCTACCCCTTCGGGGATTCCAGCGTGAGTGCGTATGTATGTATAAGTAAGAATATACAGTCATCGAGTTTTAGGTTTCCATATCCAACATTTGTTGCACCGTAGCAACCATACATGGCACCTAATTAATGCGCTAACGTCGAATTCATCTCTATATGAATACGTCAATTGTCTTGGAGCAACAATTCAGCGACCCCGGTGCTGAAGCCTGCAAACAGTGCAACCTATATTGCGCTTAATTAGTGCGCGATCAGCAAATTCATTTCTGTATGAATACGTGTATTCTTTAGCAATAGTTCAGGGATCTCGGTGCTGAAGCCTGCAAATTGTGCCACCTACTTCTTCCACATGCCCTTATCCCAGTCACAGTGAGGTCGGCGCAACATGCTCTTTACATGTTACAGAAAGATTTGGCGTGCAGTTTTTACCACCGGCCGCCTGCCGGTCGTCAACTCCTCTGGAGAAGTTCCAAATGGTGCAACCTACATTGCGCCTAATTGATTTCTATATGAATACATATATTGTTTTAGCGCAATAGTCCATCGACTAGCAATTGTGTTTCGAATACTCGCCTTAAATATTCATATGCCACGTCATAACGACCAGCAATAGGGTAGTTTCCTATATTGAATTTTATACATTATTTTATAAGCAACAGAAAATGATACGCAAAAGAAACCCTTTTATTAAAACACAATCAAAATTGGTTCAGAAATGTGCCCGCAGTTATGACTTTAAATGTTGGTATGAGGAAAAGTGGGTGCGTAGTAGGGATATCTCACTATCTCGCTTGCACGCGTGCACTATAATGAACATTTTACACAGTGACGTCAAAGGTTGCATCGTCTGTCATTTGACAATTACCCCTTCTACAGGATTTGAATGGCTTCTATCTTATTTATTTTTGGTCCGATTTATAAAATTCTTTCTGCAATAGATTTTGAGTAACGTAACTTATTGATTTAAATAATAAAAAAAATCTAGTCAACTACCCTATTGTGTTGCGCGTACTCACTTACTGCATAGCATTATCAACATTGCAGTGCATCGTCACCAGCAATCATGTTGCGAGTACTCACTTTCTATCTAGCATGTCTAACAATATTTGAGTTCACCGTTGACTATCAACCGCGCCGCGTGCAGTTATTATCATTCATCAGTATCCTTTACATAATCTAAGTATTAATATCAATAAACTTTATAATTCACATCACTTTTTTCTTCTACTTTTTACGAACACTTTTGGTCCTTCGAGCCAAATAGCATATAACGTTTTTGATACTTCGAGCCGGATAGCATATAACGTTTTTGATCCTTCGAGCCAGATATTATATAACGGTTTGGATCCTTCGAGCCAGATAGCATACAACGGGTTTTGGTCCTTCGTGCCGCATAGCACAGAACACGTGTTAATATAACCCTATGACAGAGTCTACTTTTTAAACCCCTACATAAAAGAGTGGTGTTATAATTTTGACCCCTTTGTCTGCATGTGTATACCTGTATTTTTCTGTCGCAGCGCATAAATGAATGGACTGATTTGAATGCGGTTATTGTTGTTGTTTGAAAGCTAGTTTAATCGAAATGGTACTTAACGATTTTTAAAGAAATTCTGGTCAGGCGTTTAAAATATACAAATGTCTTTCTAATTAGCATCGGAGGTTTTTAGCGATTTTGTAAGATGAAGTTCTTAAGTGGCTCGTAGAAAAAATTAATTAAAATATCTTATTTCATAGGCGTAAAAGGTTTAAATAAATAATATTAAATAACACCCAAAAGTCACACACATAGCCCTGACCCTACAGTAAGATACGATTATCTTGTGTCGTGGGTATCATCAACTACGAGAGACTTTCGGTCTCAAATTTCAAATTCAAATTCAAATCATTTATTCTGTAAATTGGATCATAAATATCACTTTTACATGTCAATCATTTTTTAAGCTATATTACATTTACGACGGCATTTCAGGGCTAGCCATGAGAAGAAATGCCGAAACAAACTCATAGGTTATGGCCTCATTTAATGTCCAGACATTGTTTTACAGAAATTATGCGAGTGTAATGTACAGAAATTCCTGGATTGGCCCTTTCAAGAGATAGCCAAAAGTATATCAGACACACGTAGCACTCGCACTCACATTAGAAAAATAAATGAAATAATTTATAACAAAAAAAAACAAAATGTCAATATTCCCTTACATACTAATATTGCGCCAATAGAGCAGTCAATATTAAATAATATAATATATAAAAAAAAAGAGAACTATTTACATCCAATTTTGTAAGGAGTGAGCGGCTTAATTCCAAGCTGTTTTGTCTTCCAGGTAATCTTTTACATTATAATAACCTTTTTGGCAAAGCCTGAGTTTAATGCATAATTTAAATTTATTAAGGCCTAATAGTTGAATATGGCTTGGAATTTCTCAAATCACCTAGAACCAAAACAAACATTAGTGGATTAGACAAATATTTATTTCGGTGCGAGGATCGTACCCACATTCTCACGTTGCACAGTCGGCTACCCGGTGACTGCGCAACGTAGGCTATAAGGTTTCAAAAACACAAAATTATATTTTGAGGTACATAACCGAGCCAAGAAGACGGCGACACGTTTGTTTTTATTGGCTTGACTGTCGAAACGAGCAGGTCGCTCGCCTGATGGTAAGCGCCACGCCTGCCCATAAACAGAAGCAACACCATACAGAACTTTGAATTACAAAGCACTGCATGGCAATCTACTGCGCTCGTCACCCTGAGACAAGATGTTAAGTCTCATAATGCCTAGTAATTTCACTGGCTTCAATGTCCTTCAAACCGAAACACAACACTGATATGTAACAACACAACAGTGCTTATGTACTGCTGCTTGGCGGCAGAAATAGACAAAGCGGTGGTACCAACCCAGACGGCCTCTCGCATACGAGGGACCTGCCACACGTGTCGCTAGTCAGGCGAGAGACACGTCCGCTTTATACAAAATTGGTGGTTGGAGACTTCATGATAATACCTCCCCCATCGCTTTTATAAGATCGATTCATATTTAAATGCTATCTTAACACGTAGATTCGCGAAAACACATAAATTTCTTCTTATCGTTGGTATTTTTCTCGACTTTCTTGCTATCGGGGACGTGTCTTTATCCCAATCTTCCAAATTTCCACCTTTTATCTTACGTAACGTATGAAGATGTATTCGGAATTTTAAATGAGCAAGATGTCTCACCATTTCCTGGTTTAGGGGTTAATCGGCGTGTATTGTGAAGTCCACAGTTTAATTCTTGACTTCCCCGTAAAAATAGTTTTTTTTATGGCATAGGCCGGCAAACGAGCAAGTGGGTCATGGTAAGTGATCTCCACCGCCCATGTACGCCCACAATACCAAAAGAGTCATGGGCGCATTGCCGGACTTAAAGGAAAGGGATAATTAAGGAATTGGGAAGGGGAGGGGGTTTGGGCTTCCGGATATTTCACTGACCGTACGAAACGCAGCAGCGAGCTGCTACTTTACGCCGGTTTTCTGTGAGACAGTGGTAATGACCCGGACGAGCCGGCCCATATATGCTGTAGACAAAAGTGTCTACAGCGTGGCTCTACCACTCAAAAATAATGTTGTTGATGTGATAATTCGCCATGTGGTATTTTCCTAGGTGATTGATCTCTCTTACACAACAGGCCATCTGGGTTAGGACCACTGCTTTGCCTATTGCTACCGCCAAGCAGCAGTATGTAAGCACTGTTGTATTTCGGTTTGAAGAACATTGAAGCTAGTGAAGTTACTCGACATTATGAGACTTAACATCTTATGACTCGGGGTGACGAGCGCACTTCAATGCCATGTGCTTTTAATCAAGGTTCTATGTGTTATGGCTTCAGTTTATGGGCAGGCCTAGATTATTGTCGGTGCTGGTTTCTTGATTAAGGCTAATAGCAAATGTATTCCATGTATTGTATGACAGTTTCCGTGGCGCAGTAGGCGAGTAGCCGGCTGCGAAGCGAGAGGCCGTGGGTTCGATTCCCGCACTGAGTCAAATGTTTGTTTGATCCACAAACATTTGTTTCGGGTCTGGGTGTTGTGGGACCGCAAGTCCCTCGTAGTTCCTGATACCTACGATACAGGTTTACCTAGTGTGGGGTCAGGACTATATGTGTGACTGTTGGGTGTATACATTTATTCCGGAGGCCCAATTCCTCCCTCGCCTTTCATTTAATTTCCTTTAAAGTCTGCAACTTTCAGATCCAGGTGGAGATCACGTACCACTATTCACTTGCTGCTTGCTATGCTATGCTACAAAAACGTGTAACTCAAAGTTCTGTACAAGAATATCAAAAGTCTACAAAGTAACATTGTAGAGGAGGTGTTTTTGATTTCGTTTATTTGTGTGAATGACGAGACGAGCAGATCGCTCGCCCGATGTTAAACGTCACGCCTGCCCATAAACAGAAGCAATGGCACACAGAGCTCTGGATTACAGAACACTGCATGGCATTGAACTGCGCTCGTCATCCCGAGACATAAGATGTAAAGTCTCATAATGCCCAGTAATTTCACTGGCTACAATGTCCTTCAAACTGAAACACAACAGTGCTTACACACTGTTGCTTGGCGGCAGAAACAGATAAAGCGGGGGTACCAACCCAGACGGCCTCTCGCATACGAGGGGCCTACCACCTAGGTGTGGTTAGAGAAGGTTCAGAATTAGGATAGTCTTATTATTATGTTTGTTTCCTAGCCGGGGATGTGAACTCCCACTACTCGCGGATATTTTTTTTTACTCAGTGACCTATGAAACGTTAAGTTTCTATATCATAAGTTTCAGTATACACCTAATTCGTTCTATTTCTTTATCTTATTACACGATATTAGAAAAGCTCGGATATAACTTTGTATTAAGCTCTAATCCGCAGAACGTCTTATTTTCCTAGATATTACGAGAAACACAAGTTATTTAAGTCGTGCGCGAAATACATCTGGGAAATATGTTAGTTATATTTTTCTATTGTGGTTGGAGAGTTTCTTCGGCTGGGTCTGTTTCACAATGGACAATTAAATTGTATCCACTTGTATCACATCATGGGACGGAGATACGCTCGGCGAAATGTGGGTGTACTGGTTACAACCAGGTTTCGCCGAGTACCTCTACCTACTCCTTCGGGGATTTCAGGCGTGAGTGCGTATGTCTGTATGTATATGTCCTGGCAATGCAATCGGATTTAGTACTAAGGGAGATGAATACTTATACCGTACACTACTTAAATTTGACCACACCTTTCTGTAACGCGTTATTTAAATAAGGGTTGAAAGATAAAAACTTCGGAATTTCTGGTTTATATAGGTCAAAAACCTGTTTAACAATAATTAAACCGTTTTTTACCAACTTGCCATGTTGCGAAAAACCGCCAATTTAAATTTTCAGATTTACCAAACTTCCATTTAAAATGTAAAGTCAATTTGTGGACCGAAGTTGTCCATGAATAAATAAGAAGATAGACGGAACTCGTGGTTTCGCCTGAACCCGGCCAGGGTGTACAGTTTGAATAGATACGTTGTAAAAGATTCTAAGTATTTTCGACGATGAATGGCCATATAATAATAATAATAAATACACCCAACAGTCACACACACTAGTCCTGACCCCACACTAGGTTAACCTGTATCGTGGGTATCGGGACTACGAGGGACTTGCGGTCCCACAACACCCAGACCCGAAACAAATATTTGTGGATTAGACATCGTGAGTGATCCATGTTATGCCCGGTATGGTGATAGGCATCACATCATGGGACAGAAATAAGCTCGGCGATATATGGGTGTCTTGGTGTAAACCAATAGAGATGTAAACATCTGCCAATATCTGTATTTGAACATGTTCAATAGGCGTACAACTACTAATTAAAAACATCTGTGTAAGTATAAATAATGTGGAATAATTGTTGCCATCAGTTGTCAAACGGAATATGTCTTAATTAGTGATTTCTTAGGTTTTATCGAATATTACACATTGAAATAAAACTAGTTTATACGGATTATATCGCGGTTTAATTTTTATTTTAGTCCCGACGTTTCGAAAGCTTTTCAGCCTTCGTGGTCACGGGAGAGAGTCTCTCTCGTATAAACTAGTTTTATTTCGATATCTTAATCATCGCAAGTAAATGAAGAAGATCGTGTATATTCGGTTTCAATTCATCTACTACGGCACAATAGGCAGAGAATAAAGGCTGACAAAGTGTATACAGATTGATTCGTTTTGTTCGAATTTCTATTTAAGTGTGAGCTTGCTTGAACAGTAGGTCCTACGATTTAAATTATCTTTTCTATTTGTCTGGCGTTATTCCGGCTTAATGCTAGGATCTGACTTACCACCATGAGTTGACGGTGTTTGGGGCGGTAGACTGCCAGAACCCCACAACCCGCAACGAGAGCTAAGTTTCACTATTGCCTCGTCCGTATTTTTTTTAAGGACAAGGGAGATCAAGAAACAAGTTTTTTGAATGGTAGAGCCACGCTGTAGTCAATTCTACAACCGGGTCTTTACCACTATCTCATAGAAAACCATTGTAAGGTGGCAGTTTGCTGCTGCATCGAACGATGAGTGAATATCCGGAGGATTTTCCCCCTCCCCTTCCCAATCCCTTTCTATCAGGTGACCCGCTTGCTCGTTAGACGGCCTATGCTATAAAAGAACTCAACAGGCTTTATTTGCCACTGGATTTAAGGAAAGGATTGGGAAGGAAAGGAGATTTGGACCTCTGGAAATCTCAATCACCAGATGAAATGCAAAAGAAGCTGACATTCAATGCATAGTGGTACCTCCCCGGTCGAACTAGTATAACTGAATAAATAACACCTAACAATCACAAACGTAGTCCTAACCCCATAGCAAGATACGAGTCTTCGAGTGTCGTGGGCATCAGGAACTACGGGGGACTTACGGTCTCACAGCACCTAGGTGCTAGTTCTAGGGTCTAGACCCGAAACAAATATTTGCCATTCAGACAAATATTTGTCTCGGTTCGGGGATCGAACACGTGACTCACATTTTACAGTTTGCTACTGCGCTACGGAGGCTGTCGATTTATACAGTCTATGGATGCCATCACCTGGTGCCCGGTTCGTTGTTAGGTTGTCGCGATTTTACCATCGCACCACCCGACACCGCAGTAGAGTTCATCCATATTACTTGGAAACAATCCTGTCTCTCACGGTACGATTCCAGCGTTCATTTCTAGCACGCACATGAAAGCTCTGGAATGAACTCCCTACATCGGTGTTTCCCGAGCGTTATGACCTGTCCTTCTTTAAGTGACGCTTAAAAAGAGTTTTCTTTTTCTTGAAATACGGTGGAGCCAAACACAATTAAAAGAAGAAGAAGTATGATTACGAGTTACAAATATGTTGTATTTGACAAAAAACAGGTATTATGAATTGATAGTTTTGTGTTGGTGTAGCTGATAATAGCTTATAAGAGGCTCGTCGGCTATATTAAGCAAAGTTCATAGAAGGACCCGATAATGAAGTCTTTAAAGTGCTTCTAAAATATAGTATATCGTTTTCAACACAAAGTTTCAGTTTTCAGGTGTTAATTTATGTTTAAATTACAAATGTACGTAAGTTCGTAGAATTACGTACATGTTGTTCAAGTTTATTAAAAAATGAGTGTCATTCAAAATAATGAATAGTGATGTGATCAATCTTATCGATCTTAATAAACGAGTGATTAAAATTAACGTGAAATTTTAAGATATCTCGGTTTTGAAAAGAGCCGATACATACTTACTGTAAGGTGTATACTGTTACTGTATAGTATGTAATGACCCTAAAATATGACCACACCTTTCTGTAACACGTTGCACAAATTTAAATTCTCATATGTGTATAAAGTTCAAATTAGAAGTTCAGGACTTTGTTTTATCTTTAAAAATGGATGAAAATTTGTATACAAAACTTTATGTGCTGTATCTAGTTCAAGCAGTTTATAACATTATCTAATAGATATAAATCACTTTCACGCCAGAAATATAACCTTTTAAACTAATATATCGTTTAAATTCATATTAAAAAGGAACTACACTTACCAATAAATATTCCAAACAAAATCAACAACATGATTACAATCGTCACAAACTCACACAAAACACAACCATTTCAAACAAATACTTAAAGCAACACATATGTCTATCACATTTCTAAATAAAAACAGTATTTCTATCGTAATATCGTAGTTGTATCTAATGTATGACGGGACATGCGCCCACATCGAGCACTCGATTCAAACTAAAAGCAAACGTCAAATGATAAGATACGCCGCTTTTTGGTGTTGCCAGTATAAGTTTAAAAAGTTATATTTGCAATTGTTTGGTGTCGATTGGATTCCATTTTTACTTTTATTAAATTGTAAACTGGCGGATAAGAGAAATAGATTAAAATAATTTGAGATACAATAAGGAAGCTTAAAATAAATTTCGTTAATGTTTTGCTGTACTGTAATTAGACAAATAATTGTCAGTTCTATATGGCTAAACTAACTAACATAGCTATAGAACTAGCTTATAACTAGCTTTTTCTAACCGACATAGCCCAGCGGATTATCATGTTAAAGTGGCAGTGGGCAGGCCACATGGCTCGCAGAACTGATAGCCGATGGGGCAGAAAAGTTCTCGAATGGAGGCCACGTACGGGCAAGCGCAACAGAGGACGCCCACCTATAAGATGGACCGACGATCTGACAAGGGTTGCAGGAAGCCGATGGATGCAGGCCGCTTCCTACAGGTCGGCCTGGAAGGCATTAGGGGAGGCCTATGTTCAGCAGTGGATGTCTTGTGGCTGATGATGATGATATGGCTAAATAGAACCATTTCAATAAAATCAACTGCATTCAAATCTGTGTCCATTTATGTGCTACGATACCACAGACACATAGACAGACATACAAAGATTTTAACTTATATAACTCCTCTTTTTTGTTGGAAGTCCCTTAAAGTTAGTTACTATTGTTATTGCCATTCAAAATTAACCAAAGGCAAGTTTCTAAGTTGATTTATAACAATTCAAATTATAAACATTTTATGCTAGTGCTCCATCGATAGTTAAAAGCAAACATAATGCAAAATGCTTATTATATCTGCTTCTATCGATGGAGAAAAAAAATTAATAATAACCGCTTTCCGCCAAATCCCGTAGCGCTGGTAATACTTAACGTTAATTTACTGCCGGCCGGCAGATTCGCGCATGCGTACATTTCAATCACTAACTTATTCTTAGACTGCATATTTCTGAATATATTATTAATTTAAATTTTCAAAGCGATACCCATATCATTGTACTAAATTTTAGTGCATTGGTAAATACATAGATTGTGATCGAAAAAGTATCTAAAGTGAAATGACATTTACGATTTGAACTCAACCAAGATTGGCGATTTAGTGTGGTGTCTGATGCACGGTAGAGTACATTTTAACGATTTAATGTTTTTCAAGTGAAATTCGGAAATGTTACATGTGTATCCTACTACTTCTTACTACTACTTTAAATGTGAAAGTTTCGATGTTTGTGAATTTGAATTTTTGTCACGCCTTAACGGCTGAACGGTTATGGGTGAAATTTGACACACGGGTAGACCATGACCTGGATACATAAACTACATCTCAGAAAAGGTCATTCGCGCTGGCGTAGCCGCGAGCAAAAGCTCACGCCTGTATACAGATTTTATTGGCCACTTCCAGAGAAAACATGGAGGAGTTCAAAAGACTTGAAAGAGAAAGTGAGAACATTGGCCTTTCAGGGCTTTCCTTCAAAAGGTCGAAAACCATGATCATGGTCGTGGATCGAGCTGACACCTTATCCAATTGAGATAACATCATCACAGGGATTCAGACCGTTAATCACTACATAAATCATGGATCCCAAATCTGTAACGGTAGTTGTGCTCTGGAAATAAAGCGCCAAATTGGGATTGCTAAAGTTTCCAGAATTGGAGAAGCATGACTCCCATTAATGACTATATTCATTAAATTCATTCATTCAAATTCAGTTTGGGTATGTCATGCTCGCTAAAATGTCTGTGCTTGCGGCGGCGTCGTGTGCCGGGTCAGTCACTTCTCTGTAACATGGTTGAGGAGGCCGATGGCTGGCACATGCGTCATACTCGTGAACGGGTGCTGCTTGTGTGGACTGGTCTGCTCAAACTGTTATTTATTGTTATAGTTTTTTTACTTTGTGGTCCTAATTTATTCATCGTGGTTATGGGACTCATGATCAATAATCATTATTTTGTTATAATGTTCCTCTTGGCATAAACTGAGCTGCTTTAACTCTAATAAATTGTATTAATGTACATAGTATCAATATTGTAAATCAGTTTTGAAAAGAGCAACGTTAGAGTTTCTTGTCTGTTCCTCTCTAGCGAAACAGCATTCCGAACTGGCGGTAGAATCAAAATTTGACTGAATCTATATGATATATAACATTTTATGGATTCAATAAATAATTTGAATTTGAATTTGCTATGGCACGATTTAAAAGCATCTGGACAAAACGGGGAATCACAATACCAAAATACGTCTAATCAGAGCGTTGATATTTCCTAGTTTCCTTTATGGAGTGGAAACCTGGACCATTCCGACTCGATAAAGAGTAAAGATTGCCGCGTTCGAAATGTGGTGCTGGAGGCGAATGCTGAGAATACCATGGAACGCCAAACGCACAAATGTGTCAATCCTCTCACAGCTCAAAGTGAAGACGCGCTTATCCACGATTTGCCACCATCGCATACTTGCATACTTTGGTCATATAGTACAAAAGGGTGATGAGAGCTTGGAGAAACTCATCGTGGTTGGTAACACAGAAGGAAAACGCTCATGTGGTCGATCCCCAACTCGTTGGACGGACCAGATTGAAGACTCATCAGCCGCCGGGTTCCCTAAGGTTGTGAGAAATGCGATGAATAGAAGCCGATGGAGAAATATCATCCGATCGAGATGCAGACCATCCGATGATGACAATGATCATCAGTCATGAGGAGCCGACTACAGAGAAAGAGAGCATACACATAAAAAACAATAAACATGATTTCACCTCTACAAACACGATTGGAAAAGATGACGATTAGTAGATAGATTGGATAGTTGCACTTGGTGGTAGATCCCTCGTATGTGAGAGGCCGTTTGAGTTGGTACCACCGCTTTGTCTATTTCTAAAAAAAAAACGCGATGTGAATATGTGAAATACTATCCATCGTTTAAGATGCCGCGCCACCTGCGTCTAACTGCTGTTCCTTTATTAAGTCACTTACTCATATAGAGACGGGCTGCTCTTAGAATCAATGTAACTAACCACGCATATATATTGAAAAAAAAACCGACTGAAAACACTCTTCTTCCATCTGCCATTATCCCACTTCCAGTGGGGTCGACGCAACATGCTTTTTAATATTTATGTTACAGAAATATTTGGCTTGTAGTTTTTACGACCGGCCGCCTGCCCGACGTCAATCCCACAGGGAAGAAACACCCAGATTAGATCCACAAATATTTTTCTCAGTGCGGGAATCAAACCCGCGGCCTCTCGCTTCACAGGCGGCTGCTCGCCTACTGCACTGCGGTGGCTGTCCTGCTGCTGCTGCACGGCACTTGCACTGCTGCTGTGTGAATATACAAAAAAGTTTTATTTATTTATTTAAAGTAAAAATAACTATAATTTCATAGTCAATTATTGATAGAAAGCATTTACTCAAAATAAGATATTATTATTTTAAACATGAATCAGTTTTAATACGTAAAATTTTTTTTTTTTACTTATTTTAATGAATGTAAAAAAACAATATATCGAATCAAAATGACGAAGTTTTAACCTTTCGTCTCTGATTTCACCCCCTTGAGTATGTGATTCCTTTTTGCAATTTACTTTTGACCAACTTTGAGCGAACCTTCAAAGGTTTTTTCATTAAAAAAGGTTAACCTTTCTAAAAATAATCATTAAAGGCTTTCTGAGTGGGTACTACCGCTTTGTCTAATTCAAGACGCAGGGTGTAAGCACGGCTTTATCCTGGTTTGTAGAACATTGAATCCAATTCATTCATTGGGTATTTCGAGACTTAACACCATAAGCCTGGGGGTGACGAGAGCGGTGTAGTACCATGCAGTACATTTCTCATTGGTATTTGCTCCTGCCTCCGTGGCCTTTGTGTCACAGCCGCCAAGTCACCCACAGGTGAGTACCCGGCTGTGACACGAGAGGTCGTAGGTTCAATCCCCGCACCGAGATAAATGTTTCTGTGATCCACAAATATTTGTTTCGGGTCTGGGTAGTGTGTGCCTTGACCTTACAGCACCGCAGTGTCGTCTTATGGTTATAAACCACCATTTATGCGCCGTTAATTCTATTTAAAATTAGTGTTGGTAATAAAATAATAGTAATTCAGGCAAATCACTAATTAAATAAATCTACACTAATATTATAAAGAGAAAAGATTTGTATTTTTGTATGTAACGAATAAACTTAAAAACTACTGGACCGATTTCAGAAATTATTTTGCCATTAGAAAGCTAAATTATCACTGAGTAACATAGGCTACTTTTTATCCCGGAAAATGCCGTTCACACGGGCGGAGCCGCCAGCAAAGGCTAGTATTAAATAATTTATGTTGTTCATATTTGATTTTGTTCCTGTGTATGTATGTATTATACACTGCCCTCTCTTACTTCTTCTCTTATCTCCATCCTATGGTTGCCTGTAAGAGATTGCCCTGAGCGATAAGGCCGCCAATTGTACTATTATTTGTATTATTATTTTTCACATAGTTGTACTTTTAGTGTTGTACAATAAAGAATTATAAATAAATAAATATGTACGTATGTCGATATTTTTTACGAAAAATGCCTTCTCTCTGGCAAATTATGAAATATAACTCGGTCAAGCAAATACGTATAAATGCCGGGCTCCGAAAGCCGGAGTGTAATCTTTGACCGCCTGTAACTTCACCATGTAGCGCGGGATTAGGTGCTGCGACTTTACACTCTATACAGGTTCGTATTTGGACGTTACTTTGGGACTTTAAATATAACCTTTGACAGCCTCCGTAGCGCAGTGGGCGTGTAGCCGGCTACGAAGCGAGAGGCCGTGGATTCGATTCCCACACCGAGACAAATGTTTGTAGAATCCATAAATATTTGTTTCGGGTCTGGGTGTTGCGGGACCGCAAGTCCCTCGTAGTTCCCGATACCCACGATACAGGTTAACCTAGTGTGGGGTCAGGACTATGTGTGTGACAGTTGGGTGTATTTATTTATTATTTATATTTCTAACCTGCTCTAAGATTTACTACATATACAGTGGTATCTATACAAGGTCTCGTATACGAGAGGCCTCTGTGTTGGTACCAACGCTTTGTCTATTTTTGCCGCCAAGCAGCAGTATGTAAGCACTGTTGTGTTTCGGTTTGAAGACAGTGAAATTACCGGGTATTATGAGACTTAACAATTTATGTCTCAGGGAGTGCAGTCCATTGCCATGCAGTGCTTTGTAATTCAAAGTTCTGTGTGGTGTTGTCTGTTTATGGGCAGGCGTCGCGCTTACCATCAGGTGAGCGACTTGCTCGATTCGTCATTTAAGCCAGTAAAAAAATAAAAATTATATAAAACCGACTCATAAAAGCTAAAAACAAAATAAGCTCCTAATCCAATCAATTTGAGCCGATGCTATTGCAGTCAATGATTGATAGCACTGACACATAAGTTTAAACAAAACTTAAATATTGCTGCCGGTGCTGCTGCTGGGCATCTGAAATTACCACTCGAAAACAGACCACTAGAAATTACTATTATTTTCCATTTTTCAGTGTAATTTTTTGAAGTCGATGTTTAAGTTTTGTTAAACCTTTTTTATATACTTAAGTTGTTGAGTAATTTCACTGCCTTCTATGTCTTTTAAACTGGACTATAATAGTGCCTCGATACTACTATTTAGCGGCATAAATAGACAAAGCGGTGGTGCCCCCCTAGACGGACTCTTGCATACGAGAATAAACAATTTAGTATGTATACATATTTTACGCATGGGCCAATAGAAAACACCACACACTAATTGTGTCAAATCTCATGTCAAGTCGAAATTGAGTTGCTAGAAGCGTGATCAACACCTTTGATTTAACACACATGTTAGCTAACATAACTTTCAATTTGATATGAAAAATCGTCTGTCGAGTGGTACTAAACAGATATAATTTTTATTTCTCACTAAATAACGTTTCAGTACTCGATTTGATTTGACAGCGATTTCAAATCAAAGTTATGTTAGTTGAATGTTGATTTGATCGGCATTTCAGAAGCAAGGCGTAAAACTTGTAATAGTAAAATAAATAAAAATTTAATTTCACAGCTATGGGCCCCCTTTCTCCACACTAAATACACCCCTTCCGTATAGGCCGGATTTAGTTCAGTTGTATATAAATAAAAAAGGGCTTTGTCAGTTTTTCCTTTAATTTATCATAACACGTAACTTTTGGGTTCGTTATGAGAAATTCCTTTGAAACCAGCCGCGATCGAAATAAGAAAGCTTTTTATACTGATTAACATACTTCAGAAGTTCATTAAGGAAGTTTTAGGGTCATGATTTTGTTAATCAAGCTTCAAAGGTATGTAAGGAATGTGTTATTTTTGCATAAGAATGGGGTCGTCTGTACGCACGGTTAAATATTAACTACCAAAAAAATAATCGCCAGATTGGTCTAGTGGCAGCAAAACAAAGGTGAGGAATCGGCGAATTCTTGGGTTCAAATCATATTACATACGCACTCACGCCTGTAATCCCCGAAGGGGTAGGCAGAGGTGTAACCTGTACACCCACATTTCGCCGAGCGTATCTCCGTCCCCTATGTGATAGGGGGCGAGCCTATCGCCATACCGGGCACAAATTCCAGACTCCAGGTTGATACTAAGCATTTCATAATAGAAAAACCCAATATCACTTTTCCCGACCCGGGGATCGAACCCGAGACCTCAGCGTCAGCCTTAGTCGTAACGCGTACGCACAAGAAATGTGCAAGTCCCTCGTTGTTCCTGATACCCACGATACAGGTTAACCTAGTGTGGGGTCAGGCCTATGTGTGCGACTGTTGGGTGTATTTATTTATATTAGGTATAAGTTAAATATATCCTACTGTAGACAAAGGCAAAGATTCCAATCCAATCCAAATTTATTATAAAGAAAAAGGTTACATGCTGGTTTTACATTACTGTTTTACTATTTTCTAGAAAAAAAATCACTTGGCAAAAAAGGTTTCAACACACACAACCTGATCAATAATTAAAAACCAACAAAGCAATTTATTAGAGTAAAATGATACAAAAATAAATGTGTCGCCTACACCTGCATTGGATTTTCTTCTTTACGGTTGGTTACTCATATTGCTCAATATATTCTTTACTGAAGTATTCACTATCTGGAGATATAAAGTATTCTCCTCCGTCGATGGTATATGTAGTACCAGTGTCAGCTTCTTTGAATATTTTTACAATAGCCGCTGCCACTTGTTCAGGCGACTGCCATTTCCATGAATGTGAGTACTTGTAGAAGGCGTCAGCGTATTGATCTATCTCCATCTGTCCCTCGGTCATCGTGGTATTTGTAAAGCCCGGGCACACGGTAATCATCCTCACTTGTGTGGTTTTGTACCTAAATGGGTGGCCCATGGTCTCAGTGCAACTTTTAATTCCGGCAGAAGTACCTTTGAAGACAGCCATGAACGAATCTTTTACGTAGGCGTACATATCTGACATGTTGATGATGGTACTGCCGTTACCACCGTGATCTTTCCTCGTGTCATTAAGCATTGATTTCGACCACTTAATCATTGCCACAAAGTTGGTTGCTATCATCTCTTCAGGGTATTTCTCGTCAATCAGACCGGCGTTGTTGATCAGCACATCAGGGTATCCCCAACTCTCCACGGCAGTTTTTCTCGCTGATTCTAAGTCAGTGTTGACATTGGCATGAATAAAATGGGCTTTGTCATCACCGTAGATACTCTTAAGGTACTCCGTAGTTTTCAAACCCAGCTCTTTATTCTTATCGACGAGTACTACCAGTCTTGCACCCTCGGCCAGGAAACATTCTGCGGTAGCCCTGCCGATGCCTTTGGCGGCACCAGTGATCACCACATACTTACCTTCAATGGTCCTTTCAGAACACACTTCGGCATGGCCCAGAGACACGCTCAGGGCCAAAGCTACCGCTGTTAAAATCCACATCTTTAAAGAATATTGAAAACGTGTATTACGTTTCCACGCCTTCAATTGACTTGTGAATGTGAGAAGCTTTGCTATTCATTTATATACTGATGCATCGGGTAATAAATATTGAGACAGGTGTTAAGTTAAAAATTCGTATGTATAGCAATGGAAAAACACCAAAATTATTAATTTTATTATAAATTACAAAAATATTCTATAAATAGGGATGGGAAAAATGTTTCACCGTATTTTTTAATATATACCAATCCATAACTATTTTTCAAGGTTTAGATAGATAGTATATTCTTAATTGCACCCAAAAACCACAAAACAAGGATCATACAGTATGGGTGACATAACAAGCGGTTTTACGGCGAACAGCGATTTCTTCCAGACGACCTTAGGGTGGACATAAATTTTAGGTACTGAAAGAACGAGGGTAGTTCGCAGTATGTCAATAAAACAATATATCATAAAATGAAAATAGAGGCTTAGTTGTAAGAGGATTAACACATCCCACAGAATTTGTATCGTTTATTTTCCTCTTTTATCTACTACTCGTTCGGAATGCAGTATTCCTTCAAAGAACGAATAAGAAACTCTACGGTCTCACTTTTGACCCAACTCACAAAAATTACAATAATCAGAGCACAATTTATACTTTTCGCTATGAACCGCAACCGTAACGGTAACTAGTTACTTTAATTTAGTTTACAAGGTAGTGATTTAGAAAATATCCACTAGCTAACCCTTGTCAACCATGATTACGACCGCAAATTTTTAGATTAAAAGAATTTCCGACTATTTCTAATTCTATATCTATTTCTTAATCACTCGCTGGCAGAAGTAGACTGCCGTCATTTAAATTGCAAGAAGTTCTTTCATATGGACAAATTTCCATTGTCCCATACTTCAAGAGTTACTTGGTAAACAACACAAATTAAGCAAAGTGACTGCCGACAATTGAGGAAGGATAACGCTATTCCTTCTTCTTGTAGTGCCTCCAACAATACATAATATTAAAGTCAGTTTCGTTTAATTAATACAATCTATACATAGGTACATATTTCAACACATAAAATATAAAGCAAGTTCGGTAAAAGGGTGTGAATATGGGGACAGCTCCGTGGCGCAGCAGGCGAGTAGTCGGCTGCGAAGCGAGAGGCCGTGGGTTCGATTCCCACACCGAGACAAATGTTTGTGTGAACCACAAATATTGGTCTCGGGTCTGGGTGTTGTGGGACCGCAAGTCCCTCGTAGTTCCTGATACCCACGACACAGGTTTACCTAGTGTGGGGTCAGGACTATGTGTGTGACTGTTGGGTGTATTATTATTATTATTATTATACATGAGTGAATAGGAACAAAACTGGTTTTGTTTATTTGCACATACAAAATGAGATAAAGTGTAATTAACTAAAAATAAAAAAAAAACGAGTTACTAAATATGGACCTCGACTCCCACATTTCCGCGGGATGCTCATTACCGACGGTCGTGGATATTATACGATTTGCAGTCAGTAGTTTTCGGACCTTTCGGAGGAGGGGGGGGTTGTCGCCCTCGTCGCCGTGCAGGCTTAATCTATAGAAGTACACTTTGACTTATGTCTACTCTAGCTAGTATGCACTTAAGTCAGTATCGGTATTTATAAACTGATCTTTACAGTACAAGCTTAGCAAATACAAGTCTACGAAATCGACCACTTACCAACATCTTAAATGTATAAAGCTTGTTAGTATAAATAATAAATTGTATCAAAATAAAATTATTATACTATGCTTTATCTACTACTAGCGCCATCTAGTGTGTAAGTTTGTAATTAACTCAAGAAAGCACAGTTCTTTTCAATAAATTTCAATAAATGTCAATTTGTTGCGAATATCCAACGAGTTTTAATAGGTTATGGGCTACTCCGGAATTTATCAGTTATTTTAATTGTAAAAATAGATCGAGTTGGAGATATTCTCGAGAAAGGCCAGCGGCCTTACTCTTGAAACCAATTCCGATCGATCGGTATTGAAATTATTCTATTTCACACTCTTGAGTGCGACCCTAGCGCCAAATTATTTCAATATTGTGTGGCTATTGTGTGAACTAATTGGTATTAAAATCGGTATTGTCCAATCCGTTACGGCTCAAAGTGGCACTCTGGATGCTAGTTTGACAGCTGCGTTTGTGTTCGGTATTGCGTTGAAATTGGAATTTACACAATAGCAAATTAGTAACTTTTTCATAATTGTGTAGAGATTAAAAGTTGATTTGGTGCTTCTATTTTATACTTTGTGACAATATAATGGCACGTTTAGCTTTAGTGTTTAATATTCTTCGCCGAAATCATGCAATTGATTGAAACAAAGGCGTAATGAGGGTCGTATGATGCGTTTTATATGGACAAAATATTTTCGAGGAGTGATGATGAGTTTAGAGCCAATTACCGTGTGAATAAAGAATTAGATAAGTATATTAATAGATTACAGAAATACTATTTTGTACTGTAATTTGTGAATGTAATGTGTATTCTCTGTTGTAAAGTCTAAATAAATTAAACAAAACCATAATGTAGGAAATCTTCTAAATATTATTTAAACTATATTTGAAAGCAAAACATATTTTGTACGTCATAGTATAAATAAAAAGATAAATCACAAGAGATAATTAAATTTATTTAAGTACTTCAAATTATTAGTACAATATTGTATTAATAGCTATAATTATAACTTAAAAACTATGTTAGTCAGTAATGTAATATTATATTCATCCCAAGTTATTACTTAACTAAAAACTTTTTATTAAATTGAAAATACATATAATACAAACAACAAAAATTATATTTTACTTATGTAAAGATATAATCATCAGTCTTATTTTCATACGCTGCGCTTGCCCATGCGTGGTCTCAAGAACATTTATTTGGTAAATAAATACACACAACAGTCACCCACATAGTTAGACACTAGGTTAACCTGTATCGTAGGTATTAGGAACGACGAATGGCTTATGGCCCCACAACACCCAGACCCGAAATATATATTTGTGGATCACACAAACATTTGTCTCAGTGTGGGAATCGAACCCACGGCCTCTCGCTTTACAGCCAGATACTCTGCTTTTGCGCCATTATATGATGATAATCATAAATAATAAATCTTCATGCTAGGACACTGGACTAGTCAGCTACCTAACATCATTTAAGTCTGCGAATGCTTGAGCAGTGACTGTCTCTGCGTTGACACGTCGCTCCTCAAACTGGGCCAGTCGTTCCATGTCCTCATCATTTCTCCTCGTTGTAGAGCGACGTCGCCGTGAACGAAGTAAGGCTCGTGGCTGTGATGCTGAAACTAAAAATTTCGAATAATTGAGTTTTATTTGCTCGCGGCAGGGTAAAAAAACAGGGTGTGGCTGTCCTTTTTTTATGCCACTTGTGTATAACGCATACCTACATATTGCAAGACCCACACCACTTGAAGGTTACATTTCTTATTTATGTTATTTAATGCTTGTGTGGAGAATATTAGTCAGTGTTCAAATAAATGGTGAAATGAAATGTAATTGGTATATTAAAAGTCACATTTCATTGCAAGATAATGATAAAAACTTACTTGTATGGGGAGGAGGTGTTTGCAATGGCACTTCTCGGAAGGGGCCTGCAATAGGAGATTTGGGTATGATAACTTCTTCCTCCATTGTCTCCACATGCATGTCCTCTGCTAGAAGAGCCGAAGAGAGTGGCGATGTCAACTGAACTTCTGACGACGACTGGCTATGTTAATGTTATTGCGACAAACAACTATTGCAAACTGGATTATTGACTCAAAGGCACCAAATTCAAAGGCCTTTTTGTTACACACATTTCACGCACTCAAAACACTTCACTTCAAAGTTTAATGTAAAAAATCTCGTAAAAAATACGACATGTAACTCCGATAAAAACTTTATTTGTTGATATTATGTACCTTTTTCGACGTTTATCTGAAAGAGGCAAAGGGCACACTCCATACATCCAAAAATATATTCCAAGTTGTTAAATAGACCATTATTCTACTAAAAATACATGAAAATGTGTTTTGGTTGGCCAATTATACTATTATTTGATTTTATTTATCAATAAAGAGTCCTATTTTATAAGTTACTAGGAATTTACTAATGTTTTACTGGTTTTCTACAAGTGCGATCATCCCTACTGCTGACTATTTTGCAGCTAACTTCATGAGTAACGACGAAATCGCTAGCCAATACGCACACAATTCCAATTTTAATCCAATATCATCATTATTGGTTTCAAGAGTTTTATTGGATTTAAGATTTTATTGGGAGGAGTTTTATTGGAATCGAGGAGTACCGACGTGCATGTATGAAAATTTAATGAGAGTGAATGAGGCCAAAGAGGTATGCAAGGATCGTAACAAGTGGAAATCCGTTGTCTCTGCCTACCCCTATGGGAAACAGGCGTGAGTCTAAGTATGTATGTATGTAAATAGATAAATTGTGCTTGTTGATTCGCGGAAACATGAACTCGAACTATATCGCTAGTGTGCCAAAGTTAAAAGGCAGGGAAAATTATGACGAGTGGTGTTTTGCGGCCGATAGCTTACTAGTCTTGGATGGGATGGACAAGTACATCAAACCACCGACCGATTTCGAAGTCGAGCCAACGAAAGATGCAAAAACTAATACATACATACATACGCACTCACGCCTGTAATCCCCGAAGAGGTAGGCAGAGGTGTAACCAATACACCCACATTTCGCCGAGCGTATCTCCGTCCCATTATGTGATAGGGGGCGAGCCTATCGCCATACCGGGCTTAATTTCAGACTCCGGGCTGATACTGAGCATTACGTATTAAAAAAACCCAATACCACTTTACCCGAACCGGGGATCGAACCCGAGACCTCAGCACTAGCCTCAATCGTAACGCGTACCCATTACAACTGCGCCACCGAGGCAGTCTAAGACAATGTTAATATTAATTATTGATCCAGCTTTGAACTAATTATGGGTGTACTGGTTACACCTCTGCCTAACCCTTTGGGGATTACAGGTGTGAGTGCGTAAAGGATTTTTTTCCAAAAACCTTAATTCGAAAACTAAATATAAATGTTATTTTTATAATTTCAACTATTATATAATATACAGAATATTGAAAACAAAATGAGTCATTTAATGAGCATGATGCAATACCTTTTGAAGTAAAAACATGTTATTTGTCAAGACGATCCATTGTTAACTTTATAATTTACGTTGACAGTGTGTGAAATTTATCTCATACAATGGTATATAAGGCAATTGAAAAACCTTCTCGGCTTTATTAACGATGTCGCGATACTGGCTGCTGCACTTCTGCTGAGACGAGCGAACGTTCTAGTAATCTGAATAAGCCTAACTATCCAGGCTGACTATAATCTATCTCAGATTTGGTTCCGCTTTAATCAGCAGAAGAAACAGCCACGACACTAGGCGTCACTGATGACGTGTAGAATAAAGTCATTAAACATAAGAGACAAACAGATAGAGGTAACAGCAGTAATACTTGTCAACATATACGGGGTCAATGAAGCTATGTCCCATAACATCGACAATGTTATATATAAAGTCTGGAATTTGGGTGAACACAACGCCAAACTAGAGGAGAATGTGAACACTATCAAAATCCACTCCCTCGTTTCTGTATTGTGGATGTTATATTTATTCACTGCCTTTAGCAGGGACAGAAATGGAAAGGGTTCTTTGGTAAACACATCTGCATTGTATGGATTCTTCAAAGTACCATTGCTTTTATTACACAAAGGCTCGAGTTATGCAGTATTAGGATTTACTGTGACATTTGGCCTAAAACGCAGTAACATCATCATGCAAGTGAAGCTTGTAGCTGTGTATCCGATCTCCACTCAAGCCGTGATTACTGACTGCTGGATGACTGAAGACAATCTGATAGACTTCTATATTGCGTATATTAATAAGGAAATCTGGGACAGAGATTATGACTGCAAAGATTGTGAACCCGTCGCAACAGACAGAACAACTTGTATATTTGTAATTAATTTATTGAAATATATATTTTTCTTAGTAGACTTGTCCTTATCTTTATTTTAATTAATTGCTAGGTGGTTAAAATACCCTGAGTCCCTCCCAATGTTCATTACTTTTATAAACGTAGCCAACGAAGCAATATTTTTTATGGTATTTCGGTTATTTTAGAGCAGTGATAATACATCCCCCACTCGCTAAATTTCCGTAGTATTCGAGAACTTCAGGGTTTTGAAGCTACCCAGTCGCGCCACGCGAGCTAGGTGACGTCATATCCTCGCGTCCCATATCTTTGCTCCGCAGTACACAACAAATACAGTAAATACGTCACTGGAGATTACTTTTCATTTATAATTTAATTTTGTTACAATATAGATATTATTGAAAATTATTATAAAATGATTTGATTATTTATATTATTTCGACGTACATACGAACATACACCTGTAATGCCCAAAGGGGTAGGCAAAGGTGTAACCAGTACACCCACCTTTCACCGAGATTACTTTCGCCCCATGATGTAATAGGGGTCTTTCACCATACAGGGCACAATTCTTGACTCCATGCTGATACTGAGGATCTCTTAATACATTTTGTATTAATCATATCAATGTCATTTTTACCCGAACTCGAAATCGAACCTATTACATAATAAATGTTAGTTTTACTAGGTGGTATATCCCTCGTATACGAAACCTGTATGGGTTGGTAACATCGCTTCGTCCGTTTCTGCCACCAAGCAGCAGTGTGTAAGTACTGTTGTGTTTCGGTTTGAATGACATTGAAGCCAGAATGAACAAATTACTGGGCATTATGAGATTATAAGATGTTTAATGTCATAATGCCCAGTAATATGTGTCGGAGTGTTGAACGCAGTCCAACGCCATGCAGTGTTTTGTAATACAAGGTTCAGTGTGGTGTTGCGTCTGGTCATGTGAAGGCATGGCGCTTACCATCAGGCGAGCGACCTGCTCATTTCTTAAATGAAGAAATGAAATGAAATAGTTTATTAATTATTTATTTATTTTATACTTTTTACATTTAAATGAATGTAAAGGCGGACTTAATGCCAAAGGCATTCTCTACCAGTCTACCCAAGGTAGTGCAGAGATAAAAGACAGTAGGCATGTAAAAAAAAAACCAAAAAAGCAACCAAGCGGTGTAGAAAAAGAAAAAAAAATGAAAATAAAATTGCTATTTTTACATAAATGAAAGTAATACATATAATATACATAATATATAAATACTTATGAATATATATATATATACTGTATTTGTTGTATACTGCGGAGCAAAGATATGGGACGCGAGGATATGACGTCACCTAGCTCGCGTGGCGCGACTGGGTAGCTTCAAAACCCTGAAGTTCTCGAATACTACGGAAATCTAGCGAGTGGGGGATGTATTATCACTGCTCTAAAATAACCGAAATACCATAAAAATATTGCTTCGTTGGCGACGTTTAATAAAAGTAATGAACATTGGGAGGGACTCAGGATGTTTTAACCACCTAGCAATTAATTAAAATAAAGATAAGGACAAATCTACTAAGAAAAATATATATTTCAATAAATTAATTATAAATATACAAGTTGTTCTGTCTGTTGCGACGGGTTCACAATCTTTGCAGTCATAATCTCTGTCCCAGATTTCTTTATTAATATACGCAATATAGAAGTCTATCAGATTGTCTTCAGCCATCCAGCAGTCAGTAATCACGGCTTGAGTGGAGATCGGATACACAGCTACAAGCTTCACTTGCATGATGATGTTACTGCGTTTTAGGCCAAATGTCAGAGTAAATCCTAATACTGCATAACTCGAGCCTTTGTGTAATAAAAGCAATGGTACTTTGAAGAATCCATACAATGCAGATGTGTTTACCAAAGAACCCTTTCCATTTCTGTCCCTGCTAAAGGCAGTGAATAAATATAACATCCACAATACAGAAACGAGGGAGTGGATTTTGATAGTGTTCACATTCTCCTCTAGTTTGGCGTTGTGTTCACCCAAATTCCAGACTTTAGATATAACATTGTCGATGTTATGGGACATAGCTTCATTGACCCCGTATATGTTGACAAGTATTACTGCTGTTACCTCTATCTGTTTGTCTCTTATGTTTAATGACTTTATTCTACACGTCATCAGTGACGCCTAGTGTCGTGGCTGTTTCTTCTGCTGATTAAAGCGGAACCAAATCTGAGATAGATTATAGTCAGCCTGGATAGTTAGGCTTATTCAGATTACTAGAACGTTCGCTCGTCTCAGCAGAAGTGCAGCAGCCAGTATCGCGACATCGTTAATAAAGCCGAGAAGGTTTTTCAATTGCCATATATACCATTGTATGAGATAAATTTCACACACTGTCAACGTAAATTATAAAGTTAACAATGGATCGTCTTGACAAATAACATGTTTTTACTTCAAAAGGTATTGCATCATGCTCATTAAATGACTCATTTTGTTTTCAATATTCTGTATATTATATAATAGTTGAAATTATAAAAAAAGCATTTATATTTAGTTTTCGAATTAAGCTTTTTGGAAAAAAATCCTTTACGCTCTCACGCCTGTAATCCCCGAAGGGTTAGGCAGAGGTGTAACCAGTACACCCATAATTAGTACAAAGCTGGATCAATAATTAATATTAACATTGTCTTAGACTGCCTCGGTGGCGCAGTTGTAATGCGTACGCGTTACGATTGAGGCTAGCGCTGAGGTCTCGGGTTCGATCCCCGGTTCGGGTAAAGTGGTATTGGGTTTTTTTATTACGAAATGCTCAGTATCAGCCCGGAGTCTGGAATTTTGCCCGGTATGGCGATAGGCTCGCCCCCTATCACATAATGGGACGGAGATACGCTCGGCGAAATGTGGGTGTACTGGTTACACCTCTACCCCTTCGGGGATTACAGGCGTGAGTGCGTATGTATGTATGTATTAGTTTTTGCATCTTTCGTTGGCTCGACTTCGAAATCGGTCGGTGGTTTGATGTACTTGTCCATCCCATCCAAGACTAGTAAGCTATCGGCCGCAAAACACCACTCGTCATAATTTTCCCTGCCTTTTAACTTTGGCACACTAGCGATATAGTTCGAGTTCATGTTTCCGCGAATCAACAAGCACAATTTATCTATTTACATACATACATACTTAGACTCACGCCTGTTTCCCATAGGGGTAGGCAGAGACAACGGAATTCCACTTGTTACGATCCTTGCATACCTCTTTGGCCTCATTCACTCTCATTAACTTTTTCATACATGCACGTCGGTTTAGGGTACTCCTGACCTGGCCTTTCTCGAGAATATCTCCAACTTGATCTATTTTTACACTTAAAATAACTGATAAATTCCGGAGTAGCCCATAACCTATTAAAACTCGTTGGATATTCGCAACAAATTGACATTTATTGAAAAGAACTGTGCTTTCTTGACTTAATTACAAACTTACACACTAGATGGCGCTAGTAGTAGATAAAGCATAGTATATTAATTTTATTTTGATACAATTTATTATTTATACTAACAAGGTTTATACATTAGTATATATATATATATATATATATATATATACATATAATACATAATAATAATAATTAATCATGTAGGCAATTAAAATAGCGCTTATGACAAGTCAGTACAAAATAAAGAAACTTATGTATAGAAATCATATCAGCTAATATATACATAACATACATAGCATCGTCAAAATACACTGGTCAACTATAAATTTTACAATATTTTTCTTATGGAATAGTCCAGAATTGTTAAGTATTACTATAACTTTATTTTTTCTTCCTTTTTATGGGTCGATATGGACCATAGGCATTACCGAAACGGCACGTGTTTTAAAACTACCACCGGATCCAAATAGACCCAGCCTGAGAAGATCCGGCGAAACAAACTCAGTGGGCTTACTTTACCACTGGATTTAACGCGGCGCGACCCAGTCCTGAGAAGATCCAGCTAGACAAACTCAGTGGGCTTGTTTGTTGTTTGCTTGGGAAATAAACGGGGCGGTGGACTACTGAACTTAGGTATCCAGGTGGGGCGAGTCTGTCTTTTTTTTATTGCATGGATAGGCAAACGAGCAGACGGCCCACCCCATGGTAAGCAGTTACCGCCGCCCATGGACCTCAGCAATGCCAGAGCACAGCCCGGCCGCTGCCTGCAGTTGAAGGAAAACTCTTTTAAACCTCGCTTAAAGAAGGACAGGTCATAACGCTCGGGAAACACAGATGCTGCCTGATTGTAATGAACCGATTAGAATTGAGGGTGGTAACCACCCTCAATTCAATATAAACCTGGAATATATTCCAGGGTTATATTCTGAGTCCCGTATGGTTTTGACTGGTTCTGAACCCCCTCAACACTCTGCTGTTGCATTTGGCGTTAGGATACCGTTTACTGAGAGGGAGTAAGCCCATATCCCACGTACATTGAGTGCATGCTCTCAAGTTATTCGCATAAAAATACCGAATTGAGTCTATTGCCATACTAGACACAATTCCATACTCCGGAGGTGATACTAAGCATTTCGTGACAGAAAATATCCACTTTTACCCCACCAGATGATCGAATCCGAGATCGTACCACGTACGCATTACAACTGCGCCACCGAGGCAGTCAAATAATATTTATCTTAATGTATTTTAAAGGATTTTAAAGATAAATATTATTCATATTATTATTTTTATTATTCTAATACCCACGTTACTAATACCTCGTAATAGTAAAGTTTTTCAGTTTTATATAGGTAGGTATTGCCGACCACGTTACATGCATGCTTAATATATGAAAAATAATAATTTACATGAAAGCCATTTATCACCTTACCATGACAAATTAATTGCTATTTAATTTAAATTTTAAAAGAAATAAAATAAAATTTTACTATTAATTTCCTCGCTTAATGGATAAACGGCTATTACACTACACGATTTCTCGAGCCCTATCTCTCAATCACCCTTTACCTTCGCAAGTCTATTTAGTTATTGTTCACCTCTACAAATTCACCTTTTCGAGTGGTAGAGCCACACTGTAGACACTGTATCGACAGCGCGAATGGGCCGGCTCGTCCGGGTCATTACCACTGTCTCACAGTAGGCGTAAAGTAGCAGCTTGCTGCTGCGTTTCGTACGGTGAGTGAGATATCCGGGGGCCCTAACGCTCCCTTTCCCAATCCCTTAATTATACTTTTCCGTTAAGGTCGGCAACGAACCCATAATTCTTTTGGTGTTGTGGGCGTTCATGGGCGGTGGAGATCACTTACCATCAGCACCCATTTGCTCGTTTACCGGCCTATGCTATATAAAAAACAAAAAAAACTTCGGGTTCAGTATAATGAGGCATTTAGGATTTTGGTAGGGCGGCCGCGATATTGTAGCGCATCTTCCATGTTCGCGGAGGCTCACGTCGATGGATTTGGTGCTATTATGCGTTAGCGAGTAGTCAGAAGTGTTCGTGGCAGTAGCTGCACCAACAGTGCCCTAAATATATATAGACATGATATACGCACTCCCACATGTAATCCCCGAAGGGGTAGGTTAGGAGGTGTAACCAGTACCCCACATTTCGCCGAGCGTATCTCCGTCCCACGATGTGGACCGACGCGATGTGTCGGTGGCATAGTTGTAATGCGTACGCGTTACGATTGAGTCTAACGCTGAGGGCTCGGGTTCGATCCCCGGGTCGGGTAAAGTGGTATCGGGTTTTTCTGTTATGACATGCTCAGTATCAGCCCGGAGTCTGGAATTTGTGCCCGGTATGGCGATAGGCTCGTCCCCTATCACATCGTGGGACGGAGATACACTCGGCGAAATGTGGGTGTACTGGTTACACCTCCGCCTACCCCTTCGGGATTACTGGCGTGAGTGCTGTGTTGATTGTTGTTTGTTATAGTTATTTTTATTCAAGTATTATTTTGGGGCATTTTACCACAAAGACATGCCAGCCCCATCATTAAATATCATACACCCTCCCATCAACACTTCCTCGACACCCTGTTTCTTATACACTTCTCGATAGATAGAGTGGCAAGCATCTAGAAAGATCTGGGCCACTCGTTCGCCCTATCGAGAGACAAGGCCCGAAAAAAATCATAGTATGAGAGACACGCTGTATACAGTTTTGTCTACAGTATGAATGGGCCGGCTCGACCGGGTTGTTACCACTGTCTCACAGAAAACCGGTGTGAAGTAGCAGATTACTGTTGTGTTTTGTACAGTGAGTGAAATATCTGAAGATCCAAATCCCCTTTTCTTTCCCAACTCCTTAATCATTCCTTTCCTTTAAGATCGGGAACTCGTACATGATTCTTTAGGTATTGCTATGTTCATGGCAATAGAAATTATTTAATATCAGAAGGCCAATTCTCGTAATTTTAAACGTTCAAAATATCATTCCGATCTAATCTCAGCGTCAAGAAAGTTGCAAATGGCATTCTCTTAAACCAATAATCAACGTCAAATGCACCTAGCATTAGCAGTAGCATTATACCGTTTTGGCTTCAGTCAACTTTTATTCTACATTCAATCTCATTACGATTTATGTTCACATTTGACGTTGATTATTGGTTTAAGAGAATGCCATTTGCAACTTTCTTGACGCTGAGATTACATCGGAATGATATTTTGAACGTTTAAAATTACGAGAATTGGCCTTCAGGTGACCCACTTGCTTGTTTCTCGTCCAAATAAAAGTGTGTAGTGTATACGTAGTGTAGTGTAACTATTAAAGTCATTTATATGCATGTAAACATTAATCATCTTATTTTTCGAATGTTCATTATTATCAAAAAACCAACTGTGCAAATAGTATTAAGTACTTGTTTTGTATCTTATGCATGAAGACAGGGAAGCATCATGACTTATTAACCGACTTAAAAAACGGAGAAGTTTTTTTATTTATGTTACATACATCGATTTCTCCGCTAATTGTGGACCGATTTTATGGGGAAAAAATCAATCGATAGAGTTTGTTGCGATGTGAATCACATCACATCTAAATTGATTAGAATCAGCTGATGACGGAGTACGGAGTAAAAAAATCTACTCCTCAACGAATAACAGCATAGTCATCGTGATTGTGCGATTTACATACCATAGCAGTACCTTCCGCTAAAAATTAAAAATTAAAAGTTTTAACAAAACTTTAAAAACCGACTCCAAAAAATAACATTGACAAGTCAAATACAACAATTTAACATACACACATAGGTCATAGGTCTTCTAATAGTAGAATAGGTGATGACTGTTTTTTTTTTGATAAACAGAGTATATTTTTAAAATACGGTGTATTTAACTAAAAGCAAGTTATGAATTGGTGATTTATGTTGGAGCAGCTGATAATAATTTACAAGGGGCTCATCGATTGTTATAAGCGAAGTTCATAGATGGAAAACCCGAGAATGAAGTCTTTAAAGTGCTTCTAGAAGATGGTATATCGTCTTCAGTACACAGGCTCTTTCAGAAGGCCAATTCTCGTAATTTTAAACGTTCAAAATATCATTCCGATCTAATCTCAGCGTCAAGAAAGTTGCAAATGTCATTCTCTTAAACCAATAATCTGCCATACCATACTAATAAATTATCCATAGCATACAGTTTGTTATCATGTCGATTGACTAACAATTGATATCTGGGAGGCACCATGGTCACAAAGTTGTTTTGTGTAAACTTCATTATTGAGAGATACAAAGTAATATTATTTTACGGAATATTTCGTTTATAAGTTACGTAAATTGAAACGTAATTTCAAACACCAATCGGCGCAAAGTGACGTCACTCCTCTATAAGTTATTAATGTTTGTATTACTCATGCGGGAAAAGTAGCATCTTGACGCTCGCTGTTACGTTTGAAAAAGAACCGTTTGCCCATTTTAAAATTACGCGTGAGTTTTTTCATAAATAAAACTGTTATTTGAGTGCGACAAGTTTACTTGTCGCACGTAAATTATTCTTGGCACACGCAAATTTAGATAAAATTGCTAAAATTAAAAAAATAATAACAAAAAAAAACACAATCGACATATTAAAACTGAATTGAGGTTGACGCGTCTGACAGTTTAATTTAATAAATAAAATTGTAATTAAATTAAAATTAGTTTAAAAATGAATATAGAGTCGGAAATAATACCGGAAACTCCAGAAAGTTCGAGCGACGAATCCACACCACCTGAAATCCTGAAAAAAGCCGATGAAGTAAGAAATAATTTAGTTCCTCAAGTATCGAGACCCAAATATGAAAGTTTTTATTAATTTTTTTGAATGCTTAATTTTTCAGCTATTATTTCTGGTCCGAAAAGGCTTCGTCCTTTTAAAAAATTGAAAAAATTTATTTTTTGTTTATTAATATTAATTAATTTTTATTTATTGTTTAAAATATATTTTTTTCTTCTTTTAAAACTTTTTATTTGTTTTGAGGGACTGAAGGGGGGCTCCGCCCCCCCAACCCCCCGCCGGGGCTTCGCCCCTGGACCCCACCGGGGCTCCGCCCCTGGACCCCAATTTTGTACTTACATATATCACCGCATTTGTAATACAAAATAGTATGTGCAACTCGTGCGACGTTGTCGATTGTCGACTCAAGCGAATGACCGCACTCGCTTCGCTCGTGCGTTCAACTTCGCTTTCGTGGGCAATCGACAACTTGTCGCACTTGTTTCTCAATATACTATTACATACGAAAATACGGAGCACATGTAACAACAATCTTCTTTAAAAGTAATTTGCCTCTGACAAATTTATATTTCAACCAGTTTTCAACAACATTCTACATATTATATAAAAAAGTATTAAAAAGTTCAGCCTCAAGAAGACTTCTGTCTTATTTACTCTACATACTTACTTTGTTGGTGGAGTATACACCTACTAGGTAATGATTTTTATGAATAATAGTTACAACTTCTAAATGAACTTCGAAATGATCTTCAGAACATCGCAAGATGAATTTTGAAGATTGGAGAAGGTTAATTTTGTTTTCCAGCTAATTCCATCACTTTAGGTTCTCGATGCCCGGTTAAAAATCATTTTAAATTTTTTTAAATTTTAAAGTAATGTGAGGTGTTGCTAGTTTATGGGCAGGCGTGGCGCTTATCATCAGACGAGCGAACTGCTCGTCTGATCGATCAAATGAATAGAAAAGTTCACATTTTTTATTAGATTTATCTTTACTGATATTTTGAATGGAGAAGTGTAATTTATTAAATAACACTGATAATATATATACATACGCACTCACGCCTGTAATCCCCGAAGGGGTAGGCAGAGGTGTAACCATTACACCCACATTTCGCCGAGCGTTTCTCCGTCCCACAATGTCCCACAAAGGGGGCGAGCCTATCACCATACCGGGCACAAATTCCAGACTCCGGGCTGATACTGAGGATTTCGTAATAGAAAAACCCAATATCACTTTACCCGACCCGGGGATCGAACCCAAGACCTCAGCGTTAGCCTCAACCGTAACGCGTACGCATTACAACTGCGCCACCGAGGCAGTTGGTGATAATATATTTTATTATTTTGTGGTACATAAATAATATTCCCGCGCCATGAATAGTTTACGTCTTGATAAGGACATCACGACAAATTAATGAAATTTTCACATATTCCCGAAATATTAAAATTCGGGTTTGATTTGTATTTAAATAAATTATTTTTAAATATATTACTTTATTGTTTTTGGTATTATTATGCCAGCCTGGAAACTTTGCTATAAATCCCTAACTTGTGAAATGATAAGTTCCCCATATAAACTTTCACACTCTATTTCACCCCCATCAGGTTTTTTGGGACGAAAGGACTTATTTCAAGAAGACTTATTTCAAGTTTTCTGCGTACCAAATTTCATTAAAATCGGTCCAGTAGTTTAGTCATGAAATGTAACAGACTGAGTTATAGATATACAGTGTATTAGCAACATAAACTTCATATTGTCTATGATCATATTTCTATGGTCCTATTTCACAGCATGCTGTGACATAGGATCATATATGACGTCATATATCTATGATACAAATATGATAGTGGAATAGCAGCCTAAGTGATTAGGCGCAATAAAAGAAGACAAGTATTCAAAATAGTTTTATTTCGAACAAATCCCACAATAATATAAGTTGTACTTGTTAAAAGTTAGAAAAAAATTAAAATGTTGGTTAAGACAATCATTCGAGTGACGCGATATAATCGGCGGTGACGATATCTTCCGATGGTGATACAAACAGTTCTCCTCCTATGACAGAATAAATGGTGCCGGAATCAGCCGTTTCCATTACGGTGGCGGCAGCTTTGCCTACATCTTCGGCAGTCTGCCACGTCACATGTTTTGAATAAATGTCCATAAGATCTGCGAATTCATCAGTCGTTATCTGGCCTGCCGTCATATTTGTCCTAGTGTAACCCGGACACAGGCCTAAAACCCTCACACCAGTTTTCTCGTAAATAGTTTCGTGACCCAACGTAAGCGTGAACCCTCGGAATCCGTAGGATGCAGTTTTATAATTCCACATCATCGGATCTACAGCGTAGCTGTACCAAGACAGTATGTTTAGAATGGTACTGCCATTGCCTCCATTGTCAATTCTCGTGTCATTAAACATTCTCATTGACCACTCTATTGGCGCAATAAGATTAGTTTCAATAGTTTGTCTAAGGTCGTACTCGTTACAAATACCGGCATTGTTCACGAGAATGTCAGGGTTTCCCCAGTTACTCGTGACAATTTCATCCACTTTGTCCAGGTTCTTGGTGATGTCACCGTGGATCCACTTGACTTTGTCCTCGCCGTATGTACAGGCAAGGTTCTTTGTAGTTTCCTCACCTAGCTCTTCATTTTTGTCTACTATTACTACAAGTCTTGCACCTTTTTCTAGGAAACTCTTTACGATCTCCAAGCCGATACCTTGGGCTGCGCCAGTAACTATTGCATATTTACCCTCGAGACTGTAACGGCTGTCCTCGGCATGGCCGAGGGTCACGCTCAGGAACAGACCTACTATAGGCACGATCCACATATTCAAAATATAATAAAAGTAATTCTTTTGAACAAAACGTGCGATCGATGATCGAATGATGGCTGTAAGAAGGACCTGCTTATTTATATGGTATCACAGACATGGCAGACATTATTCTATAGAAACTTTTGACATATTCTTTAATTTATTGCACTAAGTAAACCTATAAATTAGTTTATGCCAATATACGTGCAAAATTTTACTTATATTTAAATAGCAATTACATTGTGTCATCCGTACAACTGAACTAACAATATATGAAAAATTCGATGGAATAAATACATACATACGCACTCACACCTGTAATCCCTGAAGGGGTAGGCAGAGTTACTAGTACACCCACATTTCGCCGAGCTATCTCCGTCCCACAATGTGATAGGGGGCGAGGCCTATCGCCATACCGGACACAAATTCCAGACTCCGGACTGATACTGAGAATTTTGTAATAGAAAAACCCAATACCACTTCACCCGGAATTGAACCCAAGACCGCGGCGTTGGCCTCAATCGTAACGCGTACGCATTACAACTGCGTCACCGAGACAGTCGATGGAATGGAATACCTATGAGTAAACCCGCTCATATTGTATGAGTTGGACTTGCGCATGGACGATACAATATCACCGAACAATAACTCTAATTGTATTTATTGTTTTATTTAGATTTTCCAGCGTAATCATGCCAAGTTTGAAGCTTGTATGCATTTGTGAGATATAAGGCTCCTGGGGCCTTATTCCCCATGACCGTGTAAATACTTAACGCCACTCCTATACGTGTTTAAATCAATATAAAATGGCCTTGTTATGAAACAAGCACGTAACGCACCTTAACGCGTTAATCAAAATTTGATAGTGGCTTAGAAAACATCACTTAACTTTAATTTCACAAAGTCAACGCAACGCGTTCACGTTAATGTGCCTAATGCGACAGGATATCGGCCACGGTGGATACGACTTAACTATAATTATGGTGAAAAACTGCATTCTCTCACAACTGCAACTTCTCAATAACTGCATTCGATTTCTTTTTAATCTTCGCAATTTCTTCCTTTCGTTCGCAATTGAAATGGTTGCCTATTCGCCAGCGCCGTGCTTCGCGTGCTCTCACTACTCTTTTTTCGTTCCTTACGTCGCCCTCTCCTCTTTCTTATTTATCTACTAACTTTCAATTTCTTTGTGATAGTCATGATAGGAATTTACGGTCTTCTAGCAATCTGTCATTACCACTGTCTCACAGAAAACTGGCGTAAAGTAGCAGCTTGCTGCTGCGTTTCGTACGGTGAGTGAGATATCCGGAAGCCCAAACCCCCTCCCCTTCCCAATTCCTTAATTATCCCTTTCCTTTAAGGTTGGCAACGCACCCATGATTCTTTTAGTATTGTGGGAGTACATGGGCGGTGGAGATCACTTACCATCAGGTGACCCACTTGCTAGTTTGCCGGCCTATACCATAAAAAAAAACTCCTGCTCAAGTGCCCCCCTCATAGCTCTGACTTCACTCACTCATTGACAGCCTCCGTGGCGCAGTCGGCGAGTAGCCGGCTGCTAAGCGAGAGGCCGTGGGTTCGATTCCCACACCGAGACAAATTGTTGTGTGATCCACAAATATTTGTTTCGGTGGGTGTTGTGGGACCGCAAGTCCCTCATAATTCCGGATACCCACGATACAGGTTAACCTAGTGTGGGGTCAGGACTATGTGTGTGACTGTTGGGTGTATTTATTTATTTTTCTTTCCTTATTCAATCTATACTTCTCTGGAACGCACTCCCATTATAAATAAATACATTTATCAGGCACGCTGTTGACAGTTTTGTCTACAGGAGGAATGGGCCGGTCGTCCGGTCGTTACCAATATCTCACAGGAAGCTGACTTAAAAGTAGCGGTTTGCTGCTGCGTTTGGTACGGTGACTGAGATCTAGAGGTCCAAATCCCTCTCCCTTTCCCATCCCTTAATTATCCCTTTCCTTTATAAGAATAAAAAAGGATAAATCGTTTAGACAGCTCCGTGGCGCAGCGGGCGAGTAGATGGCTGCGAAGCGAGAGGCCGTGGGTTCGACTCCCACACCGGGACAAATGTTTGTGTGAACCACAAATATTGGTCTCGGGTCTGGGTGTTGTGGGACCGCAAGTCCCTCGTAGTTCCTGATACCCGCGATACAGGTTTACCTAGTGTGGGGTCAGGACTATGTGTGTGACTGTTGGGTGTATTTTTTTATTTTTTATTATTAATCATGTAGGCAATTAATATAGCGCTTATGACAAACAAAGTAAAAGCAAGATATTTAGACATTAGAAACCTTATATTAATAATACACTAGGCTATTACCCTAAATCAGTTTATTTTTATACATTAGAAAATATTTTTGTAATGGAACAAGTCTAATATTCATATGAATTTCAGGGCAGGGAGGGAGTCGATGTAGACCATGGGCATAACCAAAACGGCACGTGTTTTAAAACTACCACCGAATCCAAAACGATCCAACTTGAGAAGACCCGGCGAAACAAACTCAGTGGGCTTAATTCACCACTGGATTCTACGCGGCGCGACCCAGTCTTGAGAAGATCCAGTTAGTCTAACTCAGTGGGCTTGATTTTGGTCCAGTTTTTCAAACCAAATTATTTAGGGGAATACAAGGTCCTATATTCTAATTTCAAGGTTGGTTGATACGGACCCTGGGTATTTCCGAATCAATGTGTTCCGGATCGAAACGCGACCCTACCTGAGAATACCCGGCGAAACAATCTTAGTGGGTTTTTTTATCAAATATAAATTGCCAAATTTTAAGTCTTTATTTTATTTTCATGGGACGGAGATACGCTCGGCGTAATATGGGTGTACTGCCTACACTTCTGCATACCCCTTTGGGGATTACAGGCGTGAGTGCGTTGATTTTTTGATATAGTACATTTAGCTTAGCTAGCTTTTATTTTATTTTCTTTAATTAGCTTGAATGGCGAGACGAGCAGGTCGCTCGGCCGATGCCAAGCGCAACACCTGCCCATAAACAGAAGCAACGCACACAGAACTTTGAATTACAAAGCACTGCATGGCACTAGACTTAGGTCGTCACCCCGAGACATAAGTTCTTAGGTCTCATAATGCCCAGTAATTTCACTGGCTTCAATGTCCTTCAAACCGAAACACAACAGTACTTACACAATGTTGTTTAGCGGTAGAAATAGGCAAAACGGTGGTACCAACCCAGACGGCCTCTCGCATACGAGATGTACATATACCATCGCGGACTGTTTTATCGATCTTTGATACACAATTCCATAGTACATTAATTTGATCTATCTCGTTTGGTTAAGCCAGCGTTTGTTATGTCAGCACACAAAAATATGTTTCTTACGACATCACATTACAAATCTTTGAATTTCTCGGCTTTTCTCTACTATAATATGCACGTATACTACATATAAACCTTCCTCTTCAATTACTCTATCAATTGCTGAAAACTGCATTAAAATCCGTTGCGTAGTAGATAATAAACCCGTATTCATATTAATATCTTAATGTGAAAGTAGCTCTGTCTTTTACGGCTAAACGACTAGACGATAATATTATGTTCTCATAATATAGAGAAATTTCCTTAGTCAGATTGAGAAACATAGTTAGAAACAGAGGGATCAAACTTTTGGACCCCATATTTGGCAGAGCTTAAAAATAGGTATGACGCATATGGATGTTGAAACACAGTTGGTATATTTCACTATGTTAACATGTCACTGAAAAATAAGAAAAATGTTCCAGACACATCTTTTTGAACACGTGTTTTCGCATTACCTACGATATATAACAATATGGGTTGCTGTTTGCTAGGTGTTGTTCAAATACACGTGCGTTCAAAAGCGGCCACGTGACAAACAATGACTTGTGAATTCAGAATAAATAAAACTGCATTAAAATTAATAATTTCTTGTCAATGGTAATTTTTAGGTATCTAACGCCCGGTTTCTGAAAGGCTGATCAGTGTTCAATTCTAATCAAATGCCAAATCTCATGTCAAGTCGAAATTGAGTTGCTAGATGCGTTATCAACAGCTTTGATTTGACACACATGTTAATATTTAATATTTAAAATCGTATGTCAAACGGTTTTAAAGAGGGATCAAATATTATACTTTTTTCACTAAATAATGTTTCAGCAACTCAAATTGATTTGACAGCGATGTCAACTCAAAGTTCTGTTAGTTGAATGTTGATTTGATCAGTCTTTCAGAAACCGGGCGTAAATCTAATTTTTATTCCATTTTTTTTTATTAGTTCAGACGAAGCGTGTAAGTCGCTCACCTCATGAAAAGTGCTGCTGTCATATGCTGCTCTATGTCTGCTCATAAACAGAAGCAACACCACTCAGAATTTAGAACTACAACGCACTCCCTGGCATTTGAGCACAGTGCTCATCATCATCGTAAATCACCCCGAGATATACGATGTTAAGGCTCAGAATGCTTAATAATTTCACTTAATTTAATACCTTTCAAAACGAAACACCACCGACGCAGTCGGTGTTGTTATTAAGGCCTCGAGGTGACGTGCGCGGCGTTCCCGCGCGAACCTCTCGAGCGGAGCATATAGGTGGGAGGATAACTCCCCCATCACCCACCGACCGGAGAGGCCCTTTACAAGGGCCGGCGCCGTCGGGGCCGCGGAAGAGTACAATAGCGTTCCCGCAGCCCCTACCGAACAAGCGCACCCGGAGGAACACCGTTGAGTTTTAGTCCGTGGGAGTCGGACATAACTGCCCCGACTGACCACGCGGTGGGGCGGTACCCATAAAGGGTTTCCCAACGTTAAAAAAAAAGGGTTCGTAGATAAAATACCACAGAGAGGTTGAAAGTACTATTTTCTCTAGTTTTTCTCTATTAATATCTTTCTTCAAAATAATCATGGGCGCGTTGCCGACCTTAAGAAAAGGGATAGTAAGCTGCTGCTATACGCCGGTTTCTTACCGGACGAGCGACCTAGCTGTCTACAGCGTGGCTCTAACATGTTGACTTTTTTAATTGAACTGGCGTGTCTGAGTACCTATAGCAGTAAATCTCAATAGTAAATAAAATAAATAAATACACCCAACAGTCACACACATAGTCCTCACCCACGCTAGGTTAACCTGTATCGTGGGTATCAGGAACTACGAGGTACCTGCGGTCACACAACACCCAGTCCCGAGACCAATATTAGTGGACCGTACAAACATTTGTCTCGGTGTGGGAATCGAACCCACAGCCTCACGCTTCGCAACCGGCTACTCGCCCACTGCGCCACGGAGAATATAATAGGGTTGTTGACTAGGTTTTTTTTTATTATTTAAATCAATAAGTTACGTTACTCAAAATCTATTGCAGAAAGAAGTTTATAAATCTGACCCAAATTAATTAAGTTAGAAGCCATTCAAGTCCTGTAGAAGGGGTAATTGTCAAATGACAGACCACGCAAACTTTGACGTCACTGTGTAAAATGTTCATTATGGTGCACGCGTGCAAGCGAGATAGTGAGATATCCCTACTACGCACCCACTTTTCCTCATACCAACATTTAAAAACCTAACTACGGGCACATTTCTGAACCAATTTTGATTGTGTTTTAATAAAAGAGTTTCTTTTGAGTATAATATTCTGTTGCATATAAAATAATGTATAAAATTAAATATAGGAAACTACTCTATTATATATTTCAGTGCCACTACGTAACCCCTAACGAGATCCATTACCTTCAAATGTTTAACCTTGTACGTATCTTAGAAATCATTTTCATTCAGAAGCATTTTCTGACAGCAAAAACTTGGGGCAACTCGTTTTCACAAACTTACGTGATAAGTTTTTATTTTATTATATTCCTAAATTCTCACATAAGGTGCGTTCATATCGCAACGGGCAGTGACGTCACGGGAGATGTTTTTATAATCACAACGTAGACTTCGGAATTGTATTCGACGATCTTTGGATTAGAATATCTTGAGTCGTAGAGCCACGCGGTAGACACTTTTGTCTACAGCATGTATGTGCCGGCTCGTCCGGGTCATTACCACTGTCTCACAGAAAACCAGCGTAAAGTAGCAGCTTGCTGCTGCGTTTCATACGGTGAGATATCCGGAGGCTCAAACCCCTCCCCTTCCCAATTCCTTAATTATCCCTTTCCTTTAAGGTCGGCAACGCACTCATGACTCTTTTGGTATTGTGGGCGTACATGGGTGATGGAGATCACTTACCATCAGGTGACGCACTTGCTCGTTTGCCGGCCTATGCCATAAAAAAAGTTGGATTGCTAGTTAATTGGTCTCTTATCTGCAATAGACTGTCTGGGTAAATACCACCGCTTATAAACACTATTGCATTCCGGTTTGAAGGTATTGATGTCATAGTGATCGATGATGTCACGAACCGGGATGTGTATAATTATTCTGTCATTTGCGTTTTATATAAAATTCTTTCAGATACCTATAGATTTCTGGTAACTTAGATAATCTTATATATAAAATTCTCGTGTCACAATGTTAGTTACCATACTCCTCCGAAACAGCTGGACCGATTTGTATGAAATTTTGTGTGCGCATATCGGGTAGGTCTGGGAATCGGCCAACATCTATTTTTCATATCCCTAAATGACAAGGATGACCCACCCCTATTTGTTTTTTTTTTTGACAAACTTTTCTTATATTTTTAATAATGTGGCATTAAACAATACATACAAGCCTAAATTTTCACCCTTTTACCACCAACCTCTTGTCAAGCGTGTTTCGCATACAACGTGTTACAGAAAGGTGTGGTCATATTTTAGAGTCATTACATACACCTTACAATTCGTACTTATGCACCGGATCTTTTCAAAACCAAGACATCCAAAAAATTCACGTTTATTTTAATCACTCGTTTATTAAAATCGATAAGATCGATGACATCACTATTAATTATTATGAACGACACTCACTTTTTAATAAACTTGAATAAGATGTACGTAATACTAAGGACATAAGTACGTAACTTGTAACTTAAACACATATGAACACCTGAAAGACATTGTGTGCTGAAGACAATATAGGTACCATCCTTAAGCAGCATCAAAGAAACATTTTAAAGACTTCATTCTCGGGTCTTCCATCTATGAATTTGGCTTAATACAGTCGACGATCCTCTTAAAAGCTGTTATCAGTTACACCAACACAAAGTACCAATACATAATACTTGTTTTTAGTCAAATACAACATATTTGTTGAACTCGTAATCATACTTCATAAAATCAAAAATTGCTGAACTGACTGCGTCAAATAAATATTGACATTTGACAAATGTTTAATGTTTTTTTAATTATAAAATAATTAAATCAAAGGTGGTCTCTAGTATCATTGTTTATCATTTAGTGTTGTCCAAAGTTGAAAGTCGATATCGACATGTTACTCATTCGATAAAAAAGAAAATTATAATTATTGTACTAGCAATGCAATCGGATTTGGTACTATGAGTGATAAAATACTTATACCCTATCTACATCTACCTATATCGACTTTTCTCTCTCGTGCATAGCGAATAAACGTAAAAACCAATTTATTCATTTATTTACAAAAATCCTCTCGCACCCTATTCCGTCCATTCCGAACAGACCTTCAATCAGTCCCCGATAAGTGCTGGAAACTTTGTCCGTGGTATGGCGAGCCCTTCTTAGCAATCGGTTCTAGTTAGGGCAGTTATCACTTCGGAACTTCGTTCAATGTTGTTATTACTCTGTTCTACGTGATTTTTTTATCTGGTTCATGTTGCATAATCTTGCTTAGACCAAAGTGTAAATATATTTTCTGTAAAATAAATATTTGAATAATTCCGGCGTGGCAAAATGGCTTTATTCGTTGTTTAAAAAAATATTGTAGTGTGTTCAGTAATATTTACAAGGTGGTAGGTCCCTCGTTTGCGAGAGGCCGGCTGGGTTGGTACCACCGCTTTATCTATTTCTGCCGCCAACCAACAGTGTGTAAGCACTGTTGTGTTCCGGTTTGAAGGTCGTTGCAGCCAGTAAAATAACTGGGTATTATGAGACTTCACACCTTATGTCTCGGGGTGACGAGCGCAGTCCAGTGTCATGCAGTGCTTTTTTTATTTAAAGTTCTGTGTGGCGTTGCTTCTGTTTATGAGCAGGCGTGGCGCTTACCATCAGGCGAGCGATATGCTCGTCTCGTCATTCAAGCTAATAAAAAAAAAGCTATCCGGAGTTCCAAATCTCCAATTTTCTTCCCAATTTTTTAATTGTCCCTTCCCGGTAATGTCGGCACCGCGCCCATGATTCTTCTGATAGCGTGGGTGTTTTTTTTATCCTGGATAATAGTTCGGGTAATGTAGGTGCCTTTTGAGAAAACACTTTTGGAAATTTACATTTTAAGGGGTAAAAGGAGGCTTTGTATGATTTTTTTTAACAAATTGAATTTCACGCGGTTGGAGCTGCGGGTAACAGCGCGTCATAAATAAAGCAAATCCTCCTTTTTTTGAAGTAGGTAAAAAAATTACATAAAACAGTCACACAAATAGCGTAGATCTCATAATAAGATGTAATTATGTTGTGTCGTGTGTCGACTTAGGAATTACGAGAAACTTTCGGTCTCACAACACCCGAAATCGACAAATATTTGCAGATCCTAGAATCATTTGTCTTCATTGACGTTAGAATCTGCGGCTTCGCTATCATTTTTTATTTTATTTGCCTAAATTACGAGATGAGCAAATCGCCAGAGGAAAAGCGTCACGTCTGCCCATAAACAGAAGCAACACCGTATAGAACTTTTCATTACAAAGCACTGCATCGCACTGGACTGTGCTCGTCACCTTAACACTTCTATTTTTTCGGGTGTCAAACTCGATTGAAACAATTATTTAAGTTAAAGAAAACAAATGCCTTGGTGGTGCAGTTGTAATGCGTACGCGTTACGATTAAGCTAACGCTGAGGTCTCGGAATCGATCCCCGGGTCGGGTAAAGTGGTATTGGGTTTTTCTATTACGAAATGCTCAGTATCAGCCCGGAGTCTGGAATTTGTGCCTGGTATGGCGATAGGCTCGCCCCCTATCACATTATGGGACGGAGATACGCTCGGCGAAATGTAGGTGTACTGGTTACACCTCTGCCTACCCCTTCGGGGATTACAGGCGTGAGTGCATACGTAAAACAAATCTGAGTTCCGGACATGGACGAACCACGCGACATTAATGATATTCTTTTTACATATTCTTGTTAAGGGACAGTACTCTTAGAAATTCTTCTGAATATTATATATGTTTTTGCTAATTTTCTAATAACTATGTATAATTGTAATTTATTGGCTATTTTTAATTTATTTAGTAACCGAGGCCTGTAATTGATTTGTACTCGTATGTATATAATTATATATACATAAATGTACACTTAAATAATAGGTATTTACTTATAAAATTGCCGTTCTGTATGAACAAAGTCCAGTATTTTATCTATTTTATTTCTATTAATGAAAGTAACCACCCATGCTAGCGATGCATCTTTGCCAGCGCTGAGTCAATTTATCGATGCCCTTCTGATATCGGCTGGACGAGAGGCAACAAACTCTTCAAAGGCTGTACTGCTTCTCGGGTATCTTTGGACCTGATTTCGTCTCGACAGTCCATACCACTCTCCACTGTTATATTTTGAGTAGAATTCCAGTTCAATCCAACGACATCTTTCTCTCGTTTTCTCGTTTCTCTTGAAATAAACTCGTGTTGAGAAATTACAATATTTTATTACAAAATAGGAACACGCCTACGTGACTTCTAGAACGTACAGGAAAAAAATTGGCGGCAAAAAAGGTACTAATATGACATTGACAATTTCCTCTAGAAATGTTACATAATATAATTAACGTTCCTAAATCTACTTGGATTATGTTTATATTTCTACAGTTTCAGTTGCGGGTTGTGGGAGTCAGACGGCGGGTCGCCCCATATAATACCAAATACCCTCAAATATATGGTACGAGAAGGTGAACCCTGGCATTAAGCTGGGGTAACGGCAGACAAAAAAAAGAAAGACAACGAGTTAAGAACCTCTTGATTTTTTATGTCGGTTTAAACATCGTTTTATAGAATCGAAATTGCATTCGCTTCGCCTTTATGTTCATCACTATGTCTGTCAGTGGGGCTATCAATCTTTTCATTGAATATGCCCCTATAGGCAGCATATCACCGGCTCGGGAATCCATAAAAAAATATTATATAAAAAATGTTTACTCATTCTCGTTTTTTGAAGTTACCAGTTGTTGCCAGGCGTGACGCTTACCATCAGGCAAGTGACCTGCTCGCCTCGTCATTAACGTTAATTATTTCGTATACGAGGTCTTAAATCAGTAAAGGCCTCACGAGTCACGACCTTTTTGGAATAGTTATTTGAAAAATTCTGCTAAAAAATATTCAGATAATTACTTAGAAGTTCGATCCGAAGACCCTTTCGTTAATTCGTAATCAATCTCGTTTTAAGAAAAAAAATTAAAGGTGAGAAGCCTTCCATAAGCTGACCACGTAAAGATTCCATTGTAGGAGCATTCCATTATCAACGGCGTGCAACTTCTCGACCATCGACAATTCAGTCGCTAAGAGCCTGTTAGCGGTTTTTCAATAACTCCTATTACTGCGTAAGAGCTAGTAGTCTTATATATTGTTTTATCGTCATTAGGCTGCTAAAGAAAGCTAGGGCCCATATCGTCCTCACCAGTTTGGACCGCGACAAAGTCATACTTCATCCTTCCCTAATAAAACTGTTCAGTTTCCAACAATTCCCTTCCCTTACTGCCCCTTTCTTTACTGTCATCTCTTATCTGTTCATTTACCCCAGGCCACGTTTTACCTTTTTTTTTTAAATCAGTTCCTCATTCCGTTCTCGTCTTTGTGTCCTCGCTTACTAACAATGGTGGTTATTCTAAAGTTCCGGTAGCCTAAGTAGTTATTTATAATTTTTTATGGTCTTTTATTGACTAGTTACTTTTGTATTTAGTCATAAGCTATTTTTATATGCCTTATGGTATCAAAAATTGCTTTATTGATGAATCTCCTCAAGTTATCCAAGTATTAACCTAGGAACCCCTAAAAAGTAATTTCGGCTCAAACATGATTCGACGATTTCTTTTTATATTATTTGCCTGAACAATGAGACGAACAATGAGATTTTTTTTATTATTTTATTATTATTAATTGTGTTCACTAGAATACAATGTGCATGTGTACATGAACAGCTACTCTGTGGTTATATATGCACCAAGAATAGGCTGGCTTGAAAGGTGTGGTACCACTGTGTCACAGAAATCCACATGAAGACCAACGTTGTTGTTCCGTTGCTGTTTCCCTAGATTCTGGATATCCATGGATGGTGGTAATCATAGGTCTATGATCATCTCATGGTATTCAGGTCATACACTTGTTCGTTTGACTTTCAATCTTAATAAAACAGATGAAAATGTGTATTGTGACACAAGCTATTTGCCTACATCGAGTGGCGGTCGGAACTCCGAAGAAGTTTCCGAGAATTTGTCTGGTATCTTGCCGAACTCGACCGCGCCGTGTTTAACTTTAAATTGTGGAGCTCAAGTATAAGGCTTTGTTTCGTGAACTGCGTAATCGATTAGTACTTCAATTACGACGCAGTGCACATGAAAATCTTAGGAACATGCAGTTTTCACAAAGATATATGCGAAAACGTGTTTTATAAAAATTGCAAAGTAATCCCCTGATTGGTAGAGCCACGTTGTAGACAGTTTTGCCTTAAGCATTGTCTCTTAGAAAACGGATGTTAAGTAGCAGCTTTTTGTTACGTTTAGTACGGTGAATGAGATATCTGGAGGCCCAAATTCCCCATCCTTATACCTATACCTTAATTAACCTCTTTCCTTTAAGGTCGGTAATATGTCCATGATTATCTTGGTATTGTAGGTGTACAGGGGTGGTGGAGATCACTTACCTTCAAGTGACTTACTTGCTTTTTTGCCAGCCTTTGCCTTAAAAAGCAATGAAGCACTTTATTCAAATCTCAGGTCAGGTAACCGAATTTGTGTTAGATTTAAAAAAACTCATGAGTTGCCCGGGGTTGAAATTGACTATATGACGATAGGCTAGCCATTTGCCACATCATGGGACATAAATTAACTAGTCGAACCGGCTACTAGTTGCAAATTGCCTATATTTTTGGGGATATAAGAGTAGGTAAGTTTATGTTATATTACGTTAAAAAAATACGAAACAAATTGCCCTTCACAATATCTCTATTCATGTTATTTATCTTTTGCTTTGCCACGGAAGGAAGTTGCCAATTTATTATTTGTAACTGATTCCTATCCTATTATTCGATTAAATACGTTGCGGGATGAAATAGTTTAGTATTCCTAGAGACTCTTCAGATCTTAGTGTCAACAAAATATATGCCACTAATGATCACCGCTGGTGATAATGGTGCTAGAGTGGAGACCACGTCTATCCAAGCGTAGTGTAGGCTGACCTCGAGCCCGCTGGACCGACGACCTGATAGACGTAGCGGGAAGTGGCTGGATGAGGAAGACGGAGGACCGTCAAGGGTGGCGCCAACTTGGAAAGGCCTATGTCCAGCAGTGGACGAATTCAGGCTGATGATGATGATGAATGATCACCGCTTACAGGACTTGCAGCATTTGTAATGGCAGGATAGTCTCCATTTCTGATCGCGTTGATACTTACAATGGTATGGTGTTGAATGAACTAAGTTTCTCTCTATTCTAAAAAAAAGTACCTGGTGCCGCCTCTCTGAGGGTTTAAGGGATTGGGAAGGGGAGGGGGATTTGGGCCTCCGAATATCTCACTCGCCGTACGAAACGCAGCAGCAAGCTGCTAACTTCAGTTTTCTGTGAGACATTGGTAATGACCCGGAAAATCTGGCCCGTTCATGCTGTAGACAAAACTGCCTACAGCTTGGCTCTACCACTCACAAAGTATATAAATTTTTTACGTTTTTTATACAACTCAATGTCGAGATGAGCAGGCCGCTCGCCTGATGGAAGCACCACGCCTGCCCATAAATAATAACACCACTCAGACTTTGAAATAAAGTACTGCATACTACTGCATGGTGTTAAGAGGCATAACGGAAAACAACTTGGCGAAATATGGGTATTGGTTACACCTCTACCTCCCCTTCGAGGATTACAGGCGTGAGTGCGTGTTTTATCCAATATACAAATTTGGTAAATTTGTCGTGCAGCCAATCGGCCGGAGCTTGTAAAGATGTTATTTATCGGAGTGTCGTCGCGAGATTTACAGCATCCCGGGGCGGGTACTTGATGTATTACTGGGAATGTTGATTGTCCTGCTCTAAATAGACTCATCCCCCTTTTAATCTTTCGGTAAGGTGGGTCGCGTCTGTAAGCGAAGTTTTGTAGGCATAGCAATGATAATTGTGGATTACTAGCTTTTCCTCGAGTCTCCGCCCGCATGAACCACCTTTTCTTTTTTTGAAGTGAAAACATCTTTAGCATCGTTGTGATTTGAAAATCGATGAAACGAAAAAGTGAAACGAAAAAGAGACAGACACATAAATTTATAAGATTTAACGTGGGAGAAAATGGGATAGGAAGCATTATACAGTTGTGCGCGCATGCGTAGTACAAAGCTTGAGAAAAGGCATCACAACAACCGTGGTGTTTTGTATACGTGTACCAAAATTTTCGAAGGTTTCACTTCTACCACGTGTGAATTGCACACATATTTTTCTTTTTCCTTTTTTTGTTATATTGCCTAGATAGGCAGACGAGCAGACGGCCCACCTGATGGTAAGTGGTTACCGCCGCTCATGGACCTCAGCAATGCCAGAGCACAGCCAAGCCGCTGCCTACCGTTACCTTTCTGGGATAAAAAGTAGCCTATCCAGGTCAGGGTCTACCTGTCTGCTAAATTTGATCCAAAATCATTCAGCCGTTACGGCGTGATGGACTGATAAACATCCAAACTTTCACATTTATAACAGTAGTAGCATCACAATGTAGAAAGCCCTCGTACGCGAGAGGCCATCTGGATTGGTTCCATCGCTGTGTCTATTATTGCCGCCAAGCAGCAGTGTGTAAGCGCTGTTGTGTTTCAGTTTGAAGGACATTGAATCCAGTGCATTTATTTGTAATTTTGAGATTTAGCATCTTATGTCTCGGGGTGACTAGCGCAGTTCCATACCAAGCAGTACTATGTAATTCAAAGTTCTGTGTGGTGTTGCTTCTGTTTATGGGCAGGCGTGACGGTTACCATTATGCGAGCTGTTCGTTGCGTAATTCATGATATAATAAAATATATTTGTGGATCCAAACACTTTAATGTATACTACTAAACGGGCTGTTTAGAAGTAAAATTGCGTCACATAATGCGGGAGTTTGACAGCTCAAAGACAGGGAGCGCTATCGGTTCTAGTTGAGAGTAAGCGAGATGGTAATTTTGAGTTACGTTCAATTGACTATAACTTAGTGGCGCAATTCCTATGAACCGCGCAGCTTGTCTAGTAGTATTCATTAAAGTCTGTGTGTGGATCACACGAACATTTGTATCGGTGCGGGAACCGAATCCGCGGCCTCTCGCTTCACAGCCGATTACTCGCCACAATCGAATTTTACACCGCTTACACTCGCATCGCACATGTCCCCGCCTATAGGCGCTTAGGGAAATGGGTATACGTTAAAATTTCGACTTAATGAGCTCCGATCTGGATTGTTCAACCGGACGGAATCTTTCGATACTGATTGATTGTTATTAATGAACTTCTGCCAAATAACTCCTCGATGACATCTGTTAAATATACATTTCGTAAGATGTTTTTAAAATATGTTTTTTGCTAAAACATTACTATCTCTCCCACTAACATGTGTTATGGCATTGGTGACTATTATTAATCACTATAATAATTTAATAATTATATGTATGTGTGTATGTTGCAATATGGTATATATATGTGTTCTTATTGTAAACTGTTTAAAATCTTATTTCATGTACTCTTAGACAGGCCTCTCTTAATCGTACTCCTAGCTCCATCCTATGGTTGCCTGTAAGAGATTGCCCTGAGCGATAAGGTCGCCAATTGTACTATTTTTAAACGTTTTTTTTTGTCTTTTTAGGTTTTACTAAGTGTAAGTACAATAAAGAATTATAAATAAAATATAAATTAAAAAAAAAAATACAAGGGTTTACTTGACATTATTCAGAACTTTTTAGCTGATTATTTAATCTTCACATTATATGGTTTTTTATAGCATAGGCCGGTAAACGAGCAAGTAGGTCACCTGATGGTAAGTGATCTCCACCGCCTATATACGCCCACTATACCAGAAGAACCATGGGCGCGTTGCCGACCTTAAAGGAAAGGGTTAAGTAAAGGATTGGGAAAGGGAAGTGGATTTAGGTCTCCGGATATCTTACTCACCGTACGAAACGCAGCAGCAAGCCGCTACTTTACGTCGGTTTTCTGTGAGAGAGTGGTAACGACCCGGTCGAGCCGGCCCATTCGTGCTGTAGACAAAACTGTCTACAGCGTGGCTCTACCACTCAGAAATTATGGATATTAAATACGATATTTCGTATTACTTTGATCGTTAGCTTGGATGGTACTGATACGCATTCACGCCTGTAATCCCCGAAGGGGTAGGCAGAGGTGTAACCAGTATACCCACATTTTGCCAAGCGTATCTTCGTCCCATGATGTGATAGGGGCCTAGCCTATCGCCATACCGGGCACAATTCCAGACTCCGGGCTGATACTGAGCAATTTGTAATAGAAAAACCCAATATTACTTTTACCCGACCCCGGGATCGAACCCAAGACCTCAGCGCAGCCTCAGTCGTAACGCGTATTCATTACAACTGCGCCATCGAGGCAGTCTGATGGTAAGTTACATCGGTTATTATACATTAACCCACAATACCAGATAATCATGGATGTGTTACCAGCCTTCAAGGAAATGAATGGAGTTGGGAAATGGGGGATTTGAGCCTTTTTTAAAAGTCTGAATAACGAAACAAGCAGGCCGTGTACCTGAGGGCAAGCGCCACGCTCGTCCTGTAATTTAGGAGGTAAGGAGCGACTTATTGATACGCCGCTGTGACTCCATACTATGCCTAAAAAAGCAGCAATACCGCTTGACATTGAACTGCGCTCGACACCTCGGGGCCATAGGATGTCAAGTCTCATAATGCCTAGTAATTTTCTTCGAAATGTTTCTTACAGAGAGAAAGAGAAAAGTCAAATGTGCATGTTCTTGTCTGGTTTCGAACTTGCGACTTTCGGCACGATAGTCCATGCCACTCCCCGCAGAGATATCGCTCCTGTACCTTCAAAATAGAAATATAAGAAAAATAAAACAATTTAAATGTCTCATAATAATTCCGCGTCTTCATGAACAATGCAAACTGCGAAACTCATTATTTACGCAACTGGCGTTTTAATATTAATGAACATATGGTAAATTATAATATAATGTTTGAAGAAACTGGGAAATGTGAATATAGGAAATTACATTTAATTGAAGTAAAATTTAAATTAATTAGCATTCGTTACTTTATTTACCGTCTTCAGATGATAAATGTATTTATGTAAAACAATTAAATGTTAAGCAATACTACTTCGTATAGTATCTTCGAAATCGAAATTTAGTGAAAATAATTTTACTGATGTGACTGTCTCGGTGATGTAATGCGTGCGCGTTACGACTGGGTCTGTCACTGAGGCCTCGGGTTCGATCTACGGGTCCAGTAAAAGTGATATTGGGTTTTTCTATTACGACATTCTCAGTATCAGCACGGAGTCTGGAATTGTGCCCGGTATGGCGATAGGCTTGTCCCTATTACATCAGGGAACGGAAATACGCACGGCGAAATGTAGGTATACTGGTTACACCTCAGTTTACCACTGTCTCACAGAAAACCGTAAAGTAGCAGCTTGCTGCTGCGTTGTTATGTTGGATGTTTCTTAGTATTACTTTATGATAATAAAATTACCTACTTTATCAGTTACCTCGTGGCGCAGTTGTTGAGTATGCGGTACGACTGCGCCATTAGGTTCGATCGCCGGGTCGGATAAAAGTGATATTGAGTTTTTCTATTACGAAATACCTAGTATTAGCCCGGAGTCTGGAAATGTGCCCGGTTTGGCGATGGACTCGCCCCAATCACGTGATGGGATGGAAATAAGCTCGGTGAAATGTCAGTTTACTGGTTACACCGCTGTCTACCCCTTTAGGGATAACAGACGTGAGTGCTTAATTTACGTAGCTTTATCAGCAAGCAAAACTGTCAAGACGTGGGTTTTAGAGAAAATAATTATTTTAATAACATTTATTTACTTTAATAGACGGAAATTGATTATAAATAATACTTAATATAACAGCGATAGCTCAATGAGTAGCAGTACGGACTGCCGAAACGAAAGACGCAGGTTCAAAGGCAGCTCCAAGAGAATATTTGATAAGTAATGCTTGGTTTAGTGAAGGAAAGTGCTTTTATGAAGGAACATCTTGCGGGAATCAATATAATGATGGCATGTGCCAATTTAATTTAAAATAAAACAAAATCAATCAAATAAAAAAACATATATAATTTTTTTATTAACATAATACTGAAAATTACTCTTCAATAAGTATATATTTTATAAAAGAAGTATTATTATATATTAAATTGTTTTAGTTTTTGAGTGATCCAAGTTGATCTGTAAATTCTGTAATGCATTCAGGATTTTAAAATGTTTTATTTTTGCTTATGAATAATAATAATACTAGCCCTATATTATATACGTCCCTCTGCTGGGCACAGGCCTCCTCTACTGAATGAGAGGGGTTAGGCCTTAGTCCACCACGCTGGCCTAATGCGGGTTGTCAGACTTCATATACTTTCGAAATTTTTATGAAGAACTTCTCAGGTATGCAGGTTTCTTCACGATGTTTCCTTCACCGTTAAAGAAAGTGACAATTAACAGTTAATACACACATAACTTAGAAAAGTCAGAGGTGTACGCACTTGGGGCTGGTTTTGAACCTGCGACTTTCGTCTCGACAGTCCATACCACTCCCCGCTGAGCTATCACTGCATACTTTACAATTTTACTTACTAAACATTAATGACATAGATGTATTATAACTGGGTCGTTACAACTGTCTCTCGTAAAGTAGCGGTTAGATGCTGCGTTTTATACTGTAAGTGAGATAACCGAATATCCCCTTCCTAATATCCTTCCTTAACTATCCCTTGACTTTAAAGTCGACAACGTGCCCGTGATTCTTCTGGTTTGTATGCATACAAGGGCAGTGGAGATCACTTACCATCAGGTGCGCCACTTGCTCGTTTGCCAGCCTATGCTATAAAAACTTTATGAAAAATATATATTCCTATAATTATTCCAAATTCCAAGAAAAGAGGCCGATAATTCATTAATTAATACCTGTTTTGAGGTACGCGCTCAAGAGGGTTCTGCGTCGCGTTCCCCTGTCTCAGTCGTATACCGTAACGTACCTGTACAATTACATACAAAGTGGACTTGTAGCTGTAGTTACGCGTCGCAGTCTCCTTTACAAATGAATAATACAAGTCTTTAAAATTAATCTAATTATTTTTATTAAAGGCCCTACTAATTCCAGTTTTCTGTTTCTATAATTAACTAACTATTATTTACTAACTACAATTTGTCGTAAACTGTAACCGTCAATGTTACCCCACCCATCGGACTGGCGTCGACCGACATATCCTTATCAAATAGATCTGCTTGATTTTTGTGGAACATTAATCGATCTTTATAAATTTTAAAAGATATCAGTGAGGTTCCTCAAATATATTTGTAACTTTCACTAACGTGAGCTAGTTATGATAAGTGAACTTACGAATAAATTACTAATCTAAACTCTACAGCGATTGTCGGATCAGTAACCAAGTTATCATTTACGCAAGTCTTAGGTAACTAAAACTTACAAATTTAATTGAGGCTCTTCCACCGTCAATAGGTCATAGATTCGTTATTGGTCGACCGTCGAAACATTTGAATAAGTTATCATATTTCGATGCGTCGAACCATAATTAAAATACTATCAGTTGATTAATTGTTTTATCGACTTTAACACCACCAGCCAAATGGTAACACCAAATGAGATTTGTAATCTACTGCCTGACTCTGAGCCTAACCCAGTGCCCCCCAGCGATGCGGACGTTGAAGGTCTTGGTATCAAGCTTGGCTGGAACCACAGTCTTCTCGCACACAGTCACCTCCAATTGTTGCAGGAGTTGGTACAACATCACCTTCACTTCGCAGAGCGCGAATCTTGAGCCTGAGGAATGAAGGTAGGTTAGCTTGAAAGAATTGATTGATAATTTAAAAATGACACATTATTATTGATATTTATCTTCTGCTCCGTGTATTGGCAGCTTAATAAATATCGCCTATGAGCCGAAATGTCCAGGGTTCGATATCTAAGTTGGACAATATTTGTCCTTTAAACGGGGCATAGAAAGTGTTCCACGGTTGGCTGTCCCAATCGACATCTGCAATGGCATGGCATGGATTACCATCAGATGGGCCGTCGACTAGTCAGTCTTCAAATACCGAGAAAAAAATGTTGGGTTTTGTAATGTGATAGTTAGGGTTGCATTACTCAAAGAAAGAATAAATATACTTTTACAATATAGGTATACCTTTTGTAGTGAAATAATGTTACGCCCACCCCATAGTTAAGTGGCAGGAGATATCTTCAAATAATTAATTATCGCGCTCGAAATGAGTAAACCCATATCAATTACCTTACTCTCTAGGAATTTAATTACGATCAATATAATTGGTTTAAAACATTGGCAGATTTGTAAATTAGAAAATAGTTAAAGGTTTTACAAATAGACTATGTATGTAGGAAAACCTACTGAAAATAATTCTAGTTAGTTTTCAACCGAACTCTATAACAATATAATTTCATCTATATTAATGTGTATTTTTATGAATTCAATATGTGAGTTCTTACCGATGCAATTCCGAGGTCCAATTCCGAAAGGAAGATAAGTTAAAGGTTTGATTTTGTGCCGATTTTCTTCGGAGAAGCGTTCGGGATCGAACTTGTTGGGGTTCGGGAAGTACTCGGGGTCGCGGTGGATGGAGTACACCGGGATGACAATATCCTCTCCTTTACGGATCTGATAGATTAAGTTTATTAGCTGAATTTTGTAGATGTAGTGAGGTAAGAGCTCGTCTTGTACTACATTGAAGAGAATAGTGTTATTTATAGTTTGAATGGGCTGGGTTAACCTGGGAAATACCATTGTCTTCAGATTTACTTCTGATGGTCACGTTAAGCGTAAGACACTGGCGTCAGTGACGTCCTCGTCTGTCAACAACATATCAAATTTTATTATGACAGCCACTGACGCTAGTGTCGAAAGGTCTACCCTATGGTAGAAATCTATATTTACAAAAAACGTGGTTCTAATGTGCGGACGCAGCTTCATAGACTTTGCTAACGCCACCATAGGGGACCAACGGTAACAAAAAACCTTGTTGATATATTTCTGTACGTGTGGTTTAGCACGAACAACTTTCGCAAACGGATTCGTATCGATTCGCAATGTCAAAAATTTGTTTCAAAATTCATACAAATGCAAATATTTATTCGAAAGTTGTTCGTGCTAGCCCCTCTGGTCAGAAAGATTTCCAGAGCCCAAGCCCCTTCCCTGCCTATTTCCGTTCTCAATATGAGCAGGCACCCACATTAGTTTGACGTTATGGGTATTTTTGGCGAGAGTATTTACTTACAATTAATTCATAAAAGAGCCTTGATAGTTCCTATACATAAGAATGGCGACAGATATTTTGTCAACAATTACAGACCAATATCTATTTTTACTGATCTCTCTAAGATTTAAAAAAAATCATGAATCGTAGGCTTATCTGGAAAAGAATAATTTTATTGCTAAAAATCAATATGGTTTTAGAAAAGCTAAATCAACTGAAGACGCGGTTCTTGAACTCTCTGAGAGAGTAATAAAATCTTTAGATAATAAAGACACAGTAATAGGTATCTTCCTAGACTTAACCAAGGCATTTGACACTGTATCTGTCTCCAGGATGTTTAATAAAATGGAATCCTTGGGTATTATTGGGGTGTTGTGCTGGATCTATTCCGCAGTTATATGATAAATCTCCAGCGTACCAACGACACTACATAATTGGGCGTTATCATTGACAGTACTTTTACATGGCACAGACATATAACTAACTGCACGAATAAGAAAACTTATACCTATCTTTAAAAAACAGAGTAGATGTGCCGACATAAAAACCCTAAGCATAGTGTATTTTGCATTAGCCCAATCACTGTTCCAATATTGCATAACGTCATGGGGAGAGACTGATGCATCATCCATGATCCGTTTAGAAGGCGCCCAAAGAGTGCTCCTTAAGGTTATGTTCAAAAAGCCCCCAAGATATCCTACGGCAACGCGGTATAAGGAATGTGGGTTCCTGACAGTTAGACAAATTTACATACTACAGGTTATACTTAAAAAACATTCCACTCTGACCTATAAACAGGCCACATTGAGTAGAAGGGCAGGAGTTTGTAATGTCAGTGGACACCGAACTGTACTAGCACGACGACAGTACCTTATTACTGCTCCCCGTGTATACAACAAAGTAAATAAATTTAGGCCAATCTATTCATTGTCACTGAATCAATGTAAAAGGTTGACCAAATCTTTGCTTCAGGAATACTCGTATCAAGATACAGAGAACCTAATAAAGTAAATCCAAGCCTTCCAACGTACGCAGACCAGCACACTCACACACACACACACACACACATACACGTATTTTTAAATAACTTAAAATTGTAAACTAAAATTGTTCTTAACTTTTATTTTCTATTTTTATTTCAATTTGTAAACAGAAATGATTGTTTAGTTGACAAAATATCATTCTGTCTCCTGTAATACAGTTTATACTAGCATGGGAGCCAGCGCCACTAACCTATTTGTATCTGAATTATTTTGCTAATAAATTTATTATTATTATATTATTATTATTTATATTAAAAAATACAAGAATTATTGAAATTGAAACTTACTATGAAATCTTTCTTGGATTTCGCGTTAGGTCTTCCCACGTTGTAGTCTTTAACGCAAAGCCTACCTAGAGCTATTGCAGGTGGCCATAGCCTTAGTACCTCTGTGAAAATACAAAATGTAGTAGATATAGTTACTAGGTGAGGTCCCTCGTATCTAACTACGGTTACGGTTAAAGACATTTATTTCTCAAAAGATTACAATAATCACTTATAGAGAAATACAAGATTACAAACGTATTCTATACCAATTAGCGTAGTTAGTAAGGGTAGTTGTAAAAGATTAGTTTCGACAAGTGTGCCCAGTAACTGCAGGTAAGTATGAACGCAGGAACAATGCATGTTTGCTAAGGCTCATAGCTTAGTGACAGAGGCGAGAGATTATTATGCGAATAGATATAAGAAATTAGTTGGTTTAAAATAAATCTTAAGTATTTAAGCTAGCTTTCTTTTAAACTACTTAATGTGAATATATTTAATAAACTATATTCTGTTTTATGCGTACCTAATTCAAAATAATATGGTTCATGACAAAATGTTGTTTTTAGTATTTGTATTAGTATTGTGTATCACAAATATGTGTTTATTTTGTGTTATAGATTTAGTGTTTGTTAGCTTAAACAATTTGTAAATCAAGTGGCATTATTTAAACTGGTATATTAATGAAAAATCCTTTAATATATGGCTTTTTAATAACTTTTTATATGCTAATAAAGTTTGAGCTTCTTTTAGATGTTTAGGTAGCTTATTGTAAGTTTGAGCACCTTCGTACAAAATACTTTTTTTTCTATAATTTGTCCTAGGAGGTCTCAAACAGATGTTGTTGGCCTGCCTAGGCATACGTTTGCCACATTCTATGTTTTTTGTAAAATTTAGTTGTGAGTGTATATCTTTTGTTAAAATTTTTCTAATCAAGATGCAAGTGTTGTATGTATATGTTTGAGCAAGGTTCATTAGTCCAGTTTCTTTGTAAATTCTTATAGTAGGTGTCAGGTAATCATATTGAAATAACGTTTTAATCAGTTTATTTTGCGATATTTGTAGTTGTTTTAAATTACTTTTAGCAGCTGATCCCCAGACTTCAATCAGGTAATCAATATTGGGTTTGACCAATGAATTATATATGGTATACTTTACACGCTTCGGTAGACATCCAACTATAGGTCGTAGAGCACCCGATAATGATGATAAGCTACTACGAATTTTTTCTAAGTGTGGCTTCCATGTTAGCCGATGATCCATTACTAGGCCCAGATATTTTTCTGTGTTTACTCTACAAATTTCTTTACCATTTATTATTAAGGGATTTTAGTTACCTATTTTTTTGTTTTTAGGAGTAAAGATGATATAATTAGTTTTGGAGGCATTGATGGTCAACAGATTTGATTGCAACCAGGTATGTACTATATTCAGATCCCATTGCGCCTCGTTCACTAGTGTATCTACCGAATGACCAGAATAAAACAGACTAGTGTCGTCGGCGTATAAGGCAATGTCCCCCTTTAGCCCAATCTCATGTATGCTGTTAATGTAAATATTAAAAAGCAGTGGACCTAAAATTGATCCTTGAGGCACGCCACACGTAATCAATTTTGGTTTGCTTTGATAATTATCGATTTTAACAACCTGACGCCTATTTGTAAGATATGATTTGAAAATATCATAAGCTGTACCATTAACCCCTATGCCTCTAAGCTTTGATAAAAGTATTTCATGGCTAACGGTGTCGAAAGCCTTTTTCAGATCAATGAATATTCCTAAGGTTATTTTTCTTTGGTCAATGTTCAGTTTTATATTTGTTACTAGATCTACAGTTGCAGAGATAGTGTTAGACTTAGCTCTGAAGCCGTATTGTTTTTTAAATAAGAAGTTTTTGGATGTTAGTGATTTAAACGATTATGTAAAAAAAAATCATATACTTTGGAAAGCACTGGTAGTACGGATATAGGTCTGTAGTTACTGGGGTCCATTTTATTACCCGATTTAAATATGAGACTGACTTTCGCGATTTTAAGAGAGTTAGGAAAATATCCTTCGTTTAAGCATTTATTAATACAATTCGCAAGATTTTCTGCTATTAGGGTTTTAACACATTTGATAGCCTTCACACTAATTCCATCTATACCAGAACTGGTGTTTGTTTTCAGATTATCTATTATTTTAGTTACTTCAAGGGTAGTGGTAGGATTTAAATTTGCCAGTTGATCACTATTATGTTTATGTTTGTTAGAAGCACATGATAAAAGTCGCTCATGGTAAATTTGGGGTATCTTGCTAGCTAGTTCGGTCCCTATATTGGAGAAAAAAAAGTTAAAAGCTTCACAAACTTCTTTGATGTCTGTGGTTTGACCTGAAGTGGTAATAAGTTTCAGGAGCCTACTACTTGTTTCACATTTATTACTGGATAATTTATTGATAAGTTGCCACATTTTTAAAGGATTTTTCTTACAGTTTTCAAAAACATTGTTATAGTATTGATTTTTTTGCATTTTGGATAGATTTGTACGTACGTAACTAATTTGTCTAATTATACCGCCAAGCATACCTTGGTGGCATTACCTCGGTGGCGCAGTTGTAATGGGTAGGCGGTACGATTGCTGATGATATCGAGGCAGTCCAAATTTACAATAATAATAATATTATGTATTTTTGTAGTACCCAATGAAGCAACCTATGATGATTTATACATTATCATTATTTCTTGCCAATGGTTTTACGATCACAGACGGTTTCAAACAACCTACGCTAACTTCCTTTAGATATAAATAATTAAATTAACCTTACCTGATATAACACTATCCAAGTATGCTAGATTCTGTATGGAGTTGTAATCGAACTTGCCACCGTTCTTAGCTTCGTTCTCCATTATCTCGGCGACCAGCTTGTCCTGAACATCAGGGTTCACTGCCAACTCGTAGAAAGTAAAGGACATAGCTGAAGAGATAGTTTCAAAACCAGCGATGAAGAATAACGTTGCTTGTGCCACTAGGTCGTTGTCCGACCACACTGAAAGGGAAATATTGAGTTTTAAAGTTATTAATACAATAAATTGTTCAAATTATTTAAAAATCGCTGGAGTCTGACAGCATGTACTGATGGGCACACTTCTCGTATCTAAGTCTTACAAGGTAGGAACCATGCCTATGGGGAACGAGGAGGCTGATCGTTTGGCAAAATTAGCGATAGAAGAAGGAGACAATTTTGATATTAAACCAGACTATTCGGAAGTACTAAGTAAATATAAAGGCAACTGTTATGATAGATGGAAATTACAATTTAAAGAAATTTAAAAAGATAAAGGAATTTAGTATAAAACATTATAGCCTGAGCCTCCTCGTATACCATGGTTTGGTGATTTCAATATTAGTAGATTCTATGTAAAAATAACACATAGATTACGATCAGGGCACTATCCAAAAGAAAGTTTGGGCATCTCATGGGAAAAATAAATTCATCACTTTGTGAGACTTGCAATGCAATCCATGATGTTCAACACCTGTTAATGAAATGTGCCAAAAACCAAGGAGAAAGGGACACTATATTCAAAAAAGGTAAAATTAATCGTCTGGACGTCGGTACAATCCAGTATGTTTTGGCAAACTCATTATCAGATGTAGCTAAATTGCTTTATGACTTGGCTGCTTTGCGAGATTCCTAAATCCTTACTGTTCTACGTTATTTTGTTTTTTTTAGGTTAAGGTATGATTGGACTGACATATCCATGTGGGACAAGAGTCCCTAAATTAAATAAGGAGAAAAAAAATGCAACCAGGTCAGTGATGTAATTATTGCTGTGTTCCAATTTTTAATAAAGCCATTGAAATTATACTGATTTTAAACTTAACATTTTTTGTGTATGGGGACAGGCGTAATATAATGTCATGCATTCGTTTGTAAATCAAATTTCATGGTCATTTATTAACAGACATTTCAATTTCATCTGAACAAACCTCTATTGACTGTCTTCTTTCCAATGTCAGATTCCTCTACAGTAGCGAATCCTGTATCAGCATCAGTGGTAGCCTTCTCGTCGTATGTCAGTTTACCTAAAAATAAAATATAATTATTTACTTTACTGCCTTGGTGCCGTATAGTTGTAATGTGTACCCGGTACAACTGTCTGGATCCCCTTGAATGACAAAACGAGCAGATCGCTCGCCTTATGGTAAGCGCCACGTCTGCCCATAAACAGAGCAACACATATTGATTTCTTAGGTTTATGCGAATATTACACTTTGAAATAAAACTAGTTTATACGGATTTTATCGCGGTTCATTTTTATTTTAATCCCGACGTTTCGAAAGCTTTTCAGCCTTCGTGGTCACGGGAGAAATCCGTATAAACTAGTTTTATTTCAATTCAAAATTATTGTGAAAATTCTCAGGTAGCCAGACCAACGGTTAGATTTATATCCTGAGATGGTAAATCAAAAGCCATGGCATTTCTCGACTGTCGCTAATGCCAGCATGTCTACCTGAATGTGTCTATACCGTTTGATCCCAAAACGTGAGTGGTCAAATAACTATGTCAGCTGCCACACTATCTAACTAATGTTATGTTACCTTTCTTAGCTTCCATGAGTAAATGGATCATGTCAGGTCTAAGAATGTTGTGATCTTCTCTGTCTTTCATTGTGCTCAATACTAAATCCTTGAAGAAATGTGTCGTTTCATCCGAAAGTAGCTTCACGTTGAATGTCTGTAATAAGTCATAGCTAAATCAGTGCTTGTATATCTAACTGTGGGTTCCTCAGGGTTCTTAAATCCCTGACGGGTTAAGTGGACGCAAATCTAATGCATCAACGGTTATTTGAGCTTATTCCTATCTCACGGCCTGTATGGATCTATATGAATATCGGGCAATATATATAATTGCAATCCCAATCAGTGTGTGTTTCCATTTGCAGACTCAACCAAATTCTGAGTCAAGACCACGCATACACGCGATCTCCAGAAGGCAAATTCTCGTAATTTTAATTGTTCAAAATATCATTCCGATCTAGTCTCAGCGTCGAGAAAGTTGCAAATGGCATTCTCTTAAACCAATAATCAACGTCAAATGTGAACATAGATCGTAATGAGATTGAATGTAGAATAAAAGTTGACTGAAGCCAAAACGGTATACTGCTAATGCTAGGTGCATTTGAAGTTGATTATTGGTTTAAGAGAATGCCATTTGCAACTTTCTCGACGCTGAGACTAGATCGGAATGATATTTTGAACGTTTAAAATTACGAGAATTGGCCTCCAGTTCCGGAGTTTCTGTCTGTACCCATGCTCTTTGCCTCTAAGGGGACAGACGGGAAATAATTAGTTCAATCTGCACCTTGTAAATAATAAGGAGACAGATTGAAGGTTATTTCTCTTTGTTATCTAGGTGAACAAAGTAGGAGGACAGACGGGAATATTCCGCGACCCTAAAGACCGCATTCAAAAGCTCATCGTTTTCGCTACAGATATAATCTAGACTATGGAGGCGATACAAATTACAATCAAATCGATCCTTCTAGAATAGGATTTTATGACTCTGAATATGTTCAAAGTACTCACACGCCGTTAATGGGCACTTGCTCCATTAACAATATAGAATCTTCTGTCATACCTCAGTGCCCCAACGCATGTACATTCAGTGATGTAATTGAGGCTGCCCAGTCCGGAGTGGCGAGTGCAGAATACTGGGTAAATGTGTATGGACATCATCACGCCGAAGAAGTACTTTAGCTTTCGGGTTGTCATGAAATAAAGACTTACCTTCATAATTTTTGGGAACGAAGCATAACCAAGAAACACGAGAACTCTCCGGAACCCAAAGTTGGCAGTAGAGCGTCCCTTGGTGTAGAACTCGTTGTTTTCTTCAGTATGCGAGTCTACCTTCACTCCGAAGGCACAAGATGCGATAACATCGTTGGCATATCGAGTGGTGAGATCCTTGCATTCAATGTCCACGTAGTTATCTACAGTATAATAATAATAATAAAGTTTGATGTGGCAAAGGACTGGCAGAAATGTAAGAAGAAATAAGAAGCCAATGGGAATTATAACACTTTCTCGACATTCAAGTACATGCTTTAATTATGGAACCGAAATTAATGAAGCTTACAATCAATGGCATATCATGTTCTAGCATATATGTATAGTGGTTGCAGTAGATTTTTAGTGTGACTATATTAAATATTGGCTCAGTCATTCATAAAAAAATGTTTGAATCAGTATGTTGGTTTAATTTCAAAGATTATTTTCTGTCGATCATACCTCCTGAATCTTGGATCTTTTTCTTTAGAACACCGATCATCTGCTTATTCACGTCGATCATAAAGGGCACCATGCCACGCATTTTGGAGCTGGTGAATGCTGGGCTTAAGGTAGAACGCATGTCTTTCCATTCTTGACCTGAAGCAAAATTATAACCTCCTGACGAATTTTAAAAACTTCGTATCAAATAAATAAATATTACCCAACAGTCACTTATATAGTTCAGAGGGGCTAGCACGAATAGCTTGCGAGAATGTCTTCGTATCGAAATGTCAATAAATTATTTGAAACTTCATACAAATGCTAGTTTCTCGATTGGAATACTTATTCGTAAGTTGTTCGTGCTCGCCCCCTGATCCCTTAGTAACAAACAAACTTGTGTCTTGAGTATAAATAATTACATTATGTCCATGGTGCATATCGATCCCCCTTCCCCTTAAATTTATAACAATATTTTATAATGCATAAAAATAAACTGATTAAGTGTAATTGCTTAGTGTATTATTGATGATGCTATGTATGATGTATATCTACAATACGTTGATAATATGGTTTCTGATACCTAAATATCTTGCGTTTATTTTGTCTTGTCATAATTTAATTGCCTACATGATAAATAAACGTTTTTATTATTTATTCTGTCACTGCATCGATATTCCAATCAAATAGTTGTCGATAACATAAACTTTTCTATCTACAATCTATTTTACAGTTTCTATCTTCTACCTGTCTCAGTCCCGGGGTTGAATTTGTGGCCTCTCGTTTCACAGACAGACTCTTACCCACTGTCAAATGGATATAAGTAAGCACATGTTGGAATTGGAAACCGACTTCAAAATAAAAACACTGAAAAGTCAAAAATAACAATTTCTGTAGGTCTCTTTAGAGTCGGTGTCTATGTAGCTACGGTAAAATAAAATTGCACCGACACCAAAAAAAGGCCTATAGAAATTGTTATTTTTGACTTTTTAGTGTTTTTTTTATATTCAAATAATTTTTTTAATTTTTTGTTGTAGTTTCAGCAATATTATGTTAATTCCTATACAATAAAATAATTGCGACGAGTGTACGTGTGAGTGTCCATTGAGACGTTTATTTTTTTACTCCGTACTCCGTCATCAGATCGTAACCAAATTTATATGGGACCACATCGTAGCTAAACTCTATGGAATGATTTTTTTTTTCAAATAAATTGGTCCATAGTTGGCGGAGAAATCGATGTGCATATATAAAAAAAAAAAAACAAACAAAAAAAAGCGTGCCGAATTGATAACCTCCTCCTTTTTTGAAGTCGGTTAAAAATCGTACCTTTTAACGAGAACAAGTTTCTGCCAAACAATGGATCGACGGTGTCATCGATCAAGGCCCTGTGGTCTAGGAAGTGCTCGAAGTCTTTTATGCCAACCTTCTTGATCAGATCCAGGTCTCTGAGAATGATCATCATCCGCGTCATCTCATATCTGCCCATAAATCTATGGACAAAATAAATAGTTACAATCTTTTCACTGTCCTTCAACTTGTAGATAGTTATGTGGCCTGATAATCATAGACAGTAAAGGTCCTCTCTGATTGGGGATTAATAGACGGATTTCTTCTGTAAATATGTCATGTCGTAGAAGGTGTCTGTTCATTACCGATCCAATCAGCCACCAAACGAGGAGATACTGGCATAACCACTCCCACCCTGTGGATTGCGGGTATTTAATGAATTGAGGGTTCCTCTACCAGTCGTAAGAGGCAAGTTTATCATCAAGAGACCTTGATGATAAACGCCACGCTTTCCTAAATTAAATAAATACGGACCATGCACTTTATAGAGTAGGTCAAAGGTTCGCAGTTAAGAATATTGTACGCACATGTGAAGATAAAGTAAATAAATAAATACACCCAACAGTCACACACATAGTCCTGACCCCACACTAGGTTAACCTGTATCGTGGGTATCAGGAACTACGAGGGACTTGCGGTCCCACAACACTCAGACCCGAGACAAATATTAGTGAATCACACAAACATTTGTCTCGGTGCGGGAATCGAACCCACGGCCTCTCGCTTCGCAGCCGGCTACTCGCCCGCTGCGCCACGGAGGCTGTCATAAAGATAAAGTATTAGTGCTTCCCAGCCTTTTAAACACATCGATATCAGACAAAATATTTTCTAATCTGAGAATTAAACCCAGGCGATGTAGAATTAGGCGAATTACTTTATGATAGAAGCGAGCAAATCAATCACCTGATGATCAAATCATGGAATGCTAATAACGACCCATGGATGCTCTACATGCACCTATGCTTACCTCTTATCTAATATGATTTCTTGCTAATCAATAAGATGATAATATTAAAAGCATAATATAATTCCGTATTTACGCAATATTGATTATTAGGTATTGTATATATTTTCGATAAGTGATAAGCTGTTGTAAATTGACTCGGAATGATTGCCAGAATGGTTTGCAAAGATTTGCAAAATTTGAAAAGTACAAGTATGTAGTAGAACCACGTTGTCGACAGTTTTGTCTACAACATGAAATGGCCGGCTCTACCGCCTCCCAAAAATTGACGTGAAGCGGCAGCTTGCTGTTTCGTACGTGAGTCAGATTTCTCCCCCTCTCCTTCAATCCCCATTTGTTTTAAAATTGGTAACGCATCCATGATTCTCTGCTATTGTAGATGCTTAAAGACGGTGGAGATCACTTACCATCTAGTAACTCAATGTTTGCCGAACCCTATCATAAGCATGTCGTTCTATTGCTCCGGAAGTATAAAGACAAACATACATTCGTATTTATTGATTGTAAATTCTTCTTACACCTGCCCTTATCCCGCTTGCAGTGGGGTCGGCGCAGACTTGGCTTGCAGTTTTTACGACCGCCTGCCTGACGTCAACCCCTCTGGCGAAATTTATAAATTGTACATATTATTTTATCACCTAAACAATGACTCCACAAATATATTTACAATCATGATAAAATATTCACCTGGTATAAATGGCACGTGGTGGTAAACCGTGTCTGAGATAAGAAACTCGAAAACAATGATATAAAATATAAAACAAATATCCAATACAGTCGGCTAATCTATTTAATACACCCACATTATTACACCCACAGTCATGCACATAGCCCTAACCCCACACTAGATTAACCTGTATCGTGGGTACCAGGAGCTACGTGAGACTAGTGGTCCAATAACACCCAGACCCGAATCAAATATTTGTTTGTTCATAAATAATATTTGTAAATAGTTGGCCCAGTTGTCCGAGTCCCAAATATCGAAATCCGACGACGTACTAAAGTTCGAGACATCGGAAATCTCGTTATGGGGCTCAAATGCACCTGGGCGGGACATGTGGCTAGGCGAACTGATGAGAGGTGGAGTAAAGCGCTGACTGAGTGGTGGCCAAGACAAGGCAAGCGCAGCATTGGCCGTCCAGCGGCAAGATGGGTCGACGACCTTCTTAGGATCGCGGGTCGAACCTGGATGCGACTAGCTCAGGACCGTGGCAAATGGCATGATATGAGAGAAGTCTATGTCCAGCAGTAGGACCCTACAGGCTGTGGATGATGATGATAATTATGAAATAGTTGTTATACAAAATAATAAAATAAAAAACAACGTCTTCCAACCTGTCCTCAGGAAACGCACGGTATAGAATGTCAAATTCTTCAGCAAGGTGTTTCCGACCGAGTAATATTTGTGCAGCGTTACCGAGGATTGGCACCGGCTTGAAGTGGCTCACACTGGACTCATCAAACCTGGAGAACACTTTCCTTAGATACTGGACGACCACCAGTAGCAGGATCCCCAACCATATGAGCGTGATCATGTTCTGAAAAGAATTCATAAACTGTCAGGATTTCCATCCTTTGATTCATCATATCTCACACATCATCGACGCTTCACTAAAAGCGCCTATTCTTTCTTCAAGGCCGACAACGCACTGATGTGTTATCGTAGTTATTGAACGTTATTCGATTACAAAGAGTTTTTGTCTTAGTTAAGGATTCACGTTGATGGATTAGTCTATCCACTAGTAAAATTTATTCCAGGATAAAAAAAATGTCATCTTACACAAATTCCGTGTTGCCAGGGAGTTCCATGAACATGAAGCTATATTACACATACATCTCTCTATTCTAAAAAAAGTAACTGGTGCCGCCGCCGCTGCCAAAAGCTTGTCACGCTCTCTCCTCCGAAACCTGGGGATATGGGTCGAGACCGATACCAATCGATGCAGAATAATGTGGGGAATAAAGTAAGATATGTCTCATATTCGTCGGACTTTATTTATTTTTTTAATTTTATGTTTTGTGGATAAACATGGGCAACGCCCCTAGTTTTATTTATGTGCCTGCTTGCTCGACTAATAGCAATAAACCTATTTATTTATATTGGTTGCTGCATCGAGCGTCAGTCATCAGCTGTTATGACACACATTGACGGATTGGTAGTAACGATTTCATTCAGGGAAGTCCAAAGTTTGACGAAGTTAGCCGATGGCACCTCTGAGTATTGTAAAACTGTACCTTTGTGTTTTTATTTCTTTTTAATGTCTTGGGGTGACGTAGTCTAGTGCCATGAAGTACTTTATGATTCGAACATTAATGCTAGTAGCCATGACTGTTATGTATTTGTTACATTTTAAAGGTAATTTCACGTCGTAAAGATAATTTACAAAGTCTAAGTAGGTGTTACTAAAGTCGGTGTAACATGTTATATACATTGTCTTTCTACCTGGCGTTATTCCGGTTAATGCCAGGGTCCGCCTTCCCACTGAGATGCCTTCTTCGCCCGATCTTGAGCATCCTCTGTAGTAAGACCGTTGGCTCTCATATTTTTGACTATTCAGTGTTTTTATTTTGAAGTTGGTTTGTAAGTTTTATTAAAAGTTACTTTATTTTTCAATTTTTAGTGGTAGTTACAGCAATAGCATGTAAATTCCAATACAATAACACAATCGCGACGAGTGTACTATTGTCCGTTGAGTTTTATTTTTTTTCCCCGTACTCCGTCATCAGATCTTAGCCAAATTTGTTGTAACCACATTGCAACTAAACTCTATCGAGTGTTTTTTTTTCTAACAAAATCGGTCCACAGTTGGCGGAGAAATCGATGCACATCGATTACGATGTGCGTTTTTTGATTTTTTCTATAACATGTATTAAAAAGGCATGTTCGTGGATCACACTGCAAGTGACATAAGGGCAGGTGGAAGGAAGAATATTTTACTAGGTGTTCCTTCATATTGGTACGAAGGACAGTCAAATTACAGGGAAATATAAGACACTATCGTATGTTTTGTTTTAGCGCCAGTCCAATGCCAAGCAGTGCTTTGTAGTTCCAGGTTGTGTGTTGCTTCTATTTATGGACAGGCGTAGCACTTAGCATCATGCGAGGGACTTGCTTGTTTCGTCATTTACAATAATAATACTAGCCCTGTATTATATACGTCCCACTGCTGGGCACGGGCCTCCTCTACTGAATGAGAGGGGTTAGGCCTTAGTTCACCACGCTGGCCTAATGCGGGTTGGCAGAGTTCACATACCTTCGAAATTCGTATAAAGAACTTATCAGGTATGCAGGTTTCCTCGCGATGTTTCCTTCACCGTTAAAGTAAGTGATGATTAACAATTAATACACACGTAACTTAGAAAAGTCAGAGGTGTATGCACTTGGGGCTGGTTTCGAACCTGCGACTTTCGTCTCGACAGTCCATACCACTCCCCGCTGAGCTATCACGGCGCGTTTCGTCATTTAGGCTAATTAAGAAAAACTTACTGCTGTTCTGCCAAATATATACGTAACTCCAACGAAGGTGCTTCCTCACTGGGCTCTACCTTCACAATGTTAACACATGATATAATGTTATATTAATATATACATCCTTATCTAATCTTATCATTGTACTCATGCTTTACTCGCGGCTTTGTCTGCGTGAAATTTAGCTCGAAAGATTCAAGCAAGGGTAAGAGAAAAGTTGGTCGAAGGAAAAAGTCATGGCTGCGGAACATCAGAGAGTGGACAGGGATAGCGAGCGCTGCTGAACTAATTCGTCTCGCAAAGGATAAAAGACACTATGATGAGCTGACTGCCAACCTTCACTAGTTGGAGAGGCACTACAAGAAGAAGAAGAAGATTCAAGCAAGATTATTTTAATTTTTACCCCCGGAAAAGAGTAGGGTGTTATTCAAATTCAATAATTTAGGCCGGCTCAAGAGTCTCACAAAAATGCGATGTAATGTAGTGGCTTGCTGCTGCGTTTCGTATTGTTATGAGCCAATAAAAATTTCGGTTAAAAAAAAATAAAAAATAAAGCGTGGATGATGGAATGAGGCTGGTGTGAAAAGGAAGGCGTGATGGACTTATTATGAATGCTGAGTTTGCAGGATGGGAATGTATGGTGTGCAAGAAAGGGTGCATTATATGTATATAACAGTACGGTAAGAGAAATATCAAAATCCCCTTCCCAATCCCTTAATTATACCTTCCCTTTAAGGTCGGCAACGCTTCCATGATTCATCTGGTATTGTTGACGTACATGGGTGGTGGAGATTAGTTACCATCAAGTGACCCACTTGCTCGTTTGCTGGACTATACTATGAAAAAGATGTTTTTTAGTTTTATAAAATAATAGCCCTGTTTTATACACGTCCCACTACTAAGCACTCTTCTATTAAATGAGATGACGGTTAGACTTTAGTCTACCACGCTGGCCTAATGCGGGTTGGCAGACTTCACATACCTCTGAAATTCTTATTGAGAACTTTCAGGTATGCAGGGTACCTCATGGTGTTTCCCTCGCCGTTAAAGCAACCGATGATTAACAGTTAATTTAAATGTAATTTAGAAAAGTCTGAGGTTCATGATCTTGAGGATGGTTTCGAACCTACGAGATTCGTCTTGACAGTCCGCACCATTCCCCTAAGCTATCAATGATTGGTTATTAGTTTTATTCGAAGAAAATATGTTCAGCTGTCTAAAAGTAATAGTCGAAAGGGATTTTTTAAGGTAAGGTTATGCCAGAAACTTACACCGCTGTCTACCCCTTTAGGGATAACAGACGCGAGTGCTTAATATATGTAGCTTTATCAGCAAGCAAAACTGTCAGCCGTGGGTTTTAGAGAAAATAATTACTTTAATACTGCCTCGGTGGCGCAGTTGTAATGTGTACGCGTTACGATTGAGGCCAACGCTGAGGTCTCGGGTTCGATCCCCGGGTCGGGTAAAGTGGTATTGGGTTTTTCTATTACGAAATGCTCAGTATCAGCCCGGAGTCTGGAATTTGTGCCCGGTATGGCGATAGGCTCGCCCCCTATCACATCGTGGGACGGAGATACGCTCGGCGAAATGTGGGTGTACTGGTTACACCTCTGCCTACCCCTTCGGGGATTACGGGCGTGAGTGAGTGCGTTTTTAATTACTTTAATAGACGGAAATTTATTACAAATAATATTTTATATAACAGCGATAGCTCATTGAGTAGCAGTACGGACTGCCGAAACGAAAGACGGAGGTTCAAAGCCAGCTCCAAGAGAATATTTGTTAAATAATGCTTGGTTTAGTGAAGGAAAGTGCTTTTATGAAGGAATATCTTGCGGAAACCTATATATCATGTAGTGTGCCATTTTAATTTAAAATAATACAAAATCAAAAAACATATGCATTTTTTTTATTAAAATGATAAGTGCTGAAAAGTACTGTTCATTAAGTACTTATTTTATAAAATAAGTATTATACAGTACTCTTTATTTTAAAAGTTTTCTTTACATTTTTAAATATTAAAATAAAAAATAAGTATTTATTATTATTATATCAAATCGTATTAGTTTTTGAGAGATCCTGGTTGATCTGTGAACTCTGTGATGCATTCAGGTTTTGTTTCTTATTATTGCTTACTAAACATTAATACTAAAAATAACTTATCTTATTTCGATACGTCGAACAATAATTGAAAGACTATCAGTTGATCGCCTGTTTTATCGACTTTAACCCCATGGCCAGCCAAAGCTCCCTCATCAGTTAATTTATATCTACCAATTGATATCAGGTGGGTGGATGTGATAGATAGATAGATAGATAGAATATTCTTTAATACACACTAAATAAAGTAGGTAGCTTATAAACCGAGGATCATACAGTAAGGGTGATACAATGGGCGGTCTTATCGCAAACAGCGATTTCTTCCAGACAACCTTAGGATGGACAGAAGTTTTAGGTACCGAAAAAACGAGGGTAGTTTACAGTATGCCAATAATATAAATAAACTTAAACATTATAATATATATATACATATATATACCTATATCATATACTTATAATAATATATAATTTTTATAATAAATAAATAAATAATACATACAAATATAATTATAATAGGATGTTTCTCATGTTCATGTTCAATCTACTGCCTGACTCTAAGCCTGACCCAGTGCCCCCCAGCGATGCGGAGGTTGAAGGTCTTGGTATCAAGCTTGGCTGGAACCACAGTCTTCTCGCACACAGTCACCTCCAATTGTTGCAGGAGTTGGTACAACATCACCTTCACTTCGCAGAGAGCGAATCTTGAGCCTGAGGAATTAAGGTAGGTTAGCTTGAAAGAATTGATTGATAATTTAAAAATGACACATTATTATTGATATTTATCTTCTGCTCCGTGTATTGGCAGCTTAATAAATATCGCCTATGAGCCGAAATGTCCAGGGTTCGATATCTAAGTTGGACAATATTTGTCCTTTAAACGGGGCATAAAAAGTGTTCCACGGTTGGCTGTCCCAATCGACATCTGCAATGGCTGATGGATTACCATCAGATGGGCCGTCAGCTAGTCAGTCTTCAAATACTGAGAAAAAAATGTTGGGTTTTGTAATGTGATAGTTAGGGCTGCATTTCTCAAAGAAAGAATAAATATACTTTTACAATATGGGTATCTTTTGTAGTGAAATAATGTTACGCCCACCCCATAGTTAAGTGGCAGGAGATATCTTCAAATATTTAATTATCGCGGTCGAAATGAGTGAACCCATATCAATTACCTTACTCTGTAGGAATTTAATTACGATCAATATAATTGCTTTAAACTATTGGCAGATCTGTAAATTAGAAAATAGTTCAAAGGTTTTACAAATAGACTATGTATGTAGGAAAAACTACTGAAAATAATGCTAGTTAGTTTTCAACCAACCTAAATATCAATAACATACGCCTGTAATCCCCGAAGGGGTAGGCAGAGGTGTTACCAGTACACTCACGTTTCACCGAGCGTATCTCCGTCCCATGATGTGATAGGGGGCGAGGCTATCGGTACCGGGCACAGTTCCAGACTCCGGACTGATACTGAGCATATCGTAATAGAAAAACCCAATAGCACTTTTACCTGACCCGGGGATCGAACCCGAGACCTCAGCGTCAGCCTCAGTCGTAACGCGCACGCGTTACAACTGTGCCACCGAGCCAGTCAATAATATAATTTCATCTATATTAATTTGTATTTTTTATGAACGTTACGGGATATCTCTGGCCATATGATCTGATTCACATTATAGGGGTAGTCTTCTTCTAAAGATTCAGATGCACAATTCATCACGATTCGGATGTTTAAAGCAACATACCGGCAAACGGGCATGTGGATCACCTGATGGTAAGTGATCACCACCCACAATACCAGGCAAGCGTTGCTTTGCCGACCTTCAAGAAAATAATGTACCCTTTAAAGGTCAGTAAGTCGTAAAATTCGAGTTATGAGTACTTACCAATGCAATTCCGAGGTCCAATTCCGAAAGGAAGATAAGTTAAAGGTTTGATTTTGTGCCTGTTTTCTTCGGAGAAGCGTTCGGGATCGAACTTGTAGGGTTCCGGGAAGTACTCAGGGTCGTGGTGGATGGAGTACACCGGGATGACAACACCCTCCCCTTTACGAATCTGATAGATTAAGTTTATTAACTGCATTTTGTAGATATAGAAAAAATATATATTTTATGTTTACATTTGATTTATGTTTTAAGTTTTTTATCCCTTTTCCTACTGTGGCATAATATGACTGTTCGTGTCGCCTGACGTACTCTGGTAATTATCGTAAATAAATCTGAAAACTTAGGGTCCTCACGATACAGGCTTTGCCTAGTGTGAAGACCACAAGCAATATCGTTAAGTTCCCATTTTCGTGGAATAATGGTAATTTTAAATGACAGATGTAATGTTTCAGTAAATAATAATAATAATTATTATTACATAGTGAGGTAAGAGCTAGACTTGGTCATTGAAGAGAATGGTGTTATCTATAACTTGAATGGGCTGGGACTTAACCTGGGAAATACCACGATCTTAAGAGTTACTTCCGATGGTCACGTTAAGCATAGACACTGGCGTCAGTGACGTCCTGGTCTGTACACAACATAGCAAATTTTATCACGACAGCCAGTGACGCTACTGTCGAATGGTCTACCCTATGGGATAAATCTATATTTACAAAGATACAAACATAAATACATACGCACTCACGCCTGTAATCCCCGAAGGGGTAGGCAGAAGTGTAACCAGTACACCCACTTTTCGCCGAGCGTATCTCCGTCCCTTATGTCATAGGGGGCGAGCCTATCGCCATATCGGGCACAAATTCCAGACTCCGGGATGATACTGAATATTTCGTAATAGAAAAACCCAATACCAATTTACCCGACCTGGGGATCGAACCCGCGAGACCTCAGCGTTAGCCTCAATCGTAACGCGTACGCTTTACAACTGCGCCACAGAGGCAGTCGACAAAGATCGTAAATGTATATTTACTAATGTGCAGACGCGGCTTCAGAGACGTTCATGACGCGACCATAGGGAACCAGCGTTAACAAAAACCTAGTTGTTATATTTCTGTACTGGTCAGTAAGATTTCATCCCGTCAGTAAGGTCAGCTCAAACCCATTCCCTACCCCTGCCTATTTCCGTTTCAATGTCAGCAGGAACCCACGATTAGTTTGGCGTTATGGGTATTTTTGGCGAGGGTATACCGTCAGTTAATTTCCTCAAATCCTATAACAAATACCAAATAAGAATTCCTCCTATACCCCGTGTAATGCTTTCATATTATTCCTCTCCATCTAATGGTTGCCTGGAAGAGTTCACTTTGAGTGATAAGGCCGCCACTTGTGGTACATTTATTATTAAGCCGTTTTCTGTTTTTGTTGTTGTTGTATGTCTACAATAAAGAGTCTATCTATCTATCTAACAAAGGAAATTGCCTCGTATAATAAAAAATACAAAAAATATTGAAATTGAAACTTACTATGAAATCTTTCTTGGATTTCGCGTTGGGTCTTCCCATATTGTAGTCTTTAACGCAAAGCCTATCTAGACCTACTGCAGGCGGCCACAGCCTTAGTACCTCTGTGAAAATACTAAATGTAGGAGACATAGTTACTAGGTTAGGTCCCTCGTATCCGAGAGTCCAACTGGGTGAGTACTACTGCTTTGTCTATTTATACTATCAAGCAGCATTGTGTAAGTATTGAAGCCAGTGAAATTACAGGGAATTATGAGACATATCATCTCACGTCTTGGGGTGCGAGCACAGTATTATGCAGTGCTTTGTATTTCAAAGTTTTTTGTAGTGTTGCTTCTGTTTATGGGCAGGCGTGTACCATCAGGCAAGCGACCTGCTCGTCTCTTCATTCAAGAAAATAAAAAAAGACAAATGAACATCTGTGTAAATGGGGTACACGTACTGTCACACTGTAACTGGTCTTTTTAATAGCATGCGTATACCCATGTCGCATAGAAAACCGACTTAAAATAACAACTTTATTGTTGAGATTCGTAGTTGGGATGTTCTTTGTTCCCCGATAAATATAATCTGGGTGTCTTCAAGTCGCGAGTGAATCGATTTTTGCTAGGCAAGCGTGCTTCATCTTAGGCCACATCATGGCTTACCATCAGGCGTGATGGTGGCCAAACGCGAGCCTATTATGTATATAAAAAAACAGCTTCCTCTCAGCTGCCTTTCTTTTCAAAAACTAGCAACGAACTCCTAATTTCTATGTTATATTGGACTGTATTGAACATACTACCAGGTTGGATCGTAGTGGATAGTAGTATAACATATAAAAAAATAAAATTTATTGATAATAAAACCCAGCATAAGTTGTTTCAAATCATCTGCAATAGTAAAAACGGCTGTATGAAAATTTCATAAAATTTACAATACAAACTCACGCCTGAAATTCCCGAAGGGGTAGGTAGAGGTGTAACTAGTACACCCACATTTCGCCGAGCATATTTCTGTCCCATGATGTGACCAGACTCCGGGCTGATACTGTGCATTTCGTAATAGAAAAACTCAATACTTTTACCCGACCTGAGGATCGAACCCGAGACCGCAGCACAGCAGTTGTAACGCGTACGCATTACAACTAAGCCAGCGAGGCAGTACATTTACAAAAATTACAATAATAAATAATCTATATACAAAGCGAAATACCACTCGCTCACTAATTGATTAAACACGAAATCTCAAAACTACCAAAGCTAGGATCATTAAATTTGATCAGATGATAGCTTGGGTAATGTAGGGGCCCGTTAGAAATAATTTTCTTGTAATTTACATTTTAAGAGGTTATGGGTTAAACTTTGTATGAAACTTTTTATGGAACGGAATACGACCGTGAAATTGAGCACAAATATTGGTTATTAAAAATAAAGAGACACTCGTTTCATATTTTTTGTTAAAACTCGCGAAAGGGAGGTGGGTCAATTATGCCTAATGGATTTGGATAAAATTCGGCATACAGGTAGACCAAGATATGAATTAGAACATACGCAACTGTTATCCCAGAAAAATACATTTTCGGATGGAGCCGCGGGTAACTGCTAATTATATATTTTCTTTTATAGTACCCAATAATGCTACTTATGACTATTTGTAAATTATTGATTCATTGGTTTTTGCCAAAGATTTTACGATTACAGACGGTTTCAAACAACCTACGCTAAGTTACCAGCTTATACATATCATCATCATCATCCTCCTTGCCTTTATCCCATTTACTTGGGGTCGGCACATCTAACACTCAGTCTCCATTTTTGGCGATCTTCTGCCATATCAGGCGTTAGGCCTTGTGTCAGTAGGTCGTTTTTTATTGTCGAAGTCCAGTTTATTGATGAGCGACCTCTTCCTCTTTTGCTCTCCCTATCCATGACCTTCTTGGTCATATGGTCGTCACATCGGCGCTCGACATGCCCAAACCATCGCAGGCGATTTTCTCGCATTTTATTACGGATGTCTGCGACTTTAAAGGTCCCTCTAATAAAATCATTTTTAATTTTGTCCATTCTCGTGACGCCGCCTGACCAACGTAACATTCTCTCTCATTCTGTCACCTGCTTATACATATTTCATAATAATTTTGTATATAAATAATTAAATTAAAATTACCTGATATAACATTATCCATGTAGGTTAGATTCTGTATGGAGTTGTAATCGAACTTGCCACCGTTCTTGGCTTCGTTCTCCATTATCTCGGCGACTAGCTTGTCCTGAACATCGGGGTTCACTGCCAACTCGTGGAAAATGAAGGACATTGCTGAAGATATAGTTTCAAAGCCAGCGATGAAGAATAACGTTGCTTGTGCCACTAGGTCGTTGTCTGACCACACTGGAAGGGAAATATTGAATTTTTAAGTTCCTAGTAGAATAAATTGCTCAAATTATTTAAAATCGCCTGGAGAGTGACTATATGTACTGAGGGGCAGACTTCTCGTATGTAATGTATGTACCTAAGCCTTACAGGGTAGGAACCATGTTTATTCCACCGAATTAGTGGTGTAACTATTGACGTGTTCCAATTTTTAATAAAGCCATTGGAGTTAATACTGATTATAAACTTAATATTTTTTGTGTCTGGGGACAGGCGTAATATAATGTCATGCATTCGTTTGTTAATCACATTTCATGGTAATTTTTTAAGAAGGGAAGAGCTGCCGACGACCTTCTGCGTTTAGGTATTTTAGTTTTTCTGAAGTTACATATTTATATAATATTTTAGTTCTTAAATAAAACTAAAATTACTAATAGGTATTTCAAAAGACTGCGGTCGTCACCTTGAGACATAAGTGGACCTAAGTTGTCTCATAATGTCCAGTAATTTCACTGGCAACGATGGCCTTCAAATCGAAACACGCAACAGTGCTTCCATGCTGCTGATTGGCGGCAGAAATAGACGGGCATAAGTTCCTATAATGACGTAAGCGAGCACTAAGGGATTTTTGACCGTTCATCAGCGGCAGCATAAAGCGGTAAAATAGGGGATGAAAGTTTGTATGGGCATTTTTTTCAACAAATCGACATGGGTGTCACTTTCTAGGTTTCTTGGGGGTACTGATTACTGAAACGACATCCATTTTTTAATCCAAGATTGCGAACATTTTAATTTTTCGTAAAAGCAATATGGGTGTCATTTTCGTGGTTTCTTGGGGTGCTGATTACGAAAATGCAGTCCATTTTCAAATCCAAGATGGCGGAAATGTTTATTTTTGGTAAAATCAATATGGGTGTCATTTTCGAGGTTTCTTGGGGTGCTGATTACGAAAATGACATCCATTTTCAAATCCAAGATGGCGGAAATATTTATTTTTCGTAAAATCAATATGGGTGTCATTTTCGAGGTTTATTTGGGTGCTGATTACGAAAATGACATCCATTTTACAAATCCAAGATGGCGGACATTTTTTTCATAAAAACAATACGAGTGTCATTTTCGAGGTTTCTTGGGGTGCTGATTACGAAAATGTCATCCATTTTCAAATCCAAGATGGCGGAAAAGTTTATTTTTAGTAAAATCAATATGGGTGTCATTTTCGAGGTTTCTGGGGGTGCTGATTACGAAAACATCTTTATATACATACACGTATACAGTATGTAAAAAAATCCTGTTGGCCCGTTCTGGGTCGTGAAGATAGACATATGTCTATCTTCACGACCCAGTCTATATAGACTAGTTAATAAAAATAGTTAAATTATAAAAATAATAAACTGAACCAAGATATTATCCTTACATAGGTAGCTTAGAAAAATGAACATATTTAAAAATTTTATTTTAATCTGAAAAGTGATGAACAGCAGACTGATTGACGTATGACGAAACCGGGCGCGCAAGCAACGCCGCAACTTGCTATCTCGCTCTGGCTCGCGAATTATTGCTCTTGCAGGGGTAATCAATCGCAATACGGCTTACACACAATATTAAAATATATATGAAACTTAAATAATGATACACAACATTCTTCCTATTGTCTGCAAAGTTTTCAACGTAAAACAAATAAAAGATTTGTAGCTCTAATAAACTATCAGCACTTTTACTTATTGATCCTGCAGAGGCTGGATAGCAATATAAATAAATAAATACACCTGACAGCCACACACAGTCCTGACCCTACACTAGGTTAACCTGTATTGTGGTTGTCAGGAACTACGAAAGAATTGCGGTCTGTGGATCACATTAAAATTTGTATCGGTGCGGGAACCAAACTGGCGACCTCGCGCTTCGCAGTCAGCTACTCGCCCACTGGCCCAAGGATGCTGTAATATGATAGCAAACTGCACCAGGTGTTGCACAAACTAATATTCTATTTACATGTTTGATTCTTGCTAAGACCTAAGATTTAGGGTTCATGAATTTTTGGACTTTTATTTGTATGCCATCTAATATGACTGATATTTGAAACACAATTTTAAAAAATAAAACAGGTTTTTAATATTGGACTAATACCTTTCTAGCCAAATACCTATTTTTATCCACAACAGATAAATAAAGTTGAACCATGTGAAAACAGTACCTATAAGTTCATAATTACAGTTATTTTATTTTTATCCCATCAACATGGTCTTTCATGTTCGTAGTTTAAAAGACTATTTACAAATACATTCTCGCAGGTGACTAAATACTAGAATAATTCACCACCTAATTTATAAAGTTTCAACAAAGTAATGCCCCAGGTCGTGAAACTCGCGGGAGTAAATATTGGCTTTGGAGAGTTTTTGGCCAATTTGAATATTGATTTTGACACACGGTATTATATTAATGAATCCAATACAACGACCGTTTACTAAACAAAGGGGTAAACTTAATAATTTCATATAGACGTTCACAAATAATGCTTCGGTAAATTTGTTTATGGCGCTCAAAATGTATATAAAATCTAGTTTAGCGGTGTTTAACCTCTTAACAGAAAATTTCATTTCAACTGTACATACCTCTATTGACTGTCTTTTTTCCAATGTCAGATTCCTCTACAGTAGCGAATCCTGTATCAGCATCAGTGGTAGCCTTCTCGTCGTATGTGAGATTACCTAAAAATAAAATATAATTATTTATTTGCCTTGGTGCCAGTTGTAATGTGTACGCGGTACAACTGTCTCGATCCCCTCGAATGATAAAACGAGCAGATCGCTCGCCTGATGATACGTCACGTCTGTCCATCAACAGAGCAACACTACACAGAACTTTGTTTTACAAAGCACTAGACTGCGATCATAACCCTGGCTAATTCACTCTCACTGGCTTCAATGTCCTTTAATGTCCGCTGCTTGGCGGCAGAAATAGACCAAGCAGTGGTACCAACCCAGACGGCCTCTCGCATACTAGAGACCTACCTCCTCTTCAGGTTAGGCCTTAGTCTACCATGCTGGCCTAATGCGGGTTGGCAGACTTCATATAACTTCGAAATTATTGTGTAAAATTCTCAGGTAGCCAGACCAACGGTTAAATCGGTCGAAAGATACAGACATCTAAATTTTGGCATCTATTTATATCCTGAGACGGTAAAGCAAAAGCCGTGGCATTGCCCGACAGTTGCTTATGCACGCATGTGTACCTGGATGTGTGTATACCGTTTGATCCCAGGACGTGAGTTGTCAAACAACTATGTCAGCTGCCACACTATCTAACTAATTTATGTTACCTTTCTTAGCTTCCATGAGTAAATGTATCATGTCAGATCTAAGGATGTTGCGATCTTCTCTGTCTTTCATTGTGCTCAATACTAAATTCTTGAAGAAATGTGTCGTTTCATCCGAAAATAGCTTCACATTGAATTTCTGTAACAAGTCATGTCATAAATCAGTGCTTGTAAATCGAACTGCGGTTTCCTCCATCCCTGACGGGTTAATTTGAGGCAAATCTAGTGCATCTACGGTTCTTTGAGCTTATTCTCATTTCATGGCCTGTATGGATCGATAGTCATATCGGACGTAAATAACAATCCCAGTCACTCACGTATGTGTTTCCCTTTGAAATACTTAGCCAAATTTTGAGTTTCCCGATCCGGAGTTTCTATCTGTCCCCATGCTCTTTGGCTCTAAGGGGACAGGCGGGAAATAATTAGTACAATCTGCACCTTTTCAATAATAGGGAGACAGCTCGAAGGTGTTATTTCAGTTTGTTATCCTAGGTGAACAGAGCAGGAAGCCAGAAGGGAATAATCAGCGAACCTAAAGACCAAACCCAAAAACTCATTGTTTTCGCAAATGGTATAATCTAGACTATCGAGGCGATACAATCAAATTAATCCTTTTAGAAAGGGATTTTATGACTCTGAATTCGTTAAGGGTATTCACACGCCTTTAATGAGCACTCGCTCTATTAACAATGTAGATTCTTCTGTCATACCTGCAGAGCCCCAACTCATATACATTCGGTAATGTTATTGAGGCTTCCCAGTCCGGAGTGGCGAGTGCAGAATACTGGGTAAATGTGTTTGGACATCATTACGCCGAAGAAGTACTTTACCTTTTGGGTTGACAATAAATAACGAATTACCTTCATAAGTTTAGGGAACGTAGCATAACCAAGAAACACGAGAACTCTCCGGAACCCAAAGTCGGCAGTAGAGCGTCCCTTAGCGTAGAACTCGTTGTTTTCGTCAGTATGCGAGTCTACCTTCACTCCGAAGGCACAAGATGCGATAACATCGTTGGCATATCGAGTAGTGAGATCCTTGCATTCAATGTCCACGTAGTTATCTACAGTATAATAATAATATAGCTTGTTGTGGCAAAAAACTGACAGAAATGTAAGAAAAAATAAGAAGCCAATAGGAATTATAACACGCTCTGGACATTTAAGATTAGTTGCATTAATATTAGTTTTACATGATTTGACTATGGAACTGAAATTAATGAAACTAACCTATCATGTTCCAGCATATTTTATTTTATTTTATTTTATTTAGGCATAGTTACAGAGTAAAAACTACAATATTGCAAGAGAGAACTATAAACAATAACAAGAATACTAAGTTTCAACTCCGATGATAACTACGCACAACTTTACAAGTTATACCTTTAACCAAAAACTAAAATATAAAAGAAAATATCACACAATCACTTTCATTGAACAGTTCTTAATGTAAGTATTGAGACATGAAAAAATATCCAGTTCCTTGCTAAGATCATTATGTGCTCTACACATACGTAGAATTGGATCATAATATGCAACATTATTTGAGCAAGACGGTGTGTAGAACAATTTTTGTGTGCGTTTGCTATATATTCGTCGATTTTTAGTGTGAATATAATAAATATTGGTAATTCATTCATGAATATGTTTTTTAATGAATATTTTGGTTTCAGTTCATAAAATATTTTCTTTCGACCATACCTCCTGAATCTTGGATCTTTTTCTTCAGAACACCGATCATCTGCTTATTAACATCGATCATAAAGGGCACCATGCCACGCATTTTGGAGCTGGTGAATGCTGGACTCAAGGTCGAACGCATGTCCTTCCATTCTTGACCTGAGGAAAAAATTATAACCTGACAAATTTTAACTGAAAGCTTCGTATCAAATAAATAAATATTACCTCATAGTATTACTATTATAGTCACTTATATAGTTCTGATCCCATGGTAACAAACAAACTTCTATCGCGAGTATCAATAATTACGTCATAACACGGTCTATATCGACCACCCCCCCCCCCCAAATTTATAACAATATTGGACTTATTCCATAATAAAAATATTTTATTATGTATAAAAATTAACTGATTAATTGTAATTGGCTAGTTTATTATTGATAATGTTATGTATGATGTATACCTACATAAGTTGATAATATGGTTTCTGATACCTAAATATCTTGCGTTTATTTTTGTACTGACTTGTAATAAGCGCTATTTTAATTGGCTACATGATAATTAGACGTTTTTATTCCTTATTCTGTCACTGCATCGATATTCGAAACATAAACTTTTCTATCTACAGTCTCCTCTACCTCTTCTATAGTTTCTATCTACTAAATATCTCAGTCCCGGGGTAGACCTCGCGGCATCTCATTACAAAGACAGACTCTTACTGTCAAATCGATATAAGTAATCACGTGTTTGGCGTCAATCGTAAAATCAAAAAATCGTACCTTTTAACGAGAACAAGTTTCTGCCAAACAATGGATCGACGGTGTCATCGACCATAGCCCTGTGGTCTATGAAGTGCTCGAAGTCTTTTATGCCAACTTTCTTGATCAGATCCAGGTCTCTGAGAATAATCATCATCCGCGTCATCTCATATCTGCCGATAAATCTACGGACAAGATAGGTAGTTACAATCTTTTCACTATCCTTCAACTTGTAGTTAGTTATGTGGCTTCATAAGCATAGACAGTGAAAGCCCTCTCTGATTGGGGATTAACACTAGAAGGTGTCGGTTCATTGCCGATCCCATACGCCACCAAACGAAAAGGAGGCGCTGACATAACGATTACCACGCCCTGTGGATTGGGGATATTTAAGGAATTGACGGTTTCTCCTATCAGTTGTAAGAGGCAATCATCAAGAGACCTTGATGATAAACGCCACGCTTTCCTAAATTAAATAAATATGGACTTTACAGACTAGGTCAAAGGTTCGTAGTTGAGAATATTGTACGCACATGTGAAGATAATATTTTAGCGCTTCCCAGCTTTTAAAAACATCGATATGATCAATATTACTAGTGTAATAAAATCTTATGTATTTTGCTTCACCGTGTGGAAATAATGGGCGGCAATGAACACATGTGTATAACTCCCGGAAAATTTCTTTGCGACTATTATTTGCTTCCATTTTTTTAACCATGTATTTAATGACCTCATGTAGATTTTGTTTCTATATAATACAACTTCGGTTTACTCAGTTTATTTCGCTTGTTATGATTAAAGGCAAGCCTGTGACCATATCGGCAACAAGTTCCAATCCTGGGAAACTCAAGTCGGTAATAACATCTACAAACTCAGAGAAAATATTTTCCAATCTGGGACTGGGAAACTCAAGTCGGTTATAACATCGACAAACTCAGAGAAAATATTTTCCAATCTGGGAATTAAACCCAGGATGCCAATGTAGAATTAGGCGAATTCTTTTATAATATAGGCGAGCAAATCAATCACCTGATGATCAAATAATATGATAGTAATAATACCCATGGATGCACTGCATGCGTACCTATGCTTACCTTTTATCTAATATGATTGCATGCTAATCAGTAAGATGATAATATTAATACACATTAAGCATAATATAATTCTGTATTTACAAAATATTGATTACTACGTATTGTATATATTTTCGATAAGTGATGAGCTGTTGTAAATTGACTCGCAATGATTGTTGGAATGCTTTGCAAATTAATTTGTCATAGGCTGCTTCCAAGTACAAGTATGTAGTAGAACCACGTTGTCGACAGTTTTGTCTACAACATGAAATGGCCAGCTCGACCGTCTCACAAAAATCAACGTGAAGCTGTAGCTTGCTGTTTCGTACGGTGAGCCAGATATCCGGAGGCGCAAATCCCCCCTCTCCTAATCCCCATTTGTGTTAAAGTTCATTACGCATCCATGATCCTTCTGCTATTGTAAATGCTTATAGGCGGTTGAGATCACTTACCATCGAGTAACCCATTATTTGCCGTTCCCCATCATAAGCATGTTGTTCTATTACTCCGTAAGTATAAAGACAAACAAACATTCGTATTTATAAATTGTAAATTCTTCTTCCACCTGCCCTTATCCCGCTTGTAGTGGCACAGATATGTCTTGCAGTTTTATGATAGACAGCCTGCCTAACGTCAACCCGCCTGGGGAAATTTATAAATTGTAAATATTACTTTATTACCTAAACAATGACGCGACAAATATATTTACAATCATGATAAGATATCCACGCGCCATTACCGTGTCTGAGATAAGAAACTCAAAACAATGATATAAAACATAAACCAAATAACTGATACTGTCGGCTAATCTATTTAATACATCAACATTATTACACCGACAGTCATGCAAATAGCCCTGACACCACACTAGGTTAACCTGTATCGTGGGTACCAAGAACTACGAGAGACTAGTGGTCCCATAACACCTAGACCCGAATCAAATATTTGTAGATTACACAAACATTTGTCTCGGTGCGGGATCAGTGGCAATCCAGCAAATTTAAGCCGTTCAATTGGAGCCATATATGGCTCCAAACTACGATCACCATACTGAAAACTACTCACCATATTATGTTTATGATCCTCACGTATAAATTAATGTATGAAACACATTTTATCCATCTACAAATTATCAAACTTTAAGGAAAATACATTTTAGCAGAAGGCCAATTCTCGTAATTTTAAATGTTCAAAATATCATTCCGATCTAGTCTCAGAGTCAAGAAAGTTGCAAATGGCATTCTCTTATACCAATAATCAACGTCTTTGATCACCTTTATTTTACGTCTGCAAGTAAACATATCACACTTTGCGATTTTTCAGTTTACCATTGTTAGTATGCGTTATTTGGGCATTTACCTTCTGTAAGTTGTTGTTCTATGGTGTTCAGCTAGTTTTGACTATCTGGTATTCAGCTAATTTCAACCTCTTACGGATGAACACATCCAATTAGGCGCTAATCTTTTTGAGTGACTTATGTATTTTACGGTCTATAAGGGTTGTATGGAAAATTAGACATGTTTATTTGTTCATACATTTTTGGTGATGACTATACCACTACAGACATAAATCAACTGTCAAGATGAAGTATGCGTTCTTGGGCAAAAGCTTGCGCACGCGTAATCGACTTTAGTCTATCTTCCGCAAAACTATTTTTAATATTTTACGAGGAAATACGAGAAACGAAGATTTACATGCTAATGGCACTAAAACTCTCGCTATGTTATACAAAAAATAAAACAAATAAAATAAAAAACAATATCTTCCAACCTGTCCTCAGAAAACGCATGGTATAGAGTGTCAAAGTCTTCAGAAACGTGTATCCGACCGAGTAATATTCCTGCAGCGTTACCGAGGAAGGGCACCGGCTTGAAGTGGCTCACACTGGTCTCATCAAACCTGGAGTACACTTTCCTTAGATATTGGACGACCACCAGTAGCAGGATCGCCAACCATATGAGAGTGAACATGTTCTGAAAAGAATTCATAAACTGTCAGGATGGCCTTCCTTTGATTCATCATATATCATCTCACTCGTCATCGACTTAGGAACCTCTACGAAAAGCGTCTATTCTTTCTTCAAGGCCGACACGCACTGTTGTTTCATCGTAGTTATTGACCGTCATTAGATTACAAAGAGGTTTTGTCTCAGTTAAGGATTCACGTTGATGGATAAGTCTACTCACTAATAAAATTAATTCCAGGATAAAGAAATGTGGTCTTACACAAATTCCGGGTTGCCAGGAAGTTCCGTGAACATGAAGCTATATTAAACAAACATTTTATATACACAAGTTTTATACAAAGTACAACCCGCACTATTCCCTTTTTAAATGTGAATTTCCTAAAATCCTTCCTTAGCTCCTCCTTTCTTAACTTAGGGGACCCCCTACATGATACAAACAATCATCTGACCACATTTAATGCTAGCTTAAGTAATATTTGAGATTTCGTGATTAATCAGTGAGTGAGTGAGTTGTATATCGCTTTTATATCTTCTAATATATAAAATTCTCGTGTCACAATGTTCGTTCCCATACTCCTCCGAAACGGCTGGGCCGATTTGTATGAAATTTTGTGTGCATATTGGGTAGGTCTGAGAATCGACCAACATCTATTTTTCATCCCCCTAAATGTTAAGGGTGGTCCACCCCTAATTTTATTTTTTTATTTTTTTGTCAAAATTTTTTGTTTATATTTTTTTATGATACAGCATTAAAAAATACATACAACCCTAGATTTTCAACCCTCTACGATCAACCCCTATTTTTTAATAGAGATAATAGTATTTTTGTCAAGCGCGTTTCTCACACCGATCGCGATGACGGGACTCGCTTGATGCGACTAGACTACTTTAATCCTGGAAATAGGCATTCACGCGGGCGGAGCCGCGGGCAACAGCTAGTCTTATATATAAAATTCTCGTGTCACAATGTTCGTTCCCATACTTCTCCGAAACGGCTGCACCGATTTATATAAAATTTTATATCCATATTCAGTAGGTCTGAGAATCGGTTACTATCAATTTTTCATCCCCCTAAATGTTAAGGGTGGTCCACCCCAAAAAAAATTATTTTATTTTTAGACAATTTTTTGTTTTTATTTTTTTAGATACAGCATTAAAAAATACATACAACCCTAAATTTTCAACCCTCTAATAATCAACCCCTATTTTTTAATAGCGACATTAGTATTTTTGTCAAGCGCGTTTCTCACCGGGACTCGCTTGATGCGCCCACTAGGCTACTTTAATCCTGGAAATAGGCATTCACGCGGGTGGAGCCGCGGTCAAAAGCTAGTATATATATAAAACGATAGATTCGTACATTTTAAGTTCATAAGTTGACGATCTCATCATGAATGATAAGATCACCCACCATTTGTACAGTTCGACAATACTTTCGAGTATCCACGATGTGTTTAACGAGTGGCGGCCTCCGTGGCGTTACGGGTATGTAGGCGGCTGCGAAGCGAGAGGCCGTGGGTTCGATTCCCGCACCACGATAAATGTTTGTCTGATATTTGTTTCGGGTCTGGGTGTTGTGGGAGCTCAATTCCTTCGTAGTTCCTGATACCCACGATACAGGTTGACCTAGTGTGGTGTTGGAACTATGTGTGTGACTGTTAGGTGTATTTATTTATTTATGTGCCTACTTGCTCGACCAATAGTAATAAACCTATTTCTTTATATTGGAACAAGCATTGAGCATCAGTCGTCAGCTGTTTTTATTTTTTATTAGCTTGAATGACGAGACGAGCAGGTCGCTCGCCTGATGCTAAGCGCCACGCCTGCTCATAAACAGAAGCAACGCAACACATCACTGTAAATAACAAAGCACTGCATGACAGGTGTTAAGTCTTATAATGCCCAGTAATTTAATTGGCTTCATTTTCCGTTCAAACCGGAACACAACAGTGCTTACACACTCTTGCTTGGCGGCAGAAATAGACAAAGCGGTGGTACCAACCCAGCCGGTCTCTCGCATACGAGGAACCAATCACCTGTTATGACACACATTGACGGATCGGTAATCGGGATTTCATTCAGGGAAGTCCAAAGTTTAACGAAGTTAGCCGACGGCACCTCTGAGTATTGTCAAACTTTACCTTTGTTTTTTTATTTCTTATTTTATGTCTTGGGGTGACGTCGTCTAGTACGAGTACCATGAAGTACTTTATGATTCGTTAACGCTAGTAGCCATGACTGTTATGTATTTGTTACATTTTAAAGGTAATTTCACGTCTTAAAGATAATTCTTTACAAAGTCTAAGTAGGTGTTACTAAAGTCGGTGTAATAATACGAGTAATACGAGTGGTAGAGCCACGCTGTAGACAATTTTATCTACAGCGTGAATGGGCCGGCTCGTCCGGGTCGTTACCACTGTCTCACAGAAAACCGGCGTAAAGTAGCAGCTTGCTGCTGCGTTTCATACGGTGAGTGAGATATCCGGAGGCCCAAATCCCCCTCCCCTTCCCAATCCCTTAGTATCCCTTTCCTTTAAGGTCGGCAACGCGCCCATAATTCTTTTGTATTGTGGGCGTACATGGGCGGTGGAGATCGCTTACCATCAGGTGACCCAATGCTCGTTTGCCGGCCTATACTATATAAAAAAAAAAAAAAAAAAAGTTATATGCATTATCTTTTTTTTTCTACCTGGTGTTAGGGGATAATTAGCCGTGGCTAGTGCCAGGCTCCGCCTTTCCACTAAGACGCCTCCTCTTCGCCCGATCTTGAGCATTTTCGTCAGTAAGACCAAACTAATGCCTATGGTCCATATCGACCCATAAAAAGGAAGCAAAAACAAAGTTATAGTAATACTTAACAATTCTGGACTATTCCATAAGAAAAATATTGTAAAATTTATAGTTGACCAGTGTATTCTGATGATGCTATGTATGTTAAGTATACATTAGTTGATATGATTTCTATATATAAGTTTCTTTATTTTGTTCTGACTTGTCATAAGCGCTATTTTAATTGCCTACATGATTAATAAAACTATATCATTTCATACGTCAATATATATATTATATTATACCATATCTCCCTCTAATACGTCAAGCTAGCGAGTTTTGGGCCGTCCGCGGGATGATACTCCTGGTACCTACTTTCTGGCACAGTCACTTGCGACCGACGTAGGAGTACGTCGGTGGTTTCCTCAAAAATATACATTATACAGCAAGTATTTTACAAGGTCCCTCGTATGCGAGAGGCTATTTGATACCACCGCTATCTATTTCTGCCGCCAAGCAGCAGTGTAAGCACTGCTGTGTTGCAGTTTGAAGGATATTGAAGCCATTGAAATAACTGGGTGTTAATGAGAAGAAGAATGAAGATTCAGAGAAGTCTTTTCGTAGGCGGTAAAAAATCACCGGCACCAGTACCGATGCCAAAGAGACCTCTAAATATCTTTTCTCATGATTTAAGAAATTATTGTTATACTAGCTTATGCTCGCGGCTCCACCCGCGTGAATGTCCTTTTCCAGGATAAAAAGTTGCTTATGTAATGCTCTACCTATATAGATACTTCACTAACTCACAAACATCCATACTTTCACATTTATAATAGTTGGAGAATTATTAAATTTTAATGTCGATTTTTAAGTTTGAGTTAAAATTATTATGAACTGTTTCTCGTGAATAATAACAGTTTTCTAGGCCAATGTTAAACTATATGATATATTTTTTTTATAGTATAGGCCGGCAAACGAGCAAGTGGGTCATCTGATGGTAAGTGATCTCTACCGCCCATGTACGCCCACAATACCAAAAGAGTTATGGGCGCGTTGCCGACCTTAAAGGAAAGGGATAATTAAGGGATTGGGAAGGAGAGGGGGATTTGGGCATCCAGCAAGCTGCTACTTTACGTCGGTTTTCTGTGAGACAGTGGTAACGACCCGAACGAGCCGGCCCCTTCATGCTGTAGACAATAGTCTCTACAGCGTGGCTCTACCACTCAAAAAATGGGTGGTTTTGCACCCACGATAATTCTATAAATTATCATATATTATAAATTATATTTTACTAAATCGTATACAGAGGGGTTGACGTCAGGAAGACGGCAGGTCGTAAACACTACAAGCCAATTTTTACCCTGCTGCCAACTACAACTTTACTGTTTTTCGCGCGTTTTTTTTAATGAAAGAAGAGGCAACGGAGCTAGCGGGTCACCTGATGGTGAGTGATCACCGCCGCCCATGGGCACGGTCAATACCAGAGGAATATCTTGTATGTATGTCTATTTGTATATTTTTTTATTACTTCATATCTTCCAAACGGCTGGACGGATTTCGATAGTTAATGTGTCGTTATATTTGTCTTAAAAACTCGTGTTGTAGAAAAAACAAAATGGCAGATTTTACGCGCGAAATTGTAATACGTTAATTAAAAAAAAAACCAAACCTATCGAATAGGGCAATGGTCGGCAACCTTTTCATCCAAAACAGCCAAATACCGACAATACACAATTATAATTCATTCAAAGAGCATTTTTTTTTATCTTAAGCTTTGCTTTAGTAGGAGACATTATTACGGAAATAATTACAGTTAAAAGTACACGCTTGAGCTTGCCTTTGTCAAATAAGTCTTAGTTTAAGTAACAGTATATTATATGAAATTTGGTATCATACATAAAAAAATAATATTTATTTAAAAATATAACTAGTTAAATAATATAAAAGGATTCTTAAAAACCGACTTCAAAAAATACACTGAAAAGTCAAAAATAACAATTTCTATAGGTCTCTTTGGATTGGTGCCTGTGTCGCTGCCGGTCAAATTAAATTGCAGCGACTTAATATTTGTTTTACTTATATTATTTTTAAATTTTTAATGGCATGCAAATTCTAATACAATGACACAATGGCGATAACTATACTGTTATCCGTTGAGAAATTTCATTTTTTTACTCTGTAGTCCGTCATAAGATCTTAATCAAATTTATATGGAACCACATCGCAGCTAAACTCTATCGAATGTTTTTTTCCAATAAAATCGGGCCACGATTGGCGGAGAAATGGATGTAGAAAGAAGAAGAAAGAAAGAAAAACTATTTATTTGTACAGCCGCCAACGCGCTTATGAGTGTATCGCTACATTCATACACTACAATTAACATAAAAAAAAATAAGAAATAATATAAAAAAGTACAATTGCGCGCCGCAGCTGTGACAGGTAGGTGAACACTCAGCATGTTGCTGTGCTGTGCTGTGGCGCGTACCACAACACAGCGCTGATTTTCAGTGGTCACCTTGTGTGACGTACGGACGCGGACGCCAGTCACCCGATATAATTAATTGACACACTACTACGTGACGAAAGAAGAAAATAACTAAAGAATTATTGTACATAATACTTAAATAAACCACCCATACAATATGTATACTACAATATGTTTACATATAAATTCATACATCTAATAACATTCTTACAAGTACATATGACGGGTGCTTTGATTTACGGCCTCTGGCGGACTGTGTTTAAAACGCTCTACCGGAACGTGCACCGGATGTCGCCACTACCCCCACTTCAATGAGTATTTCTGAATAAAAGGAGCCACTGCGTTGGCGCTGAACGCATTCACCGTCATTCCGTCCTCGCCGAAGAGGACCTCGCCGCGCTCCCCGAAGCACCCCCGACCCTTCGACCGGCCCGCGTGCCGATGAAGTACGATAAATTAGATTATAAGTAGTTTATAATAATCCCCTAAACCACCAATCGCAAATGTCTTTGCCCTCTCCCAGTGGCCGTCCTGAGCCGAGGTCCGTATCCCCCATTAGGGGCGATGCCCTCAGCGAAGGTCACTTAAATTTTAGGGCTGGAGTGCCTACAAGCATTCGCCCGAAAGTCCGGTGTCGCTGACCAAAGCCGACCCATGTGTCAGGCTATCAGCAAGCGTCCATACCAAAACAAAAGAAAAAGTGAACGCATTTCTTACGATTGCGTCTTGTTGCACGGACAGCTATCTGACTCAGCGACCTACCACTGCTTGCCCTTGCAGCCATTGTGATTTATGATTTATATTAAATTATATTAAGGACGTGGGTCGCACGTCTTGATTTAAATAAATTATATCAGTAGGCTGCAAGTAAGAAGAGATGTTTCGCTAATTAAATATGTGTGGAAGGTACTCCGTGGGTGGATCCATCAACCAGAAGGCCAATTCTCGTAATTTTAAATGTTCAAAATATCATTCCGATCTAGTCTCAGCGTCAAGAAAGTTGCAAATGGCATTCTCTTAAACAATAATCAACGTCAAATGTGAATATAGATCGTAATAAGATTGAATATAGAATAAAAGTTGTCTGAAGCCAAAACGGTATAATGCTACTGCTAATGCTAGGTGCATTTGACGTTGATTATTTGTTTAAGAGAATGCCATTTGCAACTTTCTTGACGCTGAGACTAGATCGGAATGATATTTTGAACATTGAAAATTACGATAATTGGCCTTCAGACGTGCTCATAACACTGAAGCTCCGCGCACCCAATGGATAAGTTTTTATGCGTCACCATCCCCCATTACTCCTCGTGCCCGTTGTTAGGACTAACTTGTCTAAGTACGCGCCACTAACACGTGCTATTCGATTTTTAAATGACATATCTCAGGATATTGATATATTTTATTGTAGCCAGCCGAAATTCATTGAAGCAGCATACAAATGTGTAGAACATTTTTTTTTTTTTTTTTACTAGCCCTTTATTATATACGTCCCACTGCTGGGCACGGGCCTCCTCTACTGAATGAGAGGGGTTAGGCCTTAGTCTACCACACTGGCTTAATGTGGATTGGCAGACTTCACATACCTTCGAAATTCATATGAAGAACTTCTCAGGTATGCAGGTTTCCTCACGATGTTTTTCCTTCACCGTTAAAGCACGTGATAATTGACAATTAATATACACATAACTTAGAAAAGTCAGAGGTGTATGCACTTGGGGCTGGTTGCGAACTTGCGACTTTCGTCTCGACAGTCCGTACCACTCCCCGCTGAGCTATCACTGCTGCTAGAACAATGTTAAGATTAAATTTATTAGTTATAACATAGCCTTGGTTTCAAACTGTAATGATGTTATAATTTGGTCTAAATAAATAAATCAATATTTCTGTTTAAATTAGCTACCGTCATATTGTCACATTTATAAAAATGATTTATCACCCAGTACCGTATTTTCCTTCTGATGTCACAGGCCAATCGCAACTAACAAAACTTAGAAACCAACTTCAAAATAAAAACACTGAAAAGTCAAAAATAACAATATTTATTGGTATCTTTAGAGTCGGTGCCTGTGTCGCTGCCGATCAAATAAAATTTCACCGATTCCAAAGAGACCAATAAAAATTGTTATTTTTGACTTGGTTTTATTTTGAAGTCGGTTTCTAAGTTTTGTTAAAATTTATTTTATTTTTAATTTTTTTCTGTAATAGCAATCGCATGTAAATTCCAACACAATAACGCAATCGCGACGAGTGTAGTGTTGTTCGTTGAGGATTTTCTTTTTACTCCGTATTCGGTCATTAGATCTTAACCAAATTTATATGTGAGCACACCGCAGTTAAACTCTATGGAATTTAATTTTTGGTCCACTATTGGCGGAGAAATCGATGTACATACATATAAAAGCAAAAACAAAATTTACTCCTAACTAACAAAGAGTTGTACTTTCCAACATCAGCTCATCTGAATAACACAAAGGAACATATGTAGCGGTATATACGAGCCTATAATATTAAAAAAAATATCCACTAACTCCTAATAGTAAGATTTTAGAAAAAAATACGCACTCGTAACCCTAAGATCAGCTGTATTCATTTAGGGTCAAGAAAATCAAGATCTACACATTTACCGGACATTCAGACAGGCGGCAGCCGACAAACGGCTTAGCGGTAAAGCAAAACGTTGTCAAAGAGTTCGCCGATACGAGTGAATATGTAATAAAAGAAAAAGAGACGACAATTCTTTTATTAAAGTTACTGTTCTTTAAACAGCAATATCTCTGTAAATATGGGGTATTTGGAAAAAAATGTAAGAATAAATGTTGTTCACAATTACGGGTACTTTTATGGATTTCCAGCTTCCTACACCCTTTATGGTGTTTTTTTAGAAGTATTAATGTAACAATCAATTTTACCAAATAAAACCAATGTTACTTTATATGCATGTTGTGTCACCTTAAAATTTTGTGCATTTGAATTTATGATATGGTGTTTTTTTGTTTTATATGACATATAATATATATAGTCCCTTAGCTCTTTATTTTAATGTCAAATATTTATTTAATTTTAGCTAATAAAACCGATGTTACTTTATATGCATGTTGTGTCACCTTAAAATGTTGTGCATTTGAATATATGATATAGTGTTTTTTTAGAAGTATTAAGTAACAATCAATTTTAGCAAATAAAGCCAATGTTACTTTATATGCATGTTGTGTCACCTTAAAATTTTGTGCATTTGAATTTATGATATGGTGTTTTTTTAGAAGTATTAATGTAACAATCAATTTTACCAAATAAAACCAATGTTACTTTATATGCATGTTGTGTCACCTTAAAATTTTGTGCATTTGAATTTATGATATGGTGTTTTTTTGTTTTATATGACATATAATATATATAGCCCCTTAGCTCTTTATTTTAATGTCAAATATTTATTTAATTTTAGCTAATAAAACCGATGTTACTTTATATGCATGTTGTGTCACCTTAAAATGTTGTGCATTTGAATATATGATATAGTGTTTTTTTAGAAGTATTAAGTAACAATCAATTTTAGCAAATAAAGCCAATGTTACTTTATATGCATGTTGTGTCACCTTAAAATTTTGTGCATTTGAATTTATGATATGGTGTTTTTTTAGAAGTATTAATGTAACAATCAATTTTACCAAATAAAACCAATGTTACTTTATATGCATGTTGTGTCACCTTAAAATTTTGTGCATTTGAATTTATGATATGGTGTTTTTTTTTGTTTTATATGACATATAATATATATAGCCCCTTAGCTCTTTATTTTAATGTCAAATATTTATTTAATTTTAGCTAATAAAACCGATGTTACTTTATATGCATGTTGTGTCACCTTAAAATTTTGTGCATTTGAATTTATGATATGGTGTTTTTTTAGAAGTATTAATGTAACAATCAATTTTACCAAATAAAACCAATGTTACTTTATATGCATGTTGTGTCACCTTAAAATTTTGTGCATTTGAATTTATGATATGGTGTTTTTTTGTTTTATATGACATATAATATATATAGCCCCTTAGCTCTTTATTTTAATGTCAAATATTTATTTAATTTTAGCTAATAAAACCGATGTTACTTTATATGCATGTTGTGTCACCTTAAAATGTTGTGCATTTGAATATATGATATAGTGTTTTTTTAGAAGCATTAATGTAACAATCAATTTTAGCAAATAAAACCAATGTTACTTTATATGCATGTTGTGTCACCTTAAAATTTTGTGCATTTGAATTTATGATATGGTGTTTTTTTAGAAGTATTAATGTAACAATCAATTTTACCAAATAAAACCAATGTTACTTTATATGCATGTTGTGTCACCTTAAAATTTTGTGCATTTGAATTTATGATATGGTGTTTTTTTTTGTTTTATATGACATATAATATATATAGCCCCTTAGCTCTTTATTTTAATGTCAAATATTTATTTAATTTTAGCTAATAAAACCGATGTTACTTTATATGCATGTTGTGTCACCTTAAAATTTTGTGCATTTGAATTTATGATATGGTGTTTTTTTAGAAGTATTAATGTAACAATCAATTTTACCAAATAAAACCAATGTTACTTTATATGCATGTTGTGTCACCTTAAAATTTTGTGCATTTGAATTTATGATATGGTGTTTTTTTGTTTTATATGACATATAATATATATAGCCCCTTAGCTCTTTATTTTAATGTCAAATATTTATTTAATTTTAGCTAATAAAACCGATGTTACTTTATATGCATGTTGTGTCACCTTAAAATGTTGTGCATTTGAATATATGATATAGTGTTTTTTTAGAAGCATTAATGTAACAATCAATTTTAGCAAATAAAACCAATGTTACTTTATATGCATGTTGTGTCACCTTAAAATTTTGTGCATTTGAATTTATGATATGGTGTTTTTTTAGAAGCATTAATGTAACAATCAATTTTAGCAAATAAAACCAATGTTACTTTATATGCATGTTGTGTTACCTTAAAATTTTGTGCATTTGAATTTATGATATGGTGTTTTTTTAGAAGTATTAATGTAACAATCAATTTTACCAAATAAAACCAATGTTACTTTATATGCATGTTGTGTCACCTTAAAATTTTGTGCATTTGAATTTATGATATGGTGTTTTTTTTTGTTTTATATGACATATAATATATATAGCCCCTTAGCTCTTTATTTTAATGTCAAATATTTATTTAATTTTAGCTAATAAAACCGATGTTACTTTATATGCATGTTGTGTCACCTTAAAATGTTGTGCATTTGAATATATGATATAGTGTTTTTTTAGAAGCATTAATGTAACAATCAATTTTAGCAAATAAAACCAATGTTACTTTATATGCATGTTGTGTCACCTTAAAATTTTGTGCATTTGAATTTATGATATGGTGTTTTTTTAGAAGTATTAATGTAACAATCAATTATACCAAATAAAACAAATGTTACTTTATATGCATGTTGTGTCACCTTAAAATTTTGTGCATTTGAATTTATGATATGGTGTTTTTTTGTTTTATATGACATATAATATATATAGTCCCTTAGCTCTTTATTTTAATGTCAAATATTTATTTAATTTTAGCTAATAAAACCGATGTTACTTTATATGCATGTTGTGCCACCTTAAAATGTTATGCATTTGAATATATGATATACTGTTTTTTTAGAAGTATTAATGTAACAATCAATTTTAGCAAATAAAACCAATGTTACTTTATATGCATGTTGTGTCACCTTAAAATTTTGTGCATTTGAATTTATGATATAGTGTTTTTTTAGAAGTATTAATGTAACAATCAATTTTAGCAAATAAAACCAATGTTACTTTATATGCATGTTGTGTCACCTTAAAATGTTGTGCATTTGAATTTATGATATAGTGTTTTTTTAGAAGTATTAATGTAACAATCAATTTTAGCAAATAAAACCAATGTTACTTTATATGCATGTTGTGTCACCTTAAAATTTTGTGCATTTGAATTTATGATATGGTGTTTTTTTTAAGTAAGTATTAATGTAACAACTACTGGTTGTCCAAATAAATAAATAAATCTATTAAAAAACATGTTCCGCCGATCCCACTGTCAGTGACATAGGGGCAGGTGGGAGGAAGGATATATTACTAAGTGTTCCCTCATATTGGTACGAATACGATGGATATTAAGGTCAGTCAAATTACAGAGAAATATGAGACAACATTTTATGTTTCGATGTGACAAGCGCCAGTCTAAGGCCAAGCAGTGCTTTGTAGTTCCAGGTTGTGTGTGGTGTTGCTTCTATTTATGGACAAGCGTAGCACTTACCATCAAACGATGGACCGCTCGTTTCGTTTTTAAAGGTAATAAAAAAATACTTACAGCAGTTCTGCCAAATATATATGTGCCTATGAAGGTGCTTACTCACTGGACACTACCTTCACAATATCAGCATATGATAACTACCTTCACAATATCAGCATATGATATTATGTTAGAATAATATATACTCGTACATCCTTATCTAAAAATCTTATCATTGTACTCATACTTTACTCGCGGCTTTGTCTGTGTGAAATTTAGCTCGAAAGATTCAAACAAGATTATTATCATTTTACTCCCAGCAAAATGTAGGGTGTTATGAGTTCGATCCCTTTGTTTGTATTTGTGTATCTAAACAGATACCCAGATAGACAAATTGAACAATTAAGGTCGGTTCAACCGGGTCGGTACCACTGTCTCACAAAAATGCGACGTAACGTAGCGACTTGCTGCTGCGTTTCGTACGGTAAGTAAAATATCCAAACCGCCATCCTAATCCCTTAATTATACCTTTCCCCTTAATTTTGAAACTATAATTATTTTATTGTTTGTTAACCATATTTCGATTGATTACCTCTGCAATGCGATGTCTCGGAGCCAGAGCGAGATAGTAAGTTGCGGCGTCTACGTGCATCAAACACGCCGCGCCGCGTGTGCACCCGGTTTCGTCAATACCTAACATCATTTAGCTGTTCATCAGTTTTCAGATGAAAATAATATAACGTTTATGAAATATGTTAATTTTTCTAAACTTCCTGTGTAAGGATAATATCTCGGTTCTGTTTATTATTTTTTAATTTAACTGTTTTTATTAAGCTGTCTATAATTATGTCTATCTTCACGACCTAGAAAGGGCCAACAGGGTTTTTGTTACATAGTGTATATCATCGCTTTATATATACTTGTTTTTGCTCGTAGCTCTGCCCATGTGTATATCTTTACCCGGAATAAAAACTTTTCTATTACCTAATTCAAGTCATGGTCTGCCTTTATATCAAATTTCATCCAAATCCGTTGAGCTATTAAAGGCAGGCATGGCGCAAGCTTATTCTATTCAGCCGAAATTCAGTTGTATAAATAAACCACAATACAATTTACAAAAAAATATTAAGCAAATGTACCGACACTTTTAATTTACTTTTATTATGGTTTTGATTTTTCCAACAACACTGGACATTAATAAACTGATATATCTAATATTTGTCATATCTCAGGATTCTTAATCCTACAGATAACGCTGTGCGTATTGCGAACATCAAAAATACATACATACATACACACTCACGCCTATAATCCCCGAAAGGGTAGGCAGAGGTGCAACCAATACACCCACATTTCGACGACCTTCTTTCCGTCCCATGATGTGTAAAGGGGTGGGCCTATCGCCATACCGGACATAATTCCAGACTCCGGGCTGATACTAAGCATTTCGTGATATAAATATCCAGTATTACTTTTACCCGATCCGGGGATTGAACCTCAGTATAGCAGCTGCAGTACGGCTGCTGTCCTGAGGTAAAACTGAATTGTAATTCCACGTTTTGAGGTCCGCAACCAAGATAAGAAGACCGCGACGTGTTTTTTTTATAGCATAGGCCGGCAAACGAGCCAGTGGGTCACCTGATGGTAAGTCATCTCCGCCCATGTACGCCCACAATACCAAAAGAATCATGGGCGCATTGCCAACTTTAAAGATAAGGGATAACTAAGGGATTGGGAACGGGAGGAGATTTGGGATTCCAAATATCCCAGCTTTACGCCAGTTTCCTGTGAGACAGTGGTAACAACCCAGACAAGCCGGCCCATTCATGCTGTAGATAAAACTGTCTACAGAGTGGCTCTTCCGCTCACGTGACGCGGGACTGGCGATAACCATAAGTACCTTTTGTATGAAATTGTAGGGAAACGGTAGCGCGTTGCTGTGTCCTTATCTCGGTCGCATTCTGCAAAACTTTTTTTTTATGGAATAGGCCGGCAAACGAACAAGTCGGTCACCTGATGGTATGTGATCTCCATCGCCCATGTACGCCCACAATACCAAAAGAATCATGGCTGCGTTGCCGACCTTAAAGGAAAGGGATAATAGGGTAGTTGACTAGATTTTTTTATTATTTAAATCAATAAGTTATGTTACTCAAATCTATCGCAGAAAGAATTTTATAAATCGGACCAAAAATAAATAAGATAGAAGCCATTCAAATCCTGTAGAAGGGGTTAATGTCAAATGACAGGCGATGCAACCTTTGACGTCACTGTGTAAAATGTTCATTATAGTGCACGCGTGCAAGCGAGATAGTGAGATATCCCTACTACGCACCCACTTTTCCTCATACCAACATTTAAAGTCATAACTGCGGGCACATTTCTGAACCAATTTTGATTGTGTTTTAATAAAAGGGTTTCTTTTACGTATCATTTTCTGTTGCTTATAAAATAATGTATAAAATTCAATATAGGAAACTACCCTATTAAGGACTGCCTCGGTGGCGCAGTTGTAATGCGTACGCGTTACGATTGAGGCCAACGCTGAGGTTTCGGGTTCGATCCCCGGGTCGGGTAAAGTTGTATTGGGTTTTTCTATTACCAAAATACTCAGTACTAGTCCGGAGTCTGGAATTTGTGCCCGGCATGGCAATAGGCTCGCCCCCTATCACATAAAGGACGGAGATACGCTCGGCGAAATGTGGGTGTACTGGTTACACCTCTGCCTACCCCTTCGGGATTACAGGCGTGAGTCTATGTATGTATGTATGTATAATTAAGGAATTGGGAAGGGGAAGGGGTTTGGGCCTCCGGATATCTCACTCACCGTACGAAACGCAGCAGCAAGATGCTACTTTACGCCGGTTTTCTGTGAGACAGTGGTAGTGACGGACGAGCCGGCCCATACATGCTGTAAACAAAAGTGTCTACAGCGTGGCTCTACCACTCAAAAAAAATAAACCATCTAACACTTAAAACAAACTTACCTATTTATTTACTTAGAACATGTTATGACGTGCGCGACCGATTTATAAGGTACCAATTTATTGCGACCAATACAAGGCATCATGACGAAGTTGTCGCTATCACCTGTCTCGTCGTCTCCTGTCTTAGTCGCATGAGGGCTGAGGATGCATCGGGTGGGCGTAGTTACATCCCGAGCATAATTAGTTTTTCAATAAATATATATGTATGTAAGTAGGTGTATATATTACTATATTTGTATGTGCTTAACTGTTTTATGTGTTCATGTGTCCTTTAGGTAATTGCCAAATAAAGTTATTTTCTTTCTTCTTCTTCTTTCATACATCAATACAGGTGTTTAATAATTATAATCTGGGGACAAAGCGCCCTGACACGAAACAAATATTTGTGGATCACACAAACATTTTTTCTCGGTGCGGAAATCGAATCCGCGGCCTCGCGCTTCACAGCCAACTACTCGCCCACTGCGCCACGGAGGCTGTCGTTGACTCCAGACTTAACTAAATAAATAACTAAACTAAATTTGTTTTCATCAGCCCAAACATATTTATTGACTGTGACGCAAACTCTGGATTAAAAAATGGTAAAGGTAAAAAATTGGGGAGACGCACCGTCGGAGATTACTACGGGATTGCCTGCGCGTCATTTATCAACTTCATCTCACGCTCGGTGCTGGGAATTGTCTCTGACGCAATTTAAGAGCCAAGAGCGGGAAAAAATGCTGTTGCGGCTTGGTGCTTGCTTATTGCTGTAGAAGGATTCTTTACCATTGGACTTGTGAAATAAAAACTTCAAATTCTCGTGGAACAAAATTTACTGAGTTTATTAACCTCAACGTTGTGATCGAATGTAAAAAGTAACGCACATATATAAAATTTAACCAATCACGGAGAAGCACAAGCAGTACCTCAGCTCTGGTTCATTAATTGAGCGATAGATGTCACCTATAGTTTTAAATTTTTAACTGAACAACGTTTCCATATCCTACTATTATTACAAACGCGAACGTTTCGATTTTTGGTAATAAATCATGCCACAACGGCTAAACGAGTTTGGATGAAATTTAGCAGGTAGACCATGACCTAGACTAGAACATAGGCTACTTTTTCATCTTTGCCAATCTTTACCCTCTTCTATGAGAAATTAATCGTATAACTCTATCCAATTGGACCCCAAGGCTTTCCAGAGACACGGAGACAAAAATAAGTAGATGTTCCGGCGCACCTGACGAGGGTGGAAGCCTGACACATAAAAAACTATTTTAATTCGATCCCCGGCCCTCTCCGTTCCTCATTGAACCACGGTTTAAACTTAATTGACTTTGTTCAAGAATAATCTTTTTTTCTGTTGCTGCTGTGAAAAATTATATAATTAAGTAACTAATTTTTGGGCCGTTTTTTGTAGTTCTTTTATTTTTTCATTAAGGGCCAATTTTCAATCTCTAAGTAAACCCTACTATTATTATAAATGTTTACAATATTTTTCAGTTACAGTTTATAATATTTGTACTACGATAATACAATTAATTTGGAATATTGTTCGAACAGCTTAATTTATGCTAATGAGTAACATTGTAAAGTAAAATGTTTAATTTAATATAATATAATGATTATTGCGCATGATCCTCATGAGTACGATGAATAAATTGATACTGCGAAGATGACTATGAAATGAGATTACTCGTAGATATAACAAGCAAAACAGTCTGAGCAGACCAGTCCGTAAAAGCTTGATAGGTACTATGACGTAGGTTTGACGCCCATGGGATCTCCTAAAATCAATATAATAAAATTATCTGGTAATAGTTTTAAAAAATTACTTAGAATAAAAATTAAAGTCTGATGATATTCTGATATTCTCCGGTATTTGTTTTGTGTTGTTTAGTTAAAATTAAGTTAGTTTAATTTAGATTATTTTTATTTTTTTTATTAGTAATATGTGTTATTTATCTAAATAATCGCAGCGCTTGTTCACTTTGTTCATAAAATATGTATTACTTTACAGTGGAAACTTTGTTGTATCGTGTAAAATTTAGTTTTTATAATTTTGTAACTGATATTGTTCTGTGTGTTTCCTTTTAATATCAATACATAAATAAATAAATACTAACTGTACCTACTATAAGTCCCAACTGGGTCTCGAACCCGTTTCACAGTCCAATTATGCGGCCACTAGAATAAAGATGCAAGTCCTGTAATAATTTGTACCGCAATTATTTTAAGTGTGTTTTTGCGGTGTAATTAACTGTAGGATATTGTTTTACAACCAAAGTAGCAATTCTAGGAATGAAAATAGAGTGAACTATGTTACTATAAAAAGGAAAAAGAACTTTGGGATTATTATGTAATATACACATACATACGTACTCACGCCTGTAATCCCCGAAGGGCTAGGCAGAGGTGTAACCAGTACACCCACATTTCACCGAGCGTATCTCCGTCCCACGATATGATAGGGGGCGAGCCTATCGCTATACCGGGCACAAATTCCAGACTCCGGGCTGATACAGAGCATTTCGTAATAGAAAATCCCAATACCACTTTACCCGACCTGGGGATCGAACCAGACCTCAGGGTTAGCCTCAATCATAACGCGTACACATTGCAAATGCGCCACCGAGGCAGTATTATGTAATATAACTAACCAAAATAAACAGATGGTCTTATTCATAATAACTTATCGGAGACTTTTAAGGCCGTTTAAGATGATTGTTAAGAAATGTTATTCATAATTGTTGAAAAACGCTCATTAACTCTCCTATAAAATTAAACCTATTTTAAACGTTGGATAGTGAAAATCATGGCCGGTTTTGGTCAGCTGTTTTATATTTGACATTTGTTTTTCTACTGACCTCTTAGACCTTATAGAAATTACGTATTTTTTTAAATTTTAATTCTTTCCCTTAGATTATATTCTTTCCTTTCTTTTTATAATGACTTCGCACTATTATACATTTCGCCAATAAAAAGTATATTATATAATTTCAATTCTTCATAAGAACGATGAAAACGTGGCCGATTTCAAGGTCTTGTTGGAGTTTGTTTTCTTCTTAATAATATGTAGACAACTTTTCATTTATGTTATTCAATTTCAATTAAAATTATCAGAAGAATGTCTCAAATACATTTCCTAGCGCTCTTGATTTTTCCAATACTTACTTATTCCAGCATAATCCAGTAAAAAAACTCAGTCGTCTGTAACGCACTTCATAGTATTGGTGTCGTGTCGTGTAGTGGCTGTCGATGCAGTCGTTAGTAACAAATCCTAACGAGATGTAACGAGAGGACTGTGTACCGTCGGCAAATAAATTAACTTTTTTGAAGTGAAAACTTCTTTAGCATCGTTGTGATTTAAAGTCGATGAAACGAAAAAGTAAAACGAAAAAGAGACAGACACACAAATTCATAAGATTTAACGTGGGAGAAAATGAGATAGGAAGCATCATAAAGTTATCGCGCATGCGTGTTGTGCGCGATTGCGTAGTACAAAGCTTGAGAAAAGGCATCACAACAACCATGGTGTTTTGTATTACGTGTACGCAGTAAAAAGAGACCGACACATAAATTCATAAGATTTAACGTGGGATAAAATGAGAGAGGAAGTATTATACAGTTGTGCGCGCATGCGTAGTACAAAGCTTGAGAAAAGGCATCACAACAACCGTGGTGTTTTGTATACGTGTACGTATTATACCTTTGTAGAGATTTTTTACCATTTTTATAATAACATTCTTCATTGTATAATTTACCGAAAATCTAAGCTCTGAGTCTAAATAAATCTATGTAATATATACGAATAAAATAATTATCAAACTTTGTATCACTATGATCATTACTAAAACCTACAATTATCCTCTTCCCGAAATTTTACATTCGTCTCATTATCTTGAAGCCAACATTTTTGAAGGTTTCACTTCTACCACGTGTGAATTGGACACACAATTGTTTTTTTTTTGTTTGTTTTTTTATTAGCTTTAAATGACAAGATGAACATGTCGCTCACCTGATGGTAAGCATCACGCCTGGCCATAAATAGAACAGCACCAACCAAAACTTCGAGTTATTAAGTACTGCATGACACTGAACTGGGCTCGTCACCCTGAGACATAAGGTGTCAGGTCTCATAATGTCCAGTAATTTCACTGGTTTCAATGTCCTTCAAACCAGAACATAACAATGTTTACACACTGTGCTGCTTGACGGCAGAAATAGACAAAGCGGTGGTACCTACCCATACGGCCTCGCGCATACGAGAGACCTATCACCTATTCTCTCATTTGCAGACGGCTGACGCTTATATCCTGGAAGACGTAGGCAGAGGTGCAAATAGTTCTGCACCCATGGTTTGTCGAGTTTATTTCTGCATAGCGAGCCTGTCGCCATACCGGGAACGAATTTCAATCCCGGATTGGAAACCATAACCATCACGGTTGCTCAGCTAAGTATGCTGCCATTTTTAGTTAGTTTTATCTTAAATGCCATTATTTAATGGATTTTTTTTTGTAATCTGTACCGTCAAGCGCCGGAATAACATAGCAATTAAATCGGCGTTACTAATAAGGGATCTGAGCTAAGGGGCTCACCCCTCTTTAAATATAGCTGCTTCCGTATTTGCAATTAAAATTTATACCACGCAACAGATATTCATATACAATAATGATAATAATACTCAATCGATTCTGGAATACTCCTAAATAAAAATATTGTAATATATATTGATGCCCAGTGTATTTTGATGGTGCTATGTATGTTATGTATACATTAATTGATATGATTTCTATACATAAGTTTCTTTATTTTGTACTGACTTGTCATAAGCGCTATTTCATTTCAATATACAAAGTCCCTCGTATGCGAGAGGCCGTCTGGGTTGGTACCACCGCTTTGTATATTCCTGCCGCCAAACAATAGTGTGTAAGCCCTGTTGTATTCCTGTTTGAAGGATTGAAGCCAGTGAAATTACTGGGCATTATGAGACTAACAACTGTCTGTATGTCTCGGGATGACGAGCGCAGTCCAGTGCCATGCAATGGTTTGTAATTCAAAGTTCTGTGTGGCGTTGCTTCTGTTTATGGGCAGGCGTGGCGCTTACCATCAGGCGAGTGACCTGCTGGTCTCGTCAGTCACGCTGATAAAAGTAAAACATTTTACTGCTGAAATAAGACAAATTAGAAGATAAGACCGTTCCCATTTTACCCCATAGTAGTAGTAGTAGTAATCGGCTCTGAAGCGAGAGGCCGCGGGTTCGATTCCCACTCCGAGACAAATGTTTGTGTGATCCACAAATCTAAGTTTCGTGTATGGGTGTTTTCTCCCCAGAAGGGTTAAGGTCAGGCAGGCGGCCGATCGTAAAAACTGTAAGCCAAATCTTTCTGTAACATTTGTTAAAGCAAGGATTAGAGTTATGACGAGGCGAGCAGGTTACTCGTCTGATCATAGGTAAACGTCACGTCTGCCCTGTTTTATAATTCAGGAACATTTAATTTTAGGTATGAACTTATGCACAGATTTAACTCCTAAAATAAGTAGTAACGCTAAAACTTGTTACAAGGATGTAGTTGTCATTCGTTGATTAGATAATGAGGTCATCTAATTGAGCACTTGAGGTTATTTAAACATTACATAATAATTAAAAGTCAAGTGTGGCGTGACAGTGTGTGATGTGAGGAATAATTTGTTGATGGAACTTTGTGGAATGACAAGGAGGTAGTTATGAGAATAATTAAATAAATAAATACATTCAACAGTCACACACATACTCCTGACCCCACACTAGGTAAACCTATGTCGTAGGTATCAAGAACTACGAGGGACTTGCGGTCCCACAAAACCCAGACCCGAGACAAATATTTGTGAAGCAGACAAACATTTGTCTAGGTGCGGGAATCGAACTTACGGCCTCACGCTTCGCAACCGGCTACTTGCCCGCTGCGCCACGGAGGCTGTCGAATAATTGAGAAAAAGATGTTGAGGTTGGAGGATGGTGTAGACAAATTGAAAGTATGGATAATGAGAGATTGACAATACAGAAGGCAGTGTGGATGGAAGAGTCTGTAGAGATCGATCTTACTGAAGCTAAGTCAATGAAATTGGTGACATTCCACTGTTTTATTAATCTTCTATGTCTATTTATATAATAATAATACTAACTCTGTATTATATCCGTCCCACTGCTGGGCACGGGCCTCCTCTATTGAATGAGAGGGGTTAGGCCTTAGTCCACCACGCTGGCCTAATGCGGGTTGGCAGACTTCACATACCTTCGAAATTCTTACGGAGAACTTCTCATGTATGCAGGTTTCCTCACGATGAATCCTTCAACGTTAAAGCAAGTGGTAATTAAAAATGAATACACACGTAACTTAGAGAAGTCAGAGGTGTTCTTGCGACTTTCGTCTCGATAGTCCATACCACTCCCCGCTGAGCTATCATTGCTAATATTAAATCTATTTATACAATACCTATAATAATATCCTGAACAAGGTGCGTTGGTTTTTTACACCCGGCCAGCTTTACCGCTTATACAAAGCGGAGGCACGGCCGGGTGCGGAATACTGTTCGCACCTATGGGATTCCGCAAAGTACTTGCTCGATGCCTTAGACGGATTGCAGCGATGGGCGGTCCGCATTGTGAATGATGCAGACGTCACAAAAAATTTAGAGCCGCTACAGCTGCGTAGGGACATTTATTTATTTATTTATACTTTATTTGGACAACAAAACAGATTACAATCAAGAGTAACATAAAATAAATATTCTCTACAAACATAGTACACAGTTTTATACTAGATTGCAACCCTAATTATGTTGACACATCACAATAATTTATAGTTATAAACAGCTATAAAAAACAGTTATAAATTGTAGGCATTTAGTCTACAAAGAAAGACATAAACTATGCATGAATCAAGCGCAGAAATCGCACGCTTTTAATATATAAGTAAGTTGTATTATAATACAGGCGATGTGGGAGATAAGTGTGATGTAATTATTTAAATATTTTTATGACTGAGCATTTAAAAGTACTTTGCTTCGGGGTAAATATGTCGAGATTAGGATATTTTACAGATAACTCATTATAAAGGCGGCACATCCGTGTAAGAGGATTGTAATAGGATGTATTGTTCTTACATATTTGTAAGTTAAATGTTCTCATTGGTTTTCGAGGGTTGTACTTTGTGTTGAAATTAACCAAGTTTAGTAGGTACGATGAGTCAAGTTTGTCATGGAGCAATTTGTATAAATGTAAAAGGTCCTGTTGCTTACGACGAGTTTCAAGTGGAGTTATATTAAATTTTGTTAATCTTTCCTTGTAACTACTGAGATTTCGACCGTAACCACACTTGTAGCTAAGTATCTTTAGGCACTTTTTTTGGACACTTTCAATATTTTCGGAATGGACAATGTAACACGGAGACCAAATAATACAGGCATACTCCAAAACACTTCGGACCAGGCTATAATATAAAGTAAGAAAGCTTTTTGGTGTTTTAAAACCCTTCGTACTTCTACTTATAAATCCAAGCAATTGATAACCCTTACCCACTACATACGCGTAATGATCACGAAATGTGAGTTTCTGATCAAATAATACCCCAAGATCCTTCGCTACGCATTTTGATTGGAGAATTTGGCCATCTAACTTATAGGTATGCCTAGTAATGTATCTCTTATTAGAAAAGGTGATGACAAAACACTTGCCTACATTTAGGAACATGTAATTAGCATGACACCAATCAGAGATAGTGTTAATGTCGTTTTGAAGGTTGAAGCAATCTGAGAAGTTGTCAATAGATTTGTACACTTTCAAGTCATCAGCATACAGCAAGCAAGGACACGACAGTTTACAGATTAAATCATTAATAAAAGCAATAAAGAATAGTGGACCCAAGTGTGATCCTTGTGGAACCCCTGAGGCGATGATTATAGGAGACGACGTGAAACCTTTTAATGCAACCAACTGACTTCGACTACAGAGATATGACTCAACCCAACGCAGTAGACTTCCATGGATACCATAGCCAGTCAACTTTCTGCAGAGTAAGATATGATTAACTTTATCGAAAGCTTTTTTAAAGTCCGTATATACAGAATCCACCTGACCACCTTTAGCAAAGGCTTCACACAGAAAGTATTTGTATTCCAATAAATTCGTAACAGTTGACCGGTTATTTACAAAACCATGTTGTTTACTGGAAATATATGGCTTTATTTGATTGTAAAATTGATCATAGACTGCGGACTCAAACAATTTGGCCAGTGCTGATAGAATACTGATTGGTCTATAATTTTCGCAACTTGATTTATTACCTGATTTGTGAATAGGTACAATATGTGCTATTTTCCATGTTGAGGGAAACACACCTAGTCTGAGAGACTTATTAAATAAGAAAGTCAGTGGATAGCACAGTTCGTCTGCGCATTTCAAAAGAAATTTCGCTGGAATACCATCATGGCCAGGGCCTTTTCGTGAGTTAAGGTTCTTTAGCAAACGCAAAACGGTATCCTTATTCAGCTCAATATAATTAAGATTGCTGTTAAGATCAGCATTATGTCTGAGTGCCATGTTCATATCATCTTCTGTGATAACAGAGTTCTCAAATGCAGAACTAAAGTATTTTGAGAAAAGCTCGCATACCCCTAGTGTGTCAGAAGCCGACTCATCCCTAAAGGTCATAGTTTGAGGTACACCTTTGTACCCTTTTTTGTTATTTATAAAGTTCCAAAAGGCTTTGATATTATCGGGTATTGTGTCTTCTACAAGAGATAAGTAGGACGAGTAAGCGGTATCCATGAGCTTCTTACATCTTGCACGAAGAAGCGAGAAAGTGTCATAATCTCTTGGATTATCGTACTTCTTATGAAGGCTGTGATATTTGTTTTTTTCCTTTAAGGCTTTTATCAGTGCTGGTGTGTACCATACTGGGTATTTATTTCTGTTATTTTTTATAAGTGGGGTGTGTTTGGCTATGAGGTCATTCAAAATCTTATAAAAGTTAGTAACACCTTTATCTACATCAGGTGTTGACAATAAAGAGCGCCATTCAACACATTTGAGTTCGTGTTTTAATTTGATATAATTACATTTGTCAAAATTATAGCGTGATGTTTTGGCTGGTTTTATGTTTTTGCTAATGTTAATGTTTTTAAAAACTATTTTTAAGGGGGGGTGATGCGAATCAACTCGTGTAATGGGTTCAGTAGGTATAACTTCAACATTATCAGAGTTAGATAGTACTAGATCTAAAAGCCGATTATTGGTATTGTGTATATTATTAAATTGACTCAAGTTACAAAGAGTCATTGATTCAGTGAGAAGGCACGCTTTTGTGTCAGATGATACACCCGGTGTCATATTAAAATGGTTAGTGTTATTTGACCAAACCATGTGCGATGTGTTAAAATCACCAAGAATTAAGAAGATATCATCACTTTGACAACGAAGTATATTTTGTTGTGTATTAGTGTAAAATACTATTAGATTTTCTCGTGATATGTCAGGAGGTAAGTAACATAGGCAGATATGAAGCTTAGGATGAGATGCTTTACCTGGTAAGATAGTGATCCAAAGGTCTTCTACCTTACTCTCCCAACTCGCCTGCCTTATAACATGAAAAGATTTTTTTATTGCTAGCAGAACTCCACCACCTTCTTGTTTTGGGATACAAGTAGTGTAGCGGTCCCTTCTATATACAATAAACTTAGAGTCAAATAATTCAGCGTCAAAAACACTGAGATTCAAGTTGGTTTCTGTCAAGCACACTATATCAAAATTACAATTAATAGTATTCAAATATATATCTGTAAGTTTCGTTCTAATTCTGTTAACATTTTGATAATATATATCCATAACTTAAAACAAAAGAGAAAGAAAATGTACATTGCCTCGCTTTCTGTCTTTTATCGTCTGTATCACGGTGAATGCTCTGAAGAATTGTTTGACCTTATTCCTTCCTCACCTTTCCTTAACAGAACCACGCGTGCTGGCTTGCGAAACCATAGCTTCGTGGTCTCTTCCATCTCGGCTCGGACCAAGAGGTTCGCAAAATCTTACTTCTGTCGGACCATAAAGCTGTGGAATAGCTTGCCGGCGCACGTGTTTCCTCCTTCCTATAAATATGGGATATTTAAACGGAGTGTGAAGAAGCAACTAAGCACGCCGGCATAATTCTGCCGATCTGCGATAGATTCAGTGTCTATCGTTGGTCGACAGTATTCATGGATTACGCTACACTTACCATCAGGTGTAGCGTAGTCACTTTGCCGAGCCTAGTGAAATATCACTCACTCACTCACTCACTCACTGACGCTATACGAGCGATATCCCAATAATCACTAAAGCTAGGATCATGAAAATTGGTCAGATTATAGTTTGTGTAATTTAAGGGCTCGATAAGCAAGGTAATAAGGATTTTTGGTAATATAATGGTAGAGCCACGCTGTAGACAATTTTGTCTACAGCATGGGCCGGCTCGTCCGGGTCGTTACCACTGTCTCACAGAAAACCGGCGTAAAGTAGCAGCTTGCTGCTGCGTTTCGTACGGTGAGTGAGATATGCGGAGGCCCAAATCCCTCTCCCCTTCCCAATCCCTTATTATCCCTTTCCGTTAAGGTCGGCAACGCGCCCATAATTCTTTTTTATTGTGGGCGTACATGGGCGGTGGAGATCGCTTACCATCAGGTGACCCATTTGCTCGTTTGCCGGCCTATACTATAAAAAAAAATATATATAAAATTTTTAAGGGGATGATACCTCTTTCCCCCGGATTTAGACCTATTTATATTGAGATTTTTTTTGTTTGACATAAGCGAGAATATGACATGCTATTCGTTTTTCTAACTGCAGGCCACGATCTCTTAAATGAGACTTTTCTTTCATATTCTCGTCTGTATCATGCAATATCAAATACCCTTCCACCATTTGATTGCCTACGTGGCGCTGCGAAGCGAGAGGCCGTGGTTTCGATTCCCGCACCGAGACAAATGTTTGTGTAACCCACAAATATTTGTTTCGGGTCTGGGTGTTGTAGGGCCGCAAGTCCCTCGTAGTTCCTGATACCCACGATACAGATTAACCGAGTGTGGAGTCAGGACTATGTGTGTGACTGTATTGTGTGTGTATTTTATTTAAAATTTAAATAAACAAAACAACCAAAATAAAATGTCATTGATTTAAGTCTTTTATCTGAACATGAGCGTTGTTTCAACTGGATCGAGTATAACTAGCGCAATAAGTAATGCGACCAAATTGAAAATATTATGATGCTGTGCTATTTTAATGCTGAAATGTCAATTTCCATAGTTTATGCATTTGACATTCAAATTGAAAGACATCAAATCTGTTGCGAAAGTAACGGTCCTATGGAGCAGTGATTAAAAGCTTAACAGCTGATTAAGAAAATTAAAGACCCCTTAGCACATTATGAAACACTCATTAACCTTAAAATCCGTAAAATATGAAATAGATAGGACATTTAAAAAACTAAGTAACAATAGAATATTAAAATTGAGGTTACAGGTGATTATATAACTCAACAGTTGCAAAGCCTGGATAATGCAAATTCCATTTATTTCTTGTTAATTTAATTCATTACAGAAGGAACCTTTTCTATAGGCTGTCCACCAATAATAGCCCAGGATGTTCCACTATCGGCTTCTTTGAACACTTCTTCAGCTGCAATCCCAACATCATCCGGATTTTGCCACGGCCTAGCACCAGCATGATCTTCAAAATCCTTTTGATCTTCTTCCGAAGTCTTTACCCCACCCATCAAGACTGAGGAAGTATAACCAGGGCATATTGCTACAACTCTCACACCAGTTTTATTGTAATTGCGTTGATGGCCTATTGTGTTTGTGAAGCCCACTACTGCGTATTTTGATGTTTTATAAAAGGGTAGAAAGGGGTCTGACATATAGCCATAAATAGACGCTATATTGATAATTGTACCTCCGAGCCCACCGTTGTCTAATCTCATGTGATCTCTGAATTTCATTGTCCATTCAATAACAGCTATGGTGTTCACTTCAAGGGTAGCTCTTAAGTTAAACTCGTTCACGATTCCAGCGTTATTTACTAGGACATCAACTTTTTTATAAATCCCGATAATTTTTTTAAATACCTCTTCAAGATCTTTGGTGACGTCGCACTTCATGAATGTTACTCGGTCGTCGCCGAATTCTGCTGCTAGCTTCTTTGTTACTTCTTTTCCTAAGGTTTCGTTGAGGTCTAAAAGTATTAGCTTGGCAGATTGTTTTAAAAACTTAACTGAGATTGCATATCCGATGCCTTGGGCTGCACCAGTGACTACAACGACTTTGTTTTTTAGGTCTCTATCCATCGTAAATGCTGAATCCAAACTGAGCAATGCTCTTGTGTAGTCTAGATTTTTATATATTATCACATTATTCATAAAATAAACGTTGACTGTTTATCAGTATGCTATTGAAATATAATGACAGCTAACCACTAGGTTATCTTCTACGTGATATTAAATTATATTTATTAATGTAATGGTTGGTTTTTTTGTATTTGAGAGTATATCTGAGTAGGTACTACAGCTTTATTTGCTTCTACCACGCACAATTCTGATTTGAAGGATATTGAAGCCAAAGAATATTTTTTCTCTACAATTGAATGTTCAGGCGAGCAATTCAGTCATCTGGTGGTAAACACCACGCTAGCATATAAAAAGTAATCAACCATAGCAGTGAGCTAGGAAAAATTCTGTCAACCTCCCTCTAAAAATAAAGTTATACATTGAAATAAAACTAATTAATACTGATTTTATCGCGGTTTAATTTTATTTTAGTCCCGACGTTTCGAAAGATTTTCTGCCTTCATAGTCAAAGGAGAGTCTGAGGTGCAGGTCATCTCGAAAAGTTAATGTTACATTGCCTACCTTCATTTTAAAATCATAAATTAATATTTATTTTAAAAGTTAGATAACATTAGTCCCATCTACGTAGAAAGAGCTCACGGTGTCTTGAGTCGCTAGAGCGCCCGCTGCCCGGGACAAATTGTTCATTTATCTCATGAAATGAGCACAGAATAACGCACGTTATGACAAGAGTTGGGTTTTAGATGAGATCATCTAAAACCCAACTCAACTTTAGTACTTCATGGTTGAGTCGAAGGAAAGGCGTACTCCATTATCCACTATGTGATACCACCTCTTGGTTCAGGACCTTGATTTTTTAGTGACATCTGAAGGCCAATTCTCGTAATTTTAAATGTTCAAAATATCATTCCGATCTAATCTCAGCGACAAGAAAGTTGCAAATGGTATTCTGTTACACCAATATTCAAGATCAAATGTGAACATAGATCGCAATGATATCGAAAGTAGAATACAAGTTGACTGAACCAAAACGGCATTCTGGTAACAATAAATTTGACACTTAACTATATAAAATGCATTACGTCCATAGACAAACGTCAAAATATTATTTGTGAACGAAATGTGACTGAAGGTGAAGCAGTGTTGCCAAGTGCACTGTAATTACAGCAGATCTGCCGTATTTTCACGCCATCTACTGGACACCGTATTTTTATAAATACAGTATATGGAGACAAGTGGGCTAGTGGCAAGTGGGCTAGGGCTACCACGCACAGTACGGGCGCGGTTAAAGAAGTTAGTACGGATCAAGTTCCGCTTCGCCACGTGGAACATTGGCTCTCTAACCGGACGATGCCGAGAGCTCTCCGATGTGCTCGAGAGGCGTCGGGTGAGAGTCGCGTTTCTGCAGGAAACGCGATGGAAGGGCAACAAATCCCGGAATATTGGGCAGGGTTACCGGCTGATCTACAGTGGTTCCCCTTCCGGCCGGAACGGGGTTGCTGTAGTGTTGTCGTCGGAGCTCCAGGAGGGAATTCTTGAAGTCGACAGACGGAGCGACCGACTTGTACGGGTTAAAGTGCTGATCGAGGGGGTTATTACCAACTTGATCAGTGCTTATGCTCCGCAAGTGGGTTGCCCTGAATCGGTGAAAGAGGCCTTCTGGACGCTATTTGATGACACTATTCGCAGTGTGCCTCAGTCCGAGAGCATTGTGGTGGGTGGAGACCTCAATGGTCATGTTGGTGGGGAATCGGGTGTCTATGGACGGGTTCATGGCGGTCACGGATTTGGAGCGCAAAATGCAGAGGGAGAAGAAATTCTCAGAGCCTGTTCCGCTTCAGACCTGGTCGTAGTGAACACGTACTTCAAAAAGGGACCCGAGCACCTTATCACTTACCGAAGTGGAAACCACTCATCACAAATAGACTACCTGCTCTTGAGGAGGTCCCAGATCAGTAAGGTGACTAACTGCAAAGTTATTCCGGGAGAAAGTCTCGCGCCGCAGCACCGTCTCCTCGTCATGGACTTTAAAATACTACCTAAAAAGAAGGTAACCGAGCGACGACTGCCAAGAATTAAGTGGTGGTTGCTGAATGGTCCCAGACGACTTGACTTCCACGAAGCCGCAGTTACACAATTTGCGAATGTAAAGGCTGGCTCCGTGGAGGAACAGTGGAAAGGGACACAGACAGCAATGATCGCTCTTGGTAAGTCGAAGCTCGGCGTCACTAAGAGAGGCCGCGTCCTAGATAGGGAGACGTGGTGGTGGGGCGAAATGGTTCAGGGTGCGACTCGCGAGAAAAAGGCGCGGTTCAAAGCGTGGCAAACGACTAACTCTCCTGAAGATCGCGCTGCATACCGAACGGCCAAAAACGCAGCTAAGCGAGCTGTGGCTAAGGCCCGATCCGATCATCTGGCGCCTCTATATGAGAAGCTAGAGACCGCAGAGGGCCAAAAGCTCATATATCGGCTCGCTAAGACTCGGGAGAAAGCGACACTCGACATTACCAAGTGCCGATGTGTCAGAGACTCCCGGGGCGTTTTGGTCTGTGAGGATAGCGCGGTGAAGGAGAGGTGGCGTTCTTACTTCCACAAGCTGCTGAACACCCAGCATTTGGACGTGTCTCTCCCTGAGATGCCCCCGAACCAAGGACTAGTTGCCCCGATCTCACCTGACGAGGTGCTTAAAAGTCTTCGTCGCATGAAGAATCGGAAAGCGGTGGGGCCTGATAACATCCCTATCGAGGCGTGGAAGGCGATGGGCTCCTATGGTGTGGAGCTTCTTGCCGACTTGTTCAACCGCATCCTGAACACCAAACAAATGCCCGACCCTTGGCGGATGAGTTTTATAACTCCCGTATACAAGGGTAAGGGTAGTGTTCAGGATTGCGAGAACTACCGCGGCATTAAGCTCATGTGTCACACCATGAAGCTCTTCGAACGCATACTCGAATCCAGGCTCCGCCAAGAGTGTACTGTCTCAGAGTGTCAATATGGCTTCACACCTGGAAGTAGCACCACGGACCCGGTGTTCGCGATCAGGTCGCTGGTCGAGGCATACAGGACGAAAAAGAAGCCTCTGCATATTGCCTTTTTAGATTTGCAGAAGGCTTTCGACTGTGTGCCCCGGCAGGCGATCTGGTGGGCGCTAAGGGTTAAGGGTGTGCCAGAAGCCTATGTTGACATCATCAGGGACATGTACCTCCGATCCGAGTCTCTAGTAAAGACTGCTGTTGGCGATACCAAACCCTTTCCTATTACCGTAGGTGTCCACCAAGGCTCGGCGCTGAGCCCTTTTCTATTTAGTGTTGTGTTGGATGTCACGACGGCACATATACAGGAGCAGCCACCATGGGTGCTTATGTATGCCGATGACATAGCACTGGTAGATGAGGACAAACAGCGCCTAGAGCAAAGGGTGAACCTGTGGAAGGGGACGCTTGAAAACAGCGGTCTGAAATTAAATGTGGCGAAGACAGAGTACATGGCCTGCTGGAGTACAGACCCGGATAGTATCCAGATAGGGAATGAACTGGCCGTGAAAACGGACCAGTTTAAATACCTTGGGTCTGTACTGCATGAGTCCGGTGATATCGATCTCGACGTCAAGGCCCGTATTGGCGCCGCTTGGGCCAAGTGGCGGGAGGTTACAGGAGTCACTTGCGACCGAAAGATGCCGATGAGACTTAAAGGTCTCATATACAAGACCATCATTCGGCCTGTACTCTTGTACGGGTGTGAGACGTGGCCTACACTTAAGCGCCATGTTAAGGAGATCCACGTTGCGGAAATGAAGATGCTGCGGTGGATGTGCAACGTTACACGATTAGATCGTATACGCAACGAGTACATCCGTGGCAGCCTGGGTGTCCGCGACGTGGCTGATAAACTCCAGGAAAGTCGCTTAAGGTGGTTTGGTCACGTTTTGAGGAAACCACAGGAGTACGTCGGTCGCAAGTGTCTGTGCCAGAACGTACCAGGAGTACGATCCCGCGGGCGGCCCAAAAAACGCTGGCTTGACGTATTAGAAGCAGATATGAGAGCCAATGGTCTTACTACAGAGGATGCTCAAGATCGGGCGAAGTGGAGGCGTCTTAGTGGGAAGGCGGACCCTGGCAATGGCCGGGATAACGCCAGGTAGAAAGAAAGAAAGAAGTATATGGAGACACAGTATTTTTTTACAGTCAAAATTTTGTATTATTATTGTATACTACTAGACAGGTTATTTAGAAGTAAAACTGCGTCACATAACGCGGGAGTTTGACAGTTCACAAACAGGGAGCGCAATAGGGGTTCTAGTTGAGAGTAAGTGAGATGGTAATATTGAGTTACGATCAATTGACTGCAACTTAGTGGTACAATTTCTATGTACCGCGCAGCTTGTCTAGTAGTATACATATAACTCTTTGATTAAACATTAAAAAACTAAACCGATATCATCATCATCGCAGCCATACATTTCTGCAGCGATTTAAGCAAATAAGATGATAAGTTAATTTAGGATATAAAGTTTAAAATAAATATATATTTTACTTAATAATTTAATTATTTCCTTTTTTGTACGTCATTTTATTGCACTGTAAAATACACTGTATTTATTCCCATCAAGCTCTGTATTTTTGGCGCAAATACCGTATTTTAATGTGGATAAAAAATCTGACTTGGCAACACTGAAGTGAAGTGACTGTGAGTTAACTGCAGATAAATTCAGTTAACTTTATTCTCATTTACTGCAAGCAACTAAAAGTAGTAAAATTTGTTCGACTTTGTGTGCTCGTTATTTCAGTAAAGTATTAGAAATGAGTTTACAGCCTATGTTACTCAGTGATAATGTATCTTTCTAACGGCCAAATTATTTTTGAAATCGGCCCAGTAGTTTTTAAGTTTATTTGTTACATTCAAAAATACAAAAAAATCTTTCCTCTCTAGTGTAGATTAAATTATGAGATAAATCGCTCTGTCAAAAATCTAGTTATTCGGTAGAATTTCAAATTTAAATAAAATAATCGCGATTGTGGTTATTTCCGGAAAGGACTGCCTCAGTGGTGCTGTTGTGCCGTTTTCCTTCAATTATGCCATATAACATCCCTATGAGCCAAATGACAATAGGTAGAAATGTACAGGACCGTTTCCATCGCCCGATAACGACCTCTATTCGTTCGTAAGGAAAAGGGTTTTGACAAACGGGCAGACAGATGGACAGACAACAAAGTGATCCTTTAATGAAGTATAATAACGATTATTTTTGTTCGTTTTGAGGTACAAAGTCCTTAAAACTAAGTACTGATCACTTTTTCAATTATAACATTGGATCTAATATATTAATATCAATGTATAGAAATCAATCAACCTCAAAACAAAGGACAACAAAATGCCAGCCACTATTTAAAATTTTAATCAATGCATATTTTTCACTCATTATTGTCCGAACTCCAAAGAGCGCAAAATACATGGAATCAGTCAAATCAATTAATTAAAAAATCATAACCTCCAAGTACGTAATTTTTTAATCACTGAAATTAGTCATATTGTTGGTATTTTATTGTGAGTTGGTAACATTGATTTTGTTGCTTAGGACATTTTATTTGGACTTTATTTTATTTTAATTTCTAGAATTTAGTCTATGGCAGCTGATACGTAAAATTCGGTAAAATACTTGTCAATGGCGAAATGCTTAATAATGCGAAGCCATAATTTCAATAAAAGAAAGACATTGAAAGTTGATCGAATTGACAGTTTAATTGAAATCAATGTAACAGCTGTGATTGAATGGTCCCTAAATTTTTTTGAGTTTATGAGGAAAGACAAAGAAGGTAAGGGCGGGACCATGGTCAACATTGCTTCGGTGTTTGGGTACGAAATCATCCCATTCGCTCACGTATACATAGCGTCAAAATTTGCTGTTACAGGATTTACAAGATCTTTAGGACATAAGAGTTTGTATCCTCTAACGCATGATATCCCTGTGTCCAGGGATAACCTACACCAACATGATTAAAGAATTTATGTTTATTTATATTATTTCTTACCGATGAAGTTCAAAGGCTTTTAACAAATTTTAAACTTAAAGTAAATACAAACACTTTTATTTAGCTACTTACTCACGTCTTTCTTTCACACACCCGCCTCAACTTACTTGTCGTTCGCCATCTTCTCTTCTCTCCCTTGCTTCCCTTTCACTCACCGCTCTTCGTTTTCACGCACTCATTCTACATCATACACCCATCCTACATATGGCCCTCCTGCATTTATATGTGTTCTCAGTTACGCATCCTCATTCCGTATAACTATAACTTACATATTATGTACATCGTTCGTATATCTTATAACTATCATTTTACACAAACACAATTTCCTTTTTTTTAGCTTGAATGACGAGACAAGCAGGTCACTCGCCTGATGGTAAGCGCCACGCCTGCTCATAAACAGAAGCAACGCCACACAGAACTATAAATAACAAAGCATTGCATGACACTGGACTCGTCACCCCGAGACATAAGGTGTTAAGTCTCATAATGCTCAGAAATTTCACTGGCTTCAATGTCCTTCAAACCGGAACACAACAGTGCTTACTCACTGTTGCTTGGCGGCAGAAATAGACAAAGCGGTGGCACCAACCCAGCCGGCCTCTCGCAAACGAGGGACCTACCCTTGTTAAAAACAGTGTAATGTTATTGGTGACACAATGTTTTATAGTTAACACAGAGTTACACTATATACCACCTGCCAGGGTTGCAATACATAATTGCAAGTCCTTTATTTAATGGAATCTTAAGACCCACATGAACATAGTCGAGTTACAAATTATTTCAGATACTAAGGTTTATTTTTGCCTACAAACAGTTTAAACTTGCAGGCGTTTAACTTCTTAACAACATAAAAAATGGCAAATAACATTAGCTGTGGTAACTTACAAGGTGAAAAAGCACTATGGATAGTTTGAATACAGGTCATAATCTTAATACTATTATAAATATAGCAACACACTGAAAACTTGAAACACAACGTATTCGTGAAGAGGCTGAGTAGTGTTATTGACACAGCTAGCTACGTTCACACCCACACTTATCCAATAATTAAACATTTGCTATGAACATAAATCATTATCCGGCCATTTCTTCATGTTATCCACAGAGCTGGAGGTCTTCTTCGGCTCTTCGGTGGTATCATACAACTTCTCAACACAAACACTTCTTCTTCTCACTCTATTTAAATAAATCAAACAAACAATCATGTCGTACTTTATGTGAAGCTAATCATGATACCTTAATAAAGATGCGAAGTAGTCACACTAAAGCGTTTCATTTCAAATTCGAACTATAATCGGCTCGTGTTACAAAATAAAGTGAGTCATTGATATCCGATTCTATGTTTTGGTACGAGTATAGAGCGTATTGTAGCGAGTGCGATCGCTGGTGTAAAGTTATATTCGATACTTGTATGAGTATTGAACTATGTTATATTCTTTAAAACTGTTGATCATGGATGAAAGTAATAATAATCATTTAAGATGTCCAAATATCTAGATCTGGCACACGAGGTTACTATCATGTGGCATGTAGACTCTACAATCACTGTCCCGATAGTCGTTTCCGTCCATGGGTTGATACCGAAGAGTCTCGACCAACATCTTCAGAGGCTCTCAATTGATGGTTGGGTCAAGTCAGATGCATTAGGTAGAATTATTAGACACAGCACGCATTGTGAGGAGGTTCCTCATACTGGGGCCCTAACCGCCGGTGGCTTGGGTCTTAGGCCTCGCAATTGGAGGGTGATACTTTTTATATATTTTATTTTTGAGACATGTAATATTGCCTCGGCCTCGGTGGCGCAGTTGTAATGCGTAAGCGTTACGATTGAGGTCAACGGTGAGGTCTCGGGTTCGATCCCGGGTCGGGTAAAGTGGTATTGGGTTTTTCTATTACGATATGCTCAGTATCAGCCCGGAGTCTGGAATTTGTGCCCGAAATGGCGATAGGCTCGCCCCCTATCACATAAGGGACGGAAATAGATTATGAATTGTACAATTCTCGAGATGATCCAATTAATCAATTAAATCAACTACCATCAAGCCATGAGGAGATAGACGAATTAAAAAACATTAGGCTTGAACAACAGCACGTAACTCTTCTCAACAGGAACCTCCAGTATACTGGATACGAAAGCAATGTAGAGATTGGTAGTCCTGCGATTCTTTGCATAAATGATGGTGATAAGAGTAATAATAATGAACTAATCTGTAATAATTTATTTCGTTTATAACTATATTTATGTATTACATCAAAATATAGCAGGATTAATGGGCAAATCTGATATGTTAACGGTATGTTTGAATGATTTTGTATCTAAAACTATGGATGTATTATGTATCACTGAGCACAATATGATTACAGATGATATATCACGACTACATATACCATCATATAAATTAGCGTCAGCTTTCTGTAGGAACAACAGAAGTGGTGGTTCTTGTATTTTGGTCAAGAATATTCATTCATATAAAGTGCTCGATGATTTGATATCGTTTTCTGTGCCTAATGTTATTGAATGCTCAGGAATTGAATTATTTCAGCATAAAATTATTGTCATTTGCTTATATAGAGTTCCAAAAAATACCTCTAAAGAGTTTGATATTTTCTTTCTGACTTTACACAAAATTCTTAATAAATATAGGTCAAATAATAAAAAACTTATAATTACAGGCGACTTGAACATAAATATTATCAGGAAAAGTAAAATAACAGCTGAACTTATTAATTCACTTGCAGTTCATAATTTACATCTTCAATTTAATACACCTACTCGTTTGGGCAGTGGCACATGCATAGATAATATGGCTCATAATATAAAAGGTTGTAAAGGAGAGTTAGTTGAATTGGCCCTCTCTGACCATATGGCTCAAATACTTAAATGTCCTGTAAAAAAAAGTTGTTCCATAAGGTATTGGTATGTCCAGAGGCGAGATTACTCATATGAAAACAGAGCTAAATTTGTTGAATGTCTTAAGAATCTGAGTTTTAGTGAGGTGTATGAAACAAATAACCCTAATGATGCTTTCTCTCGTTTTCATGATACGTTTATGATGTTCTATGACCTATGCTTTCCTCGTATAAAAGTTAAAATAATGGCCAATAAGCGACCTCAATGGGTTTCACAAGGGATAAGGTTATGCAGTAAACGCAGAAGAGAACTTTTATGGAACTATAGAAAGTCTCCTACAAAAGCCAACAAAAATTGTTTTCAGATTTACGCGAAGAGATATAAAGCCATATTGAATCTTACCCAAAAATCACAAAATAGCCATTACATCAAAAAATCTACAAACAAATCTAAGGCCACATGGCAAATTATAAATAGGAATAAAAATACTACATATAAGGAGAATATTTACTCTATCAAAAATAATGGTCAAATAGTGTCAGATCCAAAGGACATATCTCAATTATTTAATGACTTCTTTATTAACATAGCAAAATGTAAAAATAATCCGTATACAACCCCACCACTAACGAACAAAAGTCCATCGAATTCTATTTTTATTAAGCCAATAGGAGCTAATCATATTTTTAAAATAATTAACTCTTTGAAAAATGTTACCAGTACTGGTTACGATGAAGTTGCAGTTAGAGTAGTAAAAGATGTTTCATTTAAACTTTCTCCAATTTTAAGTTATACAATTAACTTATGTATAGAACAAGGTATTTTTCCAGATAAACTGAAATTCACTATAATAAAACCCATGTTCAAGAAGGGTGATACTGAAGATATTAATTGTTACAGACCCATAGCGTTAATTCCTATCTTCTCAAAAATCTACGAAAAAGTTATATATTCTTCTCTATACTCTTTTCTTGAAACTAATAACCTCTTTGCACCCGAACAGTATGGATTTCGTAAAACTAAATCAATAAATACAGCGGTCTATCGTTTTGTTAACAGTGTAATTGCTAATATGGACAATCGCGAATCTGCTATAGCTATATATTTGGACATGACAAAAGCTTTCGACCACGTTGACCATGATATTTTGCTTAAGAAATTGGACCACTATGGCATTAGAGGTAACATTAATAAATTAATAAAATCTTATTTATCCGGTAGACAACAAGCAACGCAAATTAGTAGAGTATGTACCATAATAAAAAACGAGATTATTTACCAATCTCCATACAATAGTATTTGTTACGGGGTGCCACAAGGTAGCGTGTTGGGCCCGCTACTTTTCCTTGTTTATATTAATGATTTACCATATACAACTAATCATCAAATGACTCTTTTTGCCGATGATAGTACGGTTTTATTTACTGGCAACCATATATATCCGAATCTTAATGGTGAAATTGATACTTTTTTGACTAATATAACAAATTGGCTTTCTTCAAATAATTTAAAATTAAATCTAGCAAAAACAAAAATTATGAACTTTAAACAGAGATATCAAGCTAAGGCAAATTTAAATATAACATTTCAAAACACTACAATTGAAGAAATAGATGAAATTAAGTTTTTAGGACTTCATATTGACAGAAAATTAAACTGGAAAATCCATATAGATTACGTATGTAAACGCTTAAATCAACAGTCATATGCTCTTTATAAATTAAGCAAAGTATCAGACAAATCTGCCGTGCTAAGTGCTTACCACGGCCATGTATCTTCGATTTTAAGATATGGTTTGATATTTTGGGGAAACTCAGTAAACAAAGACCTAGCTTTTAGGGCTCAGAAGCGATGCATTCGATCAATAGTAAACATTGAACCAATTGAATCCTGCATACCACATTTTAAGGAACTAAAGATACTTCCACTTCCCAGTATGTACGTTTATGAGTGTGCCATTTTTGCTAAAGCGAATATCCACCTTTTTAAATTTAGTAACCGAACTAGACGCAATGACAAAATGACATGTGTACCCCACAAAACGGCATTATTTCATAAAAGTGTATTTTACTTAATTCCTGACATATACAATAGTTTACCAAAATCGATTAGAGAATTGAATGATTTTAATAGTTATAAGAATACATTGTTTAGATATTTGAATGATAAATGTTATTACAGTCTAAAGGATTATCTTAATGATGTTAAAATTTAGAATATGATTAGCATTATGTTAATACTACATAATATTACATATTATATTTTTCAAACAATTGTATGCCAATATGGCGGGTCATAGCTGTACAAACAATGCAATTTAATAAAATAAAAATTCTACCTATGTACCACAATACTATAAATAAATAAATAAATAAATAAATATACTCGGCGAAATGTGGGTGTACTGGTTACACCTCTGCCTACCCCTTCGGGGATTACAGGCGTGAGTGCGTATGTATGTACATGTAATATTAAAAAATGTAAAAAAAGCCTTTTAAAATAAAGAGTATTTAATTTACTGTACATCATTTAAGTTTAAAGTTTTAAAGTTTTAGTGTAGTAGAAATAAAGGCTATTTTTATTTAATTTTTTATTTTATTTTTACATCATTTAAGAAAACAATAATGCGATCAAAGAATTCAACACGCATCCATATTTACTATTTGTTTGTTTGTTTGTTTGTTACAATTTGTTTCAGTTTTCCATTCGAAGAATTACACAAGTGTCGCTCGGGATTGGAAATTGTGCCACGGATGGAAATAGGCAAGTCTAAGAACAGATACACTCACCATGACCGAAATCAGTTCAATAGTATCTGAATGGCACCTGTTCAAACATTTAATAACATTTCGTAATAATATAATCACTTCATTAGTGTAATGCTTTGATTTAGTTCATTTGGCTTACTTAGCTACGTTTGCTTCTTCGTTTTGTACAACCAAGGCTAGTGCACGCTCACAGCTGCTGTTCGTGTCATTATATATCTCATATCATTCAATTAAAAAAATAACAATTTTACACGTATTAATTACATTATAGAATTTTATGACGTTTTTATGCTACTACCATATCGTATTGTCAGACGAACATTCATGTCGTGCTGTCCCGATAAAAGTTCATGACGTGTTCGTGATAGGCAAAAGTAGCCACATCTACCTGTGTAAGGATAATATCTCGCTTCTGTTTTTTTATTTTTTATTTAAATATTTTTTTTAATCGTGTTCGATCTGAAGTTACAGCTACACCCAACAGTCATACACATAGCCCTGACTCTACACTAGGTTAACCTGTATCGTGGGTATCGGAAATTACGAGGGACTTGCGATCCCACAACTCCCAGACCCGAAACAAATATTTGTGGATTAGACAAACATTTGTCGGAATCGAACTCACGGCCTCCCGCTTCGCAGCTGGCAACTCGCACACTGCGCCACGGAGGCTGTCAAAGTCGGGATAACACCAGGCAGAAAGAAAGAGTTAGGTTGATTTATAAACCATATCCCTCATGTCAGCCATAGACGGCATTATAGTTTGTAACCTTAGCGGTTATTTACGAGTGGTAGAGCCACGCTGTAGACAACTTTGTCTACAGCATGAATGGGCCGGCTCGTGCGGGTCGTTACCACTGTCTCACAGAAAACCGGCGTAAAGTAGCAGCTTGCTGCTGCGTTTCGTACGGTGAGTGAGATATCCGGAGGCCCAAATACCCCTCCCCTTCCCAATCCCTTATTATCCCTTTCCTTTAAGGTCGGCAACGCACCCATAATTCTTTTGTATTGTAGGCGTACATGGGCGGTGGAGATCGCTTACCATCAGGTGACCCACTTGCTCGTTTGCCAGCCTATACTATAAAAAAAAAAAAACTTAAATCAAAAAAGGCGTGACTATTGTTCGATGTTAGAAACAAGACTGCATTTTATTTTCACAATATCAGCTAAGCACCGGTGGATGTGAAATCGATGGCTGGCACTATGACCTTAGTCCCCTACTTGTAGTATGTCCAGGTGTCCAGGGTCCCTCGCAAGTGTTGTTTTGGTATGTGTCGTCGATTCCGATTGTATGTGATTTCACCACGAAGGCTGACGGATTAAGTGGCATACGTGCTTGTTTCGAGACTATCCCGCCCACACACCCGCCACTGTAACTCCTGTAAACCAGGATCGACAGTGGCACGCATATTTCGACACCGAGCAATAAAGCTCGGCGAGTCTCTGGGAATGCAAATCGTGTCTTTATCCCGCAACGAAATTAATCAAATAGAAAATTAGGGAGGAGTTGGCATACGTGCTTGTTTGCCAGCCTTCTAGATAATATATATATTTACTTTTACACATAATTAGCTGTTGCCCGCGGCTCTGCCCGCTTGAATGCCTATTTCCAGGATTAAAGTAGCCTAGTGGGCGCATCAAGCGAGTCCCGGTGAGAAACGCGCTTGACAAAAATACTGATGTCGCCATTAAAAAATAGGGGTTGATCGTAGAAGAATATTTAGGGTTGTATGTATTTTTTAATGCTGTATCATAAAAAAATAAAAAAAAATCTCATACCTACTCGATATGCAAACAAAATTTCATACAAATCGGTCCAGCCGTTTCGAAGGCGTATGGGAACGAACATTGTGACACGAGAATTTTATATATAAGATATAGGCTCACATTTGTATCCCCGAAGATGGGTAGAGGTGCAACTAGTACACCCATAGTTCACTGAGTTTATACCTTTATCATAATGTCTACGAGTCTATGTTAGGATATTTTTAATAACATAGGCCAGCAAACGAGCAAGTGGGTCACCTGTTGGTAAATGATCTCCAGCACCCATATACACCTACAATACCAAAAGAATCATGGGCGCGTTGCCGACCTTAAAGGGAAAGGATAATTAAGAAATTGGGAAGGGGAAACGCAGTAGCAAGCCGCTACTTTATTAAATGTTTACATGACTGCCTCGGTGGCGCAGTTGTAATGCGTACGCGTTACGATTGAGGCCAACGCTGAGGTCTCGGATTCGATCCCCGGGTCGGGTAAAGTGGTATTGAGTTTTTCTATTACGAAATGCTCAGTATCAGCCCGGAGTCTGGAATTTGTGCCCGGTATGGCGATAGGCTCGCCCCCTATCACATAAAGGACGGAGATACGCTCGGCGAAATGTGGGTGTACTGGTTACACCTCTGCCTACCCCTTCGGGGATTACAGGCGTGAATGCGTATGTTTACATGTTATGTATACGAAGAACAAAATAAGCATTAAATTTTTTATTATGACTAGTGGTCCCGTGGTGGTCGAACTCGACCTGAGTATTTGTTGAATTGTGTCTTAATTATTCAGCTGCGAGATTTGACATTGAGACATTATCATTGTGAGCGTAAAGAATTAACTTTTTCTTTAATTTAAATGTACATATTTGCTACAAAAATTATATACTAGCTTTTGCTCGCGCCTCCGCCCGCGTGAATAGACTTTTCCGAAATAAAACGTAGCCTATAAGCGTCTCCAGGGTCCCACCTATCTCTACATCAAAATCGGTTCAGTGATTTAGGCGTGAAAGCGCAGCAAACAAATAGATATTTTTTTATCTCCTATATTACTTATTATACCTCCAAGAATATGTGTACAAAGTTTCATGATGATCGGTTCAGTAGTTTTCGCGTGGAAGAGTAACAAACAAACTTACATTCACATTTATATATTAGTATGAAGTATGATAAATAGCTTTCTGCACTCCTCCACCGTATAGACTTTAATTATATCAAATACCACAATCCTCCGTGTGCGCACATTGCTTAAAAAGGGGTCCAAAGTTATCTGTTCACGTATTAATATATTGTAGACTAGATGACCCGGTGAACTTCGTATCACTTACATATATTTGTGCAAAATATGGACAAAACTTAAGCCGAACAAAATGAATAGGGCTAAACTACAGAAAAATCAAGTGAAGCGCAAAATAACATGATAACGGAAATTCGTCACTTCATCAATCTAGGATGGAGTAAGTTTTCCAGATATAAATATAATCCCCGAAGAGTTTAAAGAATAGTAAATGACCGAAGCGCCTGCAATGACCTTCATAGCAGGCGTTGGGAAATAATGTCTGTACCTATCTTACATCTAATTGTGATCAGTCTGAGTATGTCATGCTCGCTCTAATGTCTGTGCTTGCGGTGGCGTCGTGTGCCGGGTCGGTCACTTCCCTTTAACATGGTTGAGGAGGCCGATGGCTGGCACATGCGTCATACTCGTGAACGGGTGCTGCTTGTGTGGACTGGTCTGCTCGGTCTGTTATCTTTTATTTGTTAACACTATTTTAAGGTCTTAATTTATTCGTCATGCTTATGGAGGTCATGCAAGTTAATCCAATGCGTAGATAACATTTCTGTAATTGCTTGATTGAGCTGCTCTAATTCCAATTAAATATTGTAAAACCTTATGCTGTAATAATTGTAAACTAGTTTTGAAAAGAGCAACGCTGGAGTTTCTTGCTCGTTCTTCTCGAGCGAAACAGCATTCCGAACTAGCGGTAGAATTTTGACGGAATCTAAATAATGTATAACATTTTATGGATTCAATAAATATTTTGAATTTGAATTTGAATTTGAAGCCGAGCTTGGTCCTAACAGCACCCCGGGTTCGCCTTCGCCGTCAGATTTCCGCGATTGATACTCATTCATTCATTAAACGTCAATCTTTATAAAATGCTAAGGAATTATTTAAGGCAACATAAAAGTAATTTTCAGAATAATAGGAATATAAATTAAACAGTTAATACAACCCCTTTTTTTTTTTTGTCGCGGGGAAAGCGAATTATTGCTACCGCCCCGCCCCGGGGGAAGGCAGAACGGTTATGTTGGGTTCACCGGTCTTACGACACGGCGTTAAGCCGCCCGGGAGAGATGTTAAATCCGAGCGACCGCTGGAACGAGTCCCTAACACTATATACAACGTACACCGGCATACCAACTAAAACCCCGCGGTGGCCTTCTTCGGCGCATGTGGAGCGGCCCCGGGGTATCCTTAGCTATATCTAAGGATTGCTACCGGAACCGCCCCTGCGCGGTGCCGCCTAGCGGCCCGTCTCCTTGTCGGGGGGGCTCAGAAGCCCCCGCGCACCGAAGGACGCCCTCGGCGTCAACGGCAGACATGAGGCCGACCACCCGTGCTGCCGTCCATCCCGGGGTCGCACGTACGAGAGTACCATAATGGGCGCTACGACAGCCCCCGGCTGCGCGCCCGCGACCCCCGATGGCCCCATTAGTCGGCTCTTACGACAGGCAGGGGATACCGTGGTGGAATTCTCCAAACGCCCCCATTCCACAGGGCGGGAGACGCCGGTCAGTCGTCCACCCGGCGCCTCCTACGTCTCCATTGGCGGCGCGCGGGATCGTTCTGCTCACGATCCCGCTCGGCGCTCTCCTTTTGCGAGATGACGCACTCGCAAAAGGAGAATACAACCCCTAACAGATATATTGAGAAAAATATAAATATTGACTATTACAATTGCTAACATCGGCTGTATATTTAAATGACTAGCTGTTGCTCGCGGCTCCGCCGCTCCGCGTGAACGGCCTATTCCGGGAAAAAAGTCCTAATAGCCTAATTCCTAATCCTAGGCATGGTCTACCTGTGTGCCAAAATTCAATTTTCAAAAATCCTTTCTTGGCGGGGCCTATTTATTTTATTTCTTACTAGCTATTGCTCGCGGTTTCGCTCGCGTGAATAGACTACGTAGCCTTTCACCGTCTCCAGGGTCCCGTCTATCTCTACATCAAAATTCATCAAAATCGGTTCAGTGATTTAGGCGTGAAAGCGTAACAAACAAATAAATATTTTTTTTCATAAAAAGTAACCTATGGTTACTTCTTAAACCTCCAAGAATATGTGTACAAAGTTTCATGATGATCGGTTAAGTAGTTTTCGCGTGAAAGCGTAACAAACAAATTTGCATTCAAATTTATAATATTACTCATAGTATGATTCAGCACACCCCGCGCCCGCCGACCGCTGCCAACCAGGACGGACGTACGGCCCGCCAGCCCCCGGCTCTGCCCCCGCCTTTTAAATCTTTGATATCAACTAAGATATTCATTTTATTGATATGCTGTAAAGGGCAATTTTGATTGGAATGCACAACGTATTTAATGTATTTAATTGGATAAGGAATAATACTGTATTGTTTAAAATAGATTGGTAAATAACCTATAATTTTTATTAAAAAAAAAATATAAAAGTATTTATTGTGACATGACTGTAATAGTTAGACATGTGGTATCGCGGACTTTTTTGTAGATATCGTATTAATGAACTCTAAAAAATTGTAGTGCATCACTGTTCTATTGTCAATAATTTCCGCAGCGTACGCGATATAACGATTTTTTGGTACGTTGGGCTGGGTTACATTATCGAAGTTTTCATACGGATCCCTAACTTTTTTGAAAATATTCTATCGCCTATGTTCATCAGGGATAATGTAGGATTCTAATGGTGAAATAATTTTAAAATCGGTCCAGGATTTTTTGGGTTTATTCGTAACATACAAAAATATAAACCTTTCCTCTTTATAATATTAGTGTAGATATATACATCGTCTCCTTGCCATTTTAAAACAATACCAGCAAATGAATTTCTCGCGGACTGATAAACTGATGATAGATTTAAATAATCGTCTTGAAATTTATTTATTTATTTTCGTTTTTCGACAACCAACTGACTCTTTTATTTTTTTACCCCTTTTTTATTTCTGAAACATAATTTAATTGTATTTCAACAAAACAGACCAAAGAGATCGGACCTCATACTACAGCTATGCAACAGACAAATTTCTGAACGCACCTATAAATATTTGACAACCAAGTGACAGACAAAAGAGATCGGACATCCCGAGTTTACCGTACCGACAGGACGAACATCAAATGTTTCATAGGTAGAAACCATTTGTATTGGAAAATTAAAATGCAGTTTATGTTTCTCACCGTTTAAACCTTCCCTGAACTTCCACAAATATTTCAAGATCAAAATTAGCCAAATCGGACCAGCCATTCTCGAGTTTAATCGAGACAAACGAACAACAATTCATTTTTATATATATATAGAAAATAAGTAAATAGGTTTAACAACCTTGATATGAAATTATCTGTAAGTGCATTTGTTCACTCGCTTATATTATTATTTTAGTCAGCCACTCTCGCTACTACGCTGCACATAGTTTTGTAAATCAGTCAGGGCTACACGATATTCAACCACAATATAGTGCTGTGGGGTCTTACCTTTCAAAGATATAATATGGACCGAAAATTAGGAAATAAAGTAATAGCTATAACAGGCGGTGCTAGCGGTATTGGATTTAACATTGCTGATAAATATCTATCAGAAGGTGCTAAAACTGTTATTTTACTCGACATTAATGAAGGACAAGGCAATGCAGCTGTCGAAGTACTAAACAAAAGCCATGGGAACGGTAAAGCAACTTTTATTCTTTGCGACGTGACCACAGACCTCGAGACTGTAGGAGACAGCATTTTAGCTTCGTACAAAACCGTCGATGTATTAGTAAATAGTGCTGGAATAGCAGATGAAAGCATGCTGAAGAAAGTAATTGATATCAATACGACAGCGTTGATTCTTTGGAGTCTTAAATTTTATGAACATATGCGTGCTGATAAAGAAGGCGCTGGTGGTACAATTATCAACATTGCTTCAATTTTCGGTTTTAAGATCGCGCCATTGGCACCAATATATTGTGCTAGCAAATTTGCCGTCGTAGCTTTTACAAAATCTTTAGGACACGAGGAGAATTTTATGAAAACGGATGTAAGGGTATTTGCTCTTTGCCCAGGTTTTACTAAAACACAAATGACTGAACGTTTCCTGGATGACGAGAATAAAGCGCATATTCCTGAAGAAATAATTACATTTACTAGAAGTTTTCAGTGGCAGACTGTCGACGCAGTCGGTGAAGGTGCCGTGGAAGTTTTTAAAAGAGCTAAAAGTGGTACGGCGTGGTTGATTGAAGGCGGTAAGCCGATAGAAGAGGTTCTATAAAGATTTATTTTATTTATATTCTAATATCATTAAAGATTCTGAGGTCTAATTATGTGTATGATTTTATGATCATCTATCTACACTTAAAAAGGATGTTTGCTGTTTTATATATTATGTACATATCGATTTCTCCTCCAATTATAGACGAATATCTTGAAAATCTTTAAATAGAGTTTAGCTGCGATGTAGTTCCGTATTTTGGTTAAGATCTAATGACGGAGAATGGAGTAAAAAATCTCCATAACGAACAACAGTATACTTACTCGTCGCGATTGGGTCATTGTATTGAAATTTACACGCCACAGCTACCTCTAAAAATTGAAAAGTAAAGTTTTGTTAAAACTTAATAATAGACTCCAAAGAAAATGTTTTTTTTTGGCTTTTAGTGATATTTTTTGAAGTTGCTTTTTAATAAAAGTGAGTAAAACTTTCTTCAAAACATACAATATTTTTATCAGATAATTAATCTCACTCACCACCCACTTGATTTACGCTATAAAAATAAGATATGTTATACCATGTGGAGGTGATAATACGACAATAAATGAAAACACTCCTATACTAAGTGAAAGGAGTATTTGAAATCTATCAAATTAATCCTACCTAACATTGAAATTGAATAACAAAACTTAGAAACCGACTTTGATATAAAAACACTGAAAAGTCAAAAATAACAATTTCTATAGGTCTCGAGTCGATGCTTATGTCGCTGCCGGTCAAGTAAAATAGCACCTACTCCAGAGACCTATAGAATTTGGTATTTTCGTCTTTTCAATTTTTTTTAGTTTGAAGTCGGATTCTATGTTTTGTTAAACCTTATTTAATTTTTAGTGGTAGTTAGTAGTTACAGCAATAACATGTAAATTCCAATACAATAATACAATCGCGACGAATGTAGTGTTGTCCGATGAGGAGTTTTATTTTTTTACACCGTACTCCGTTATCAGATCTTAACCTAATGTACTCGTATATGGGACTACAACGCAGCTAAACTCTATCGAATGGTTTTTTTCCAACAAAATCGGTCTCAAAAAAAAACCTCATTGAATTATAAAATAGGTTTCCTAATATAGTTTAATGCAATTTATATACAGAATTGATGTTAACCGAACACATCGCACAACTAAATTATTTCTAGTTATTTTGTAATTGGTCTATGCGATACAGGCCTAGAGTCTAGTGCAGAGACCACCGTTAATGGATGACAAGTGGTCAATGCTTATGATAAATATTTTAGTTTTAGTACTTTTATTGTAAATGTTTATGGGAAATAAATATTTATATTATTAAAAAAATGAATATCTTCTTGCTAGTTATTCTTGCTAGCCCCTCTGTTGGTAAGATAAGGTGCAGCGTGCAATGTCACCTTACCGGGGTAATAAAAAAGGTTTTATCAAAACGTAGAAACCGACTTCCTCGTGCCTGTGTCGCTACCGATCTAATAAAGTTGTGTATATATACAAATTGTTATAGTTAACTTTTCAGTGTTTTTATTTTGAAGTCGGTTTCTAAGTTATAAAGACTTACTGTTAATTCTTGCAATACGTTTTTAAAAAGAAAAAATGGTCACTGGCTTTATTTGCAATATCAAACAGTAGTTTTTGCACGCGACTCCGCTCTTATATTTTGTGACAATGTATAGTTGAAAAAGGCATACAGACGCTCAATTCGTTTATACTATATTGGTATGAAAATTCATTATTATTCTTTGTAATTCTCAATGACATTGTATGGAAATAAAATTTACTTTGTACACATATGAGGCAATTATCATTCTAAGTGAACTATAAATATAAAACTCACTCGTAATTCAGGCAATTGCCTTAGTAGTTTAATAAACAAAACACGATGAGCAAGTACATTAATAACAAAACAGTTGTAGTGACTGGCGGAGCGGATGGCATTGGATTCAGTATCGCTGATAAATACTTAGGAAATGGTGTAAAAGTAGCAATTTTAGTTGACATCAACAAATGCAAAGGGAAAATGGCTGAAGAAATTCTGAATACTAAACATGGTGAAGGCAAAGCAGAGTACATTCAGTGTGATGTCACTAAAGACTTGGAAACCACTTACAAGATTATAATGGATAAGTGCAAATATGTCGACGTTTTAGTAAACAGCGCTGGAATCGGAGACCCGTCGATACCAAGACGACTAATTGAAGTCAACGCAACAGCTGTGATTGAATGGTCTCTGAAATTTTATAAGCTTATGAGAAAAGATAAAGAAGGTAAGGGTGGGACCATAGTCAACGTTGCTTCGGTGCTTGGCTACGAAATCGCCCCATACGCTCACGTCTACCAAGCGGCTAAATTCGCTGTTACAGGATTTACGAGATCTTTAGGGCATAAGAGTTTGTATCCTGTGACTGGTGTACGAATGATAACCCTGTGCCCAGGTCTCACCAACACCAACATGACCAAAGAAGTTATGTCAAGGAAACCCGAAAACGAATTTGTTGCCAAAATAGTAGAAGACTGGGTCAATGAAGCTCAAGATGTCGATGCTGTTGCCGAAGCTGCTCTAGAAATCCTTGATAGAGGTCCTAGTGGAAGTATGTGGTCCATTGTTGGTGGTGAATTAAAAAATGTTAATGTAGAAATAAAATTTAAGTTATAATCCTTATAAAAATTAACTAAATAACGTGTTGTTTATTTATTTAAACTTTATATACAAAACATGTTTAAAGGCGTTAATGCCAGGGGCATCCTCTAACAGTCAACCTACGGCTGATGCAGAGACGAGCAATGTGTGGTTGACAATGGTTATGTAGTAGGGCAATTTTACTAAGTGGTAAGTCCTTTGTATCTAAGGCCGTCTGGGTTGGTACCACCGCTTTGTCTATAAAACTATTGAGTTTGGTTTGAAGGACATTGAGGTAGTGAAATAGCTTAGTATCTTATGTTTCGAGGTGATGAACGCAGTCCAATGCCATGCTGTGCTATAAAATTTAAAGTTTTTTTTATAATGTTGGTATGTTTATGAGCAAGCATGGCGATTACCATCAGGCAAGCGACCTAATGGTTTCGTAGTTCATCCATCTAAAAAAAGTAAAAAGAATGAAAGCGTTTATTGATCATATAAGCAATTAAATTAACGCTTAAGACAAGTCTGTACAAAAATAAATAATAATTATGTACCAGAAATAATAATATCAATTGTGTATAACATGTAAAGCATCTTCAACGATAAACTAGATAATTAATACACTAAACCAGTTTATTTTAATACATTGTAAATTTTAACATTTACATTTTCACGACTTTTTCTGACGCCAAGCAGTTAAAAGGAGTGTTTCCTTCCGGTTTCAAGGGCATTTAAGCCAGTGAAATAACTGGGTATTATAAGACTTAACTGCTTATGACTCGGGGTGACGAGCGCAGTCCAATGCCATGCAGTGCTCTGTATTTCAAAGTTATGTGTGGTGTTGCTTCTATTTATGGGTAGGTGTGACGTTTACCAGCGACCTGCTAGTTTCATCTCTCTTCTTGATCGTATTCTTCATTACTGAAGGTTGTGTCCTTGAAAGACCTTCGTTGACCGTTGTATCAGTTTCCATTTTGTCCGGTTCTCAGCTTCCTTCAGGGTGGTTGTTACAGGGAGACCAGTGAGGGTGGTTATTCGGTCACACCAATGGCTAGGCGATCGGCCGCGGGGTCTATTTCCTAATATTTTACCCACAACAACTAATTTATCAAGGTTGTCCGGTTGCCGACGGGCAATATGATCGAAATAACCGAGGATCTTTTGGTAACAAATTGTCGAGAGTCTAACACTTACATGAAGTTGGTCCAAGATAAATTTATTTGTTTTATGGCAGTCCATGGGATACGCAACATTCGTCTCCAACACATTTCGAAGGCGTATATCTTTTTCTGCTCCGTTGCTCGAATCGTCCACGACTCAGATCCATAAAGAAAAATGGAGAAAACAAGTGTCCGGACTAGTTTCATTTTGGTGATCCTCCTATCCTGCCAAATGCGTGTCAGATTGCTCATTGCAGTATTGGCCATTTGAGTCCTGATCTCTCGTACACTTCCCCTATGATCAGTCGCAAGCGAATCCAGGTAGACAGATGGTACAGACCTGCGATCAGTGCTACGAGGTGTTGGGGGCTAGTATCATCACTGAAAGTAATAATAAAAATAAAAATTATATAACATACATACGCACTCACCCCTGTAATCTCCGAAGGGGTAGGCAGAGGTGTAACCAGTATACCCACATTTCGCCGAGCGTATCTTCGGCCCATGATGTGGTAGGGGGCGAGCCTATCGCCACTACTCACAAACTCCAGAGTCCGGGCTGATACTGAGCATTTCATAATAGAAAAAACCAATACCACTTTACCCGACCCGGGGATCGAACCCGAGACCTCAGCGTTAGCATTAGTCGTAAAGCGTACTCATTACAACAGCGCCACCGAGGCAGTCTAAAAAAAATTTTTATGTCATTTTTTATCCGAGATTACCACTAATTTCGTAATAATTGAGTTTAGCAATGCAGGTTTGATGGTTGAAGTAGTCGAATACCTTGGAAATATCACAGAATACTTCACTACCTGCTGTGACATCCTTATTTTCAATAGCAAGGTTATTTAGTATCATTGTCATTTGTTGCATAATAGTGAATTAATTTGTTGTAATTTTTCATAGTCATTAGTTTTTTGTTGTAATTTTCCCAGTCTTTTTCTTATGACCCGCCGTTTTGTTTTTTACAATTGCAGTTCATTTAAATAAAGGATATAAGAACTTTTTACCAAAAAATAAACCTACTTCAAAAAACTAAAATGCTAAATATAAAACTAGACAGCAATTTAAGTCGTTGATATTATGGTTTAATGTTCAATTATTGATACCACATACTCAAAGTTATTGTTTTATTTTGACCTTTCTAGTATTTTAAACGACTTAAAAAAGGAGGAGGTTCTCAATTCGGCGCGTTTTTTTAATTTATTTTTATGTATGTACATCGATTTCTCCGCCAACTATGGACCGATTTTATTAGAAAAAATTTCATTCAATAGAATTTAGCTGTGATGTGGTCACATATAAATTTAATTAAGATCCGATGACGGAGTACGAAGTAAAAAATGAAACTCAACGGATAACAGTACACTCATCTCGATTGTGTTATTGTATTGGAATTTACAGGATATTACTGTAACTACCTTTTTGTTTTTTACTTTTGGACACCCTTTAGGGGTACTACCCCACCGCATGGTCGGCCACGGCGGCTCCGACGGATGCGACTCCCACGGATTAAAACCCAACGATGTTCCTCCGGGTGTGCTTGTTCGGTCAGGGCTGCGGGGACGCTTTTGTACTCTTCCGCGGCCCCGACGGCGCCGGACCTTAAAGAGGGCCATACGCACTCACACCTGTAATCTCCGAAGGGGTAGGCAGAGCTGTAACCAGTACACCCACATTTCACCGAGCGTATCTCCGTCCCATGATGTGATAGGGGGCGAGACTATCGCCATACCGGGCACAATTCCATACTCCGGGCTAATACTGAGCATTTTAAAATAGAAAAACCCAATATCACTTATACCCGACCCGGGGATCGAACCTGAGATGCGTACGCATTACAACTGCACCACCGAAGCAGTTAAAAATCAATAGATTCAACAAAAACGAGAGCTGTAAAAACGACTGGCACTTCGATAAAGCATATTTTTTTCAATTATGAATCATTATTTGTCGTACATCAAAGTGTTGTGTTTATCTGAACTTGGACTATCGGTCTATAAATACTCGTATTCATTGCAATAAACATCAATTGCCGTGCAATAACGTGCTGACTTTAACTTCTCCGGTGTTAATTCGAATTACCGGTCATTCAAAAGTTATCTTGTAGCTCGTTTATTAGTTAGATTAATACGTTTCTAAATTATAATCTTTATCAGCGATAATCATAATGAGTAAATTGAAAGGCAACCTTGTCGTTATTACTGGCGGAGCTGAAGGAATTGGCTACAGCATCGCAGATAAATATTTACAAAACGCCGCCAAAACTGTTATCATTCTGGACATCAATGAAGAAAAAGGAGAAGAAGCAGTGAACACTCTCAACACTAAACACGGAAACAAAGCAGTGTTCATAAAATGTGACGTGAGAAAAGACTTAGAAGATGTGTACAAACAGATTGTAGATACGTACAAGAATATAGACGTGTTAGTGAATAATGCTGGAATATCAAATGAGAATTCTATCTCCAAAACCATAGGAGTCAACGTGGTAGCTCTTATGGAGTGGGCGATGAAATTTTGGGAGCACATGCGCAAAGATAAGGGAGGTAACGGAGGCACTATCTTGAACATTGGTTCAATGTCAGGCTTCGTTATTGATCCTTTCATGATATATTACAAAACCTCTAAATTTGCTGTACTGTCCTTCACCAAAAGTTTGGGTCATGAATATAATTATAAGAGAACTGGTGTTCGGGTTATAGCACTGTGTCCTGGCTTCACATATACGACTCTTAGCTCTCAACAGTTAGTTTGGGATGAGCATTTAGATGATTTTAAAAAGATTCTCGGTGCCTTCCCATGGCAGCAGATTGAAGTAGTGGGAAACGCTGCTTTGGATGTCATAGATACGGCTCCTAGTGGAACGGCGTGGGTGATTAATGGGGGGCAACTATCCGAAGCTCCTGCTTGTGTAACACTGTCTATGGATAACCTTGAACATCCAGAGACTATCGATTTATGATTTATAGCTGATTTTTGTACATAAAATACTAGAGTTACTTTTAATAACTACTGCTAGTAGTTAGAATAGACAAAGATCTAAAACATTTTATGTTATCTGGCTTGTGTTTATGTTTGTTATAATACAGTATATTTATTCAAAGGCAAATTAGTGCAAATAAAATTTATTAAGTATGATTCAATTTCATTGTTTAGAACATATTATTATTATGTATTCACTTATAGCGACAATTACATTGTAATACGCACTCACGCCTGTAATACCCGAAAGGGAAGGCAGAGGTGTAACCAGTACACCCACATTTCGCCAAGCGTATCTCCGTCCCTTGATGTGATAGGGAGCGAGCCTATCGCCATACCGGGCACAATTCCAGACTCCGGGCTGATACTGAATATAAAGTAATAGAAAACCCAATACAATGTAAATTTACATGAGAATTTTATTAAATTAGCTCTCATGCCTCGCAGTTTCACACGCATGCATACTACTAATCCGGGGTGTGACGTGATATTTTGTAGCTACGGAGGCCCGGATCTAGGGGGAGGAGGGGAACGGGGCACCCGCCCGGGCGGCAATTTCAGGGGGCGCCAAAATCATAATATAATATGATTAAAAATAAAAAACTTGCTCCACAACGCGGCTAGCATACGAAAACCTGGTTGGCTCACCGTCGACTTCTAAGAAAAAGGCGCCGCACAGGGCCTTGGTGCATCATACTTTTCTTTTCTTTTCTTTTAGTTGTTTTAAGTAATTTATCTCAAACGCTGGAGAGAGGCCGCCACTATCAAGTTACTGCCCCGGTTAAAAAAATCGTAGATCCGCGGCTGTAGCTACGACTACGAACCATCGTATCGAGAAAATATTATGGTGTGAATATACATCGTGTTACAAAAAGGTGTGGTCAAATTTAAACAACGTATAGTGTACCATTTCTGTAGTACACATACCGTAGTACCAAATTAAATTGCATTGCTAGGACATAAATAAAATAAAAAATAAATATACACCCAACAGTCACACACATAGTCCTGACCCCACACTAGGTAAACCTGTATTGTGGATATCAAGAACTACGAGGGGCTTGCGGTCCCACGACACCCAGACCCGAGACTAATATTTGTGAATCAGACAAACATTTGTCTAGGTGCGGGAATCGAACCCACGGCCTCACGCTTCGCAACCGGCTACTCGCCCGCTGCGCCACGGAGGCTGTCAAATATTAAATATTATCTTGGTAATTTCTTATGTTTACGCGAATATTCCACATTGAAATAAAACTAGTTTATACGGATTTTATCGCGGTTTAATTTATATTTTAGTCCCGACGTTTCTTTGCTTATAGTTTAATTGTAATTATTGATGTACCAATAAAGAGTTATTTATCTATCTATATATTCTTATCACGTATTATTATACAATGTTTAACAAAACTTTAAAACCGACTGCAGTGTATTTATATTGAAGTTGGTTTCTAAGTTTTACAAATATTTATGGATCACACAAACATTATAATAATAATAATAATACACCCAACAGTCACACACATAGCTCTGACCCCACACTAGGTAAACCTGTATCGTGGGTATCAAGAACTACGAGGGACTTGCGGTCCCACAACACCCAGACCCGAGACCAATATTTGTGGTTCACACAAACATTGTGACTGTGATTGATTATTCATTAAAAATACTATAATATAATATTTTTAAAATATAAAACTAAAAAATATCTAAACAATTTTGAGTCGGTAGTTTCAATTGATTACTACATTACTACCGCCACATTTTTTTTTTAGTTTATACGAGTATAGCAAAAATTAAAATAGGAGTTTTTGCATAAGTATTTTAAGAAGGAAGCTACGTTCTACCATTATATTTTGCAGAGGTCGGCGAACAAGAACTGAATGAGAAACTAAATAATATCTATAGTAAACACCCATAATACTAAATCATGGGTGTGTCACGAACATTAAAGGAAAGAAATAGATATTAAGAGTGGGGTTTAGGGCCTCCGGAAATCTTACTTATCGTACGAAACACGACGGCAAGAAAGATAGGAAGCATTTATTGGCAGGCTTTAGGTGGTATATGTACTCTTCAGTCACCTGATGGTAAGTGATCTCCACCGCTCATATACGCCCACAATACCAAAGAATCATGGGTGCGTTGCCGACCTTAAGGGAAGGGGATTTGTGCCTCCAGATATCTCAGTCACCGTACGAAACGCAACAGCAAGCTGCTACTTTACGTCGGTTTTCTGTGAGACAGTGGTATCGACCCGGACGAGCCGGCCCATTTAAGCTGTAGACAAAAGTGCCTACAGCGTGACTCTACCACTCAATTTATGTAGAAATATTTTTATAAGTAGTAGGTGGGGGTACCTAGATACCTACCCACAGTAGAGCAAACTTCACGTCGGCTTTCTGTGAGACATTATTCCGGTCGAACTGGTTCATTATTGCTGTAGACAAATGTGTCTACCTATTTTCCCGGCATCTAGGTTTATATATACGCACTCACGCCTGTAATCCCCGAAGGAGTAGGCAGAGGTGTAACCAGCAGACCCACATTTCGCCGAAAGTATCTCCGTCCCATGATGTGATAGGGGGGAGCCTATCGCCATATTGGGCACAAATTCCAGACTCCGGGGTGATACTGAGCATTTCATAATAAAAAATCCAAATATCACTTTACTCGACCCGGGGATCGAACCCGATACCTCAGCGTCAGCCTTAGTTGTAACGCGTACGCATTACAACTACGCCACCGAGGCAGTCTACAGTCATCTAGATAGATAGATAGATAGAATATTCTTTATTGCACACCAAATAAAGTAGGTAGCTTATAAACGAGGATCATACAGTAAGGGTGATACAATGGGCGGTCTTATCGCAAACAGCGATTTCTTCCAGACAACCTTAGGATGGACAGAAGTTTTAGGTACCGAAAAAACGAGGGTAGTTTACAGTATGCCAATAAAATAAATAAACTTAAACTAATTATATATAACTTAAATATACCAATATCCTATACTAATCATATTTAATTTTAAATAATAAATAATACATACAAATATAATTAAATAATATTATATCATCTAGGCGTATATTCATTCTTAGAGCGGTTTTGGAGTGTCACAGAGAAATACCAGCCATTCCTAATTTCGATCGAACGGCCGAGAAGCGTTCATTGTTGATTCCGGTCCCATCAGTCAAAACAAGCTTTGCCCAGCGCTCTAGTTTCTTTATGAAACCTTTTTTATATTATAAGCTGAATATAAACCATACAATTCTCAACCTTAACTATCTGGAAGTCAAAAGAAAACTAACGTCTGTGTTACTGAACTGGTCATATAAATTCACAGAAGACTTTCTAAAAATCGTCAAATGACTATAATATTGTACTTATACTAAGATTGAGATTACCCATATATTTTTCAATTGTTAATTTCTTTTGTTTATTTCTCCTTGTTACTTCTGTTGTAATGTAGCACCGTACTCCTAACCAAGCGACTCCTGTAAAAAACCCTCCACGAGACAGGCCTAGCCTAGTGTGGAGTGTTTTGCCGTACAATATTGTGTAAATACTGTTCTTGGAAAATAAATTTTATTATTATTATTATTATGTAAAAAAAAACATTCCAAAGTCTTCAAGACGTATGCGTGAAGTCTCGGAGGAGGTGCAGTGACGCGGGATAGTTAAAAGCTTTGCAACCCCCCATTAGCCTTTACATACCCCTCTAAATACCGCGTTACTATGAGACTCAAAAAGTTTGAGCATATATCTACTAATATAGGCTAGGTATTTAACTTACAAAATTTTATGGATTGTAATTATCTAAAAACAAATGAATTGAATTGAATATATCAAATCAAATCAAATCATTTACTCTGTAAATTGGACCATAAATATCACTTTTACATGTCAATAATTTTTTATGCTACATTACAGTTACGACGATATTTCGGGGCTAGCCATGAGAAGAAATGCCGAAACAAACTCATGGGTTATGGCCTCTTTTAATGTCCAGACATTGTTTTACATAATTATGCGAGTATAATGTACAGAAATTCCTGGATTGGCCTTTTCAAGAAATAGCCAAGAGTATACCAGAAATAGGTACTTGGCACTCGCACAACAGTCACACACATAGTCCTGACCCCACACTAGGTTAACCTGTACCTATCGTGGTATAAGGAACTACAAGGGACTTGCGGTCTTACATCTAGAAAGCATAAGATTCAAATTCAAATTCAATGTATATCTAACTTTAATTTAGCGTTTTTAATAATTTTGTTTTAAATTATAAATCGACTTCATTAGATTTGATTATTATTTATTTGTACGCCGTAAAGGTGAAACATAATTGATATTTTTAGGTAACATTACATTTAAACAACTTGCATGCTTTTTGTGTGTATAATCATGTTTCACAAATAAAAATAAAATTATGTGTGCAATTGAGACGTGGTAGAAGTGAAACCTTCAAAAATTTTGGTACACGTATACAAAATACCACGGTTGTTGTGATGCATTTTCTCAAGCTTTGTACTACGCATCTGCGCACAACACGCATGCACGCACAACTGTATAATGCTTCCTATCTCATTTTCTCTCACGTTAAATTTATGAATTTATGTGTGTGTCTCTTTTTCGTTTCATTGATTTTCAAATCATAATGATGCTAAGAAGTTTTTACTTCAAAATATAGAATCTTGAAACGGCGTTGAGCATACGAGGAACCGAGAGATGAACCATTATTAGTAGGTTATTACATGCAAATTGTAATGTCCAAATCATCGAAATAAAATAACTAGAACGATGAGTCATCGTCAACAATCCACACTTGTTCCATTGTTATGCATATCTCTCATGGTCATAATATAATCTTGGTGCGTCGAACTGTCGCAAAAATGTAGACGCACTTTTATATGAAGCCTTAAATACGCATTTCTTCGTATTTTGATCTTGATTAATTTTATTATTATCATCGAAATAATATAACTAGAACGATAACACTTATATGAATCTGCCAAAAATACGGATCCACTTACTTACACAAGCAAAGGTAAAATCACACGAAACACTCATACACGCAACAAAAAATTATGAACGTTCAAAATTAACTATATTTTATAGAAGTTAATGTCTAAATATAAAATTTCTACATCGCGATACGACGTTCCACACCGCGCAAAAAATTAGACGTATCAAGTGTTAACTAGAGATTATTATGCACAGACTTTTATAGTCCCGCCCCTTGCACTAAGTTTAGGTGGGGTAATTTTTTTCTTGGGTTACGTTTCTTGTCATCTTATTTCGATGGATGAACCGTAGGTAGTAACCCAATACTTGCATTTTTTTTTTTTTTTTGTAATGCCAAAATGTAATAATACTGGCCAATCCTGACAATCTATAAGTTTTAATGTGAATGGCTTAGAACTTCGAAATGACGTACGTAGGTACTTTTTTTATTATTATTATTATTGGGGGGGGGCAGAGGTGTACCTCAGCCTACCCCTTCGGGGATTACAGGCGTGAGTGCGTATGTATTTAAAATAACTTATTCCATCAAAACAAACAATTGTATTACATAGAAAACAAAAGTCAGTCATTAAATAAAAGCAAAACTAATAAATCAAATAGGTATGTTCAAACAACCTTGATAACCTTGACTATTCTTCCGCCTTATGACGTTTGATAATGAATATTTAATAATCCTAGATTCATTTCATAGCAGTTAGTCTGAGACTAGACAGCACTATGGTAGGAAATATAAAAAACAAAGTAGTGGCAATAACAGGAAGCGCTGAAGGCATTGGATTTCACATAGCAGATAATTATTTAAAAAATGAGGCAAAACATATATTTCTACTTGACGTGAACGAGGAACAAGGCAATGAAGCAGCTGCTGCGTTAACAACAAAATATGGCTCCAAAGTCACCTTTATTAAATGTGACGTCACCACTGACTTAGAAGCTGTATCTAAGAAGATCTTCACCACTTTTCAATACGTCGACGTACTTGTAAACAACGCTGGTATCTTGAACGATGGAAAAATTAAACAGACGATCGGGATCAACGTCACCGCGCTTATAGAGTGGTCGTTGAAGTTCTGGGAGCACATGAGGAAAGACAAGAACGGTGAAGGCGGTACTATCATTAATCTGGCTTCTATCTATGGCTACAGAGTCGATCAGTTCCTGCCGGTATATCAAGCTTCGAAGTTTGCAGTTATGGGATTCACTAAGTCTCTAGGACATGTTTACAATTACAAAAGGTCTGGGGTCAGAGTAATCGCTATATGTCCAGGATTTACTGAGACTAAACTGACGTCATCGCCGGCAATTTGGGATGATAAGTTAGCTGGTGATTTTGATATATTTTTGAAAGGCCAGGCGTGGCAGAAGGTGGATGTTGTGGGTAAAGCCGCTGTGGATATTTTTGAGACTGCTGATAGTGGTACGGCTTGGTTGATTGAAGGGTCGCGTCCTGTGACTCAGGTATTTAATGAATAACTGTGTTACATCTTTTACATTTTACGTATGTTACATAATCATAATATAATGTAGTGCTATTAATGTTTCTATTCGTTTGAACGAACTGGTCACTCGTCTGGCGGCCACGCCTACAAAAAACAGTATATCAGTCAGGCTCCTGTTTCAAATATATCTAGTAGTATAATACGCAAGTCATAACACATTTGGGAAATAGTGTAATAATATTTTTTACTAATCTTAAATCGAACTCTAATTGTTTTAAAGATCTAATTGTTTTGAAGATGGGGCTGCTTCCTCAGTGATTCTATATTATTGTTAATTTTAAGCGCTCTATACACCGAAACCCCCGACCCCGACACATGTCGACGGGCTTGCTGTTAGCAGGATAGTTGGCGGCTTCACATCACTGCAAGTCAGAAATCTTTTTCGGTTGCACAATTTGGACAACTTGTTGATCGACGAGTGTGAGCGTGCACTCAAGCCGCCTATTGTCACTTGGTAAACCACACGGATGCACGCCGCGCCGCTAACATGATTCTATCAAACAAGGTCGATACTAACAACTTAGTTAGCAACTTAAAATTGTACCTTAAGTTTTGAAACGTTTTCTGTACCAAAAAAGATTATTACTAAATCTCCAGGCTGTGTCAGCGGGTCCGGTGTCTAGAGCGCTTTAGCGCTTGGTAATAAAATATTTTTTAATAATTTTTTATTTTATAACCCCTAATAATATAATAATAATAATAATTTTATTGCTTCAATAGTACATACAATTCTGTGACAAACATGGGTTTAGTGTACATAAGTAGATTTAGTTGTAATTACTGTTATTAGAGCAGCTGGTGCTTAAAAAAGGAAAACCTGAGCTATAAGCACCAGCACCTTCCATTTTCGCTGACATTAATCAGATGCAAACTAAATATAGAACGGATAACCCTAGACAAAATGTTTACAATTCAAATGTACTTATACTAAGACGTCTTTGTAATATCTATTACATACGCACTCACGCCTGTAATCCCCGAAGGGGTAGGCAGAGGTGTAACTAGTACACCCACATTTCGCCGAGCGTATCTCCGTCCCACGATGTGATAGGGGGCGAGCCTATCGCCATACCGGGCACAAATTCCAGACTCCGGGCTGATACTGAGAATTTCGAAATAGAAAACCCAATACCACTTTACCCGACCTGGGGATCGAACCCGAGACCTCAGAGTTAGCCTCAATTGTAACGCGTACGCATTACAACTGCGCCACCGAGGCAGTCTATTATTATACTAATATAAATTTTTCTCTCTAGAATGTGGGTATGCGTGTGTGCGTGAGTATGTAGGTGTGTCTCTCTCTCTCTCTCTGTGTGTGTGTTGTGTGTTGTGTGTGTGTGTGTGTGTGTGTGTGTGTGTGTGTGTGTGTGTGTGTGTGTGTGTGTTTGTGTTTGTGTGTGTGTGTGTGTGTGTGTGTGTGTGTGTGTGTGTGTGTATTTCAGAGTGAGGTATGAATGAGTGATTCTGTTTCATCATATGTAAGGTTTTGAAGATAATTAGTTACTATTTTTTTACATACAAATTTATTCTTGGCTTGAAGGCTAAGGGAATTGTCTAACTTGTTGTATAAGTAACGTCCAAGAAAATAATAAAATTTCTGTCTAAAGTAAATAGTTTAAAAATGCAGACTTTCGATAGTCTAAACGTGCATCAGTGACATTGTTGTATATTGACGCAACAGTGACGTGTTTAGTGACGTTAGCGTGGAATGGTTTCCTATAAACTTGCTTACGCCTGGTTTCTGAAAGGCTGATCAAATCAACATTTATATGGGACCACATCCCAGCTAAACTCTATTGAACTTTTTTTTATGAGATGTTACATTCAACCGACCGAAATTTCCATACTGCCTGAATTACGTTGAAACATAATAGTAAATTATGTTCCTAACCATACATCAGTCTGTTAACACAATAACGTAGGCCTAGTCAATCTTTGTCTTGAAAATTATAGCACACGAAACAAGATTAGATCAATAATTAAGGTACGTTTTGCAACGACCGAGACCACAGGAGGCAAATTCTCGTAATTTAAAATGTTCAAAATATCATTCCTATCTAGTCTTAGTGTCAAGAAAGTTGCAAAAGGTGTTCTCATAAGCCAATAATCACCGTCAAATATGAACATAGATCGAAATGAGATCGAAAGTAGAATAAAAGTTGAGTGAAGCCAAAACAGTATTATGCTAACATTTTTAAATGACACATGCCCTTATATAAACGTCATAATTGTGACTGAATTGAGATTGTAATGAGATCGAGATAAGATTATATTGAAATCGGGCTGAAATTAAAGAGGAGTTGAATACCATTTTTTAGTCAAATAAAAATCTAATCTCAGTTCAGTTAAAATTCATTCGCAGTGTCAGTTAAATACTAGAATTGAATTGCTCAGGAAGCAACAGTCTCCATACAATTTCATACTTTTTATTTTATTAAGATACACATAACAGATTTTGACAATACTAATACTAAGTTGTTTATTATATTAGATATGGTTCTGAAGTCTAATCAAAATCCAATCGAAATTGTATACAGCATTACTAGATAAAGTGACACATAGGTACTTGTTATGTTACACCATTTAAATTAAATTAATAAGATTACAAAGAAAATGTATCAGCATATTTTAGCTAACCTCACTATTCTTGAGGCATCTGAAAGCAATACTTTTGTACGAGCCCAACCTTCTATCAAAAATATCCAACTCAGGCCATTTTGTACTTATTTCGTTGTAAAGCCGACACATGCGAACAATAGGCTTGTAATAAGACGTGTTATTTTTATAAACGCCTAGAGCAAATGTTTTAGGAAGTCTGCATCTAGGCTTAATGTCAATATCGACTGAACTTAAAAGATCCGAGGAATCAATTGACGCATGGAGCAATTTGTGTAAGTAGATAAGGTGAATGTACTTGCGTCTTAAACTTAACACTATACTATGCGGACACGTCACTATCGCCAGAGTCGCTTCATGTGTCGCAGAGTCCTTGCGTTCCTCAAAATTTACCTTTAAGTTTGTTTGAAGAAGCAAGTACTTTACTACTGACGAAGCAGTTAGCTGAGGATTTATGCCATGTCTTACATTAATAATAAATAAGCTCCGTGGCGCAGCGGGCGAGTAGTCGGCTGCGAAGCGAGAGGCCGTGGGTTCGATTCCCACACCGAGACAAATGTTTGTGTGAACCACAAATATTGGTCTCGGGTCTGGGTGTTGTGGGACCGCAAGTCCCTCGTAGTGCCTGATACCCACGACACAGGTTTACCTAGTGTGGGGTCAGAGCTATGTGTGTGACTGTTGGGTGTATTATTATTATTATTAATTATTATTATTTTGTGTAGCATAGGCTGGCAAACGAGCAAATGGGTCACCTGAGGGTAAGTGATCTCCACCACCCATGTACGCTTACAATACCAAAAGAATTATGGGCGCATTGCCGACCTTAAAGGAAAGGGATAATTAAGGGATTGGCAAGAGGAGAGGGTTGGGCCTCGAATATCGGACTTTCCGTATGAAACGCAGCAGCAAGCTGCTATTTTACGCCGGTTTTCTGTGAGGCAGTGGTAACGACCCGGACGAGCCATTCGTGCTGTAGACACTTGTGTCTAGAGCTCGGCTTGTATTGGTATCATCGTTTTAACTATTTTTGCCGTCAAGCAGCAGTGTATAAGCACTGTTGTTTTTCAGTTTGAAGGACATTAAAATTAATAGGCATTAACATCTAATGACTCGGGATGACGAGCGCAGTTCAATGCAAGGCAGTACTTTATAATACAAAGGTATATATTTTTTTTATTAGCTTGAACGACGAGACGAGCAGGACGCTCGCTTGATAGTAAGCGCCACGCCTGCTCATAATCAGGAGCAACGCCACACAGAACTTTAAATAACAAAGCACTGTATGACACTGGACTGCGCTTGTCACCCCGAGACATAAGTCTCATAATACCCAGTAATTTCACTGGCTTCAATGTCCTTCAAACCGGAACACAACAATGCTTACACACTGTTGCTTCGCGGCAGAAATAGACAAAGCGGTGGTACCAACCCAGACGGCCTCTCGCATACGAGGGACCTACCACCATGTATATGTGGTGTTGCTTGGGCAGGCGTACTATCCGGCGAGTGGCATGCTTGTTTCATCATCCAGGCTGAGAAAACCGACCTTCGAGACATTGCACTCGTCGAAGGTTATCAGAATTATGCCTGCCTAATCGTGATGGAAAATATCTTAACGAGGGTCGAGCTGCGAGCAAAAACTATTATAAATATCATAAAACCCACTCGTTTGGGAATTTGTTTTTGTAGTTCCAAATGCACCAAATGCAACAGTTATCATGATGACTTTAATTAGAGTGCCAAAAACACATTTACAAGATGCTTATCGTGGTTAATTAGCCGTATGATTTTGATCTTATTTATATCTATTTACCTATTGACAGTGTTGCAAATAAAAAAGCTAGAAATTAAAATAATTTTGAGTCGGTGCTCTCGCAGTTTCTTGGTGATTAATATTATATATTTATTTATTTTGATTAGGATTGCAAACGAAATTAACAATAATTATTCTAAATTCTACACATACATTAAAAACAAAAACTAATTGCAACTATAGTTAAATGCAACCACCGCATTTGCCTCAGTATATAAACAAATTAAATATTAATTATTAAAATTACATATCATTGTAAAAAAAGAAATCAATTACAAACAACAAAAAAACATTAAAGTACCACATAATTAACTAAACAATAAATATTATTACATACTTAACTTAACTCAAAGTTCAGCCTTACATTATGTACCTATATTTTGTTTTTTGAACAATAATTAATATCATAAAATTAACGGTTTCTGTCTGCCCATTGGGTAAATCTGTTAAAATCTGTAATTTGCCTCATTTCAATCTGCGTATAGAGAGGTAATCATTAAACAATCATAGACTGTAGATTTTTAATAAATAAATAATAGGTAATTAAAATAAAATTCCTTTCTTTACTTACATGCAAATTATAAAAACGACAAATTTTAATACGTCAAGTACTTTGATTATGTAATTCAAAGGTTTAGAACAAAAAGTGCAAGCATTGATGTGCAAGCAAAATAAGCAATGCACAAATGATAGAACTAGAATACAATACGCATTTATTTACTTTGTTGCTCCCGACACTTTTTTGGTAATAGATACTTATATAAGACTAGACGTTTATTTTATAATAGATGACTCACTACTATACGCAAGCACAGCTCGCAAATTCAACAAGTGAATCTGGCAATTTTTAAATATCTTTTTACATGCGCTGAAATTGAATAATTGCATTAATATCGTTTTCGATCCTTGTGTGTGTAAGTAATTGATGACGTTTAATCCTTTCAGATATATATCATTCCCTATAAATACCACTTACACTCTTACGCTATCATTATCCCAGTTGAATCTATTCATCACAGGTAATATATTACTTTATTTAACAGTGTAACAAAAATGATTGTAGCAGCCGCATTATTCTGTATGGCAGTGACCAGTCACGTCTATGCAGAACCAGAGAATGATCTGGAGGGAAAAATTGCAGTGGTAACTGGAGGAGCTAAGGGAATTGGTTACGCCATTGCTCATAATTACTTAAAACACAAAGCAGAAGTCGTGGTCATCGTCGATAAAAATCTAACAGAAGGTTTGAACGCAGAGAATCGGCTTAACGTTTTACATGGTCCAAAGAGGACTTTATTTATTCATGGAGATGTCACTACTGATTTGGATAGAGTTTGGGAGATAATCTTGCAGAGCTATGGCTACATCGATATCTTAGTAAATAATGCTGGAATAATAGACGAGAATGACCCAATTGGAACAATTAACACCAATACACTTGCACCAATGTTGTGGTCAAATAAATTCTTCCAAATGGTGAGGAAGGATAAAGGTGGAAGAGGAGGAACTATAATGAACGTTGTATCAGTGGCCAGTTACTTCAGGATTCCATTCTTCTGGTCCTACAAAAGCATCGAAATTTGGACTACTCGGGCACACTTTTGGCTTGGGCCATGAGTTCAACTATCAAACTAGTGGAGTGAGGGTTTTTGCGATATTGCCAGGTTTCACGTACACTGATATGACGAAGCAGCAAATGGTGATTGATGAGCATGTGGAAATTTTCACAAAATTCAGTGCACACATGCCGCGGCAAACAGCAGACGTAGTTGGGCAGGCTTCAGTGACCTTGTTCAAGACTGGCGAGACTGGTATGGCATACACCATAGAAGGTGGAGAGCTATCTGTTTCTCCTGACAGTGTGAAGGTTACCGCTGATGAATTACATAATCTTTGATATATAAAAAAATAATAACTTAAACCGCGATATAATCCGTATAAACTATATTAATTTAAAGAAAATAAAAATGTTGAATTTTTAAACGTATACTTTTTGTCTTTCTTTCTTTCTGACTGCCGCTACCGTGGTTTAATGTCGTAGCTTTCATGTTTAGACGACTCCTCTTCATCATTCATCATCATCATCATTCATTTTGAACATCCTCTGTTGTGAGACCATTAGCTCTCATGTCTTCATCTAAAACGTCAAACCCGTACCCCTGGTACCATCTGGCTCAAGCAATTCCTGAAGTTTATACGCTACGTTGCAGATAACAAGCCTGACGTACACCTTACGTACAGGTGTGTAGGTATGATTTAAATGTATTGTTATATCTGTTTCGCCGGGTCTTCTCAGGCTGGGTCGTTTAGGATCCGGTGGTAGTTTTAAAACACGTGCCATTTCGGTAATGCCTATGGTCCATATCAACCCATAAAACAGAGAAAAATAATAATAATACTTAACAATTCTGGACTAATATAAAAATATTGTAAAATTTATAGTTGCCCAGTGTATTTTGACGATGCTATGTATGTTATGTATATATTAGCTGATATGATTTCTATACTTATATAAGTTTCTATATTTTGTACTGACTTGTCATAAGCACTATTTTAATTGCCTACATGATGAATAAAACCATTTTATTTCATAGGCTAATTCTATGTTTAGGATTTGAGTTATTATATTATCAGTTATATTTTTGTTCACTGCAGTGATAGCTCAGCGGGGAGTGGTATGGACTGTCGAGACGAAAGTCGCAAATTCGAAACCAGCCCCAAGTGCATACACCTCTGACTTTTCTAATTAATGTGTATATTAATTGTTAATTATCACTTGCTTTAACGGTGAAGGAAAAACATCGTGAGGAAACCTGCATATCTGAGAAGTTTTTCGTAAGAATTTCGAAGGTATGTGAAGTCTGCCAACTCACATTACGCCAGTGTGGTAGACTAAGGCCTAACCCCTCTCATTCAGTAGAGGAGGCCCGTGCCCAGCAGTGGGACGTATATAATACAGGGCTGGTATTATTATTTATTATAATATATATTTTTGTTAAAAAATATTTTACTATTTTTAGTGAATCAAAAATAGTACCTAATCTTTTTTTTCTATTACCTTTAGATGATGAGACGAGCAGGTCGCTCGCCTGATGGTAAGCGTCACGCCTACCCTTGAACAGAAGCAACACCAATCCGAATTTCAAATGATGAAGACATTCACTGCACGACACTGAACTGCGCTCGTAACCCTGAGGCTTAAGGTGTTAAGTCTCATAATACCCAGTAATTTCACTGGCTCAATGCCCTTCAAATCGGAACACAACAGTGTTTACACACTGTTGCTTGGCAGCAGAAATATACAATGCGGTGGTACCCAGACGGCCTCTCGCATACGAGGGACCTCATCTAGACACACACACACACACTAGAAACCTAAAACAGTTCCTTCCTACCGTTCTACCGTTCCGGTCCCATTCCACTAAGAGTCGGCTGTCAGACCAGAACCTTTACGGGCTGATTCAAGTACGCCGCCACCCACGTTTATAGAGAATTTTTAAATACTCAAAAGTTATTGTAACAAAAGTGGCAACTTAGGATATGGGATGTGTTTTTTCATATTATGTTTTAGGAAAAGCTTAAATTAGATTGTATTGTAGTGTAGTGTAAGTAAGAATACTTGATATACAGAAGTACAAAAGTAACCAGTTAACGTTGGTGTTACCGTTTGGGTCAGCTGTTTTTGAAAGTACCTGATAAAACTCTTTCCTTATATGTCAGCAGAGTTTGATTTTTGTGTTTGTAAATTTCGTGTTTAGTTGGGTAGGAAGCATTTGCTCAGTGAAGGTGAAACAGGCGCTTAGTATGTATTTTTTTATTTTTAGTTTCCTTAATATTTATTTTCTTTTGATTATGACTGCCTCGGTGGCGCAATTGTAATGCGTACGCGTTACGCGTAAAGTGGTATTGGGTTTTTCTATTACGAAATGCTCAGTATCAGCCCGGAGTCTGGAATTTGTGCCCGGTATGGCGATAGGCAAAGCCCCTATTTGTTTTTTATATAATATCATAGGACGGCAAACGAGCAAGCGGTTATGGTAAATGATCTCCACCGCCCATGTACGCCCACAATACCTATAGAATCATGGGCACATTGCTGAACTTTAAGGAAAGGGATAATTAAGAGTTTGGGAAGGGAAAGTGGATTTGGCCCTTTGGATATCTCATTCACCGTACGAAACGGAGCAGCAAGCTGCTAAATTACGTCGGTCTTCTATAAGACAGTGGTATCGACCCGGACGATGTGAGGAAACCTGCATACCTAAGAAGTTCTCCATAAGAATTTCGAAGGTATGTAAAGTCTGCCAATCCGTATTAGGCCAGCGTGGTGGACTAAGGCCTAACTCCTCATTCAGTAGACAAAATTGTCTACAGCGTGGCTCTACCACCAAGAGTTTTAACCAATGAATCCATGTATCTGCTGGTGATATTGTGCGACGGGATGTGCGGCCGGCATCCCACGGTGACATAATACATACATACATACGCCCTCACGCCCGTAATCCCTAACGGGGTAAGCAGAGATTCACCCACATTTCGCCGAGCGTATTTCCATCCCATGATGTGAGCCTATCGCCATACCGGGCACAATTCCAGACACCGGGCTGATACTGAGCATTTCATAATAGAAAAACCCAATATAAATTTTACCCGACCCGAGACCTCAGCGTCAGCCTCAGTAGTAACGCGTACGCATTACAACTGCGCCACTAAGGCAGTCGGTGACATAAATATTTATATCGCGAATTCCGGTTTGAACGTTTCTTTTTTTATTATCTTTGTATTAGGTATACCTACCTATTTGATTCAATGTCAAGTAATACCTACTTTGGTGATTACTTTGCCTTTATCATTGCACACCTGTCAGTGCATCGATATTTAAAAGGACGTTGTGTCCTTGATGCATTGTTAAATACTGTTTCGACATAAAACATATTTTATTTCTTTCAAATAAAAATATAATAATAATACGAGCCCTATATTATATACGGCCCCCTGCTGGGCACGGGCCTCTTCAAATGAATGTGAGGGGTTACGCCTTAGTCCACCACGCTGGCCTAATGCGGGTTGGCAAACTTCACATACCTTCGAAATTCTTATGACGAACTTCTCATTTTTGATTTGATTTGATTTGATTGTGGGTTCCTTTTCTCCGCACTTAGCCCGTTGAATGTCGGGCCATTGTGCGTGAAGTTTGTGCCGGCTAGAGATCTAGCCAGCCTAACTCCGACCAGAAGCGCAGGATCCTCCTGGTGTCTCCACAGGCTTCTCGGAGTGACCTCGGTGTATTGAGGATTTCCGCCCGTTGTGTAGCTACACCTTCACATTCCAGGATGACGTGTGAAGCTGTTTCATCAGCCGACAGACATCCCCTACATAGGGGGCTGTCGGTTATACCTAGAACATATAAATGTTTGTTAAGTGGGCAGAACTTCTCATGTATGCAGGATGTTTCCTTCACCGTTAAAGCAAGTGATAATTAACAATTACTACACACATAACACAAAGTCAGAGGTGTATGCACTTGGGGCTGGATTCAAACCTGCGAATTTTGTCTCGACAGTCCATACCACTCTCCGCTGAGCTATCACTTCTTTCAAAATCGGTGTATAAATAATGACGAAGTTATGACTTTCTTCGCTGAATTCACCCCCCTAAATCCCTTCAAATGAATCATCTAAATTAGGTTCATAGATATAAAAAGTATATAAGTATACGCGTCTAATTAAGAACCTCCTCCGTTATTTTCGTCAGTTAATTAGAGGTGGCAGTTTCATCAAAAGTTTGTTTACTTTTTGTATTTAAATGTGCTTTCTGCCTGGCGTTATCCCGGTTAGTGCCAGGGTCCGCCTTTCTCAGGACGCCAATACAGGCTTTGACGTCGGGGTCGAAGTCACCGGACTCGTGCAGTACAGACCCTAGGTATTTAAGTTCGTTCACTATCTTAATTCTTGGCTTTCATGCACCTTACTTTTCGGTACTACCTTAAGATCCATAACGAGGAGATGGTTCTGCGGTGCGAGACTTTCTCCCGGACCAACTTTGCAGTTAGTTACTTTACTGATCTGGGACCTCCTCAAGGGTAGGTTATCTGTTCGTGATAAGTGGTTTCCACTTCGGAACCTGATGAGGTGCTCGGGACCCTTTTTGACGTACGTGTTCACGACGGCCAGGCTTGAAGCAGCGCAGGCTCTGGGAACGCTTCTCCGTCTGCATTTTGTGCTCCAAATCTGAATCCGCCATGAACCCGTCCATAGACGCCCGATTCCTCACCGATATGACCATTCAGAGCCTCGCCCAACACAATGCTCTTCCGTTTCAGGTTGTGGGGGTCAGACGGCGGGTCGCCCCATATAATACCAAATAGGCACTGTCAAATACTTCGTGGAAAATAAAAGTATTTAAATGTGCAATATCTTTGAATTACATTTTTAAAAGTGCAATTTATCTATTCATACTCGTAATATCGGATTAGATAAAATGATCAATAAAACCATTAACATTTTCATTTAATACTCTCTTAATATTATAATGATCTGATAATGTTTTGTGTATCGTTTTATTTGCATCGTTGCATATAAATCAGCTGCAATCATTTATATTACTTTCGATTAATTGGTTCTCTTTTACATTTAATACTCAAACCTAAACTCAATTATTCTTTCGCAGAAGACTATTCGCCAATTTAATATAGGTATTTTGTTAAATGGTTCAAGCAGGACGGTCGTAGATGGGGATTTCACGCTCGGCAGTCCCTGCTTCAGGAGTGGAGGCAGCTGCTGGCCAATTCCTCGACCGGCACAAGGACTTTCGAGGCTGTCGGCCCGGTTCTGAATAATTTCTCCGACGGGCGGCACGGGTCACTGATCTTCCGGCTGGTGCAGATCTTCTTGGAGCACGGTTGCTTCGGGAGGTACCTGTGCCGCATTGCCGGAAGAGAGCCGACACACCAGTGTCACCACTGCAGCTGCGACGAGGACACAGCGGCGCACACTCTGGAGGAGTGCCCCGCGTGGGTAGAGGAGCGCCGCGAACTCGTCGCAGAAATGGGGGACGACCTCTCGTTACCAGCTGTGGTTAATCACATTAAGGGCATGGTCGAGAGCGACCGGTCGTGGAACGTGATGACCGTCTTCCGCGAAACAGACATGTCGCGGTAGGTGGTGGCGGAGCGCGAGCGGGAAATCACATCCCAGCTCACTGTCCGCCGCCGAAAGGTCACGCGCAGGAGGATGCGGTAGGCAAACCTACCCCCCTGACAGAGGCCCGGGTGATGGACACGTGGAAGTCCGTCATCAAACAGTTAAGGTCTCGAGGTGACGCGCGCGGCGTTCCCGCACGAACCTCTTGAGCGGAGCAAAGTAGGTGGGTGGATAACTCCCCCATCACCCATCGACCGAAGAGGCCCTTTATAAGGGCCGGCGCCGTTGGGGCTGCGAAAGAAGGCACCCGGAAAACACAGTTTGGTTTTAGTCCGTGGGAGTCGGACATAGCCGCCCCGACTCACCTCTCGGTGGGGCGGTACCCATAAAGGGTTTCCCAACTTAAAATAATGGACGGTCGTATCTACGTAAAATATACATAAAAATATGCATAAGATAGATAAATATTATCTAAGTTCTACATCATACTAATATTATGTGAATGTAAGTTTGTTTGTTACGCTTTCACGCGAAAACTACTTAACCGATCATCATGAAACTTTGTACACATATTCTTGGAGGTATAAGAAGTAACATAGGATACTTTTTATGGAAAAAAATATCTATTTGTTTGTTACGCTTTCACGCCTAAATCACTGAAACGATTTGGATGAATTATGATGTAGAGATAGATGGGACCCTGGAGACGGTTATATATAGGCTACTTTTTATTTCGGAAAAGTCTATTCACGCGCCGGAGCCGCGACCAAAGGTAGTATTGTATAATGACGACAAAAATTAAAATATGACCACACTGTAACCAGCCGTATAAATAGCCGTAATACATACGCATTACAACTGCGCCACCGAGGCAGTCTTTCTGTTTTGCCTGACGTTATTCCGGCCTAATGCCACCAATCCAATCCACCTTACCATTATGATTTGACGGCGGATTTGGTATGATGTGTGGCGACCTGCCATCCGACCCCCCACAATCCGCAAAGGGATCCAAGTTTCGCCATTGCCTCGTCCGATAACCACCAGAGGTATATATGCAGGTGAGATTGGCTTTGGGTCTAAGATGTTGGTTTGTTGGTGGCCACTTACACTCAAAATAACAAATAAAAATACAAATAAAAGTATACAAACAATAATGTATACCTTATTTTTTTACATTATTTGATTTATTTAATTAAATAACAGTTTGTATTTATTTCAGACAATGTTTACGGTAGGCTAAGCAAATACTCAGCGGTTGCATTAACGCTGTCAGGAGATACAGATAGCGTCCCGCCTTCAATAGTGTAAGCCATACCAGTAGTAGCATTCTTTAACAAGGTTATCGCAGCTTGTCCAACAGCATCAGCTGTCTGCCACGAAGCTGCTTGTTTAAATTTACTAAAAATCTCCACTTGTTCGTCGATCACCATCTGCTGTTTTGTCATGTCCGTGTAGGTTAAACCTGGATTTAGAGCAAAAACCTTTACTTTACTATTCATAAAGTTCAATTCATGACCCATACCCAAACTGAGGCCGAGTAAGCCAAATTTGGATGTTTTGTAGTACCAGAAGAACGGGTCTCGGCTGTAGCTTACTGTTGAGGCTATGTTCAGGATTGTTCCACCTTTGCCTCCTTTGTTTTTACTCATGATTCCGTAGAATTTATGTGACCAAAGTACTGGAGCCAATACGTTCGTTTTTATTGTCTCTTCTGGGTCATATTCGTTAAGTATTCCAGCATTGTTTACTAGGATATCGACGTACGGTACAATCTTGAAGATTATTTTAAAAGCTCTATTCAAATCTGTAGTAACATCTGCATGTATGAACCAGATCTTCTTTGCACCATATTTGCACTTGAATTCTGCTTCTGTTTCTAAACCACGGGTTAGATTTTTGTCGACGATTATCACTCTTGCACCGTTTTTTAAACAATTGTTAGCAATTGCATAGCCGTTGCCTCTAGCTCCACCAGTAACAACTGCAACTTTGCCGTTAAGTGTTACCTCGGATTCGGCCTTTACGTGACTGACAGTCACTATAAGGCAGAAAAATACTGCTAGATACATAGTTAGGTCAATTATTTAACAATTAGCTCTGTAAAGTATTAGTGAAACTACGTAAATAATATTATTGTAATGTAATTTCTACTTATATAGAAAGATAAATTCAACAACTTCAAATAAACGTAAAGATAACTAATCACAGATAACACATAATTACCGTCACACATCCTTCAAACATTTATGTATTTAAATATTTTCACACTTCAAATTGTTGTCGCAGTCCGGTGCCATGCAGTGCTTTGTAATTAAAAGTTCTATGTGGTGTTGGGTGTGTTTATTAACAGACATGACGCTTACCAAGCGAGCTGCTCATTAGGCTAGTAAAAACTTCTGTCATGTATATCAGAAACTAAGAGAATTTATATACATAGCATCCAGACACGAAAACATAACTACCCAAACCATTAGCTGTGGATCACACAAATATTTGTCTCATTTTACTGTCAGCTACTCGCTCACTACACTACGGAGGTCATCAAAATAAACATATTTGTTAATGATTTAAAAATATCATCTTCTAATAGGTCGGACTGGTTTTAGCTGATTAGCTGAGACTTTTAATTAACACAAATGACCAAAATAGAAAAAAAATAAAATAGAAAAATAAAAAGAAAAAATAAATAAATATATAATAAATATTAGATAGGCAGGAAAATAAATATTTTTTGGCACTGCCGTTCGTTACTACTCAATATTATTCGGAAATAGTCCGTATAAAAGATTGAGTTTGGGTTAACGATTTGTAGGCAGACCAGCATCCCGTTCGTCTATTAATATTTGTGCAGCAAGCTGGATTAATGGGGCAAATGCGAACTATAAATAATTTCTGATTTTGGACCAATAAAAGTCATAACTTCCACACACAAACAACAATTTTAGGAGTGAAAATATTTAAATTCATAAAGATTTAAAGGATGTGTGAACATATTATAAATAACTGTGTAATAGATAATAGTTATCTTTATGTTTATTTGAAGTAATTGAACTTATCTTTCTATATAAGTGGAAGTTACATTACAATTATATCATTAATGAACTTTTTACAGACCTAATTACTATTATTGACATAAATTTATAAATAATCTACTTAACTATGTACCTAGCAGTATTTTTCTGCTTTATAGTGACTGTCAGTCACGTAAAGGCTGAATCAGAGGGAACACTTAACGGCAAAGTTGCAGTTGTTACTGGTGGAGCTAGAGGCATCGGCTATGCAATAGCTGACAATTGTTTAAAAAACGGTGTAAGAGTGATAATCGTGGACAAAAATCTAACGCGTGGTTTAGAAACAGAAGCAGAGTTCAAGTGCAAATATGGTGAAAAGAAGATCTGGTTCATCCATGCAGATGTTACTACAGATTTCAATAGAGCTTTTAAAATAATCTTCAAGATTGTTGGGTACGTCGATATCCTAGTAAACAATGCTGGAATACTTAACGAATATGACCCAAAAGAGACGATAAACACCAACATATTGGCTCCAGTACTTTGGTCACATAAATTCTACGAAGTCATGAGTAAAGCGAAGGGAGGTAAAGGTGGAACAATTATGAACATATGCTCCATAGCAAGCTACACACGAGATCCATTCATGTGGAACTACAAAGCATCAAAATTTGGCCTACTCGGCCTCAGTTTGGGTATGGGTCATGAATTGAATTATATGAATAGTGAAGTTAAGGTTTTTGCTCTATGTCTAGGTTTCACCTACACGGATATGACAAAACAGCAGATGGTGATCGACGAGGAAGTGGAGATTTTTGGTAAATTAAAGCAAGTGATTTTGTGGCAGACAGCTGATGCTGTCGGACAGGCGGCGATAACCTTGTTAAACAACGCTACTACTGGTATGGCTTACACTGTTGAAGGCGGGGAGCTATCTGTATCTCCTGACAGCTCGAGTATTACCGCTGAGTATTTGCTTAGCTTACCATAAAACATTGTGTAAAATAAAGCTGTTATGTAATCAATAAAATAATATAAAGATATTATGTATGTTACAAATTATTTATATCTTCTTATTCTTTAAGTGACATCTCCTATCGGAGGTTGGCGATCATACTGGCTATCTTAATTTTGGAAGCTGCTACTCGGAACAATGATCTTGTGATCATGTTGAACCATTGGGGAAGATTTTTAAGCCACGATATCCTCCTACGACCGGGCCTCCTCCTGCCCTTTATTTTCCCTTGAATGACTAGTTGAAAGAGTTCATACTTGTTATTTCTTTCTCATTATGTGGCCCAAAATATTCCCATTTCCTTATTCGAATTGACTTAAGTATCTCCGTTGACTTTCACCGAGGCAGTCATCAACAATCATTTTTATATATTACTAGCTTTTGCTCGCGGCTTCGCCCACGTGAATAGACTTTTCCGAAATAAAACGTAGCCTATAACGGTCTCCAGGGTCCCATCTATCTCTACATCAAAATCGGTTCAGTGATTTAGGTGTGAAAGCGTAACAAACAAATAGATTTTTTCATAAAAAGTATCCTATGTTACTTCTTATACCTCCAAGAGTATGTGTACAAAGTTTCATGATGATCGGTTAAGTAGTTTTCGCGTGAAAGCGTAACAAACAAACTTACATTCACATTTTAAATTATTTTAATTTTTTATCTACTAATAATTAAAAAAAACTAATTTATAATATGTTTTCCAGTTTATTTATGTAAGTCCATAGCAATCGAGAGCATAAACTTATGTAGATTCTAACAGAGATGTATATAGTAAGTTCAAAGTCCCAGTAGGTACCCTATAATTTAGGTGATAAAACTGACCTAGTATTATTCTAAGCTTATTGCAAATATGCCCAATACGATCAGCCAACGAAAATGTTCGTCGACCTTCGTTCCCAAATATGTTACACACTTAACTCTCTCCATAGGTTTGCAACTACAGTTGACAAGGTTCTCTACACTAACATTATAAAGAGGAAAGATTTCTGTATGTATCGAATAAACTTAAAAACTACTGGACCGATTTCAAAAATTCCTTTGCTGTTAGCAAGCTATATTATAACTGAGTAACATAGGCTACTTTTTATACCGGAAAAGGCCATTCACGTGGGCGGAGCTGCGAGCAAAGGCTAATCGTGAATACAATCACAAGCATGTGCAAATATTGGGCAAGCTATATTCTGTAATGGCAAATAGGGAGAATGTATAATTAACTGTTGAGTTTTGTGTATACTATGCTGTTGTTAACTTCTGACTAACTAATCTCTGACTTTTCTAAGTTATGTGTGTATTAATTGTTAATTTACGAGTGGTAGAGCCACGCTGTAGACAATTTTGTCTACAGCATGAATGGGCCGGCTCGTCCGGGTTGTTACCACTGTCTCACAGAAAACCGGCGTAAAGTAGCAGCTTGCTGCTGCGTTTCGTACGGTGAATGAGATATCCGGAGGCCCAAATCCCCCTCCCCTTCCCAATCCCTTATTATCCCTTTCCTTTAAGGTCGGCAACGCGCCCATAATTATTTTGTATTATGGGCGTACATGGGCGGTGGAGATCGCTTACCATCAGGTGACCCACTTGCTCGTTTGCCGGCCTATACTATAAAAAAAAATATCACTTGCTTTAACGGTGAAGGAAACATCGTGAGGAAACCTGCATACCTGAGAAGTTCTTCATTAGAATTTCGAAGTTATGTGAAGTCTGCCAACCCGCGCTAGGCCTGCGTGGTGGACTAAGACCTAACCCCTCTCATTAAGTAGAGGAGGCCCGTGCCCAGCAGTGGGACGTATATAATAAAGGGCTAGTATGCTGTTATTGTGTGACCATTTGACTACCGCATCCACGTCCTGTTGGACGAGATGACAGGTCAGCCAGGTTGGTGCCAGCAAGTCGCCTGTAAACGTCATAAGCGCTGAGCAATGCTGCAACACCCCGCATGTGCTATTATTATCCATAAGGTAACACACCGGACCACATCTGGAACTCGCACCGGATCTTCCTCTCGACACTCTTTTTTCGAATAGATTTGTGCTGTTAGCTTATATTGCTTTTACAGCTTCATCTGACAATAAAGCCGGCGCTTATGGCGCTCTAGCCAGAAATATGTATAATGTACTTAGTAGCGATTAAGCACAGAGGCGCCTTTTAGAAGGCTCAGACCTCAGCTTGAGCAATCGCTGGGGAGTATAGTTTAGGGCCGTCTCTGCACATCATTGTGCCGACGTCAGTTGTGGGAGTTCTTCGGACTCGTAGGCGTGTCCTATGTCGGGGTCGCGTATTATATTGCGATTCGGATTGGGCAGAGAAAGTGCTGCTTCGATAGCGACTGTGATGGAGTCGTTGGGATCTGCCAAAACATGTTTGGGAAGACGACGGAGGATATCCTCTCGACACTAATTACGTCTCTAACCTTCACTCGGTAAGAGCGTTTTTTTATAGCATAAGCCGGCAAACAAGCAAGTGGGTCAACTGATGGTAAGTGATCTCCACCATGTACGCCCACAATACCAAAAGAATTATGGGTGCGTTGCCGACCTTAAACGAAAGGGATAATTAAGGGATTGGGAAGGGGAAGGGGAAGGGGTTTGGGCCTCCGAATATCTCACTCACCGTACGAAACGCAGCAGCAAACTGCCATTTTAGATTGTTTTTTGAGAGACGAGCCGGCCCATTCATGCTCTACCATATTAGATTCATATATACAGTATGTAACAAAAACCCTGTTAGCCCTTTTTGGGTCGTGGTAAGACAGCTTAATAAAAATAGTGAAATTAAAAAATATTAAACAATAGCGAGATATTTTCCTTACACAGGTAGCTTAGAAAAATGAACATATTAAAAAAAAAAAAAAATTCATCTGAAAAGTGATGAACAGCTGACTGATACCGGGCGCGTTTGATGTACGTAGACGGCGCATCTTACTATCTCGCTCTAACTCCGAGTCATCGCTCTTGCAGAGGTAATCAACCGAAATACGGTTTACAAACAATAAATTAATTCAACATTAAGATTATTTTTATAGTCCAATTTTCGTATGCGAGTTATTTCATTACGGTTGAATATCGATTCTGATATCACAGTTACAACGGCCAACAGGGTTTTTGTTACTTATCTTTATTTAAATAATTCTACTGTACGTGTGTATATGACTGAACTCCTCCTAAACACCTGGGCCGATTTGAATGTTTTTTTTTGTATGCGTTTGGGTGGCGCCCTGGATGGTTTAGATTCACAAATCAGCCCGGCAGATGGCGCTGCAATTGTATACTGCGGGTGAAACCGCGCGGGAAAGCTAGTTGTAAATATATTATTTAATTTTGTTCTAATATTTCAGCTGCGAGCGTGTATAAACATGGCATTAGCGTGACTATTGTTTGAGAATGGCAGTATGAGAGGTATTTTTTATTTTTTTATTGAATCAAATGTTTCTTTACTGTTTACTCCTACTACATTGTCCCGGTTTATAACGACCTCTTGCACTAATTAACAACAGTATAATAATAGTATATATTATTACTTATTTACTTAAGTACTAATTACTAGTTTTATTTTTATCCTAGCTGGCAAAGTTATGCTACACCTGATGGTAAGTGTAGCTCATTACAATGATACTGTCGACCAGCAAAAGACGATGTGTCTATCTGCCTAATTGCTTCTTTACACTCCGTTTAAAGGACCCCATATTATAGAAAGGAGGGAACACGTATGCCGGCAAACTATTCCACAGCTTGATGTTCCGGCAGAAGTAACATTTTGCGATTTTTTTAGTTCTAGCCGAGATGGAGGAGACCACGAAGCTGTGGTTCCGTAAGCCAGCACGCGTGGTTTTGTTAAGGAAAGGTGAGGTTGCGATAAGGTCAAACAATTCTTTGAGTGGTAGAGCCACGCAGTAGACACAGCTTTTGTCTACAGCATGAATGGGTCTGCTCGTCCGGGTCGTTATCACTGTGTCATAGAAAACCGACGTAAAGTAACAGCATGCTGTTGTGTTTCGTACGGTGAGTGAGATATCCGGAGGCCCAAATTCCCCTCCCTTTCCCAATCCCTTACTTATCCCTTTCTTTTAAGGTCGGCATCGCGCCCATGATTATTTTAGTATTAATAATAATAAATAAATAAATACACCCAACAGTCACACATATAGTCCTGACCCCACACTAGGTATTCCTGTATCGTGGGTATCAGGAACTACGAGAGACCTGCGGTCCCACAACACCCAGACCCGAGACAAATATTTGTGAATCAGACAAATATTTGTCTAGGTGCGGGAATCGAACCCACGGCCTCACGCTTCGCTACCGGCTACTCGCCCGCTACGCCACGGAGGCTGTCTATGTATTGTTGGCGTACATGGGCGGTGAAGATCACTTACCATCAGGTGACCCACTTGCTCGTTTGCCGGCCTATGCCATAATTATTTTTTTAACGATAGATGGGGAAAACAAACAAGTAAAATTTATGGTAAGACCGGTTTTTATAAACACAGACAATCGCAGATCAAACACATAGCTGTTTTTTTAATAGCATAGGCCCGTATACGAGTAAGTAGGTCACCTGATGGTAAGTGATCTCCACCGCCTATGTACGCCCACAATACTAAAGGAATCATGGGCGCGTTGCCGACCTTAAATGAAAGGGATAATTAAGTGATTGGATAGGGGATTTGGGCCTCCGGATATCTCACTCACCGTAAAAAACACAGCAGCAAGCAGCTTTAAACCTATGTAAAGTAGCGACTTTACATAGGTTTTTTTGTGAGACAGTGGTAACGATCCGATCGAGCCGGCCCATTCATGCTGTAGACAAATGTTTCTACAGCGTGGCTTCACCGCTCAAAAATACCCGATGTTCTGACGCGATGTAGCATTTCGCCGTTGCGTTTAGTATAGTGAATCAGAAGGCCAATTCTCGTAATTTTAAATGTTCAAAATATCATTCCGATCTAGTCTCACCGTCGAGAAAGTTGCTAATGGCATTCTCTTAAACCAATAATCAACGTGAAATGTGAACATAGATCCTAATGAGATTGAATATAGAATAAAAGTTGACTAAAGCCAAAACGGTATAATACTACTGCTACTGCTAGGTGCATTTGACGTTGATTATTGGTTTAAGAGACTGAGACTAGATCGGAATGATATTTTGAATATATAAAATTACGAGAATTGGCCTCCAGAAGGCCAATTCCCATATTTAACTGACACTACGACGGAATTTTAACCGAACTGAGATTAGATTGTGATTTGACTAAAAAATGGTATTCTGCTCCTCTTTAAGTTCAGTCCAGTTTCAATATGATCTTATCTCGATCTCATTGAAATCTCAATTCAGTTACAATTTTGAAGTTTATATAAGGGCATGAGGTCATTTAATAATTTTAGCAGAATGCTCGATCGGCTTCGGTCAACTTTTTATCTATTTTCCATCTCATTTCGATCTATATTCATATTTGACGTTGATTATTGGTTTAAGAGAATACCATTTGAAACTTTCTTGACACTGAGACTAGATCGGAATGATATTTTTAATTAATTAATTTAAATCCAACATAGTGGCTTGTTCAGGCGAGTCACATTGCGAGTCGGCCAGAGTATATCCAGTAAGGTGGTTCATACATACACAATTCATGTCCATAATTCTAGCGAATTTCAGCCTTCAGATATCTGAAGGCCAATTCTCGTAATTATAAATATCATTCCGATCTAGTCTCAGCGTTAAGAAAGTTGCAAATGGCATTCTCTTAAACCAATAATCAACGTCAAATGTGAACATAGATCGTAATGAGATTGAATGTCGAATAAAAGTTGACTGAACCCAAAACGCTGAGACTAGATCGGAATGATATTTTGAACAATTAAAATTACGAGAATTGGCCTCCTGCTCGCTCGCCTGATGGTAAGCGCCACACCCGCCCATAAACAAAAGCAACGCCACACAGAATTTTAAATTACAAAGGTTTTTAAGTCTCATAACACCCAGTGATTCCTGGCTTCAATGTTCTTCAAACCGGAACATCAATGCTTTCACAGTGTTGTTTGGCAATTGAAATAGACAAAGCGGTGGTACCAACCCAGACGGCCTCTCGCATACGAGGGACCTACCACATTGTAAAGTACCTACCCGACTGTAAAATATAATTAAATGTTCAAATATTCAAAATCGAATGAGTTGAGGTGTTGCTTGAGTTTGCTAAGGAATTTGCGTCACAAGTTGGGATTCCATCCACACCATCTGGATGGCTGGCGTTCCTCAACGGTGCGATTTACGCGAAGTTTTCTTCCCCGTACGGCATTCTTATGGAATCAGCTATCACCTGCGGTATTTCCAGACCGATACGACTTAGGTACCTTCAAGAAAAGAGCCTACTCTTTCCTCAAAATTCAAAATATTTATTGAATCCATAAAATGTTATACATTATTTAGATTCCGTCAAAATTCTACCGCTAGTTCGGAATGCTGTTTCGCTCGAGAAGAACGAGCAAGAAACTCCAGCGTTGCTCTTTTCAAAACTAGTTTACAATTATTACAGCATAAGGTTTTACAATATTGAATTGGAATTAGAGCAGCTCAATCAAGCAATTAACGAAATGATATCTACGCATTGGATTAACTTGCATGACCTCCATAAGCATGACGAATAAATTAAGACCTTAAAATAGTGTTAACAAATAAAAGATAACAGTCCGAGCAGACCAGTCCACACAAGCAGCACCCGTTCACGAGTATGACGCATGTGCCAGCCATCGGCCTCCTCAACCATGTTAAAGGGAAGTGACCGACCCGGCACACAACGCCGCCGCAAGCACAGACATTAGAGCGAGCATGACATACTCAGACTGATCACAATTAGATGTAAGATAGGTACAGACATTATTTCCCAACGCCTGCCATGAAGGTCACTCAACTCAATAAACAAATTATCATTACATTATAAATTTCCCATTAATAAGTTACATTATCTATACTAGGCAATAGAATAGCTTAAGACCAAGCCTTTTCATCATCTAAATATTCAGAAATTTTATAATAGGCTTTAAGACACAGTTTTCGCTTAATAGTAGCTTTAAAGCTGATAACACTTAATTCTTTAATATGATTGGGAACTTTATTGTAAAAATGTATACCAAGACCCTTAAAAGATTTGCTGATTTTGTGAAGCCTGGTTTTATAATTAGCCAAGTTATTTTTATTCCTAGTATTGTAGTTATGGATATCTTTAAGTTTAGGAAAAGTCTCCATATTTTTGTGAACATACATTAAATTAGCAAATATGAATTGTGATGCTACTGTCATTATATTTATTTCTTTGAATTTTTCTCTTACCGAATATCTGGAACTTAGCGAGTAAATAGATCTTATAGCTCGCTTTTGAAGAACAAATATAGTATTAATGTCAGCAGCACCACCCCACAGTAAAATTCCATAACACATTAAACTATGGAAGTATGCAAAATAGACCATCCTGGCCGTGTTAATGTCAGTTAGTTGGCGCACTTTACTCACTGCGTACGATGCGGCGCTTAATTTCTTAGCTAACACTGAAATATGGGGACCCCACTGAAGTTTAGAGTCCAAAGTGATACCTAAGAACTTAGTTGAGTCCACAAGGCCTAACTCGTTACCATTCACATAAATTTTGGCGTTAACCTTTTTGACATTAGGTGTTAAAAACCTAATACATTTAGTTTTTTCGCTGTTCAGTAACAAATTATTAACGCCAAACCACTGTACTATTTTTGAGAGAGTGTTGTTTACATCGTCAAGAACAGATTGATGTCGGTTTACTTTAAATATTAAAGAAGTATCATCTGCAAACAGCACTACCTCACAATTGTCCCTTATGTAATAAGGTAAGTCATTTATATAAATTAGGAAAAGAAAGGGTCCCAGAATCGAGCCCTGTGGAACTCCCATTGTAACAAGAGACCCAGGAGATAATTTTCCATTAACATCAACGCTCTGTACCCTATTGCTTAAATATGACTTAAATAAATTAAGAGCAGTACCCTTAACGCCATAGTGATTTAATTTCCCGATCAGAATGTCATGGTGAACACAATCGAAAGCCTTGGATAAATCACAGAACTCCCCTAAAGCATCCTGTGAATTCTCCCAAGCATCAAATATGTTATGAAGAAGCTCAACACCAGCATCAGTGGTGGAGCGACCTCGTGTGAACCCAAATTGTCTTCTATGCAATAATTTATTTGATTTAAAATAATTTTGAATTTGAATAAGCATAAGCATAAGCTTTTCAAAAATTTTACTTAATGAAGGTAGTACAGAGATAGGCCTAAAATTTGTGGGGTTAGTGGTACTACCAGATTTATATAAAGGAATAATTTTACTCAGTTTCATCTGATCAGGGAATATACCACTATTAATACATGTATTAAAAATAATCGCTAATTGGGGTGCTATAACAGTTATTACAGAATTTAAGATTTTAGTAGATACACCCCATAAGTCACCTGTATTTTTTACATTAATCAATTTTAATACTTTAATTATATCAATATCATTAACACAATGGAATTCAAATGAATCATTACATCCAGTGACACTTTCTTGTAATATTTTTCCTGCAATGGTGGAAGACGAATTTAATTTATTTGTGGCAGAAACTGGTATGTCTGTGAAAAAGTTCTCAAATTCCCTAGCTACTTCCAAATCAGAGTTAATTAATTTATCGTTAATTTTCAAACTAAACTCGGTGTCTCGAAGTTTAGTCTTACCAGTCTCTTTGCTAATAATACTCCATGTCATCTTTATTTTATTTTTAGATTGTTTTATTTTATTACTCAAATATATAGCTTTAGCGCAATTACATACCTTTTTAAATATTTTAGAGTAAGTTTTGACATACTTAATAAAATCATCATTATGATTATATGATCTTTCATAATAAAGATCATATAATTTATTTCTACTTCTATGAATACCTATAGTGGCCCAATTGCTAAAAGTGGTTTGTCTGTGGAAACTGATTTGGATGCAAAAATTGACTTAAACTCCTCACAAAACGTGTTAAAGAAGGTGTTATATAGTTTGTTAGGGTCATCCTCATTAACACTTAAAGGAATACCAAGTATACTGATTAATTTTAATTTAAATTTCTCTAACCGAGCCTCAGTAACGGGTACAACAGTGATTTTTTTATTTGTATTAATCTGGAACTTGCTACAAAATGTAATTAATTGTCCACAATGATCAGAGTCAAGATCATTAATAATACATTTATTATTTGGTACTATATCTGTAAAGATGTTATCTATACATGTTGCACTAGTACTACTAATTCTTGTTGGCTCCGAAAACAAGGGGACCAAATCAAATGACAAAAAAAGGCTTTTTAATTTTATAGTCAATGAATTACTTTCTAAAAGGTTAATATTGAAGTCTCCACAAATGAGCAATCTCTTATTTGATTTGCTTAATTTCCTCAGTATTTCTTCAAGTACACATTCAAATCTATCATAGGCTGAGGCAGGGGGTCTGTATACACTAATAACAATGAGCTGCTCTAGTTCAACACATGATAATTCTGCAGTCTGCTCCACAGAGAGACTTACAATGTCCTTCCGTTCTTTAAATTTAATTTTTTTATTTATTATTATTAGAGAGCCTCCACGTATAGCATTCTGTCTGCAGAAATAACTACCAACTATGTGATTATTAAAATTGAACATGAGCTGCTCAGGTCTAAGCCAGTGTTCTGTAATACATAGGATGTCAATATCCTTACAACTCATGAACAATTCAATCTGTAGTTCTTTACCTAGCATGCCTTGACTATTTTGATGAACTAGGTTTAAAATATTGTCACCCTTATGAATATTATCCTGAACAGCAGGTAGAGAGGAATTTACATTGGACAATATGTCAGTAGGTAATTTATTATTGAAACTTATGTATTTATATTTTTTTTTATTTTTAATGCAAGAGGTGACCTCTATTGTCTCATAAATTAATTTAAATTACTTGGAATAGATACCCTTGTATTATTCCTTATGTCAGAAGGAGACTGCTCAATAGAAGCAGCTATGGTAGCCAAGGATTTGGCTTTAATGTCAATAAAATAAAGATATAGCTTATTAGCTACAAGTCTCTTAATAAATTTACTATAAAAATTATTATTAGTATTATACTTACTAGAGTAAGTATTTATGTCAATATATTCTACCTTGTTACAGCTATTAACAAGGGCCTCTATATTTGTGTTTAACTTAAATCTAAGATTTTTTTCTGCAGGCGGCAAACCTTTGCTATAGGGGAATGAAAACATCACAGTCTTATTAACCTTAAGAGATGTTATTAAGTTAAAGTAATTGGTGAATTTTTGTCTGTCCACATTACCCCTATTACCAATTAAAATGACTAATGTAGTGCAAGAGTCAAATTTATGTTTTAATATTCTATTTATAATCTGATCATAAGAGTGACCAGGCATGCAGTAGTTTATAACTGATTGTCCGAGTTTATTGTTAATCAAATGGCCCAGGCCTTTCCCAATCTCATCACTAAATATAACTAAATTATTTTGTATATGACTGCAAAGGCCGGCAACGCACCGACAAATCCCCTGTTATTGACGGTGTCCATGGGCGGCGGTGATCACTTACCATCAGGTGACCCGCTTGCTCCGTTGCCACCTCTTTCATAAAAAAAAAATACGTTTTACCTCGTACTCCGTCTACAAATCTTAACTTAATTTATATGGGACTAATTTTGGAGTAAACTCTATTGAATATAAACAGAATCAACAAAATCAGTCTACATTTAGCAGCGATATTTATAGTATATTTTTTCATTGTAAGTAGTTAAATAATTTGTCTTAATTAATGGAACGATATTATTACGTTGAGTCAATATAAAGATAGCAGATTAAAATAACCGTTGAAAAAATATAACACCAACTGTCCGCTATTAATTTTACTGCTATCTTATATTATCTGTTATATTTACTGTTGTACCTTAATAATATATTTTATTATTAATTTTGAGTCAGTTTTAAAATGGACATTTTTACTTGATTTTTTACATATATATGCAAAAACACGACATCGTATATTACCAACCAATATATTACATAGCATTTCGTTTAAAAGCGCGGAATTCAAACTATAACATAACACACGCAAGCGCTGAATATTTTGTGTATTATTTGTAGCATAAATAGCACGCGTTTTAAACATAGCATTTCATTATAACGGGTTTTTTTAATTTGTAGCCCTTATGAACACCTCTAGCGTTGAGTGTACCTATGAGTATATTAGGTTATCGGAAATGTACATCTCATTAATAAACTATAAATACGAAGGCTGTTTCACAGTAACGTAACATTACCCTAGTCTAATCGGGTCCTCGGGAACCAGCAGATGTAAATACGTTCAATTAATTTAAAACTATGTTTCTTGTGGCTACGTATATCTGTTTAGCAGTTACCATCGTTCACGTCCACTCAAATTCAGAGAAACAACTCAACGGCACGATTGCAGTTGTTACCGGTGGCGCTAAGGGCATCGGCCGAGCAATCGTAGATCATTACTTAAGGAATGGAGCAAAAACTGTGGTAATCGTTGACAAAAATCAACCTAGAGGCATGAAAACGGAAAACGAGCTCAACAATATATACGGAGCAAACAGAGCCGTCTTCATTCATGGTGATGTCACTACAGATTTGGACAAAGTATCAAAGATAATCTTCAAGATGTTCTGGTACGTCGATATCCTGGTGAACAATGCTGGTATACAGAACGAATATGAGCCAGAGAAGATGATTAAGACCAATGCACTGGCACCGGTTTTGTGGTCGCGCAGATTCTTCGAATGTATGAGAAAGGATAGAGGAGGTAGAGGTGGGACCATAATAAACGTGGCCTCAATTTCTTCCTACACAAGAGAACCATTCTTTTATTATTATAAATCATCGAAATTTGCCGTGCTTGGTCTCACTGTAGGCATGGGACACGAGGTTAATTATTTGATTGTAAGAAGATTGTATTGATAGTAAGAATTTTCGCAATATGTCCTGGAAGTACATTAACAGATTTGTTGCTGCATCCAAAACACAGTATGGTCGAACATAAGGATGTTTACAAGAAAGTTTTGAAAATGTCACCGTGCCAACATCCAGACGCTGTCGGACGAGCTGCGGCTCTTTTGTACAAGAATGCAAGAACCGGTATGGCCTACACTGTTGAAGGAGGAGCACCTCCAGTGGTGTCTCCTGATAGTGTGAATATAACAGTTGAATATTTGCTCAGTGTTTAGTACTTTTAATTCAGTAGTAGTGTTGTATTGGTATTTTTGTTTCTTTATAGCATAAGCCGGCAACCGAGCGAGTGATACAATTTATTTATACTCTATTTGTCAAAATATAACCTTAAATATGAATATAGCTAATTAGTAGAGCCATGCTGTCGACACTTTTGTCTACAGCATGAATGGGCCGGCTCATCCGGGTCGTTAGCACTGTCTGACTGAAAACCGACGTAAAGTAGCAGCTTGCTGCTGCGTTTCCTACGGTGAGATAGGTATCCTTCCCATTCCCTGAATTATCCCTTTCCTTTAAGGTCGGCAACGCGCCCATAATTCTTTTGGTATTGTGGGCGTACATGGGCGGTGGAGATCACTTACCATCAGGTGACCCACTCGCTCGTTTGACGGCTTAATTAAGTCCTGTCATTTTAGTTCGTTACCATCTATTTCACAGGAACAGACTCGCCATTAAAATTCATTATAACTATCCCATTTGTATTAACGAAGTACAATTATATACATAGATACACATTCACGCCTGTTATCCCCAAAGGGGTAGGTAGAGGTGTAACTAGTACACCCACATTTCGCCGAGCTTATCTCCGTCCCATGTGATAGGAGGCGAGCCTATCGCCATATTGTGCACAATTACAGACTCCGAGCTGATACTGACCATTTCGTAATAGAAAAACCAAATATCACTTTTACCCGGGGATCGAACCCGAGAACTTACCATCAGCCTTAGTGGTAACACTCGTAAGATGTATGCATTACAACTACGGCAACGAGACAGGCACAACTATGTATTCATGATATACATACATCATACACACTCACGCCTGTATTCATGAATAAATTAATAAACAATTAACACGTGTAAAATTTGTTGTACTTATAATATATTGATGTCAATTAAAACTCTATTCAAATATATATTCTACGCTCAAATATTTACTCACATCGAAATTAAATTTAATTGTGTTCTTGTAATGTGATGTTGCTACATGGACTGTAAGTAGGTCACCAATTTCTTAGGCCCAATGCGAACCTTGACCTTATCCCATCCTCACCTTTTCTTAACAGAACCACATGTGTGGTCTCTTCTATCTCGGCTAGAACTAAAAAGTTAGCAAAATCTTACATCTGCCGGACCATCAAGCTGTGGAATAGTTTGCCGGCACACGTGTTCCCTCCTTCCTATAATATGGGGACCTTTAAACGGAGTATGAAGAAGCAATTAGGCAGGCCGGCATAATTTTGCCGAGCTACGATAGACATATCGTCTGTCGTTGGTCGACAGTATTCTTGGATTGCGCTGCACTTAACATCAGGTGTAGCGTAGTCACTTTGCCGAGCTAGTTTTAATAAAAAAAACCTCACTTGCACGTGATACTCATGAACAAGGCAATGGGGAAACTTGGTTTCCGTTGCGAGTTGTAAGGGTCAGACGGCAGGTCTCCCCATATTATACTCAATACGATCAAACCTATGATAAGAGAAGGCAGAGCCTGAGTGGCATTGCCGGAATAACGTCTGCCAAAAACAAAAAAGATTACAAGTATACATACGCACTCACGCCTGTAATCCCCGAAGGGTAGGCATAGGTGTAACCAGCACACCCACATTTCGCCGAGCGTATCTCCGTCCCATGATGTAATAGGGGGCGAGCCTATCGCCATACCGGGTACAAACGCGTACGCGTTACGACTGGGGCTGACGTTGAGGTCTCGGGTTCGTTCCCCGGGTCGGGTAAAAGTTATGTTGGTATTTTCTATTTTCGAAATGCTCACCGGAGTTTGGAATTTGTGCCCGGTATGGCGATAGGCTCGCCCCCTATCACATTATGGGACGGAGATCCATTTGGCGAAATGTAGGAGTACTGGTTACACCTCTGCCTACCCCTTCGGGGATTACAGGCGTAAGAATGTATGTATGTATTAATTTAGAAATTATTATACAGAGTTCATAAGCACATACACAGATTTCCTCACGATGTTTCCTTCATTGTTAAAGCGGTTAATAACTAACAATTATTATACACATAATGGTGCATTTAAACGACGCGTGAGCGAGCAGAGCTGATTAATTCGTGCCTATTCGTTTACACGACGCCTTAGACTGTTTACTCGTACTGGTCAAAACTTTGGAGAAATACGCACTATGACCAAAGACTTTATCTTATATATCAAATTCTCGTGGCACAATGTTAGTTACCATACTCCTCCGAAACGGCTGGTCCGATTTGTATGAAATTTTGTGTGCATATCGGGTAGGTCTGTGAATCGGCCAACATCTATTTTTCATCCCCCTAAATGTTAAGGGTGTTCCACCCCAATTTTTTTTTTATTTTTATACAAAATTTTTTGTTTTTATTATTTTATGATACAGCATTAAAAAAATACATAAAACCCTACATTTTCAACCCTCTACGATCAACCCCTATTTTTTTATAGCGATATTAGTATTTTTGTCAAGCGCGTTTCTCACCAGGGGCACCCACTAGGCGCTACTTTAATCCTGGAAATAGGCATACACGCGGGCGGAGCCGCGGGCAACAGCTAGTATAATATACTAGTTAATGTATACCGTCTAGTAGTCTAAACGGGCTGTTTAGAAGTAAACTTGCGTCACATAACGCGGGAGTTTAACAGGGAGCGCGATAGGGGTTCTAGTTGAGAGTAAGCAAGATGGTAATATTGAGTTACGGTCAATTGACCGCAACTTAGTGGTACAATTTCTATGTGCCACGCAGCTTGTCTAGTAGTATACATTAAAGTCTTTGAATATAACCTAGAAGTCTTGAAGCTGGTCACTTCGCCCACTCTCATACCTCCCCCTACACTTGACTATCAGAAAACAATAGCCGTGGCTAACTTCAGACCGGACAAAAATAGACTATTTTAGGAAAAAATACTTTCTTTCTGTCTGACGTTATTTTTCTTATTATCTTTAGATGACGAGACGAGTAGGTCGCTCGCCTGATGTTAGGCGCCCTTAAACAGCAACACCAATCAGAACTTTAAATTATGAAGTAGTACTGCATAGCACTGAACTGAGCTTGTCGCCCTGATACATAAAGTGATAAGTCTCATAATGCCCAGTAATTTCACTGGCTTCAATGTCCTTCAGACCTGAACACAACAGTGTTTACACACTGCTGCTTGGTGGCACCTACACAGACGGGCTCTCACGTACGAAGGACCTACTACCGAGTCCGCCTTCCCATCATAACCGTGGATTTGGGACATAAAGAAATGGAGAGATTTGGGTCTATTTTTATTCATTCAAATCTGCTGATGCTACTGTACAAATATAGTAAATAAATAAATAAATACACCCAACAGTCACACACGTAGTCCTGTTAGCCTCCTAGATTAGCCTGTATAGTGGGTATCAGGAACTACGAGGATCTTGCGGCCCCACAACACCCAGACCCGAAACAAATCTTATCTTATACTAGCCGTTTTTGTCCCACTGCTGGGCAAAGGCCTCTCGCCCCTCTTTCCATTCCCTTCTGTTGAGTGCCTTTTTATGCAAGTCCTTTCAAAAAGAATCGAGTTCGTCTCGCCATCTCCTTCTAGGCCTGCCGCGACCTCTTTTGCTGTTCTGCGGAAACCACTTTGTTGTGGTGTTTGTCCAATAAAAGTCTGGCATACGGCAAACATGACCAGCCCAGTTCCACTTGAGGCTTGCGGCCTTCTCTCCAACATCTGTGATTTGAGTTTTAGAACGCAGTATGGTGTTTCTAATTCTATCAGAAAGTCTGACTCTCAGTATACTACGTTCCATTGCTCGCTGGCAGACTCCGAGTTGAGACTTCTGATGATTTGTCAAAGACCAAGTTTGGGCTCCGTAGGTGAGGATAGGGAGAATGCGCATGTCCATGAGTTTAGCTTTCAGTGTCAGTGGTAGTGTACTTTTCATAAGGTGTTTCATACTCCAATAGCTCCTCCAGGCGTTTTCGGTGCGTTTAGCAACTTCTTTATCTTGTCTTGCCTGGAAGGAGACTATTTGACCTAAGTATATATATTCGTAGACATACTCGATCCCCACCCCTGCGATGTCTATTCTACGTTGTAAGTGATTATTCATGAGCTTGGTCTTCGATATATTCATCTGGAGTCCCACCCCGAGGCTAGCATTGTTCAACTGTTGGATCATAAGGCCCAGTTCTTGTGCTGTGGAGGCGAATAAAACAATGTCGTCAGCGAACCGAAGGTAAGGAAACAAATACCGATAAAAAAAACAAGCAAGCATTAACAAAGACTAATGTTTGCCTGATCCACCAAGGAACAGACAAACATTAGTCTCGGTGCGGGAATCAAACCCACTGCCTCTCGCTTCACAACCGTCTGCTCGCCCACTGTGCTACGGAAACTCATTCAAATCAATCATTTGAATTAAACTAAAATAAGCGACAAAGAATAAAACGTTTTCTTTACTTTTTTTAAATATTACCAGTTTATTAACACTATAAATATAACGATGGTAAATTCCAAGATGAATACTAAATAGAGAGCAAATAATCAATGGTAACATTCACTCTGTCTGGAGACACTACTGGCGGTGCTCCTCCTTCAATTGTATAGGCCATTCCAGTTCTCGCAGTCTTATATAAAAGAGCTGCAGCTCGTCCAACGTCATCTGCCGATTGCCATCTTGAGACTTGCGAAAATCTGTCGAAAATTTCCACTTGTTCGTCTAGAGTCATCTGCTGCTTCATGGTCATATCTGTATATGTAAAACCTGGACATATCGCGAAAATTCTAACACCACTAGTCAAAAAATTATATTCATGCCCTATATCTAGAGTAAGGCCAAGAACGGCATATTTCGATGCTGTGTAAAAATATACGAATGGATGTCTCATGTAGGCAGTAACTGACGCTACATTCATGATGGTTCCGCCTTTACCTCCTTTATCTTTTCTCATATAGTCGAAGAATCTGTGTGTCCACAACGCAGTTGCCAGTGCATTAGTTTTAATCGTCTTTTCTGGGTCATATTCGTCCAGTATACCGGCATTGTTCACCAGGATGTCAACGTATCCGAAAGTATTAATGATTCTCTTCGATACTCTGTCCAAATCTATAGTGATATCGCCATGAATGAAGACGGCTCTGTTTGCTCCGTATATATTGTTGAGCTCTCTTTCCGTTTTCAAGCCTCGAGGTTGATTTTTGTCGACGATGACAACAGTTTTTGCTCCATTCTTTAAGTAATGGTCTACGATAGCTCGGCCGATGCCCTTTGCTCCACCAGTAACAATTGCGACCCTGCCATTTAATTTTCTGTCTGAATATGCGTGGATATGGATGAAAGTCACTACAAGGCAGACATATTTAGCCACCACGTACATAATCTGATCAACTTTTAATATCTTAAGTGCATTTAAATTTCACACGCTGGTTCTTATGGAGTCAATGAGATTCAAGTAACTGTGTCCCGATAGTATAATAAAGCCTTTATATAAAATTCAAAGTAATTTATCGTCACATTTTATGCACTCAATATTTTATATCCTTACTTATACTAATGAAGACATATTTTCACCAGCTAATAACGAGTTTTCCGGCGTGTTTTCATTAAAACATTTCGATAAGGCTATCGAAAGGTGGCGAAACGGGCGAGTGAAACTGGCTGTGAAACGAGAACCTGTGGGTTCAATTCCCGTACTGTGCTTATGTGACTCACAAAATATATTTGTTTTGGATGTGGGTGTTGTGCCACCATAACTCTCTCGTAGTTTCTGATACCAACGATACAGATTAAACTAATGTAGGTAGGACTATGTATGTGTTGGGTTTATTTAGTGTCCTTATTTTATTATTGATGGTCAATAGTCCCTTCTTAGTGCTCACTTAAATCATTAAAGGAACTTTTGTGCAAAATTTATAATATTCTTTCTCCACAAAACATTGAGCCCCTGATTCACCCCAATAGAGTTTAAATATTGTTTCTCCATACAAACTTTACATTTTACCCCCGTCAGGTTTTTTGAGACAAACTTTCTTCATACCAAATTTTATTAAAATCGGTCCAGTAGTTTAGCCGTGAAAAGGTAACAGACAGCCAGACACACATTTATATATTAGTATTGTTACCCCGATATTACTAATGGTGCCATTGTTGGTGTTAGTGAAGGTAGTCGGGGGAATAACTATGTAAAGCGGGTAGATAATAAGATTGAGATGTGGTGGAGGTGATTGCTAAGGTATATAAGACGGTGCATTATTACTTGAGGGAATCCGTCCTCGTCGATCCCGACGATGCGACCACTCTGGCCATCCGAGAGATAGAGGAAGACACACTTAAAGCACACTCCACAAGACCGTCATTCCGTCCTCGCCGAAGAGGACCTCGCCGCGCTCCCCGAAGCACCCTCGACCCTTCGACCGGCCCGCGTGCCGATGAAGTACGATAAATTAGATTATAAGTAGTTTATAATAATCCCCTAAACCACCAATCGCAAATGTCTTTGCCCTCTCCCAGTGGCCGTCCTGAGCCGAGGTCCGTATTCCCCATTAGGGGGGATGCCCTCAGCGAAGGTCACTTATATTTTAGGGCTGGAGTGCCTACAAGCATTCGCCCGAAAGTCCGGTGTCGCTGATCAAAGCCGACCCATGTGTCAGGCTATCAGCAAGCGTCCATACCAATAAAAAAAAAATAAAAAAAAAGCTTGAGGGAATTTAGGGCTGGAGTGCCTACATTAGGGCTGGAGTGCCTACAAGCATTCGCCCGAAAGTCCGGTGTCACTAACTAAAGCCGACTCACAATCAGGCTATCAGCAAGCGTCCATCGCAAAAAAAAAAAAAAAAAACTTAGTCGTGCTTAGAACTCTTTCGTGGTAACGCTGCCCGAGTGTAGTTAGAAATGTGAATAACCATATCAGGTGTAATAAATAGTGAACAGTAATATAATATTGCATTTAATGTGAAAAGATTATTACTGCCTCGGTGGTGCAGTTGTAATGCGTACGCGTTAATCCCCGGGTCGGGTAAAGTGGTATAGGGTTTTTCTATTACGAAATGATCAGTATCCGCCCGGAGTCTGGAATTTGTGCCTGGTATGGCGATAGGCTCGCCACTATCACATCGTGGGACGGAGATATTCTCGGCGAAATGTGGGTGTACTGGTTACACCTCTGCCTATCCCTTCGGGCATTACAGGCGTGAGTGCTTACAATGCCACTTCTATTAGCAACAAAACTAATAACTTCCATATTCATTCCATTATTTTGTATTTTTTGTATGTTCAAATTGCTGGTAGGCATTTTGTTAATTATTTTTAAACCGATAAGTATTTTACACTGTGTAACCTTCTATACGTAGGCGCTGAGAACGTCTTTCGCTATATAGGGGATTATGAATCTTCCTCCCAGGGACAAGCCACTGGGCGAGTCCACACAGAGCTGAGGGGCTAGCACGGAAACTTGCGAAAAGTTATTCGAGCTGTCATCGACAACAATTTCTATGAGATTTTAGTACAGCACCTCTATCGTACGTAAAAGAAACTAATAAATATGGAATATAGACCAATGATATTTAAGGAATTATCTATCGAGCCCTCGATACCTTTACATTACGATTTCGATAGTTTTCCGTGCTAGCCCCTCTGCTCACTTCAGGAGGCCAATTCTCGTAATTTTAAATGTTCAAAATATCATTCCGATCTAGTCTCATCGTCAAGAAAGTTGCAAATGGCATTCTCTTAAACCAATAATCAACGTCAAATGTGAACATAGATCGTAATGAGATTGAATGTAGAATAAAAGTTGACTGAAGCTAAAACGGTATAATGCTATTGCTAATTCTAGGTGCATTTGACGTTGATTATTGGTTTAAGAGAATGTCACTTGCAACTTTCTTGACGCTGAGACTAGATCGGAATGATATTTTGAACATTTAAAATTACGAGATTTGGCCTCCAGAGATATTGTACTTTGATTTCTTCTAAATTCTAAGCCTTATATTGTTATAGTATTTTATTTCATATTTAATAGCTCAGCGGGGACTGGTACGAACTGTCGAGAAGATTTCGATAAATTTGTATGCTAAATAATTCATAGAAAATCTGTTTCGATGTGTTCAAAGTGCTTATATAAATATTTGCATACTTATATTTGCTTTTATGGTGAGTTCACGGCGAGTACGGACTGTCGAGACGAACGTTGCGGGTTCGAAATCAGCCCAAACAGTGTTTCAAACATTGCAGGTTCGAAATCGGCCCCAAGAGTGTTTATTAAGTAATTCTCTTCGATTACCCACCGTCGTCGCGTCGTCCCAAATATGTTTTGACAGATTCCATCGACTCCATCACAGTCGCTATCGAAGCAGCACTTTCCTTGCCCAATCCGAATCGCAATAATAATACGCGACCCCGACATAGGACACGCCTGCGAGTCCGAAGAACTCCCACAACAGGCCCTCGGCACAATTATGTGCAGAGAAGGCTCTAAACTATACTCCCCAGCGATTGTACAAGCTGAGGTCTGAGCCTTCTAAAAGGCGCCTCTTTGCTTAATCGCTACTAAATACACTATACATATATCTGGCTAGAGCGTCATAAGCACCGGCTTTATTGTCAGGTGAAGCTGTAAAAGCAATATATGCTAACAGCACAAATCCATTCGAAACAAAAAACGGCCGACGCTCTTAACTCCGCCCATAACAAATGATACCTTAAAGTTGAGAATTCATTTTCTGAATCCTCAAGGACATGCAAAATGGAGTTGATTGCAAAGCAAATTACGGTAGGCAGCGGCTTTGCTGTACCCTGGCATTGCAGAAGTCTATGGGCGGCGGTGACTACTTACCATCAGGTGGCCCGTTTGCTCGTCTGCCTATCCAGGAAGTAAAAAAAAACAACTTATAATGAGTTATATTTACAAATTATTCTTCGCTTTTGTAGGAGACAAGGAGATTTACGTACTTCATTATTGTGTTGCGATAATATACAACAAATATAAAGCAGCGTGAAAATGTTTATTATTATTTTTTACATACATACATACGCACACACGCCTGTAATCCCTGAAGGGATAGGCAGAGGTGTAACCAGTACACCCACATTTCGCCGAGCGTATCTCCGTCCCATAATGTGATAGGAGGCGACCCTATCGCCATACCGGGCACAAATTCCAGACTCCGGGCTGATACTGAGCATTTCGTAATAGAAAAACCCAATACCACTTTACCCGACCCGGGGATCGAATCCGAGACCTCAGCGTTAGCTTAATCGTAACGCGTACGCATTACAACTGCGTCACCGAGGCAGTCTATTACATTATATATTATTATTATATTATATAGTATGTCACCGAAGCAGTATTATTTTTTCTATGTAATTTATTTTATTTGTAAGGACATTAAACACCAAATCAACCATTTGCATTTTAATTATTCATATAATCGTTTTTTTCTTAACATTATATTGAGTACATTATTTAAATAAATAGTATTTAAATACAAATTTATTTACTGCCTCGGTGGCGCAGTTTTAATGCGTATGCGTTACGATTGAGGCTAACGCTGAGGTCTCGGGTTCGATCCCCGGGTCGGGTAAAGTGGTATTGGGTTTTTCTATTACGAAATTCTCAGTATCAGCCCGGAGTCTGGAATTTGTGCCCGGTATGGCGATAGGCTCGCCCCCTATCACATTGTGGGACGGAGATACGCTCGGCGAAATGTGGGTGTACTGGTTACACTTCTGCCTACCCCTTCGGGGATTACAGGCGTGAGTGCGTATGTATGTACAAATTTATTATTAAACGAACTTACCTTAATGGGACTTGTTGGGTTATTTGGGTTTAATGATATCGTCATTGCAAAAATCTTATTCCTTTTTAAACGGACGTACCGTATCGAACTTGTTTTGTAATTAAATTGCATTCAAATTCTTAAAGTATGTTTATAGCCAAAATAGTGGTTGCGTGTCCAGTCTTGTCTAGCAGAAATTCAATCCAATTTCCAATCCAATCTCAAGATCAACGGCAACGGGGCCTATTGTACTGCTGTAGACGCAGAAGACGTTCTTCATTGAACAGGATCTTTCCTCCCTAAAGAATCTTTCCGCTAGTTGACATTAATTCCAAAAAAATATAGGCATGAATAATTTTAACCTCATTTTTGAATTTTGTTCTATTACGACCATTGAAGTAAGATGTCGATGATTATGACAGCGCGCGATTTGACATTCAGACAGTATTGGAGGACGCGAGGTGGAGAGGTATTGATACGCAATGGTGACCGTTACACTATAAATTATTGTTATAAATAACTATACAAGACATTATAACTGTGAGCGTAAACGATGAATTTTTATTTTATTAAATGTATATATTTTTATAGATATCAATGGGTGCCCGAAGATGGTAGACGGCGACGAGGCAGACCCCGAAAGAGGTGGCGCGACGATCTTGACCACTTTGACAAAAACTGGCCGATAACAGCCTTAGATGGGGAACGTTGGAGAGAGTTGAGGGAGACCTTTGCCCAGCAGTGGGACAGTATAGGTTAAAAAAAAAAAAAAATTACATAAACATAGAATTCTGCATGCCTCGCTATAAACTTTACCTATGTCAAATCTAACATTCCTCCGTGCACACAGCCGGCCGCAGCACTTCGCAGCCGGCTACTTACCCCCTACGCCACGGAGGCTGTCGATTATGAGACTTATTGTTCTTGTTTAAGAATAAATTTATTTCTCATGAAGAATTATATGATTCACTTACTGAGAAACAATTGTTTAAAACTAGGATTCATATTTAGAACGCACAAAGGTACGTAAATAGATAACAAAACAAATATTTTATTAACAAAAATGTCGCTAAACAAATAACATAGTATAAGCGTGTAAGAAAATCGATCCTTGCCAAGCAGAACATGGATACATGAATTAATTTTAACTTTAACTAGATGAAGCATTGAGGCATGGTCTCGTATCAACAACTTTTCTTTTTGTAAAATGTATATGTGCGCTTTAGGAACTATTTTAGGTTAACATCTTATATCTCAACGCTGAGGTCTCGGGTTCGATCCCCGGGTCGGGTAAAGTGGTATTGGGTCTTTCTATTACGAAATACTTAGTATCAGCCCGGAGTCTGGAATTTGTGCCCGGTATGGCGATAGGCTCGCCCTCTATCACATAAGGGACAGAAATACGCTCGGTGAAATGTGGGTGTACTGGTTACACCTCCGCCTACCCCTTCGGGGACTACAGGCGTGAGTGCGTATGAATCTTATATCTCGGGATGACAACGTCAACGACAACGCAGTCCAACGCCGTGCAGTGTGTGGTGTTGCGTCTGTTTATTGGCAAGGCGAGTGACCTGCTCGTTTCAACATTTAGGCAATAAAACTAATATCTTACCGTACGAAACACAGCAGCAACTCCTACTTTACTTCAATTTCCTGTGAGACGGTGATAACGACCCGGACGAGCCGGCCAATTCATGCTGTATACAAAAGTGTCTACAGCGTGGCTCTACCACTCATTAAGTCTGATGGTAAGTACAGTGCAGTCCAAGTATATAATAAAATCATCCAAATATATTTAAGATAATATTACAGCAAAACCAAACATGAGCTTTCTGTCTGCATGCCTTATTCACAAACTCAATATAACCTTATATCTACTTACAGAATACAATCCTTGCTGTTTTCGGGAGATAATCTCAGTTTAATGAACCCTACGCGGTGACTAAGTATTATAATATGTCCCTTGAATGCCACTTTAGTACTCCAGACTAATGTACTCAAGTTGAACATAATTAACAAATAACAACGTTCCAGTACTTTCAGGAAAATTCTATCCTACTATTATTATAAATGTGAAAGTTTGGATGGTGTGAATTAGGTTTTTTTTTATTACTTTGAATGACGAGACGAGCAGGTCGCTGGCCTGATGGTAAGCAACACGCCTGTCCATAAACAGAAGCAACACCATACAGAGCTTTGAATTACAAAGCACTGCAGATTTGGCTTGTAGTATTTACCGCCTGCCTGACGTCAACACCCCTGGGGATTGACCCCTCTCAAATCCTACCTATGTGTATCACTGTTGTGGATAATAACAGATTTAACACTTTCCACAAACTAGCAACAAATCTGTGACCGACGTCGCGCCCGTCGTAAATAATAGCGCGACACACCAGACACGGTTTTGTCAGGCTCGATCAAAACCACACAAACATGAATCAACTGAAATTCCACACGAGTTATATTGTTTGGACCATGGAAATGTTTGATAGGATGTATTTTGCTGGTGGAAGAGTACCAGAAGGCCAATTCTCGTAATTTTAAATGTTCAAGATATCATTCCGATCTAGTCTCAGCGTCAAGAAAGTTGCAAATGGCATTCTCGTAAACCAATAATCAACGTCAAAGGCACCTAGCATTAGCAGTAGCATTATACCGTTTGGCTTCAGTCAACTTTTATTCTACATTCAATCTCATTACGATCTATGTTCACATTTCGAGGCAGTCCGAAGAATAACAAGTAATTACTCAGTGATTTCTTATGTTTACGCGATTATTACACATTGAAATAAAACTAGTTTACGAATTTTATTGCGGTTTAATTTTTATTTTAGTCGTTTTCGTGTTCGCTGACGTTTTCGGTCTCTCGTGACCACGAATACTGAAAAGCTTTCGAAACGTCGGAACTAAAATAAAAATTAAACCGCGATAATCCGTATTAACTAGTTTTATTTCAAATAATAACTCATATTATTACTTATTCTTTCAGCTGAATTAAATCAATATTTCTTTTGTTTTGACTGCCTCGGTGGCGCAGTTGTAATGCGTATGCGTTACGATTGAGGCTAACGCTGAGGTCTCGGGTTCGATCCCCGGGTCGGGTAAAGTGGTATTGGGTTTTTCTATTACGAAATGCTCAGTATCAGCCCGGAGTCTGGAATTTGTGCCCGGTATGGCGATAGGCTCGCCCCCTATCACATTGTGGGACGGAGATACGCTCGGCGAAATGTGGGTGTACTGGTTACACCTCTGCCTACCCCTTCGGGGATTACAGGCGTGAGTGCGTATGTATTCTTTTGTTTCTTTCCAATCACCCATATGCAGGCATTCTTGTTTCATTCCACTATCCAAGTAAAACATCAATTACTGGAAGTAACCAGGGCAATAAGTTAGGTTACACGACCGACCTTGCGGGAACAGAGGTCGATCGGACCCCATTTATTGCCGCCCTGCTAATTGGCCCGAACAATTATCAAACCTCCCTCTTGGGAGTCGTTTACGCGACCCCGGCCGTTCATTTAGCTCCTAAACAATGTACCTGAGTTTTTTGATAGATGATATTTTTGGGAGTTGGTTTTGGGTGGTTTTATTATTGTATTTTTTGTTTATTTACAGCATTTTTGAGTGGTAGAGCCACGCTGTAGATACTTGTGTCTACAGCACGAATGAACGGGCTCGTCCGGGTCGTTACCACTGGTTCACAGAAAACCGGCGTAAAGTAGCAGCATGCTGCTGCGTTTCGTACGGTGAGTGACATATCGGATGGCCCAAACCCCCTCCCCTTCCCAATCCCTTAATTATCCCTTTCCTTTAAGATCGGCAACGCACCCATAATTCTTTTAGTATTGTGGAGGTACATGGGCGGTGGAAATCACTTACCATCAGGTGACCCACTTGCTCGTTTGCCGGCCTACGCTATAAAAAAAAAGCATCCGTGGCGCAGAGTGTAAGTGAGCCACCAAGATCTTGGCTCAAAGACAACCTCACCTGCACGTGGTATACTCTGCTGATTAACGGACGAGGCAATGGTGAAACTTGGTTCCCGTTGCGGGTTGTGGGGGTCAGATGGTGGGTCGCCCAATATAATACCAAATATCGTCAAATCTATGATACGACAAGGCGGACCCTGGCATGAAGTCGGGATAATGCTAGTTAGAAAGAAAGGCAGCATCCGAGGCGCAGTGGGGGACTGGCTGGCTGTGAAAAGAGAGGCTGCGGGTTCGATCCCTGTACTGAGAAAAAGGTTCGTATGATCCGCAAAAATTATTTTAGGGTATTGCTCTTTTTTACCATTAAGTAGGTACCAGTTGGTTAAGGATAACCAGTATTATTTTTATTTTTTATTTGCGTGAATGACGAGACGAGATTGCTCGCCTGATGTTAAACGTCACGCCTGCCCATAAACAGAAGCAATGTCACACAGAACTCTGGATTACAGAACACTGCATGGCATTGAACTGCGCTCGTCACCCCGAGACATAAGATGTTAAGTCTCATAATGCCCAGTTATTTCACTGGCTTCAATGTCCTTCAAACCGAAACAAACAGTGCTTACACACTGTTGCTTGGCGGCAGAAACAGACAAAGCGGTGGTACCAACCCAGACGGTCTCTCGCATACCTCTCCAATGATACCACACTTTCATATGTGCAATGGAAAAAAAGGAACCTCGATGACATGTATGTAGAGCCAAAAATTCTTTAATTTTACTACATCTTGTTCATAGAATACACCCACCATCCAAATTTTATCCATAAAGTGCTAAATTTAATAGTACATACATACGCACTCACGCCTCTAATCCCCGACAAGGTAGGCAGAGGTACAATTGTTACAACCAGTACACCCACATTTCGCCGAGCGTATCTCCATCCCAGAATGTGATAGGAGGCAAGCCTATCTCCATATTCATCGCCAATTCCAGACTCTAAGCTGATACTGAGCATTTCGTAATAGAAAACCCAATATCACTTTTACCTGACCCGGGGATCGAACCCGAGACCTCAGTCGTAACACGCACGCATTACAATTGCGCCACCGAGGCAGTCCTCTATAGAAGAAACAGAGGCAGAAATTTAATAGTCTCCGAATAAAATGGATGTGACATACGGACAGATGGACATGATGAAGTTATAAGCGTTCTGGTTTTGCCATTTGGCTACATAATACTCAAAAACACGTTCTACTGTAAGAAAAATCTAATTCCTAGAACACGATATTAGGCTGATGGTATTTGAAAGCATAATATCAACTGATGGAATTATTAATAAAGGTACAAGGTTCTTCCTTGATGATATAAAATATAGACGATTCAAAATAATTTCACAGACCGCACAATAATCAAACTGATATTATAAATGTGAATGTAAGTTTGTTTGTTACGCTTTCACGCGAAAATTACTTAACCGATCATCATGAAACTTTGTACACGTATTCTTGGAGGTATAAGAAGTAATATAGTATACTTTTTTGAAAAAAAAAACGATTTGTTTGTTACGCTTTCACGCCTAAATCACTGATCCGATTTTGATGATCGAGTTTTCGATTAAATAATCTACGGTAAAGTTTATTGGTTTAAGAGAATGCCATTTGCAACTTTCTTGACGCTGAGACTAGATAGGAATGATATTTTGAACATTTAAAATTACGAGAATTGGCCTCCTGGTCGAACCGGCGCATTCATGGTGTAGATAAAACTGTCTACAGCATGGCTCTACCACTTACAGATATTCATATACCATATATTTATTATATGTTATATGAATACTGAAGACTGCCTCGGTGGCGCAGTTGTAATGTGTATGCGTTACGATTGAGGTCAACGTTGAGGTCCCGGGTTCGATCCCCGGGTCGGGTATGGTATTGGGTTTTTCTATTACGAAATGCTCAGTATCAGCCCGGAGTCTGGAATTTGTGCCCGGTATGGCGATAGGCTCGCCCCCTATCACATAAGGGACGGAAATACGCTCGGCGAAATGTGGGTTTACTGGTTACACCTCTGCCTACCCCTTCGGGGATTACAGGCGTGAGTGCGTATGTATGTATGTATGTTATGTCCCGGGATAACGAATGTAATCTAATAGCATGCAGTACTTTTTACTTCATTGTTTTAAGTGTGTTGCTTCTGTTTATGTGCAGGCGCGTCGCTTACCGTCAGGCAAGCGACACGTTCTTTTCATCATTCAGGCTAATTATCTGTTATAAATACTCAATTATTAATTAATACACACGTACCTTAGAGAAGGTGGAGGTGATGCTCTTGGGGTTGATTTTGAACCTTCGGCTTTCGTTTCGGCAATCTGTAGGAGGGGCACACGTTGCCAAAACGAAAACCGAAGGTTCAAAATCAACCCCAAGAGCAGCAGAGCTATCGTTGCTTTTTATACAAGTGTTTATATCGTATAATCTTTCAGTTAAATGTTTTTCCTCCAGGATCAAGATTCGCTCTCTGCGAAATAAATGTGATGGCATATCAGCTACTACAGCATATGGAGATATATCCGTGTGAGAAGACCTGCATACCAGCCAAGCTGGACAACAGCACCTTCAATATAAGGATCGAGGGCCACTGGGTCCGGTTGACGGTCCGACAGTAAACACAATGCTCCTTCTGGACACGTTGAATTTGACGATATGTTTGATTTGTAGTCACTATACTACAGGTCATATGTGTGCCATAACATAAAAAGTAGACCTGATTTGAATTGCTGCTGTAATTTAAACATGCTTCTTAAACGTGTTGTTACTGTCATGCAGATTTGCTCATACACGCGGGGTAGGCTCGCATGTACATTTTAGAACGCGTTTCACGTGAGTTCAGCATGCATAATAATAACCACCTATATGAAAAGGTAGATTGTAGACGTGTTTCGAGCGAGATAATCCCGCGTGTGTGAGCATGACAATATGTAATGTAAATACACCATAATATGCTTCAAAATGTGAAAGAAAGAAAGGATACAATGTTTTATTGGTCATGTAAGCAATTTAAATAACTCTTATGGCTAACAAAAGCTCATCTGAGGGGCTAGCACGGAAAACTATCGAAATCGTAATGTAAAGGTATCGAGGGCTCGATAGATAATTCCTTAAATATCATTGGTCTGTATTCCATATAAATTAGTTTCTTTTACGTACGATAAAGGCGCTGTAATAAAATCTCATAGAAATTGTTGTCGATGACAGCTCGAATAACTTTTCGCAAGTTTCCGTGCTAGCCCCTCTGTTTAACATTTAGTTTGTCCAAAGTGGCAAGTCGAATATCGACATGTTACTCACTCATTCATTAACAAAAAAGAAAATGTTTTATTTATGGCATAGCAAGGCAATCGGATTTGTTAGGTAGGTACTATGGATGATCTTTCTATTTGTGTTTCCAATTTACTATGTAAAGGAATTCTTAAGAAAACTGTTGAGAGTTGTATTGTTAACACTAATTGCTATGTAAAAAAAAGAATGATAATAATATGAGTACCTCGTTACTGATATGTGGAATGTGGACTCAACAATGATTATCCTGATGGTTGTTTCTGCTAATGGGTTGATACCAAAGAGCCTCGATCAACACCTTCAGAGGCTCTCAATTGGTCGTTGGGTCAAGAGCCAGATTCAGAAAGCAGTGTTATTGGACACGGAACGCATTGTGAGGAGGTTCCTCACTCTAGGGTCCTAACCACCGATGGCTTGGGTCCTAGGCCTCTCCATTGGAGGGTGATACTTTTATATTTTTAAATGTTTTTTTTTTAAGTCATTTAATATTTAAAAATGTAAAGAAAACTTTTAAAATAAAGAGTACTGTACATGAGTACCTCGTAAAAGCCGAAAAAGATAAAATGTCCAAATATCTAGATCTGGCAGACGAGGTTATTAACATGAGGAACTTGGTCTACAATCATTGTCCCGATAGTCTTTTCTGTCCATGGATTGATACCGAAGAGCTTCGACCAGCATCTCCAGAGGCTCTCAGAGGCTCTCAATGCTCAGAGGAGCATTGGTCGTTGGGTCAAGAGCCAGTTGCATAAAGCGGTGTTGTTGGACACGGCACCCATTGTGAGGAAGTTTCTCACTCTGAGGCCCTAACCGCTGGTGGCTTGGATCCTAAGCCTCGCCATTGGAGGTTGATGTATTTTAAGTGTATGTTTAATATTTGTTTTTTAGATATGAAATATTTAAATATGTAAAACAACTTTTAAAATAGAGTAAATAATTAAGGATGGATGGACTCCTAGATGTATAAGTTTCGTGATTATTTAAACTAATATAATGCAATACTTTTATGATAATATAATAATACAAAATAAATAAATACACCAACAGTCACATACATAGTCCTGACCCCACAGTAAGATCGAGTCTTGTGTCGTGGGAATCAGAAACTAGGAGAGATATTCAGTCTCACAACACCCCGACTCGAAACAAATATTGTGGATCACACAAAAAATTTCTCGATGCGGGGATCGAACACGCGGCCTCCCGTTTCACAGCCGACTACTCGCCGGCTGCGCCACGGAGGCTGTCAATTGGATGGATTGTTAACCAAACATCAACAACAATTAGACGGTTGGTCCCTCGTATGCGAAAGCCTGTCTGGGTCGGTACCACCGCTTTGTGTATTTCTGCCGCCAAGAAACAGTGAGTAGGCAATGTTGAGTTTCGGTCGTGAGGCCGTGGGTTCGATTCCCACACCGAGACAAATGTTTGTGTGATCAACAAATATTTGTTTATGGTCTGGGTGTTGTGGGACCGCAAGCCCCTCGTAGTTCCTGATACCCACCATACAGGTTAACCTAGTGTGGGGTCAGGACTATGTGTGACTGTTGGATGTATTTATTTGTTGGATCATATTTTCTTTATTTCACGAACTCAGTAAACGTCGAAACTTTCACATTTATAATAAATATCAGTAAGATGTAAAATAACGGCACTGTCAAAATTATTGCGAAATATTTCTTCGTTTTGTACCAAATTTTACCTAAGGGATAACAATAATTAATCCCATGGGGTAGGTACCCCATAATGTTATCGTATCTATATAAATCAAAATAACACGCAATATTAGTAATCAGTTACGTAAATTACATGCCGCTATATATACGAATGAGCTCGACACCACATTGTGAATCGTTGCTTCACGAAGTAAACACGTATTTCAAGTTTAAAATTTTGGTGTTATTAAGGTAGGATATTATGTTTCTTGAATGGATCCATGGTTTTTTTGAATATAAATAGTTGGTGATTACAATTTGAGTGTTTTGTGTTATTGGTGCATTGGTTAGTTAATCAAATTTAAATTCAAATTGTTTATTTAAGAGTTGATTCTTAGAGGACCTTTTACGCATCAATTTTTATTTATGTTTAACATCAGATAAGAAGCATCAAGAAACTCAGGTATTTTTTACATACATACGCACTCACGCCTGTAATCCCCGAAGGGCTAGGCAGAGGTGTAACCAGTACACCCACATTTCATCGAGCGCATCTCCGTCCCACGTTGGGAAAGGAGGCGATATCGTCATACCGGGCTCGAATTCCAGACTCCGGGAATAAACTAGCTGTCCCGCGCGGTTTCACCCGCAACTACAGCAGCGCCACCTACCGGGTCAAATTGTTAATCTAAACCATCCAGGGCGCCACCCAAACTCATACAAAACAATTCATTCATTCAAATCGGTCCAGCCGTTTAGGAGGAGTTCAGTGACATACACACGTACAGTAGAATTATATATATAAAGATAAATACACCCAACAGTCGCACACATACTCCTTACGCCACACAAGGTAACCTGTATCGTGGGAATCAGGAACTACGAGGGACTTGCGGTCACAAAGCTCAGACCCGAAACAAATATTCGGGGTCTCAAACATTTGTCTCGATGCGTGAATCGAACCCACGGCCCCTCACCTCACAGCCGGTTACTCGCCGACTGCACCACAGAGGCTGCGTTTATTAAATTCACTATTAAACCATAATAAAAATACCTGCTGCATGTCTCGGTGGCGCAGTTGTAATGCGTACGCTTTACGACTGAGGCTAATGCTGAGGTCTCGTGTTCGATCCCCGAGTCAAGTAAAAGTAGTATTGAGTTTTTCTATTACGAAATGCTCAATAGCAGCCCGGAGTCTGGAATTTGTGCCCGGTATGGCGATAGGCTCGTCCCCTAAAACATCGTGGACGGAGATACGCTCGGCGAAATGTGGGTGTACTGGTTACACCTCTGCCTACCCCTTAGGGGATTATGGGCGTGAGTGCATAATATGTATATGTACAAAAAAATATTGACAAAAAATAAAGTTCAATTTTAGTTTTTTGGCGACTTTTATATCGTTCTCGCTGTGGACCTACGATTATTACTGATACCACCTTTCTGTAACACCCCGTATATACAATGTACTTCTCTGAGATTGCATTAAACTCCTAGCATTATTAAATCTCATACCTGCTTAAATTTTTTGCCAAATAAATTTAAAAACATACATCATCAACAATTTGTGTCAGCGTCAAAGTCATGAAGGTCAGACTTATTTGTTTGTAATGCATCAATGCGCCACTCCGGCCTCACGGTATTTTTTAAATTGAGGCACAATGAGACAATGTCTCGACTTCATAAGTCGCGTCGACTTTAAAAGACATCCAGTCACGGAAGAGTGAAGTCTCCTAACACAGGTAAATTTTATATACGCAAAGATACTAGAAACTCAGTTCAAAGGTACACATTAAAACAAATTTTTAACCGACTTCTTAAAAGGAGGAGGTTATTAATTCGGCGCGTCTTTTAATTTTTTTTTTGCTTTTTCCTATGTACGCACTCCCCCCCCCCAAGGGGGGAGTGATTGTATGCACATCAATTTCTCCGCCAATTGTGGACGGCTTTTGTAGGAAAAATTTCTCTCGATAGAGGTTAGCTGCGATGTGGTCCCATATAAATTTGATTAAGATTTGATGAATGTGTACGGAGAAAAAAAATAAACTCAACGGACAACAGTACAGTCGTCGCGCTTGTGTTATTGTATTGGAATTTGCATGCTATTGCTGTACCTTGAAGTCGGTTTCTAAGGTTACCTAAGGTTACCTAAGTTTACTATACATTACCTTGAGGTATATTTACATACATACGCACTCACGCCTGTAATCCCCGAAGGGGTAGGCAGAGGTGTAACCAGTACACCCACATTTCGCCGAGCGTATCTCCGTCCCTTATGTGATAGGGGGCGAGCCTATCGCCATACCGGGCACAAATTCCAGACTCCGGGCTGATACTGAGCATTTCCTAATAGAAAAACCCAATACCACTTTACCCGACCCGGGGATCGAACCCGAGACCTCAGTGTTGGCCTCAATCGTAACGCGTTCGCATTAAAACTGCGCCACCGAGGCAGTCGTATATTTGTTAAACGTTATATTATAGCACGTGTTAAATAAGTTGCACTGCTGGGCAACTGGCCTCTATTAATGAGAGATTTGACCTTAGTCCACGACGCAGGCCTAATGCGAGTTGATAGCCATCACATGCCACCGAAATACATATGGAAGATTCTCAGGATTGCAGGTCAAAACCTCATGAGAAAAGCTTTTCTTCGTTCCCCTTAAAGTGATAAAATTATTAATAAATAGAAGAATACGGTTAACTTACAATTCGATCAATGAAAGAGGAGACTTTTTGACAAGAAATTTTGATCGCAATCAAATTCAGCAACAATAATATCATATAAACAAATAAATAAAATTGAAGTGTCTGTTTGTAATATTCAAATAACCACTTTATACTACATGCATATGAATGTATATACGGTACATATACCAAAATAACATGTTTTACAATTTTTGTCTGTTTGTTGTTTCGGCTAACCTCTGGAACGGCTGGACCGATTTTGACGGGACTTTACTAAGGAGTAACTTAGGCTACTTAGGTACTTTTTTATCCCGGAAAATGACATTCACGCGGGCGGAGCCGCGAGCAAAAGCTAGTGTTAAATAATAAAAATGATACTATATGTTTTCCGTTCAGCTACCATGCTTGGAATCGTAAGCAATATTAGATTACTATTTTAACCTAAGCGACTGTGTACGTATTCGGTTGACTTCATTGTGGTTGGTAAGATCGTCGGAGGATCAAGTAATATAACCTTCTTGAATACAGCTACTAACTACTGTTTCTTTCAGGAAATTAATTCTATGTTTAGTTTATATTTTGATTATTGTGTATGCCATTTATTAAGTACCTCTGAATAGTTGTTTGTGTGACTGTTGCATTTATGACACCGTGGGGAAGGGGGCGGGCGTTGAAAATCAGCGCTAGGCAAGGTTACCAGTATACCGAACTGGCCTCGCATTTGGTGCAAATTAATTATTATATATAATTTAGTTTTTTTTTTATTTGTGTTGGACTAAATAAATGTATTTTCTTTATTTCTCTTCTATCTATTGATAAAAGACTACAACAAAATCAATATTTTGGTAAAAATTATTTTATGCCTTGCGCACAATGCGTCCGGATGTGACGATAAACAAAAAGATAAATTTCAAAACTAAACCCAAAATCATTAAAATGGACGTAAGTTTTGGTGATATTTTTCTAATCATTTAATATTGTGTTGGAAAGGACAAGGAACAAACAGTTCACTTGATCTGTAATCATCTCCATAAACTCCATCCAGTTTTTTTTTTTTTATACTGGCTCGGCAAAGTGACTACGCTACACCTGATGTTAAGTGCAGCGCAATCCAAGAATACTGTCGACCAACGACAGACCATGTGTCTATCGTAGGTCAGCAAAATTATGGCGGCCTGCCTTTGTTTCGGGCGAGATGTTGTGCGACCGTAAGTCTCGTAATTCCTGATACCTTCATGACAAAGACTCGTATCTTAGTGCATTTTCAAGACTACGTGGGTACTAGACTACTTAGATTATAGAGAATATTTTTCATGCCAAAGGACATGACAATATCCACGGAGAGATTCTAGTTCTCCTTTTTAACACGGATTACGCGTTCCAACATATTTTTTTTATAGATTAGCATAATAATTGCGAAAAAGTGTTTATTACCACTGATTTATATAAGTACTAGATTTTGCTCGCGGCTCCGCCCGCGTGAATAGACTTGTCTGAAATAAAACGTAGCCTATAACCGTCTCCAGGGTCCCATCTATCTCTACATCAAAATTCATCAAAATCGTTTCAGTGATTTAGGCGTGAAAGCTTAATAAACAAACAAATATATATATTTTTTTTAATAAAAAGTATCCTATGTTACCTCCTAGACCTCCAAGAATATGTGTACAAAGTTTCATGATGATCGGTTAAGTAGTTTTCGCGTGAAAGCGTAACAAACAAACTTACATTCACATTTATAATATTAGTAAGGATGTTCCCAAAGACCACACAACCGTTACTCTCTCGAAGCCATCGATTATTTCTAAATACAACTTCTATTTTTTGCAGTGACAATGTTAGTGGTGATATGGACAGTGGTGCTGGTGGCAGTCGTATTGCTGTACTTCAGGCGGACGTACACGCTATTCAGTAGTCAAGGAGTAAAGCAGTTCTCTACCGTCCCAGTGCTGGGCGATATGACGAAGGTCATGTTAAGACAAGAGCATTTCGCTCACCAAATCGAGAGGATGTATAAAGCGTACCCTGGTGAAAGGTGAGATTTAGGTGACTAGGTGATAGATGTCTCACGAGAGTTCATCTGGGTAGATACTACTTCTTTGCGTATAGCAGCGAAGCAGTAGTGTATAAGCACTATTGTGTTTATCCACTACTGCTCGTTTAGACTGCCTCGGTGGCGCAGTTGTAATGCGTACGCGTTATGATTGAGGCTAACGCTGAGGTCTCGGGTTCGGTCCCCGGGTCGGGTAAAGTGGTATTGGGTTTTTCTATTACGAAATGTTCAGTATCAGCCCGGAGTCTGGATTTTGTGCCCGGTATGGCGATAGGCTCGCCCCCTATCAAATAAGGGACGGAAATACGCTCGGCGAAATGTGGGTGTACTGGTTACACCTCTGCCTACCCCTTCGGGGATTACAGGCGTGAGTGCGTATGTATGTATGTACTATTGTGTTTTGGTCTAAAGGACATTGGAAAACAGTGGAATCACTGTGCATCATGAGACATCTCATATGTCGGGGTAAGGAGTGCTGGGTAATTCAAAGTTCTGGGTGGTGTTACTACTGCAGGCGTGGTAGTTACCATCAGCATAGTGTCTCGTTATTCAGGCAAAAACTCGGCAAAACACTCGCTAACCTTAAAAATACGTCAAAATATGTAACAGGACATTTAATTAACTGAGTATGGTGAAATTGGGTCTTAAGGTTGATACCGTATTGATGCTGGCTTTAAAATAACGGTTTTGTATATCCTTGTTGACTAACATTCCTTAACAGAACCACGCGTGCTGGCTTACGAAACCACAGCTTCGTAGTCTCTTTCATCTCGGCTAGAACTAAAAAGTTCGGAAGCTGTGGAATAGTTTGCCGGCACACGTGTTCCCTCCTTCCTATAATATGGGGTCCTTTAAACGGAGTGTGAACTTGTAACTTGTGCTTCTTCACAAGAAGCAATTATGCAGACCGGCATAATTTTGCCGACCTACGATAGACACATCGTCTGTCGTTGGTCGACAGTATTCTTGGATTGCGCTGCACTTACCATCAGGTGCAGCGTAGTCACTTTGCCGAGCTAGGATAAAGAAGAGAAAAAAAACATCCGGTAATACAATTTATATAATATTACTGTTTTTCATTCCAATAATCCCATGGCACAGATAAAACCCATTACGTTAAAAGGTTAATAATTAGTAACAAGTTATCATTGAGATAAAGGATGATAAAGAAACAGACAAAATATTTAAAGGTCGTACATGTACTTTTATTAGTATAATAAGTAGAGATAGCAACACTGATTCGAATCGCTAAAGCTAATCATTAATTAGATTAAAATGCTTACGCGCAAAATAACTTGCCGGCCTCTCATTTTAGACGCTTTAATCGCTATCTAATCACTCCCCCGGTCATCCAGCACCGACTCAAAATTAATTATAACGGATCCAGATTAAAATATCGCACCCATTGCCTCTGGTTTGGTATGTGTAAAGCCTGAACTCAAATCAGAGCTCGGGGCCACTACTCTGGGTGGGTGCCTAGAGCGGCCGCTTCCTTTAGTTTCTCAATAAGTACCTTGACACTAGTGACTTGTGATTAAGTTCGGACAAAGTTTGCTTGTATTGTAATTTAGTTCAAATCATGGCTGATAAGTTGCGGAGATCTTGATAATCACGTAATCTCTTAACCATCGTCTCTGTCAACCGCTTTCTAACTAATACCTTCCAAGAGACATCCAGACAATGATTGATGTGATGTTTGATTTAATTGAATGATTTTTGAGTGGTAGAGCCACGCTGTAGACACTTTTGTCTACAGCATGAACGGACAGGCTCGTCAGAGTCATTACCACTGTCTTACAGAAAGCCGACTTAAAGTAGCAGCTTTCTGCTGCGTTTTGTATGGTGAATGAGATATCCGGAGGACCACATCCCCTTCCTTCCCATTCCCTTAATTATCCCTTTCCTTTGCATAAAGGTTATCAATGTTCCTACGAATCCTCTGTGGGTTTTATTAGATAGTGGCGATCATAATCTAAGACTCATTTGCTCATTTACCGGTCTTATGTTACAAGAAAAATTTAGAGTTATAAAAATAGATTTAATTTTCAATTATTAGCTTGAGCGACGAAACGAGCAGGTCTTTCGCCTGATGGTAAGCGCCACACTGAACTTACAGAATTACAAAGCACTGCATAGCATTGGACTGCACCCGTCACCCATAATGTCCAGTAATTTAACTGGCTTCAATGTCCTTGAAACCGAAAGACAACAGTACTTACACACTGCTGTTTGGCGGAAGAAATAGACAAGGCGGTGGTACTAACCCAGATGGTCTCTCGTATACGAAGGACCTACCACCTTTTTGAAATTGAACATTGTGTCACCTAATTTCGGTTTTTAAAATAACAAAACTCCAAAATTATTGTTTACTAAGGTTCGTCGGGAGATACGAGTTCATCAACCCGATGTTGATTGTGCGCGACATTGAAATGCTAAAGAGGATTACAGTTAAAGACTTTGAACATTTTCTCGATCACCGCACACTGATCAGTGAAAAGGCGGATCCCCTATTTGGAAGGAATCTCTTTTCGTTAAAAGGTAAGGTAAATAAATAAATTAATAATAAATACACCCAACAGTCACACACTTAGTCCTGACCCCACACTAGGTTAACCTGTATCGTGGATATCAGGAACTACGAGGGCCTTGCGGTCCCACAACACCCAGACCCGAAACAAATATTTGTGGATCACACAAACATTTGTCTCGGTGCGGGAATCGAACCCACGGCTTCTCGCTTCGCAGCCGGCTTCTCGCCCACTGCGTCACGGAGGCTGTCACGCAATGCTCAGTATCAGCCCGGAGTCTGGAATTTGTGCCTGGTATGGCGATAGGCTCGCCCCCGATCACATCAAGGGACGGATATGCTCGGCGAAAAGTGGCTGTACCTCTGCCTACCCCTTCGGGGATTACAAGCGTGGGGTGCTAAGCCTTAGTCTACCACGCTGGGCCGCCAACCCGTGGAAAATTTCACATTCACATACCTTCGAAATTCTTATGGAGAATTCTTAGATCGCATAATCTTGATCATGATCCTTTCCTTCAAGGTTAAAGGCAGTGATAATTTACAATGAATTGGTATACCATGGGGCTGATTTCGAAACGGTGACTTCCATCTCTATAGTCCCTGCTTCCCTTCGACTAGATTGCATAATGTAAAAGTGATGCACAGTTACGAAATAAATAAATAAAATACACCCAACAGTCACACACATAGTCCTGACCCCACACTAGGTAAACCTGTATCGTGGGTATCAGGAACTACGAGGGACATGCGGTCCCATAACACCCAGACCCGAAACAAATTTTTGTGGATCACACAAACATTTGTCTCAGTGCGGGAATCGAACCCACGGCCTCTCGCTTCGCAGCCGGCTACTCGCCCGCTGCGCCACAGAAGCTGTCGAAATCTTTATTTAATGGTGTAATCGTTGGTGCATCTCTATGTGATCTTGTATCTTTTGAACGACTTGGCTGATTGAGGTCATATTTACAATGGTGTAATTCCTCAGGTATGGACCTTTATTTGTTTAGTCAAAACGATAGTTCATATCTATGATGGATGCGATGACGCTGTAGTCATTAAAAATACATACATACGCACTCACGCCTGTAATCCCCAAAGGGGTAGGCAGAGGTGTAACCAGTACACCCACATTTCGCCGAGCGTATCTCCGTCCCATAATGTGATAGGGGTGATGCGAGCCTATCGCCATTTCGGCACAAACTCCGAACTCCGGGCTGATACTGAGCATTGCGTTATAGAAAAACCCAATACCACTTTACCCGATCCGGGGATCGAACCCGAGACCTCAACGTTAGCTTAATCGTAACGCGTACGCATTAAAACTGCGCCACCGAGGCAGTCTATTAAAAATATCTATATTTATTGCCTAAAATGACACTGTACCATAAACCCGTAACGTCAATTATCAAGACAACGAACATCATATCACTTTTTCGCCAACCTTATAAATTCATAGTAAGTAATCTGAAAATATTTGTTACTGGAGAAAAAATATTGAAATCATATGTATAATCTGAAAATTCATTTACTTTTTGTTCAGGTCAAGAATGGAAAGACATGCGCTCAACGCTGAGTCCAGCATTCACCAGCTCCAAGATAAAGCTCATGGTGCCTTTCATGGTAGAAATAGGGGAGCAGATGATTCAAGCTTTAAAGAAAAAGGTTGCCGATTCTGGGAGTAAGTAACTTGCATACATACGCCTGTAATCCCCGAAGGGGTAGGCAGAGGTGTAACCAGTACACCCACATTTCGCCGAGAGTATCTCTATCCCACGATGTAATAGGAGGCGAGCCTATCGCCATACCGGGCACAAATTCTAGTCTCCGGGCTGATACTGAGCATTTCGTAATAGAAAAACCTAATACCACTTTTACCCGACCCGGGATCGAACCCGCGACTTCAGCGTTAGCCTCAGTCGTAGAACGTACGCATTACAACTGCACCACCGAGACAGGCAGCAGGTATTTTGCTATTTTTTTATACAAAAGTGTGAATATAGGTCATCATAATATAGCAAATTATTATCACTGAGTGCCTTAACAATGCCATGCTCTTCACAGGGGATTACATAGACATAGACACCAAGGACCTAACGACGCGCTACGCCAACGACGTCATCGCCTCCTGCGCTTTCGGCCTGAAGGTAGACTCTATGACTAAAGAAGATAATGAGTTCTACGCAATGGGAAAGACTGCATCCACATTCAACTTCAAACAGATTCTCAAGTTCTTCGGATTTGCAACATTCCCTAAGATAATGGATGTAAGTTTTATTAATAGTCTATTTAAATATTCTCTGCAATATATGTGAAAAGACCTGTAATACGCGACGGATAAAAATAACTTCCCTGGAAACCCTTTTCTTTACTCAAAAGCCATAAAAATACTAGTAGCCATTCCTCATTACTTGTGGGTATTCAAGGATAAATCACTAACCCTCCAGTAACGGCGACCGTCGATGGAGTCAATGTCTCTCGATGGTCGGCTTCTTTACCTTAAAAAATGATGGCAATGTGTTATGTGGTCCAATGGTCTGATATGCGTTCAAGAAACGGTCATCCCTTAATTGTGCTTCTTAATTTTTTAACTGTATTAACTTATAACGGCATTCTAAACAGTTTCCTTGATGACGGTAAAAACGACTATGTATCCAACAACACTTCCACCTTGACATTGAAATGTTATTTTTAATTTTAATGATTTTAGATTGACTTCAACAAACGTCACATGTTGGTCAATTCAAGGTCAAATCTTACAAATCAACTGTTTAATACTCGCACGTCATCCAATTGCTAAATTGACCGCTTGGAGGACCGACAAACAATTGCCAACCTTTGGCATCTGTCTCGTTAGTCGCTATTAGTCCTCGCTTCACTATCGTCACTTTTTAAGCGTATAGGAAGTGTGTTTGCGCCACTTACGGGGTCCAATTAATTCTGTATCTACACCATGCAGAGACCCACTCACACAAAAAATCATCTAAATCAGTCCAGCCATTAGGAGGAGTTCAGTCACAAATACACGGTCAGAAAAATGATATACAAAGATATAATTTACAAAAGTAATACACTTATTTATGTCAACCTTTACAAAGGAAATATTGTCCACCGCCTTGGATTTGAAAATCAAGGAATTTTAGCGTTCGTTTTAGTAGCAAAAGCTCGTGAAATAAAAAGTGTTATTTTCGCAGGCACTGAAGATTACACTCTTCACGGAAGAGACAAAAAGCTTCTTCAGGAATCTGGTCACAAACACTATGAAAGACAGGGAGACCAGACACATCGTCAGACCTGACATGATCAATATTCTCATGGAGGCTAAGAAAGGTATAAACTTCATCTAGATCTTATTCGTTGGTTCATATTTTGCTTCTATAGCATTAGTTACAAATTAGAAAATGGACAAATTAGCAAACCACTGCATATGAGTATCCACAATTTCAATTTAATCGTTGGTTGGCGTTACTAACTATTTCTAAAGAGGAAGGTTGCGGGTCTTTAAGTCCTGAGATATATACATACCTACCAGTAGTATAGTAGCAAACCAGAATACGGCTCGCCTGATAGTTAGAGGTATCGCAGCGTATTGTTGACCTCTTAAAACCCATTTATACCCTTTTTCAAGAACCCCATGGTTAATTCCCTGGGGAAAACCTCGATATTCGACATTTTAATCGGACGTGCGAGGAAGTTCCTTGCCCATATCAGCTCAGCAATTACTTCTGGCTGCTATTTATTTTCGCTTCATAAAAGGGTTTCAGAGATCTTAATACAATAAATAAGCTTACGCCTGTATCCCTAAAAGGGGTAGGCAGAAGTGTAACTAATATTTCATCCACGGATCGTCGAGCTTATTTCCTGTGAAACTCATTTGTGATTATTTTAATTGAAAACTCAAACACAATTTATGATTTACTAACCTGTGGTTTGAACCAAGGACCTTATGATTTCATAGTCTAATTGAGCCACCATTAGACCAATGAGGTTACATCTTAATACAAACTCCAATAGTTATCTTATCTCATTCAGTTTTTGCTAGTCATTTTGTTGTTTGACTTTATATTAAAAGTTGATGTATAATTTTGTAGGATCCTAAAATAAGCTTTAAAATTAATATTCTCTCAGGAAAAGTATCACACGAAGAAAAATCAACAAAAGATGTTGATGCTGGATTTGCCACCGTAGAAGAATCTGTCATTGGCAAGAAGGAAGTTAATAGAGGTCAGTTGAGAGTTTATAAAGTAAATACATCCAACAATCACATATACATTCCTTACCCCACTCTAGGACAATATTTATCGTAGATATCAGCAATTACGAGGATTATTAATGCTATTTTATTCTACTTATGGTCCCATAACAGTCATAATCCAAACAAATATATAATATACTAGCTGTCCCGCGCGGTTTCACCCGCAACTACAGCAGCTCCACCTACCGGGTCCAATTGTGAATATAAACCATCCAGGGCGCCACTCAAACGCATACAAAAAAAATCATTCAAATCGGTCCAGCCGTTTAGAAGGAGTTCAGTCACATACACACGTACAGTAGAATTATATATATAAAGATAAACAAATATTTATAGATCGTAGAGACATTTGTTTCGTTGTGGGCTTTTACAACTAGGTAAATATTCGCCAACTACGACACGGAAGCTGTCAAAATAATTTGTCTACCTATCTGCAAAAATTTCGAGTGCATTGTATGGAATCGGTCATTCAATACGGTGACCAAGGTCAATCAGATTCAATCAAAACAAATCACGCAAACTCATAAATATACTCATTGGTTTCGTACAGTAATTCATAAGTTAATCATCAGTAGTTCGTAGTAATAATAATAATACTAGCCCTGTATTATACTCGTCCCACTGCTGGGCACGGGCCTCCTCTACTGAATGAGAGGGGTTAGGCCTTAGTCCACCACGCTGGCCTAATGCGGGTTGGCAGACTTCACATACCTTCGAAATTATTATGAAGAACTTCTTAGGTATGCAGGTTTCCTCACGATGTTTCCTTCACCGTTAAAGCAAGTAATAATTAACAATTAATACACACATAACTTATAAAAGTCAGAGGTGTATGCACTTGAGGCTGGTTTCGAACCTGCGACTTTCGTCTCGACAGTCCATACCACTCCCCGCTGAGCTATCACTGCTTTTAGTTCGTAGTAAATTCATTAATAATATTCACTACAGCCAGGACAGCCACCGTAGTACAGCGGGTGAAAGGATTTGGCACTTTTCCGATGGGCTTCCTGCCAAACGTCAATCCCTTCTAAAAAATCAAATCCTGGCCATACTAGAAAAACTTACTCAAAGAATTGTCTGACTAAACCCTTCTAATTTACGATCCAATTCTGTACACAGTAGCGACACCGTAAGATGGTGCTTGGGATCTATGCACTGTCATAAAGTTCCGTAAATATTGACGACTAACTGTGGAAGGAAACTACATACGTATTATAATACGAGTGGTAGAGCCACGCTGTAGACTATTTTGTCTACAGCATGAATGGGCCGGCTCGTCCGGGTCGTTACAACTGTCTCACAGAAAACCGGCGTAAAGTAGCAGCTTGCTTCTGCGTTTCGTACGGTGAGTGAGATATCCGGAGGCCCAAATCTCCCTCCCCTTCCCAATCCCTTATTATCCCTTTCCTTTAAGGTCGGCAACGCGCCCATGATTCTTTTGTATTGTGGGCGTACATGGGCGGTGGAGATCGCTTACCATCAGGTGACCCACTTGCTCGTTTGCCGGCATATACTATAAAAAAAAATAAAAAAATATCGAGATTATAGTGTGTTACAATACCATTGTAAATTATCCTAAATGTAAGATACATTGCCGTTATTTTAGTATTGCTAAACAATCTTCAGGCATCATGTTTAGTTATTTTGATTCCTTTAGAATGGTCTGACGAGGACCTCATAGCGCAAGCAATCCTTTTCTTCATCGCTGGCTTCGAAACCGTATCGTCGGCGATGTCGTTCCTCCTCCACGAGATCGCAGTGAACCCTGACGTGCAGGACAGGCTGTACCAGGAGATCATGGAGAATGAAGCCAAGAACGGCGGCAAGTTCGACTACAACTCGATACAGCATATGGTGTACATGGATATGGTAGTATCAGGTAAGAACTGTGTTGTACTTCAAGAATTATTAAAAGCAGTGTTCATAGCCTGGCAAACGAGCAAGTGGGTCACCATTTTCAAAAAATCACAGTACAGCATTTATAAAAAGTTTATCCTTATAATTACCAGTCAGGTAATAGGGTTGAAATTATTTCTTCTGATTTTAATGGGCCCACGTGAATACAAAAAGATTCATCAAAACCCATCGCTCTCAACTACATATCCTCAAGTTTTTGTTTCTTTGGTACTAATTTTAAGAATTATAAAGAGTAATATTTGTGAAACATTATACTCTTTTTTGCAGAGGTGCTAAGGCTCTGGCCACCAGCTATTGCTTTAGATAGAATATGCATCAAGGACTACGTTATCGGTAAACCTAATGACAAAGCCGAAAAAGATTTCATTGTAAGTACCTAGTAATAGATTTACACAATTCTAGAATATGAAGTTATTTGGACTCGATTTTAATACACGGTTTGTTTGGGCTTCAGGTAAAATTTAGGTGTAAAATGAGGACCTCGACATTGTTCTCTTCATGCGTAATTTATTGTACGTTTTACTTTTTGTCGTTACACGTTGAATTTAATCACAGTCAATTGCAGATATACATAGACAAAAAAAAGTTAGTGATGCCACTTTATTTAACTTTAACACGATCTCAATCCGAATCTCCAAATCGATCCCGGAAATCAACCAATCAAAATAGTTGGCACGCATGACTTTCAAACTGTATTCCCAATTCGGTAATCGGTATAAATCATATATTTCATATTTTTTTATTCTAGCTCCGCAAAGGTACTAGCGTAGGCATTCCAGTATGGGGCATCCATAGAGACCCTGAATACTTTCCGAACCCAGACAAATTCGACCCTGAGCGATTCTCCGAAGAGAACAAACACAACATCAAGCCATTCACATACATACCCTTCGGCTTAGGTCCAAGGAACTGTATAGGTAAGTAAGCGGCAGTCCAGTGCCATTTAGTAGTTTGTACTTTAAAGTTCTGAGTCGTGCTGCTTCTGTTTACGGGCAGGCGTGGAGCATAACCATTAGGCAAGCAACCTGTTTCTCATAATTAAGGCTAATAAGAAAATAAAAGCGAAGAGCTATTTATGGGCAGGCGCTTTAAACTTGGTGAAATCACTTGGTGGAAGGATGTTATTATCGTCTTCAAACACTTATAGTACAAGACAAATCGACACAAACTTCTGTCTTCTTTCAACTTTTATGCCATACCTAATGTGGCTTGGCAAACTTCACATACCTTCGAAATTCTTATGGAGAATGCTCAGGTATACAGTTGTCCTCACAATATTTCTCTCATGAATAAAGCAATCGATAATTAACAATGTATACACACGTAACTTAGAAAAATCAGAGGTGCATGCTCTTGGGTCTGGTTTCGAGAGTCTGGCTATAGTCTCGGCAGAGTGTACTGTTCCCCGCTGAACTATCGCTTCTTTTTATATAACATCCTTCAATGAATCGGTCTTTCCTCAGGATCAAGATTCGCTCTCTGCGAAGTGAAAGTGATGGCATATCAGCTACTACAGCATATGGAGATATCTCCGTGTGAGAAGACCTGCATACCAGCCAAGCTGGACAACAGCACCTTCAATATAAGGATCGAGGGCGGGCACTGGGTCCGGTTGAGGGTCCGACAGTAAACATAATGCTTCTTCTGGACACGTTGAATTTTAGGGCATGATATGGAGTGTGTGTGTAATATTTTTGTCTGTATGTTTGTGTAGTGAATGCACTAAGGCGGATGTGTATGATAGAATATAAAAAATAGATCAGAATTGTTTGTTGCGGTAATTTATGAATGCTTTAATGTCATGCGAATTCGCTCATGCACGCCGCATTGGGACATGCATGCGGGATTTTTTTAAATATATTTAACATGCGTACAGCATGCAATATGATAACTAGCCAAAGTTGATTGTAGGCGTGTTATGAGCGAGACAGTGGTAGAGCCACGCTGTAGACATTTCTTCTACAGCATGAATGAATGAATGAGCAGCTTGCTGGTGCGTTTCGTACGGTGGATAGATATCCGGATGCCCAAAGCCCCTCCCCTTTCCATTCCCTTAATTATGCCTTTCCTTTAAGGTCGGCAATAATTATTTTGGTATTGTGCGTACATGGGCGGTGGAGATCACTTACCAGGTGACCCACTTGCTCGTTTACCAGAATATGCTATAAAAAAGACAGTCCCGCGTACGTGAGCATGACAGTAAAACACCATAATATGCTTCAATATGCGTTTGGTGTTATGTAAAAAAACTGAGTATTGTATAATAATTATAAATGGATGGATTTCTAGTTGCATAAGATTCGTGATTATTGTTTAATATAATTCAATACTTTGTGATAGTATACTAGTAATAAAGGTACTATTTTTTTATTTTGTTGTACTTACTGAAGGACGGTACGGTCAAATTATGTCGAGCATATCACCGGGAGAGTCAATCAGGCATGTGATTTTTGGTTGTACGAGGACGTGTCTTGGTAACGGTAAGTACTTACAAGATTAGCCCTGTTTTATATACGTCCCACTGCTGGGCACGGGCCTCCTCTACGGGATGAGAGGGGTTTGGCCTTGGTCCACCACGCTGGCCTAATGCGGGTTGGCAGACTTCACATACCTTCGAAAATTCTTATGAAGAACTTCTCAGGTATGCAGGTTTCCTCACGATGTTTCCTTCACCGTTAAAGCAAGTGATAATTAACAATTAATACACACATTACTTAGAAAGGTCGGAGGTGTATGCACTTGGGGCTGGTTTCGAACCTGCGACTTTCGTCTCGACAGTCCATACCACTCCCCGCTGCGCTATCACTGCTTACGGTAAGTACTTGAATAGAAATAACCTAGTAGCTAAGATCATACACCAGCAACTTGTTCTTGAATGTTGCCTTGTGACCCCTGACGTGGGCATGCAACGCTGTATTGCTGATCTATTTTCACAGACTATTGTTGCCAATAAACCCGATATTGTGGTAGTAGATCGATTAGCATGCCGGACAAAACTTGTTGATGGCACCACTCCGCATGACGAGAACCTCGTTAAAACAAGTTTTACAAAGTGGTGGGACGTATGCGAGAGGCCGTCTGGGTTTGTACCACCGCTTTGTCTATTTCTGCCGCCAAGCAACAGTGTGTAAGAACTGTTGTGTTCCAGTTCGAAGGACATTGAAGCCAGTGAAATTACTGGGCATTATGAGACTTAACATCTTATATCGCAGGGTGACGAACGCAGTCCAATGCCATGCAGTACGTTGTAATTCAAAGTTCGGTGTGGTGTTGCTTCTGTTTATGGGCAGGTGTAGAACTTACCATCAGGTGAACAATCTGCTTGTTTGTCACTCAAGCTAATTAAAAAAAAAACGACCATAATTATAAATAAATAACTAGACCCAACAGTCACACACATAGTCCCAACCCCAAACTAGATTAACTTGGATCGTGGGTATCAGGAACTACAAGGGACTTGCGGTCCCACAACACCCAGACCCGAAACAAACTTGTGGATCACAAAAACATTTGTCTCGGTGCGGGAATCGAACCCACGCCGGCTACTCGCCCACTGCGTCACGGAGACTGTAAAAAAGACAAAATGTCCAAATATTTAGATGTCGCACTCGAAATTACTTACATACAATATGTGAACTCTACAATTATTGTCCCGATGGTCGTTTCCGCCGATTAGTTGAGCCCAAGAGAGAGCCTCGACCAAAATGTCCTAAATCTCAATAAGTCGGTAAACAAAATATTATTATTGTGAACAATATTTAGGGTGTCGACACGTAGACCCTTACTTATAAACTTTTTAAGCACTGATTAGTTAAAACATTGTTTTTGTCTGTTTCTAGCCACTTTATAAATCGTGTTGACAGAGAAATACAAAAGAGTAAATAAAACATTTATACTCGTTCAAAAATTTATTTAAAAAATTGATATGATTTGAAATTATTTATCACATTTAAATAACTAAACATCACCCCTGAATGAGGCCAAAGAGGTATGCAAAGATCGTAGCAAGTGGAAATCCGTTGTCTCTGCCTACCCCTATGGGAAACAGGCGTGAGTCTATGTATGTATGTGTTTGATTGGTACAGCCATGCTGTAGACAGTTTCGTCTACAGCATGGATGGGCCGGCTCGTCCGGTTCGTTATCACTATCTCACAGAAAACCGGCGTAAAGTAGCAGCTTGCTGCTGCGTTTCGTGCGGTGAGTGAGATATCCGGAGGCCCAAATTCCCCTCCCCTTCCCAATCCCTTACTTATCCCTTTCCTTTAAGGTCGGCAACGCGCCCATGATTATTTTAGTATTGTGGGCGTATATGGGCGGTGGAGATCACTTACCATCAGGTGACCCACTTGCACGTTTGCCGGCCTATTGTTATGTCGAGAACAGGTGTGAAATGAAAGACGGCTAAAAGCACACTGACGTTTAATGCCTGATACGGCCTATACCTACATAGTACATACATAACAACTTTCCCCCTTTTAGTAAGGTAATTGTGTATATAAAGTCAAACATATTCTTATTCCTAATTACTTATAATAGTATATAACCTAATGCTAAATGTACAACATTGAGTAAAATGGTTTATAATCTACTATGGGCTGGGAACGTAACCTTGAACCAGCTTCCCTGGAATACCCTTCCGTGTGTGGTGTCGAAGACCCCACGGTCTCATTGAATTCATTATTATTCCTTGTTATTGGTTCGAGGTTCGCACCCGACTGAATTGGCCGTTCAAGATTTTCAACAAGAGCTGATTCCGATGTAATTGATGATTCTTCCAATGTTGGGCCCCTGCATTGGGAATTGTTCGCAGTAAAATCCTCGATTTCTACTGGGCTTTCCCATGGAATTGACAATTTGTTATCATTCCCCTTATGTGCCATAATTTGGTTTTTATGTTTTTTATATATTAAATTACTTTCAATATCTTTAATTAAATAAATTACTCTGCCGATCTTTTTTAAAACAATGCCTCTGCCCCAGTTGTCCCTTCTGTTCATATTGTTTTTTTTAAATAATATTTGTTGCCCCCGTTGTAAACATTGTTTATTTTTACCTCCGTAAGCATCACTCTGCCGCGTTATGGTTTTTTAACCCACACACTTTACACTGAACTTTTATATCACTAGCACCTCTCGAACTGTTCGCGATCTTGTACAGCTGTTCGTGTTGCGTCAGCCCCTGCGCTGACGCGGCCGCCGTCACCGCGCGTGCGTTGCTAATGTTAACCGCCAGTTCCACTGCCTTTGCCAGTGTTAGGTCCTCCAGGTCTCGCGCGAACAATTTCTCCCGCTCGGGTCCCGGTAACATGCCCATTAAGAAACGGTCACGTAACGCCTCTTCGATGTTAAGGAACTTACATTTTGCTGTCAGTCCACGTAGCCTCGCGGCCCATTGTGTGTATGATTCACCCAAATTTTGCATGGCCGCGTAAAAAGTGTATCTATCGCCAAAACCTTTCTTTGTCGGCGTAAAATGGTCGTCCAACAATTTTAATATATCTTCATACGGTACCACTTGTATATCCTTTGGTAACGCTAAGTCTGATGCCAACTTATATGTACCGTCACTGAGTGCGCTTAATAATATGGCCCTTTTCTTAATTTCGTTGTCCCCAACGTCATTTGCAATAAACCACTGAGATAATCGGTTTTTATAGGTCAAAATTTGATAAAATGCCGAACTGTGTTTGAGACATTTTGCTTCTTTCTTTTTTTTTTTTTCTCTCTTGCGCGGGTAGACTCGTCGCCACTGTTATGTCGAGAACAGGTGTGAAATGAAAGACGGCTAAAAGCACACTGACGTTTAATGCCTGATACGGCCTATACCTACATAGTACATACATAACAACTATACTATAAAAAAAATACATAAAACTCCTAATAGTATTTCTATAATATCACATGAGTATAAAATAAAAACTTGAGAGGTGTCAAGGGACACCCGGATGGAACGAAGTTCCTTTCGATTAATTAGTGAAGGAATTGTAATAAAATTTTATTTTTTTTAAGTTATAATAATTTTTTTTTTATTATTAACAAATATAATGTTATATAAACTTAATCAGTAGGCTCAATTTTCGTAATAATTGGCTTGTGGTAACTGAAGTAGGAAACATATGTTTGGGATTCTAAATGTAATAATAATTAATTAATATATAATTAATAATTAATTAATATATAATTAATTATTAATTTTTGTATTTATTATTAATAATAAATAATAATATTATTTATTATTATATATTATATTCGTAACACTGTTCAATGCGAAATAGAAATGAAAATATCTGGCTTGCTTTCTATAAGAGAGAGAGAGACAGACAGAGAAACATGCGACGCCGCACAGCTTACAATAGCTTACTATAGCAAAAAGTGTCGTGACAACTTTTCGTAAGAATTTTTTCCGTCTAGCCCCCTTTCACAAAGCGCGATAAGGAACTTCGTTTCAAAACTTCGTTCCAATTAGATATTATTTAATATCTTACCAAACTGAATCCAAGATGTATCGATTAACAACCTCATCCAACTAGTTTTCACTTGATTCACAAATTGACAACACTGGCCACTTAAACACAAAAAAGTTTTGAAAATCGAACACTATTATGTCAAATTTTAGTCGTTAAAACTGTCTACATAATTTCAAAAATGGAAAAAAGTGTCGTGACAACTTTTCGTAAGAATTTTTTCCGTCTAGCCCCCTTTCACAACGCGCGAGAAGGAACTTCGTTCCAAAAGCATCGAAAACCTTCGGATTTCATTCCACAAGAAAAATAAAATCATGTTCTAAGTTATTTCCGCGATTTGTTCGATAATTTGTCCCGTTTGTACCAGTCACCCGTTTGTATTTCGGAAAATATACGAAGATTGTCGATGTGCTTACCTTTATGAGAGTGGGGGCAAACGGGCAATAGGTATACCTGATGGTAAGTGATCACTACCGCCTATGAACACCGTCAATACCAGAGGAATTATCGGTGCGTTGCCGGCCTTTAAGGAAAGAGTAGTATAGAAAAGAATATACTGTAAACATCGTACAATGCGATCTCGTAAAACATAGTTTTCTATTATAACCTCATCTATATCTTACGAGAAACTCTCCGGAGTCCGAGAAAATGGAGATATATTTTATACTAAACCACAGATAATTTCCTTAAGATACATTTAAGATACATTTAAGATACATAAGATTATCGATTTATAAATATCTAAAGCTGTAATGAAATTATAAAAAAATATATACTGTTAAATTAACAAAGGCCAATATGACATAAATCTTTACAATTTCACGCAATCCAGGCGTCGCATGAGCTTCACTGGCGAACCCTCAACCGGACCCAGTGCCCGCCCTTGATCCTTATATTGAAGGTGCTGTTGTCCAGCTGGGCTGGTACGCAGGTCTTCTCACACGGAGATATTTCCATATGCTGTAGTAGCTGGTATGTCATCACCTTAACTTCGCAGAGAGCGAATCTTGATCCTGGAGGAAAAAAATATCTCTGATTATACTATACCGAATGGTTCGTGGCCAACTTAATCTGAAAGTTTTCAAACCGCCTGAAGGACTCAGACTTATTATTCGATAAGTAGAAAGCCGCAGACTAATTAGTTGATTGAAGATCAAAGTTATCTAGGTAAAAACACTCGATTAAATTAGCTTTCCAATAAAAAAGCAGCATCTAAATCGGTCAATTTGTTCGATTCCACAGTCAGATTGATCAACCTCCGTGTCGTAGTGGGCAAGTACTACTAAGAATAAGTAACTTTTGATATCCATAATATACCTAGTTATAATTTATTCATACCTATACAATTCTGACTGCCTCGGTGGCGCAGTTATAATGCGTACGTGGTACGACGTGCTGAAGTCTCGGGTTCGACCCCGGGTCGGGTAAAGTGATACTGGGTTTTTCTATCATGAAATGCTTAGTATCAACCCAGAGTCTGGAATTGTATTCGGTATGGTCGCCGCCCTATCACATCGTGGGACGGAGATACGCTCGGCGAAATGTGCCTACCCCTTCGGGGAATACAGGCGTGAGTACGTATGTATGTATGTACCTATACAATTCCTAGGTCCCAAGCCGAATGGTATGTACGTGAACGGCTTGATGTTGTGCTTGTTCTCTTCAGAGAACCGCTCCGGGTCGAACTTGGTCGGGTTTGGGAAAATATTGGGATCTCTATGGATGCCCCACACTGGAATACCCACACCCATGCCTTTACGGATCTGGAAAACAAAAATTATCGATAAGAAAGTGTCTTTTTTTATTAGCTTGAATGAAGAAACGAGCAGGTCGCTCACCTGATGGTAACGCCAACGCCTGCCCATAAATAGAAACAACAAGATATAGAACTTTGAATCACTAAACACTACATGCCATTAGACTGCTCGTCACCTTGAGATATATTAAGCGTCATGCCTAGTAATTTCACTGGCTTCAATGTCCTTTAAACCGAAACACAAAAGTCTACACACTGCTTTTTGGTGGCAGAAACAGACAAAGTGGTAGTACCAACCCAGGCCGCTCGCTTACAAGGAACCTACCATCTAGCAAATAATAAAATAGTATAATAAATAGCGTCAGCAATAAAAAAGTGTTAATTGGGCTGGATGGTGAGTGAAATAGAGCCTTGGGCTTATGTTATGTGGTTACTTACAATGAAATCTTTTTCGGCTTTGTCATTTGGTTTTCCCAAGTTGTAGTCTTTGATGCACAATCTGTCCAAAGCAACCCCTGGGGACCAGAGCCTAAGCAGTTCTGTAAAAGAAAGATCGACTTTTCATTCCCTTTTTTTATTATTCTTACAGCAGAGGCCGGCAAACGAGCAAGTGTTGACCTGATGGTAAGTGATCACCACATCCCATGGACATTCACAATACCAAAAGAATCCTGGATTAGTCGCTGACTAAAGAAAAGAGATAATTAAGGGACTAGGAATTTATGCTGCAGATAACACCGTCTAAACTCTAAAGCGTGGCTCTACCACACTATGGTAAATTGATGAGATTTTCTTGAATATTTGAGACATTGTTTATCTTAATTTTTTTAGATAAAAAGTTCAAACACGAAACCCAAATCGCAGTGTGTTTGCTGTTATTCGTTATGGAGTTATCCATTTTACCTCATACTGTATCATCAGATCTTAGCAGAGGCCGAACAAACTTGCAACCGAGCAAGTGGAACACCTAATATTAATCATCCATGCCATCCATCCAGCCATGAACACCTATTATACCAGAAGGGTCAAGGATGAGTTACCGGTCTTAAAGGAAAGGAATGGGGTCTGGGAGAAAGGAGGGGTTTTGTGCCTTCGGACATCTTACTTACATTACCAAACGCAACAGCAAGCTGCTATTTAATGAAGATGTTTTGCGAGATAATGGTATCGCTCCGACGGAGCCCATGGATGTATACAAAAACTGTCTAAAGCGTGGCTCTACTACTTAACTACTTAATTAAAATCATGTGCCTTTAGTTGCATCTCACAGCCATCATGGAATAACACACTCACCTGATACCACCATATCCATGTACACCATATGCTGTATAGAGTTGTAGTCGAACTTGCCGCCGTTCTTGGCCTCATTCTCTATGATCTCCTGGTACAGCCTCTCCTGCACGTCAGGGTTCACTGCGATCTCGTGGAGGAGGAACGACATCGCTGATGATACTGTCTCGAATCCAGCAATGAAGAAGAGAACCCCTTGAGCAACTAGGTCGTCGTCATTCCACTCTGAATTTAAAGTATAAGAGTTGAATGCTATCATTATATACCGACAAAATCTAAGTGAACAAATTTTCGACATTCCTTGTAAGCCAGCTTTTGAAAATTACATTACCATACGTCAAAACAAAATTTGTGCTCGCAATTTTTATTTATAGGTTACAAATTTGGACTATATGAAAATATCATTCTTCGTCATTCTTACTTGCATTTTTTTTTTAAAGTACGATAGAGACATTGTACTAAATCCCATAGATTGTTGATAGTTGTCGATGACAGAACGAATATTTTTTCTATAGTTTTTCGTACTAGCCCCTTTCTTCACAGAAACAATGATTCGAATTTGATGATCAACGAAATTAATTTGAGCCGGTGATTCCCGCACCGAGATTTTTTTTTGGGTGATCCACAAATAATTGTTTTGTCCCCAGAGGGGTTGACGTCAAACAGGAGGCAGGTCGTAAAAACTACAAGCCAAAAAAAATTGCTCACCTCTGTTAACTTCTTTTTTGCCAATAATAGATTCTTCCACTGTAGCGAATCCAGCATCAACGTCCTTGCTAGGTTTTTCTTCATGAGATATTTTTCCTGCAAAAAGATAATCTTTTTAATTTCCTTTGCACTGTTTCCCAAAATATCCAGTCTATATCCGTTATAACAATAACCGTTCAGAAGTAATATAGTTACTTCGCCACGTCAGAATAAAAAAAAAACTTAAGAACATTTTAAATAATGAAGAAAACATATACTATAATATTGCCATGTCATTTTAATATTTTGTGTGCAAAAAATCTAATTAGCAAATACAAGAACTGACGATTTTATTCATCGTTCGTTGATCATCCAAATTGGATTATAATGACTGTATCATTAACTGCAGTATAAGGATAGTTAAATCAACGCAAAAAAAAATATAATCATGGAACGGGCTGTCGATATAGAGGTCGCAGAATCCACCCCAGCTCTCAGAGTACACACACCCTTTCAAAGGGACATGACATTCTTAGCTTCCTGTAACATTGAAGGAAAACTTCATGAGTACGCCTGCGCATCTGATATTTTTATAATGATTTCAAAGATATCTGAAGTCTACCAACCTATATTAGACCTGAGTAGTGGACAAAGGCACAAACCGTCTCTAAAATACTTACATCTAGCAGTAGGACATAATTGAATGCAGATCTTATTATATTTTATCATGGTTTTGTAAAAGAACCGTGACCGCAAGTAGCTAGTCAATACAATAAAATACTAAATTGGGATTCGATTTTATCCATACATCCATATATTAAGCTCAGATCTAACAAGCTCTCTCTCTCTTCTTGGTCATAAGTTTCAGCCTCTCTTTGAGGTCACGATCCTAAATAACTTTAATAGTTTCAAGTTTTAAGCTACCTTTCTTAGCCTCCATGAGAATGTTGATCATATCAGGCCTGATGATGTTATTAGCCTCTCGATCATTAATAGTGCTGGCCACTAGGTTTCTGAAGAAATATTTAATGTCATCCGTGAAGAGAGTCACTTTCAGAACCTATAACACATAATTTGTTCACTTCCAATTTTGTCTGTTGAAAAACTTTCCATGGTTTGGAAGAACAAGCCGCTAGATTAGTCTACTGTCAGCGTTTTTAGGCTGTACAACCGGCGAAGTACTAGGCTCGACCCCCATATAGGGCAATTAAAATTTATGCGAGTGTTAGGGTATTCCCTGCTGCGAATCGAAGTTAATAAAGATAGTCAGCTACATTAAAATAATGGACATGCAAATATTTATCAAAAGGTAGAAAAACAAGATGTAGATAAAAAAGAGCGGTTCGGTATTGGGTCAATCTCTGGATAGTCTTGGTTTATCTCACCCCGTACATTTATCAACACGAGATTTTGATTCGAGTAACGTGAGTTGCTCGGTATTGCAATTTGTACTTGATATCGCGGTAGGCTCGACACTTATTACATAATGAGGCCTATCCTTTTGAAGACACAGATGTACGTTAACAGGCACAACAAACACTTCAATGATAACAGATCGATACACAATGTAAGGTGTTTATTTGAATGGCTTATAAAAGGCAATCATAAATAATGAAAAAAATGTTTTAATACATCAAATAGTAAGCCGCCAGAAGCAAATTAGCAGTGTATGTGTAGCATGTAATAAAATGAATGATTACTTTAAGGTTTTTTACTATACTGTTAGATGTTAAATGTGTTTTTTGGTAACTTTGGTGTGGGTAGGCCCTCGCTACCTATAAAAGGCAGTGCGAGAATCGTTCACGCGCAGTACACTTCGAGACTCGGTCGCAAGCAGAAGCTCTGTCGGTTTGAGTCTGCGTGATTTGTAAGTCCGTTATATTTTCATTTTGATTTGTTCCTTGGGTTTAAATTAATTCAAGCTGTATAAAATTGTAATTAGGAATCGTAAATAAATTTAGTAATTTGTTAAATTAAAAAGAATCCCCTTAAGGGGAAGATTGTTATTTTTTTCAATTAATATTCCTCTTCGGACCTAAAAATACATTCATTTTTCGTAACATGTGAATACGTATTGAATACTACAAAAATTTTGATGGTAAACAAATAAAAAATAATTAGGTAATAATATAATTATAGGAGCTGGTCAACAACAAAAAATACACAGACTGATATAGAGACTGCGGCTGCTAAAAATTCCTCTCACCACTGAGTGAACACTGCAATTGTTATTATATAGGCTACCTTTTGCCTGCAGCTTCACACGCGTGAAGTATATTTGTCCAAAAAAAATGTTATACAACACATCGCAGCCCCCTTTTCCCCATTACATACATTACATATCGAGAAATCCCTTGTTAAACAATGCCTATAATATTACAAAATCCAAAATGTACAATTTATATCGGTTTGAGTTATTTGAAATGAGTCAGTCAAAACTTTATTATACTAAATGCAAAGACTTGTAAATGCAATGTCTCTAGACGGGCTGTTTATAAATAAAATTGTGTCACATAACGCCGGAGTTTGACAGCTCACAAACAGGGAGCGCGATAGGGGTTTTAGTTGAGTAAGCGAGATGGTAATATTGAGTTACGGTCAATTGACCGCAACTTAGTGGAACAATTTTTGTGTACCGCGCAGCTTGTCCAGTAGTATACATTAAAGTCTTTGACTAAATGCAGATAAGTTGATGCGCTATCTCAGTGGTTTATTCTACGAAAGTGGTAGGTCCCTCGTTTGCGAGAGACCTGCTGGGTTGGTACCACCGCTTTGTCTATTTCTGCCGCCAAGCAACAGTGTGTAAACACTGTTGTTTTCCGGCTTGAAGGACATTGAAGCTAGGGAAATTACTGGGCATTATGAGACTTAACACCTTATGTCTCGGGATGCCGAGCGCAGTCCAGTGTTATGCAGTGCTTTGTTATTTAAAGTTCTGTGTGGCGTTGCTTCTGTTTATGAGCAGGCGCCTACCATCAGGCGAGCGACCTGCTCGTCTCGTCATTAAAGCTAATAAAAAGAAGTCCAAAAATATTTTACCTTCATCAATTTAGGAAACGACGCGAATCCAAAGAACTTGAGCATTTGTATAAAATTAAACGTGGATGCTCTTTTCCCCCACGCATAGAACTCGTTCTCCTCGTGGGTCATAGAATCTACCTTCAGGCCAAAGGCGCAGGAGGCTATCACATCGTTGGCGTAACGTGTGGTCAAGTCCTTGCAGTCTATATCTACATAGCCCACTGCCAAAGAATTTTAACGGTCAGATGAAAAAAGTATAGGTGTATTCTAAAGCTAAGTTTTAGGATGATTAGCAACTGAGCAAGCGGGTCACTTGATGGAGAGTAATCTTCATAAGTCATGAACATTCAATAATAAAAGAATCATAGATGCGTTGCCGAGTTTATAAGTAAGGAATTAGAAATGAAATACAGAAAAAGAAAGGGAAAGTTAGAAAAAAAAAAGAAAAGAAAGAAAATAAAGATAAATAATATATCATATTGAGAAAGAAAGAGGCACACCTTTCAATTCCCATTAGATCTCCGGAAACAACTCCATTTTTTTTTTGTTAAACTACAACTGTAAATAGCTTGGGCTCCATTGCTCGTTGAGCGACCTTAAAGTGGTGGATTAAGCCCTTTGTTAGAGTCCACGTCTCGGCGCCGTACGTCATAACAGGCAAGACGCACTGGTCGAATAGTTTTGTCTTTAGGCACTGCGATAAAACTACACTGCTTACATATTATTTCTTGCCCGCAATAATAGGCCAATCTGTAGTACCTACCTAGACGGATTTTCGCATTCAAGATCCTATTACCTAGCCTCTTGAATAAAATGCGAAGTATTTCAGACACTAATTCAACCAATAACTTACCTTCAGAATTTGCAATCTTTTTCTTTAAAACTCGAATCATCTGCTCTCCTACTTCTACCATGAATGGTACCATAAGCTTCATCTTGGAGCTGGTGAATGCAGGACTCAGGGTTGAGCGCATGTCTTTCCATTCTTGACCTGAACAAAAATTGATCAGTATATTAAAAAATCGTACAGCTTAAGTTACTGGCTTCGATTTTTTTTTATAGCATAGGCCGGCAATCGAGCAAGTGGGTCACCTGATGGTAAGTGATCTCCACCGCCCATGTACGCCCACAATACTGAAAGAATTATGGGTGCGTTGCCGACCTTAAAGGAAAGGGATAATTAAGGGATTGGGACGAGGAGGGGGTTTGGTCCTCCGGATATCTCACTCACCGTATGAAACACAGCAGCAAGCTGCTACTTTACGCCGGTTTTCTGTGAGACCGTGGTAACAACCTGGACGAGCCGGCCCATTCGTGGTGTAGACACAAGTGTCTACAGCGTGGCTTTACCACTAAATAACTAACCAGCTTCTAAGTCATAGAGCCCAGTTGTTGCCAGTTTGGCAAGAGCGCCAAGAGCATGAATAGGCCGAAGTATTCCACTGTCTCACAAAAAACAATCTGGAAGAAATATCTTTTTATGCTGTTGGGTTACTTGAAGTCAGCGCTTTTGCCGGAGGCCCGACTTACAATAAAGATGAGTATTACAGTGACGATTCAACTGGTAAATATTTTCCTTTAGTAAATTCTCATGTGAATCATTGAACTGTGTTACATTATTGCTGCGTTTTCTGTATTGGTCAGAGATATCAGATTTTCACCTCGCACAGGTTCGGAACATTCAAAGAAAGCCAAACATAAGCTCACACCTTTATCTCCGAAGGTGTAAGCAGAGGTGCAACTATTGCTGCACCCACGTTTCGCCTAGCTTACCGTCCAATAATGTGATGGAGAGCAAGTATTGCAACCGGGCACAAATTCCAACCCAGGCAATTCATGCGTGATTTTTCAAATTGAAAACAAATACAACTTGTAATTGCCCGACTTGGGTTATGGTTTCTATACCTATCTTACCACATGAGGCGAACATTGAAAGACTAAATAAAATCATCTTTAAGATTGATAAAACATGGTTTCAATAACGGTAGGCAGCGGCTTTGCTGTGCCCTGGCATTGCAGAAGTCTATGGGCGGCGGTGACTACTTACCATCAGGTGGCCCGTTTGCTCGTCTGCCTATCCAGGCAGTCATCGGTCCTGAATTATTTACAGTTCCACTGCTGTTCCATACTAATAAGAGAGATCAAGTCATCACGCTGGCCTAATACTAGTTAGCAGACTAAACATACAATCGAAACTTACAGAGCAGTCTCAAGTATGTGCAAATTTCTCACAATAAAATTAACAATAAACACTGATAAAAACTCAGAGGGCCATGACCTGGGGTCTGGTTACGAGGTCGTGGCGTCTTCTCAGTCCGTATCACTGGGTAATAGTGGCTATCGCTACTTAAAACTCCATTCCAAAGAACTATAATTATCGTTACCTTTCAGGGAGAACAGATTTCTTCCAAACATTGGATCAACTTTGTCATCGATTAGTAGCCGGTGGTCGAGAAAATGTTCGAAGTCTTTGACTGTAATCTTCTTCAGCAGCTCAATGTCTCGGATAATTACCATGGGCTTTAAGAACTCGTATCTTCCGACGAACCTTCCAAACACCAGGAGCAGAGAAAAAGCTTATTCTTCAGAACAAAGGAAGTCCAAAAATGCAACCATCTCTTTAGAATCAAAATAATTTTTTCTTATATTTGCATCATACATTAGAACACTAAAGGATATCCTCTATCCCAAACCTGATGGCTAGGACTCATCACCACCAGCACCGAGTCTCGTTGCCTCAAACACAAATCCATTCAATTAGCAATATCTTTATTGGTAACTTAATCTGTTTTCAATGCAATTCTAAACATTTGTAACGTCTAACACTCTTCTACATTACTTTTCTATGTACACATATTTTTTGGACTGCAATCTAGCTCATAACTGTATAATTTTTTCTCTTATTTTTGCAATAATTGTATTCTGTATTGTGTATTATAAAATAAAATAAAATAAATAAAATTTTAAGCTACGGTCTATGAAATAACGATATCATAGTTATAATTTTTTTATCTTGACACAGGAATGTTATTATGCTGTGCACTTAGATTATAGCTGTGCATAATGGTAAGTACAGAATAGTCTAGACTTTAATGGATACTACTAGACAAGCTGCAGCGGTACAAAAAAATTGCGCACTTAGTTACGCTCAATTGACCAAAACTCATTTAGTCGCCCGCGAGAGAGTGACAAGAGCAGTTGTTGTTTGAATAGCTGCGAACGTTAAATTCGATAAACTAACACGAAATTGTTTATTGTGACCCATAAAACATTGTCATTATTTACGTGCATATATTATTCATTCAATTTGAAGTTATTTTACGGAAGTAACTATATTATTTCTTGGTTTTGATCGAAAAACAATTTTTTTGTGAATGAAAACTAATACCAATCAAAACAGCCGTCTCAATATTGCCATCTCACTTACTCTCAACTTCTCTCGCTCCCACGCCTTAGACGTCATTCCCGCCTCGCCGGCCGCGTATACAACACAATTTTACTTCTGAACAGCCCGTCTATGATATTAAAGTCTTTGATTTTGCGACATAATTATAAACAATGACCAAGTAAAAATATAAACTCATTTGGATTGTTTTCACTGAGTAGTGATAAAAAGAGATAAGCTACAGTCGGACACTCAACTTTACATCCATCCGTTTATTGTATTATGTCTAGTACTAGCAGTCCCGCACGGTTTCACTCGCAACATATAATTAATAGAACCCCATTGCAGCGTCACCTAACGGGTCCAATTGTGAACATAAACCATCCAAGGACCCATTTAAATACACACCAAAAAAACATAAAAATCGGCCCAGCAATTCTCAAGTTTTTTTTACAGCATAGGGCGGCAAGCGAGCAAGTGGATCACCTGATGGTAAGTTATGGAGATCATGTACGCCCACAATACCAAAAGAATTTTGCGTTGCCGATCTTAAAGGAAAGGGATAATGAGGGATTAGGAATGGGAGGGGGATTTGGGCCTACGGAGTTTTAGCAACAAATTTAGCTATTCAATTTTATATAAATAGATTATTTTCATCGAGATTAGAGTAACCTGTTACGATATACCTACTACAGACAAAGCTTAGATCTACGCTGTAGACAATTTTATCTACAGCTGGTCCGGGTCGTTACCACTGTCTCACAGAAAACCGGCTTAAAGTAGCAGCTTGCTGCTGCGTTTCGTACAGTGAGTGGGTAAGTGATATCCGGAATCCCTAATCCCCCTCCCATTCCCAATCCCTTCATTATCTCTTTCCTTTAAGGTCGGCAACGCGCCCATAATTCTTTTGGTATTATGGACGTACATGGGAGGTGTAGTTCACTTACCATCAGATGACCCACTTATTCGTTTGCCGGTACACGCTATAAAAAAAATGGGCCGGCCTGACCGGGTTTGTTGTCTTACAGAAAATCGGCTTTAAGTAACAGCTTGCCTTTACGTGTCGCGCGATCAAACCCCCTCCCCCTTTCCTAAACCTTAACTTATCCCTTTCCTTTAAGGTCAGCCACGTGTCTATGATGCTTCTGGTTGATGTTCATGGGTTGGAGATCACTTACCATCAGATGACTCATTTGCTCGTTTGCCATCGTTTGCTACAAAAAATATAATCTCAATTCTCACCGTGATTTCTTAGGTTTACGCGAATATTACACATTGAAATAAAACTAGTTTATACGGATTTTATCGCGGTTTAATTTTTATTTTAGTCCCGACGTTTCGAAAGCTTTTCAGCCTTCGTGGTCACGGGAGAGACGTCGGGACTAAAATAAAAATTAAACCGCGATAAAATCCGTATAAACTAGTTTTATTTCAATTCTCACCGTTCTTCTGGGTAAGCGTTGTACATCCTCTCAATCTGGTCAGCAAAATGTTCCATTTTAAGCGTAATTCGCGTCATGTCGCCCAATATTGGCAAGGGGGCGAACTGCTTCACACCTTGACTACTGAACAATGTGTAAGTCCGCCTGAAGTATAGCACAGCGGCTACAACCACCACCACAACCCATATCACCACTAACATTGTGTCTGTAACAAAAAGAACCGATGTTTTATAGCAGATAGCAAACTTTGTTTCCTGATTGTAGCTTGAAGGTGATCCCCACCGCTCATGAACACCGCTAATTTTTTTCTTTTTTTTTATAGCATAGGCCGGCAAACGAGCAAGTGGATCACCTGATGGTAAGTGATCTCCACCGCCTATGTACGCCCACAATACCAAAAGAATCATGGGTGCGTTGCCGACCTTAAAGGAAAGGGAAAATTAAGGAATTGGGAAGGGGAGGGGATTTGGGCCTCCGGATATCTCACTCACCGTACGAAACGCATTAGCGAGCTGCTACTTTACGCCGGTTTTCTGTGAGACAGTGGTAATGACCCGGACGAGCCGGCCCATACATGCTGTAGACAAGTGTCTACAGCGTGGCTCTACCACTCATCGTTTGGTCGCTTGCTGATAGCCTGACGCGAGTCGGCTGTAGTCAGCGTCACTCGACTTTCGGATTAGTGCTTTAGGGACTCTTAACCCTTTAAAAGTGACCACTCTGAGGGAACCCCCCCTAATGGGGGCACGAACGTCGGCTCAGGACGGCCACTAGGGGAGGGAAAAGACATATGCGATCGGAGTTTAGGGGGAGTTTAAAAACTAATCGAATATTCATTCCTCGGCTCGCGGGTGGCTACTAGTGTCGTAGGTGCTTCGAGGAGCTCGGCGAGGTGGTCTCATCATCGGGATCGGTGAGGACACTTCTCTCCACTTTGCGCGGTCAAAGGGAATGTATATCGACGCTTCACAGATACGCGTATAACATTCACAATACCACGAGAGTCATTTATATATGCGTTGCTGGCCTTTGTAGACAGGAATGAGGATTGGGAAGGGAAGATAAGTATGGGCCTCCGCATATCTCACTCATGAACATTCACAATACCACGAGAGCCATATATGCGTTGCTGACCTTTGATGAAAGGAATTAACATCGGGAAAGGAAAGAGTTATGGGCCTCCGGACATCACTTACTCACGTTACGAAACGCAACAGCAATCTGCTACTTCACGTTTCATAAGACCACTGTCTCATTTAAGAACTCAGTGAGCAGACCCATTTATGCTGCGGACAAAATTGTCTACAGGATGGCTCTAACTTTATATTAAGTGTTATTATGAGAAACATTATAACAAATAGTTTAAGGGCATTTCCCGTACGGAATCCTCGGACTACGAGTCCGTCTCGTGCTTAGCCGATTTTTATAAATTATACACACACAAACTCACGCCTGTACCCCCAAAGAGATAGACAGAGGTGTAACTAGAACACCCAAATTTCGCCGAGCGTATCTCCGTCCCATGATGTGATAGGGGGCGAGCCTATCGCCGTATCAGGCACAATAGGGTAGTTTCCTATATTGAATTTTATACATTATTTTATAAGCAACAGAAAATAATACGCAAAAGAAACCCTTTTATTAAAACACAATCAAAATTGGTTCAGAAATGTGCCCGCAGTTATGATTTTAAATGTTGGTATGAGGAAAAGTGGGTGCGTAGTAGGGATATCTCACTATCTCGCTTGCACGCGTGCACTATAATAAACATTTTACACAGTGACGTCAAAGGTTGCATCGTCTGTCATTTGACAATTACCCCTTCTACAGGATTTGAATGGCTTCTATCTTATTTATTTTTGGTCCGATTTATAAAATTCTTTCTGCAATAGATTTTGAGTAACATAACTTATTGATTTAAATAATAAAAAAATCTAGTCAACTACCCTATTCCAGGCTCCGGGTTGATACCAATCATTTCATTATATAAAAACCCAATATCACTTTACCCAATCCGGAGATCTAACCCAAGGCCTCAGCACAGCAGTCGTACCGCGTATGCATTACAACTGCGACACCGAGGTGTAAACTTTTAGTTAAACAATAACCAAACCAAAACAAACACAAATTATATTTTAATCACGGGCTAACCTGTCAATCTTCATAATATATTATAATTAGCTTACACTCGTATACATTTGTTTGAAAAAAAAACAAAAAACAACACGCTTTTATAGAGAATCCATCTAAAAAAAACTTGAGAGGTGTCAAGGGACACCCGGATGGAACGAAGTTCCTTTCGATTAATTAGTGAAGGAATTGTAATAAAATTTTATTTTTTTTAAGTTATAATAATATTTTTTTTATAATTAACAAATATAATGAAAATATCTGGCTTGCTTTCTATAAGAGAGAGAGAGACAGACAGAGAAACATGCGACGCCGCACAGCTTACAATAGCTTACTATAGCAAAAAGTGTCGTGACAACTTTTCGTAAGAATTTTTTCCGTCTAGCCCCCTTTCACAACGCGCGATAAGGAACTTCGTTCCAAATGAAAAATAAATTATAGTTAAAAATATAATACATATTTAAAAAAAGCGTGGGTGCATGGTGTCAATAGTTAGAAATATTTTATTGATAGATATAAGTAGAAGCATTATCATTTTGATAATATCTTAAAAGCACCCACGCTTTTTTACAATAAAATATTTTAAACTATTATTTATTATGTAGTTAGATTTTCTATAAAAGCGTTTTTTTAAACTATTTAATTTTATTTTTTAGTTGGATTTTCTATAAAAAGCGTTTTTTAGTTTTCTTAAACTATTATTTTATTTCAATTATTTTCAATAAAATTGAAATTAAATTAAAAAATTAAAATTAATTTAACTAATTACATTTTTGGAATTGTCATCGGTCCTCGATAAGTGTGCCAAATTTCGAGTTAATCCGACGTTTTGAAGGGGGTCAAAATCATGTTCAAAGTTTCCGTTACATGAAATGAAATGAAATAGTTTATTAATCATGTAGGCAATTAAAATAGCGCTTATGACAAGTCAGTACATAATAAAGAAACTTATGTAAGTACAGAAATCATATCAGCTAATATATACATAACATACATAGCATCGTCAAAATACACTGGGCAACTATAAAGTTTACAATATTTTTATATTAGTCCAGGATTGTTAAGTATTACATACATACATACGTACGTTTGATGCTAATAAAAGCGTGTTAAAAATAAACATCTTTAATTCTATGTTTTGTGTTATTATATAGATGTACGCAAGATACGGTGACCGTCAATTTATTTATTTTTTGTTTCAGATAATTTATAACTGCTTATCTAATAAAAAACCGATGGGACCATTTTTGATGTATATATATATATATATATTTTTTTTACAAGCCCTTTATTATATACGTCCCACTGCTGGGCACGGGCCTCCTCTACTGAATGAGAGGGGTTAGGCCTTAGTCTACCACACTGGCCTAATGTGGGTTGGTAGACTTCACATACCTTCGAAATTCTTATGAAGAACTTCTCAGGTATGCAGGTTTCCTCACGATGTTTTTCCTTCACCGTTAAAGCAAGTGATAATTGACAATTAATATACACATAACTTAGAAAAGTCAGAGGTGTATGCACTTGGGGCTGGTTTCGAACTTGCGACTTTCGTCTCGACAGTCCGTACCACTCCCCGCTGAGCTATCACTGCTGATGTATATATTATCTATAATTAAATAAATAAATACAACCAACAGTCACACACATATTCTCGAACACAGTTGGTTAACCTGTGGGTATCAGAAATTACGAAGGACTTGCGGTCACACAACACCCAGACCCGAGATATTTGTGGGTCACACAAACATTTGTCGTGCGGCCACTCGCCCACTGCACCACGGAGGCTGGCTTATAAAAAACTGTTTTAATTATATTACCATTGGTTGTTTTTAATTTTTAGATCTTTTAGTTCTTTTGAGTCTGTTTTAGTTTGATAAAAAGTTTTTATTTTTTGTGAAAGAATCATCAAAATCGATGCATAAATTATAAAGTTTCGGTCGTCCATCCGCGAATTTTTCGAAATTTCAAAGAAACCCCACATTTATTTTTCGTAATTTTGGAATTGATAAAATCGAAGTGCAAGTGAGTCGAAAAAATTTAATTAGTGCTGTAGGGTACGGTAGCCCCCCCCTCCCCCTTACACGTCATGACACGGAATAAGCTCGACGTAATTTGAATGTACTGGTTGCACCTCTGTCTACCCCTTCAATGATATAGGCGTGAGCTTTTTGTGAGTGGTAGAGACGCAATTTTTCCGACTCGACCGGTTTGATACCAATCTCACAGAAACCCGACGTGGAATACCAGTTTTGCAGTTGCCATTTAGTGCTGGTGGCCCCAAAAACACCTCACACGTCTCCCATTCCATTTGCCAACACACACTCTTTTTTCTTAAAACTGGAGGTGCTCATATGCGGTGGTGACCAGTTATTCTTAAATGTATAACTGCTTTTTAAGTCGGTTAAAAAGATACGCAGTAGGTATACCTAAATTGAACACTTCTATCTCAAGACAATGGCATATAGGTCAATTTAAAATTAAGGGGGGCCAGTCGAGGTGCGTTTATAAAGAAGCGAGCGGAGGATCTCCGAAGAATCAATGTGACATTCTGGTGATTATTTTAAACAGAGGTCCAGTGTTCGATTCCTGCCCCTAGGACTTGTGTCCTAGGCGGTGTAGGCCTAGGTATGTGTAGGCAAAAGAGGCACGATGTAAATAAATAAATACACCCAACAATCACACACATAGTCCTGACCCCACACTATGTAAGCCTGTATCACCCACCCACGGGTGTCAAGAACCACGGGGGACTTGCGGTCCCTCGTATATAAAATGGTGATTTTCTCATATAAGTGGGTCACCTGATTGTAAGAGATCTCCACCGCCAATGTACGCCCATTCATACTAGAAGGATCAGGGGTGCGTTGCCTTTAAGGAAAAGAATAATTAACGGATTGGGAAGGGTAGAGGGATTTGGGGCTCCGAATATGTCACTCACCGTACGAAACGCAACAGCAAGCCCCTACTTTACGTCGGTATTTTCTGAGACAGTGGTAATTGCCCGGTCGAGCTGACCCATTCGTGCTGTAGATAAAACTGTCTACAGCGTGACTCTACCACTCAAAATACTATCAATTTTAGTTAAGAGTGGGCACTACCACTCAATATACTATATATTTTAGTTAAGAGGGTGTTTCACATTATTGTAGACAAGGAAGAATCGGAGCAAAAACAATATTTGCGAAACAAATGTAAAAAACGCTGTAGATTATGTTACAAAGAATCATTAAAGAATCTTGTCATTCAATCTAATAAAAAATAAAAAAAATAAAAACAAATCACAACGATGACTAAGCAATTTATTGAAATGTTGTTTTTAACGACATTAATTGCGTCTGGATCTAAGATAATAGGTACATATTATTATGTTTAAATGGGCAGTAAAAAATATTAAACCGATGTTTTTAGACATTAAGTTTTCGCAAGTTGTTCGTGCTAGCCCCTCTGTAATTATTTATTTATTTTATTACATTTATTATTTTATTATGGCCCGATTTGAATGATTCTTATTGTATTCGATAGAGTTTACTGCTGTGGTAGTTCTATTTAAATTTGAAGAAGTAATTCCATCTCTAAAAGGGTGAAATCGGGGATGAAAGACTAAAGTACCTTTATGCACTGATTATAATAATTATTTTACAAGACATTAGTACCTAAAGAATAACTTAAAAAATAAAACCGACTCATAGAAAATATAAATAAAACCCAAATATTTTTTAACCAGTAGTAGTATCACTATCATTGACTATTAAATTACAGTACCACCGACTCAAAATTGTTTAGTTTTATATAAAAATCTTAGAATCTTAGGATTTTGAAGTCGGTTTTATTTTTTGTTAAAAATATTTTAAAAATAATCACTCACAAACAAAAAAGGTTTCATTAACAATGTCCTTTCTTATATTTACGCGAATATTACACATTGAAATAAAACTAGTTTATACGTCGGGACTAGAATAAAAATTAAAAAATATAAAATCCGTATAAACTAGTTTTATTTCAACAATGGTATTTTTGGAAAATCCGTTTCAACAATAATCTTACCTTTTTAAATTCCTTATACAAAAGCAGTATCACTAATACTCAGTTCAAAACTTGTTTTCAAATACGTGTTGTTTGTATGAAGTAACTATTTGAAGTGTGTATGAACACACGTTTAATATGTATACGCTGAATACGAAGACACTATAAAAACAGATTATGCTATTGCGTACCTGAGACTGCCTCGGTGGCGCAGTTGTAATGCGTACGCGCTACGACTGAGGCTGACGCTGAGGTCTCGGGTTCGATCCCCGGGTCGGGTAAATGTGATATTAGGTTTTCCTATTACGAAATGCTCAGTATCAGCCCGAAGTCTGGAATTTGTGCCCGGTATGGCGATAGGCTCGCCCCCATACACCCCTGCCTACCTCTTCGGGGATTACAGGCATGAGTGCGTATGTATGTATGTATCTGATACATTTTTGCGTTGGTGGGAAGGTACTTAATACATGTTGTTACCCTGGATAGAATCGACGGTACACATGCTAAAATGCCATAGAGGCTCGTTCAGGCGAGACCGTTCCAGGACTAGTGTATGTTAAAGACATTCAGGCCTGCATAATTCTGCCGACGTTCGAGGGCCGTAGTGTTTTGATATTTAGACTACACTGCATTCAACATCAGTTTCAGTGTAGTCACTTTGCCGGGTCAATATAAAAAACAAGCCAAGATTTGGGCGTAATAACGAAGCATAATTCAACAAGCTATTTATTTATTTATTTATTCGAGCAACTTACAAAACATACAATCGTAAGAGTATATCGTACAATAGGTAAGGTGTCTTATGCTAAATGTTGTCTTAATTACAAGTTGCCACTGCATGCTAAAGTGGACAAAAATAATACTTAAAAATAAAAGAAAACAGAGTTCAGGATTTAAGTGATGATCATACAGATACGAGCGTGATGATTAACCGAGAAAATATCAATAATATCAGTAAACAGGTAGTAGGCATCGGTCTAAGCAATGTGATTACACTGGAGCTGGTGGTGATTAATGTAATTACTTCTTTGTTGACTGCCTCGGTGGCGCAGTCGTAATGCGTACGCGTTACGATAGAGGCCAACGCTGAGGTCTTGGGTTTTTTAAATTACGAAATGCTCATTATCAGCCCGGAGTCTGGAATTTGTGCCCGATATGGCGATAGGCTCGCCCCTATCACATCATGGGATGGAGATACGCTCGGCGAAATGTGGGTGTACTGGTTACACCTCTGCCTACCCCTTCGGGGATTACAGGCGGGAGTGCGTATCGTAGGTCGGCAAAATTTTGCCGGCCTGCCTAATTGCTTATTCACACTCCGTTTAAAGGATCCCATATTATAGGAAAGAGGGAACACGTGTGCCGGCAAACTATTCCACAGCATGATGGATTGTCCCGCGGCAAAAAACGGTGGTAGGAGATTGTGTGTAGTTTACGGTATTACGCTAGAGGCATTTGTTTCGCTTCATCGTCATTCGCCTACAATATCGGGGAATTACTTGTAATAGCAATAGTTTTGGCCTTGAAGCCTTCAATTGTACATGCAAATGCAGTACAGTAATTTATCTACATGAATAAATCACTTATTCTCATTGGTATAGGTATGCTAAAAGATATCAGATATCGGTATCGATAACGATATCGATATTCGTTGGTGGTGCATTTTATACTGATATATTAATGTATCGGTATTTTTTATAAAGTTTTCTATAGTGTTTTCAAATAAATAAAAAATGATTTTCAATTAGGATGATATAAAAGTTCGTAGACTCCTCAAGTGTATATCCGTATATCCTAATATATACTAGGGTAACCTGTATCGTAAGTATCAGAAACTACAAAGGACTTGCGGTCCCACAATACCCAGACCCGAGACAAATATTTGTCAATCAGACAAACATTTTCTAGATGCGGAAATCGAACCCACGGCCTCACGCTTCGCAACCGGCGACTCGCCCGCTGCGCGACTGAGGCTTTCATAAGCTGACATGCCTATTAAAGTGTATATACTATAAAGTAAGAATAATATATTTTACACCTAAGTTGTATGTATAAAATATGTAACAAAAACCCTGTTGGGCGTTTTAACAATTATATCAGAATAGATATTCAAACGAAATGAAATAACTCGCTTAAGAAAATGGGACTATAATTTTTATAGTCCCATTATTGATTATTTAAATAAAGTGATTTCTTAGGTTTACGCGAATATTACACATTGAAATAAAACTAGTTTATACGGATTTTATCGCGGTTTAATTTTTATTTTAGTCCCGACGAACACCAAAGAACACCGATTCCTACCTAGGATGATTCGTGAGGCTATTGAAATTAAGAAACACCCAAATTTCAATAGAGAAAATGGTTGGAAGCTTGCACAAGCCTGGGATCCAATTATACATTTAATTAAATCGGAACCCAAAAGACCAACTGCCAGACCTCAAGATACCGTGAGCTCTTTCTGCGTAGATCGGACTAGTGTCAACTAACTTTTTTAAATAATTAAAAATAAATGTATAATTTTAAAATGAAGGTAGCCATTGTAACATTAACTTTTCGAGACGACCTACACCTCAGTCTCTCCCGTGACCACGAAGGCTGAAAAGCTTTCGAAACGTCGGGACTAAAATAAAAATTAAACCGCGATAAAATCCGTATAAACTAGTTTTATTTCAATATTTTAATAAATATGATTTTTTAATCATATTTATTTTTTATACTTTAGGTATTTTATTGTTTGTGATCCGTATTTCGATTGATTACCTCTGCAAGAGCGATGACTCGGAGACAGATCGAGATAGCAAGTTGCGGCGCTAACGTGCATCAAACGCGTCGCGCCGCAGTCAGCTTAATCAGCTGTTCAACATTTTTCAGAAGAAAATAACATTTTTTTAAATATGTAAATTTTTCTAAGCTTTCTGTGTAAGAACAATATCTCGCTTCTGTTTATTATATTTATAAGTTAACTATTTTTATTTAGCTGTCTATTTGTCTATCTTCACGACCCAAAAAGGGCCAACAGGGGTTTTGTTACATACTGTATAAACAAACATAAGTGCCGAAACAGGATTAATGTAATTTACCCTACGGTAAATATACTTATTCGAATGCCTCGACGTAAAATTATTATTAATAATATTCATTGAATCCATAAAATGATGAGTTTTATTCAGACCCTAAACGTTGCTCTTTTCAATACTAGATTACAATTATTGAGATCCTAAAAGCTTACAATATTTAATTGGGATTAGAGAAACTCTCTTTATATTAATAAGCATTCGTAGAAAATATATTAATTAGATTAACAGAATGTTCTCCATAAATGAAGATTATGTTATGAGAGTTTAATCGAACAAACGCACTCGCGCATGTAATCCCCGAAGGGGTAGGCAGAGGTGTAACCAGTACACCCACATTTCGACGAGCGTATCTCCTTCCCACGATGTGATAGGGGGGCGAGACTATCGCTATACCGGGCACAAATTCCAGACTCCAGGCTGATTCTGAGCATTTCGTAATAGGAAAACCCAATATCACTTTGCCCGACCCGGGGATCGAACCCGAGACCTCAGCGTTGGCCTCAATCGTAACGCGTACGCATTAGAACTGCGCCACCGAGGCAGTCAAACGTATAATACATTATTTAAATAATGAGTAAGTGGGGTATCGTCGGGATTAAGGGTAAAATGGTTCCATTAACGTGAGCCGATCACCCGTCTGTGCAACTCGTCCCCACTATAAATACAATACAATACAAGTGGGCCACCAACATCTTAGGTCCAAAGTCACGTGCACGTGGTACACTCTGCTGTAGCGAAACTTGGTGCCCGTTGAATTAAGCCGGGATAACGCCAGGCAAAAATAATAAATTAATAAATACACCCATCAGTTACACACAGTCCTAACCCCACATTAGGTAAACCTGTATCGTGGGTATCAATAACAACGAGGGACTTACGGTCCCACAACAGCCAGACACGAAACATTTTTTTGTGGATCAAACATTTGTCTTGGTCTCGTTTCGCAGCCAGCTACTCGCCCATTGCGCCACGGAGGCTGTCAAAAAAGAACAATTATTACCAGAATCTCATGTAAGGATACCTGGCGACATAACCAGTTTGTGATAGTTATCTGGTTGTGAGCAGGCTATATGACCAATATTGTACAAGGTGGTAGGTCCCTCGTATGCGAGAGGCCGGCTAGCTTGGTACCACCGCTTTGTCTATTTCTGCCGCCAAGCAACAGTGTGTAAGCACTGTTGTGTTCCGGTTTGAAGGACATTGCAGCCAGTGAAATTACTGGGCATCATGAGACTTAACACCTTATGTCTTGGGGTGACGAGCGCAGTCCGGTGTCATGCAGTGCTTTGTTATTTAAAGTTCTGTGTGGCATTGCTTCTGTTTATGAGCAGGCGTGACGCTTACCATCAGGCGAGCGACCTGTTCGTCTCGTCATCTAATGCTAATAAAAAAAGCTACCAAGACGGTCTCTAGCATATATATAGCAATAATGGTTTCGACCAATGGTAACTTCAATTTCAATTATAATACAAAAATCAAGAGAACATTTGCACTCTACATATCTTTATAAACATCAATTTATTTTAAAAACCCAAAACTATTTTCGTATACACATTTCACTGTAAATATCATTATTTTCCATCCACGCTGTCGTATACAAAGATTGATATTTATTAATAAAAAGCGCTACGGCATCCATCTTGTTTTGTGTTGCGATAAATATCAATGAGCGAGAGCCGAGAACGTAGTGGATAATCCATTCAACTAACCCGGATGAAATGGCTTGGCAAACTTGAATAAAAATTTAAACTATCATAACTCAATAGGGTAGTTTCCTATATTGAATTTTACACATTACTTTATAAGCAACAGAAAATTATACGCAAAAGAAACCCTTTTATTAAAACACAATCAAAATTGGTTCAGAAATGTACCCGCAGTTATGACTTTAAATGTTGGTAGGAGGAAAAATGGGTGCGTAGTAGGGATATCGTACTATCTCGCTTGCACGCGTGCACCATAATGAACATTTTACACAGTGACGTCAAAGGTTGCGTCGTCTGTCATTTGACAATTACCCCTTCTACAGGATTTGAATGGCTTCCAACTTATTTATTTATGGTTATAAAATTCTTTCTGCAATAGATTTTGAGTAACGTAACTTATTGAATTAAATAATAAAAATAATCTAGTCGACTACCCTATTGATATTTTTAACTCTAAATTGCCTAAATTCAAAAAATATGTTTAGCTATTTTTTAAGGTCCGTTATTTAATTCCGTCTTCTGTAATTTAATGTGAAACTAAACTTACACAACAGTATTAAAGTTTTGCCTAACAGTAGAGTATAGTCTCCTATCATAAACATAAACTGCTCATTACTATTTTGAACATGCTGTGTACACATGTTTTGGAATGTATTCTAGCTCGATACCTGTAACGCTGTTATTTAAAATTAATGTTAAGAATGTAATCCGTTTTGTGTGCCTTATAAATAAATAAAACGCATAACAGCTTTAAAATATCCTATAATATAAAAGACCAAGGTCCCTCGTATGCGAGAGTCCGTCTGGGTTAGTACAGCTCACAAACAGGGAGCGCGATAGGGGTTTTAGTTGAGTAAGCGAGATAGTAATATTGAGTTACGGTCAATTGACCGCAACTTAGTTGAACAATTTTTGTGTACAGCGCAGCTTGTCTAGTAGTATACATTAAAGTCTTTGACTAAATGCAGATAAGTTGATGCGCTATCTCAAAGTGGTTTATTCTACGAAAGTGGTAGGTCCCTCGTTTGCGAGAGTCCGTCTGGGTTAGTACCACCGTTTTGTCTATTTCTGCCGCCGTGCAACAATGTGTAAGCACTGTTGTGTTCCGGTTTGAAGGACATTGAAACCAGTGAAATTACTAGGCATTATGAGACTTAACACCTTATCGCTCAGGGTGACGCGCGCAGTCCAATGCCATGCAGTGCTTTGTAATTCAAAGTTATGTGTGGTGTGGCTTCTGTTTATGGGCAGGCGTGGCGCTTACCATCAGGCGAGCGATGGTCGGATCGTCACTCAAGCTAATAAAAAAAACCTAATGCGCCGGCCACATAGAAACGACGTTAGAAAGCGTTATAATGCATCTAACCTTCAAAGTATTCTATAAATACAGTACAGTAAGATCGTAAATGGCAATAGAAGCTACAGAAAGAGTCCGGAGCGTCAATGCGACAATGACTCTGCGTCGCCCGCAACATATTGCAAGACACATTAAAACATTTTTTTTTTTTTTTTTTTCCTGGCTCGGCAAAGTGACTACGCTACACCTGATGGTAAGTATAGCGCAATCCATGAATACTGTCGACCAACGATAGACACTGAATCTATCGCAGATCGGCAGAATTATGCCGGCCTGCTTAGTTGCTTCTTCACACTCCGTTTAAAGGATCCCAAGTTATAGGAAGGAGGAAACACGTGCGCCGGCAAGCTATTCCACAGCTTTATGGTCCGACAGAAATACGATTTTGCGAACCTCTTGGTCCGAGCCGAGATGGAAGAGACCACGAAGCTATGGTTTCGCAAGCCAGCACGCGTGGTTCTGTTAAGGAAAGGTGAGGAAGGAATAAGGTCAAACAATTCTTCAGAGCATTCACCGTGATACAGACGATAAAAGACGGAAAGCGAGGCAATGTCCCTACGCAGCTGTAGCGGCTCTAAATTTTTTGTGACGTCTGCATCATTCACAATGCGGACAGCCCGTCGCTGCAATCCGTCCAAGGCATCGAGCAAGTACTTTGCGGAACCGTCCCATAGGTGCGAACAGTATTCTGCACCCGGCCGTGCCTGCGCTTTGTATAAGCAGTAAAGCTGGCCGGGTGCAAAAAACCTACGCACCTTGTTCAGGACGTGAAGCATAAAATAGTATTTTGTGTAACAGTAATTTGGAGGAGCAATATAATTAGAGTCATGCTGCAGAGTTTAGTCTTCAGCTTGAATGAAACAGCTTGACCAAGAAAGTACAGTTATTTCCCAGAAAATCGACGTGAATTTGCTGTTGCGTTTCATACAAGTGAGAAATAAGGAGGCCCAAATCCGTTGCCGACCTCAAAGAAAATCTATAATTATTAAGGCCCATTCATGCTGTAGATAAAACTGTACCACTCATTTCTTCATTAATTATTATGCATTTGGAGCCATCTTTCATATCTTTAAGGAACTATTTTATTACCACAATCTTTACTCACAGGTGACATCTAGTATAATTTGAGTAAACAAATTCGTGAAGCGTCATTGAAAATGAATCAAGCGCCATCTATTGCTTCAATAAATAAACCTAATTAAAACATATTATTGTAGATGGCGCTGCAACCATTATATTATGAGTTTGTCAAAACCACTGCATGCTCCTTTCCGACCAGCATCGTTGGTGCTTCTGTGTATGAAGTAAATCTGTTTTGGTTTTAAAAAGTTAAAGAGTTTTTTCTGATTGACGTTGCGGGTGTTATAAAGGATAAGTTGGATGTACCGGAAAATGGATATAAAAATCTCATTGATCTATCGTGATACTGGGTTCTATTCCCAAGCCGAGTAACCAAAATTTAAATGTGTGTTTCCATTTTGAAACAATACAGCTGTGTTCACACCGTGACTGTGCCAAATACGAGGAATAAGCGAAAGAGAACAAACTAAAGGTATTTCCCCAATTACACCTCTTACTCATATTGATATTCAGCTCTTTTGACTAATGACTGCAGACCACAACTGGGCTAGGATATCTGTGGGCGTTGAATATGCTCCAATCGCCAACCTTGTACTTCGAATATAAACTACCTGCCCACTTTTCAATTATCTGTATTGTTCTCTTAATCCAAGATTAGTTTCCATATGTTTATAATTAAAATGCTATTTTGACAGATAGTTCAATAGATACGTTAAAATCACGCAGTGGGATCCTAAAATAACAAAACTTAGAAACTGACTTCAAAATAAAAACACTGAAAAGTAAAAAAGTAATATGCATAAAAGATAATATTATTACAGGAATTAAATATAGTCTAATGAAAAATGAAGTATTACGAATTTCTTACAGAAAATGGTAACTTTATTTAAAAATTTTGAGTGTGGCTTCAATATACTCATGAACTCAAATCTTAGTTAATTGTTGCAATATATGACTAAAGACTTGCAAATATAAATTTTATTAATAAATTTTTCCATATTAATTCCTTCATGAAAAATAAAAAAATAATTAATTGAAGATAATATTAATATAATTGATATAATTATTAATCTTTATATAATTACTAATATGATTAATATGTATATAATTAATTAAATATAAAAATATATATATATGTATACCTCAGTATAGCGTGGCGACCCGTCGCCACACCGTAAACTCTACTACACATAAAATATATATATTATGTATACCTTAGTATAGCGTGGCGACCCGTCGCCACGGCAAGCGTCGCCACGCCAACAATTTGGTTTACAAGTGAGCCTATAGATGTTTCACATCAAAATGTGAGCCGTCATGGGACGCCTGGCAGATGTGAAACATCGTGTGTGTACAAGTAATATGCATAAAAGATAATATTATTACAGGAATTAAATATAGCCTAATGAAAAATGAAGTATTACGAATTTCTTACAGAAAATGGTAACTTTATTTAAAATTTTTGAGTGTGGCTTCAATATACTCATGAACTCAAATCTTAGTTAATTATTGCAATATATGACTAAAGATTTGCAAATATAAATTTTATTAATAATTTTTTCCATATGAATTCCTTCATGAATAATAAAAAAATAATTAATTGAAGATAATATTAATATAATTTATATAATTATTAATCTTAATATAATTTATATAATTACTAATATGATTAATATGAATATAATTAGTTAAATATAAAAATATATATATATGTATACCTCAGTATAGCGTGGCGACCCGTCGCCACACCGTACACTCTACTACACATAAAATATATATATGTATACCTTAGTATAGCGTGGCGACCCGTCGCCACGGCAAGCGTCGCCACGCCAACAATTCGGTTTACAAGTGAGCCTATAGATGTTTCACATCAAAATAACAATTTCTATGGGTCTCTTTAGAGTCGGCGCCTGTGTCGCTGCCGGTCAAGTAAAATTGCACCGACTCCAGAGACCCATATAGAGTTTGTTATTTTCGCCTTTTCAAGTCTTTTTATTTTGAAGTCGTTTTCTAAGCTTTGTTAAGCCTTAATTTATATTTAAATTTTTAGTGGTAGTTACAGCAATAACATGTAAATTCCAATACAATAACACAATCGCGACGAGTGTACTGTTGTCCGTTTTAGTCCGTACTCGGTCATTAAATTTTAACTAAATGTATATGGGATTACATCGCAGCTAAACTCTATCGAATGAAATTTCAACAAAATTGGTCTATTATTATTCAAGCTAATTTAAAAAATTACTGCCCGGTGGAGCAGTTGTAATGCGTGCGCGTTACGATTGAGGCCAATGCTGAGGTCTCGGGTTCGATCCCCGGGACGCGTAAAATGGTATTGGGTATTTCTATTACGTAATGCTCAGTATCAGCCCCGAGTCTGGAATTTGTGACCTGTATGGCGATAGGCTCGCCCCCTATCACATATGGGACGGAGATACGCTCGGCGAAATGTGGGTGTACTGGTCACACCTCTGCCTACCCCCTTAGGGATTACAGGCGTGAGTGCGTATGTATGTATGGTCCACATATATAAATACATAAAAAAGCAAAAAAACGCCCCCAATTGAAAACCTCCCCCATTATTGAAGTCGATTAAATAAAGTATATTAATATACCTATTATGGTTTTATTCTTCCAAGAATCGATGTGGCCCATGGCTCGCTAATTGGTCAATATTAGGTACATAAAATGCCGCGTACATGGTTCTCGTTTATTTTAATTATTAATTGGAAATAATGTGATAACGTGCGGTCAGTAATTCCCATATGTACAATTTTAATAGTACATTAAACCATTGTTTCAATAGTTTTAAGGAAGATATATATTTTTTTATGGCAAAGGCCGGCAAACGAGCAAGTGGGTCATCTGATGGTAAGTGATCTCCACCGCCCATGTACGCCCACATGTACGCCCACAATACCAAAAGAATCATGGGTGCGTTGCCGACCTTAAAGGAAAGAGATAATAAAGGAATTGGGAAGGTCCCTCCGGAAATTTCACTTACCATATGAAACACGGGTTGAAATCCTCTTGCAACTTCCCAATCCCAATTCATTATTTTAAGTTATTCATTATATAGCATCATATACATCCATACGCACTCACGCCTGTAATCCCCGAAGGGGTAGGCAGAGGCGTAACCAGTACACCCACATTTCGCCAAACGTATTTCCGTCCCTTATGTGATAGGGGGCGAGCCTATCGCCATACCGGGCACAAATTTCCAGACTCCGGGCTGATATTGAGCATAACGTAATTTAAAAACCCAATACCACTTTACCCGACCCGGGGATCGAACCCGAGACCTCAGCGTTGACCTCAATCGTAACGCTTACGCATTACAACTGCGCCACCGAGGCAGTCAGCATCATATATTATATCAAAAATTCGTTTCGAGTCTGGGTATTGTGGGACCGCAAGTCCCTCGCAGTTCCTCATACCCACGATACAGGTTTACCTAGTGTGGGGTCAGCACTATGTGTGTCAGCCTGCAGTCTGGAATTTTGCCCTGTATAGCGATAGGCTCGCCCGCTATCACTTGGGAAGGAAATAAGCTCGGTGAAACGTAGGTGTACTGGTTACACCTCTGTCTACGTCTTTGTTATTACAAGCGTGAGTGCGTTTTTTTTAAATAAGATGTAATTATTGTACATTGCATGAACAGTCATTTTAAAATTGCTGATAGAAGAAGAAAGTTAAGTCTTTAATCTAGTTAATTTCACTAGTTACTCTCACTGAAAGCTACGCGTAATCATACTAATATTATAAATGTGAATGTAAGTTTGTTTGTTACACTTTCACGCGAAAACTACTTAACCGATCATCATGAAACTTTGTATACATATTCTTGGAGGTATAAGGAGTAACATAGGATACTTTTTATGAAAAAGAAATATCTATTTGTTTGTCACGCTTTCACGCCTAAATCACAGAACCGATTTTGATGAATTTTGATGTAGAGATAGATGGGACCCTGGAGACGGTTATAGGCTACGTTTTATTTCGGAAATGTCTATTCACGCGGGCGGAGCCGCGAGCAAAAGCTAGTACTGTATAAATGCGAAAGAAACTGTCTGTCTGTCATTTTGACGGCTAAACTACTGAACCGATTTTGATGAAATTTGGTATAAAGAAAGTTTGAACCCTAAGGACGGACATAGGCTATCTTTTGTCTCAAAAAACCCGACGAGGTTAAAATGGGGGATGAAAGTTTGTATGGAGACTCTATAGGGGTGAATCAGGGGCTCTGTCTATTTACGCGGGCGGAGCGGGTAAATGCTAGTAACGTATAATTTTGATTTCATTTTATTACAATTTAGGTATCATGACATTTATTCACCTTTTAAGATGTATAAATGTTCATATAAAGATAATGATCAATACATTTAATTTTCGCGGTTTACCTCCGGCCCCGAGTGCATTCATTTCGCGCATGAACTGAATATGGTTTTTGATTCTTTGGTAGGTAAGATAATAATGTATAAGATTTGTATTTAAATACCTACTTTTGAGAGTGGTAGAGCCACCCTATAGACACTTTTGTCTGCAGAATTTATGGGCTGGCTCATCCGGGTCGTTACCCACTGTCACACAGAAAACCGACGTAAAGTAGCTTGCTGCTGCACTTCGTACGGTGAGTGAGATATCCGGAGGTCCAAATACCCCTCCCCTTTCCAATTCCTTAATTATCCCTTTCCTTTAAGGAGGGCAACGTGCCCATAATTATTTTGGTATTGTGGGCGTACATGGGCGGTATAGATCACTTACCACCAGATGACCCAATTGCTCGCTTGCCGGCCTATGCTATAAAAAAACTTATTTAAAAAATTGGTAGGAAAATTTTAATAATTCATTTGTCTCCACTTCGATATTGTTTTTTTCATGACTTTAAAATACAATAATAAAGTTGAGAGAAGGATACAAAAGTTTAATTTAGCGTTTTATAAAGTTGAACGTACACAACGTGTTACAGAAATGTGTGGTCATATTTTAGAGTCGTTACATACATTTGACAATGAGTGTTTATGTACTAGATCTTATAAAAATTTTGACATCCTAAAATTTCACGCTTATTTTAACTTACATACATACATACGCACTCACGCCTGTAATCCCCGAAGGGGTAGGCAGAGGTGTAACCGGTACACCCACATTTCGCCGAGCGTATCTCGGTCCCATGATAGAAAAAATACTTTCATACAAAACGGCAATTTTATAAGTAAATACCTATTATTTAAGTGTACATTTATGTATATATAATTATATACATACGAGTACAAGTCAATTACAGGCCTCGTTTACTAAATCAATTAAAAATAGCTAATCAATTACAATCACACAAAGTGATTAGAATATCTATAATATTCAGTAAAGAGTACTGTCCCTTAACAAGAATATGTAAAAAGAATATCATTAATGTCGCGTGGTTCGTCCATGTCACGAACTCAGATTTGTTTTACATATGCACTCACGCCTGTAATCCCCGAAGGGGTAGGCAGAGGTGTAACCGGTACACCCACATTTTGCCGAGCGTATCTCCGTCCCATAATGTGATAGGGGGCGAGCCTGTCGCCATACCGGGCACAAATTCCATACTCCGAGCTGATACTGAGCATTTCGTAAAAGAAAAACCCAATACCACTTTACCCGTCCCGGGGATCGAACACTAGACCTCAGCGTCAGCCTCAGTCGAAAGGCGTATGCATTACAAGTGCGCCACCGAAGCAGTCCTAATTTTAACCACTCGTTTATTACGATCGATAGGATTGATCACATCAGTATAAATTATTTGCATTACCTATCTAAACCTAGAGTTCATTCATATCAGCTGTTTATTATTTAGTGTTGTTCAAAATATCGACATGTTACTCATTCGATAAAAAATAAAACGCTTTATTTATGTCATAGGAATGCAAACCACTTTGATACAACAAGTGATGCAATACGTAAGCACAATGCGTTACTATAATTTGGCCACAATTTTCTGTAACATGTTGTATTTAAAGTATGTAACAAAAACCCTTTTGGCCCCTTTTGGGTCGTGAATATAGTCATATATTCATATATCATATATCTCGCTTTTGCCCCAAATCATCGCTCTTGCAGTTCTCGTAATAATCGTTCGTAATCAATCGAAATACGGTTTACAAACAATAAAATAATTCAAGTTTAAAAAATAAAATGATTATTTTTATCATCGAAATAAGATGTCAAGAAACGTAACTCAAGCAAAAAAATTACCCTACCAAATTTTTCTGGAAGGGGTGGGGCTATAAAAGTATATAGTAGTGCATAATAATCTCTAGTTGACACTTGATACGTCTAATTTTTTGCTCGGTGCAGAACGTCGTACCTCGATCTAGAAATTTAATATTTAGACATTAGCTTTTATGAAATAAAGTTGATTTTGAATGTTCATTAATTTTTGTTGCGTGTATGTGTGTTACGTCTGATTTTACCTTTGCATGTGTAAAGTAAGTGGAGTTATATTTTTTGGCAGATTCATATATGAGAGTTATCGTTCTAGTCATCTTATTTCGATAATTTTATAGTCCAATTTTCGTATGCGAGCTTATTCATTGGGTTTGAATATCGATTCTGATATCACAGTTAAAATGCCCAACAGGATTTTGTTACATATTGTATAATTGACGAATAAATACCAGTCTCAATACTGGACAGCTCCGTGGCGCAGCGGGCGAGTAGTCGGCTGCGAAGCGAGAGGCCGTGGGTTCGATTCCCACACCGAGACAAATGTTTGTGTGAACCACAAATATTGGTCTCGGGTCTGGGTGTTGTGGGACCGCAAGTCCCTCGTAGTTCCTGATACCCACGACACAGGTTTACCTAGTGTGGGGTCAGAGCTATGTGTGTGACTGTTGGGTGTATTTTTTTTTATTTTTTTTATTTATTTTATAATATCGCAAAACGCTGTTAGCGTTTGTTCGGTGCGGTCATAAGTTCACGCAGCTGGCGAAGCGATACCAACACTCTGTATGTGTATTTAAGATTCATTTCTCTTTGCAGCGAATAAATCATATTATTATTCCGATTTTATAGGCTACTATGGAGTAGGTAGGTATTTATGTTATTGTATGTGAGTGATGTATGCATCTATTACGTAATAAGTATTAATTAATCTCCAATATCATGTACAAATTCCAGCCCCGTGCAACGCCTGTATGATTTTTAGATTTAAAATAAGCTTGATGAAATATGGGTATCTACAGCACTAGTAGCCTAGCCAGCCTCTGGCAGCCTAAATACAAGTGTGTTATGCATTTTAAAATTATGCAAATTCAACCCATTTATGGAAAAGGTACACAAGGTAAAGGTGGTAGGTCCCTCGTATGCGAGAGGCCGGCTGGGTTGGTACCACCGCTTTGTCTATTTCTGCCGCCAAGCGACAGTGTGTAAGCATTATTGTGTTCCGGTGTGAAGGACATTGAAGCCAGTGTAATTACTAGGCATTATGAGACTTAACATCTTACGTCTCGGGGTGACAAGCGCAGTCCAGTTATTTAAAGTTCTGTGTGGCATAGCTTCTGTTTATGAGCAGGCGTGGCGCTTACCATCAGGCGAGCGACCTTCGCGTCTCGTCATTCAAGCTAATAAAGAAAAAAGGAAAATAATAAAGATAAATCACATTTTCGTAACAATAAATTTATTTTTGAAGAATTATATAATTTTCAAAAGGAACTATTTACAGAAGAGTTATAAATGATTCACAATCTATCTTACATCACAGCATGCGTCTGAGAGTCGGACAAACTTAACTTACTTTGTCAATACGAAAACATACCATTTTAAATTATAGACGAAATCATATCCGTGGATACTAATCTTTGGCCAGCAGATCTTTACATTGTCATTTTATGTTTAATTCATTAATTTTATCTCGCACCTCATGCGCCGATTGTCGCTTTCACTTAACAATAATTATAACTAACACTGAGAGAGATTATTTACTCATATAAAAATTGTGATGAATTAAGTACATTAACGTAAATAATACATATGGCAACTTCAATACTTACATCGACTTACATTATTAAAAAATAACTTACTTTTATAAAATTATAAATAAAATGGGAATGTACGTTCTACTCACTCTGATAGTCTAAGATTCCATTGTGTGATTTTAATTCTCGTTTATTTTTAAATTAAATTGTAATTTTATTGATAATTAATAGAGGGTTACGCTTTTGCCGAGTTGCATGTCAAAATATGTTCGCAAGTAGTTCTTAAAATTAACACTACTTGGCCACTTTTACGGAGGCAACCCTGATTCCATCGCATAGAGAAAAGAATACTTTTGTAAATACATATATAATTTAATAATATATATTATCAACGGATAAATCCTTAACGTATCTTAGGAGAAATAGTTTACTGACTGCCAATACTCCAGAGGTTGCGGCCAAGTTAGAAACGGCAACCCCAAACTGTTTATGTGCATTACATATCTCTCTTTGAGATTAATATTAAAAAGAAGTGTACGAAAATGTTAAAACAAAATTTAAAACTTTTAATCTAAAGCATGTTGATAGACAGCCTGACAGAACCATATTCCTCTATTCACAATTATCTTTAAAGAAAGGAATTTCAATAAAAAAACTGATGGACGTAGAAATCATGCATTGGGATCTTATACTATTAACATTACTTGGTAACAATTGGAAAAAACATTAAATACTCTTATCAAAAATTCGTTTTTAAACAACCATCGGCCGACGAGAGTCGACATTAAAAAAAAACATTTAAAAAAATAATATGGACACTTTGACGAGTTCATAATTGACGGGACAATCCGACGTACCTTTAATTTCACCAACAATATAACACACACATATACAACCATTGAATCTATTCCGAATCGTACATTGAGCCTATCCTTTACTACACTAACGCCAAAATGGCGGGCGTTTTTGACATTAGCTTGATAGATCGATCACTATATTAATCGCTAGACAAGGCGATTTGGTAGATTATTTCGGAGAACAAAACAAATGCAACATAAAAAATAGAAGCAATAAACTACAAATACAATAAAAAATAAGAACGCATGCGAACCCACGAAGCATATAATCAGCAAAATATGGTATTACTGTAAATTATATTAAGACTCCAAAGTAAATGCTAAAGTTTGAAACGTAGACGCGCAATGACAGGAGACTCTCAAGTTTCTTTCCGCATAGTTTTGTCTCTGCAGTTAGCTACTTGTCAAAATTAGCACTTTATATTGAAGTTAGTATGAAGTGTAACATCAAAAACGCCCCGCTTCTCTCGATGCAATGACAATCAGTAACATTTTAATAACATTTAACTATGCGCCCTTGTCTGACCGTTTGTTTCTGGGCTAATAAGGTCAGTTTTTCTGGAACTTGTTCCATAATATTAATAATTTCTGTGAAGAATATAATTTTAACCCAAATAATCAAGAAACTTCTCTAGGAAAATCTAGGAATTACTCAAAAATAATACTCGTGTTGGATTGGTCTTTTAGCTTAGAATAAAATTAATTTAGTGGTTATGAAATATTTCTCATATTTAATCATAAATTAAGGTCAGACACGGACTCTATTTTAAATCTTTCGTAAAACCTAATTACGTACTATCGTTTCATTCAAATCCATCAATAATACCGAACATTTCTTGAAAATTTCACTTATCTATATTCCTTAACTTTTGTCTTCAACCCACGTAGAGTTGTTTGAACATCGGCAGGTATGTGAAACTTGTTCAAAGTCTTAAAACAATAATCTCATATTTGGATCCAACGTATGGAGCCAGTATATAACTTTAATAAAATATGGGATATAAAATAATCAAAACTACAGACTAACAAAGACGTGAAAAAACTAATTAGAAATCACACTCAAAGCAAAATGCATATTTTGTCTGTTTCATGTCTGAATTAAATTAAATATTTTATTGCACAAGAAATAATATGATAAAAAAACTATGTAACTATGTTAGTACCAGCTAGAGATCATTTGTATTTTGCGAAAATATAACAATTTACGTATTTTTAATGAACTTAATAAGTCTCAGATTCAATATATTTGTTCAAAATACAACATTTCATTAATGGCTAAATCATTTCAAGAAAATAACAACTTAAATAAACTTCATTCAAAGCCCACAAATGTAACTCGCCTAACATAAAATACCAACTAATAATTGGTAACAGAAGTTTTTTTTCATCTTTTAAACGATGTACAAACAACTCTAAAAACAAACCCTTATTCCGCAACAGTCGTCACTTTAATATACGAAGATCTAGCAGAACTAAGAGTACATATCCATCTCAGTTTTGACTTTAACGAAGTTGGGATTATCGGTGTTAATATCAGGGCCCTTGGAGCCGAACTGGTAGACCAGCCTCGCGGTGGGCACGGACACGAGCACCGACTGCCTGTAGTGGTACCGCATCGCTCTGCTAAACTTTTCAAAGGTCATGTTGTCGTTTTGCTTCATCTTCCCCCACAGTTTTGCTACTTCGTCAGGCTTCACGAATCTGTAAAGAGAAATAGGTGTTATTTAACGTATTTTAAAAGCTTTAAAAAGTAACAAATATGGTGACATTGCAGTTAGAGAGTAAGATCCCCTTGAAAGAATTCATATAGTTTGTGAAGAGGACGCAGCTGACGTAGAATCGCAAATCAAGGTTTTTGAGAAAGATCTTTGTTCAGCATTGGACATTATTACAAATTAAACCGATATCTTCGAGAATCTCCGTGTAACTGCAAATATTCCTAATGACTACATCATTAAAAACGAGACTTCTACTTTACTCTTTATTACTAAATGTGCATGTGCTTTCCTAACATACGTGCGTATAATACGCACTGCATCAATCCTAACACCATCTGATTTTATAGGCAGTAAGAGTGGCGTCACTTTAGATTAGATATCTATGAAACTTAATATTAATCAAGACGTTTTTTGCAATAAAAATAGCAATTAAACCAACTTTCAAATTCATATTAGGTAGTATATGTTGTAGTCAGTATTTGATTAATTAAGTCGCATCGCTTAAGGAATAGATCCAAAAATGTGCTGGCATTGGACTTTAGCCTCCGCAAACAGTAATTTTGTACGAATATACCTTTTGAGTTCTGTAATTTAATAAACCTGTTAATGGCTACAGTATGATGCAAAATCAGAATGATTTCAAAAATCCTGTATAACTGTGTAATTGCTGAGTTCGAGCCTACTTTAGTAATGAAAACTGTTAGGTCTTTCATCCACCAAGTGTCCTAATGGGGTTTGGTAGACTTTACCTTCGAAATTATTTTGTATATTTAATATTATAGAAACAAAAAATATCTGCAACTTTTGTTTTGTGTTCATTAGTCCTATCTTGACCCCCGGTCAAACCTAATTGACCATAGTGGATGTATAAACAATAATAACATCATGTTTAACCAGACGCTAATAATACGCTTGTAATGTATTGCTGATTAAATAAATTCCGCACTTCTATACATAAGATACAGGACGATAGTAATGATTTCCCATCATTCTTCAGTCACTCATTCATTCACCATATAATCGGTAATTTAATTTCTCGTCTCCACGATTTTGTATACAAAGCGATTAAAGAAGTACATTCGATTATTGAAACTTTCGTTATTCCATTAATTCAAATTAATTATGTCATTCATTCACTTGGTTATTTCGAAGTAAATACCTAACATTAAAATGTTTTCAAATTCGATTTCTGGGTAAAAACCGGAATAAAGGTTTTGGGTAGGTAGCAATTTTTTTCTGATTATTCATGACCATAAATTAGTATTCGGGTTAGACCTCCCCGATTTAGTTGCTATCTTTAGGAAGAGTTTGTTAAATTACATTAAAAACTATAAATCTCCAGATTTTTTAATAGTTTCAGCTCTTTTAAAGTAAAAAATATTAATAAAATGGAGTAAATATCTTCAGTAAATTATAATATATAATTGCAGAATTTTTTTGGCCAGTAAACATTGAAGATTTTTTGTTAACTACAATATCTTAGACAAAGTAAGGTGTGGTCAAATTTCAAAAAGTATTTCTAAGTCTATTTGTTTTTATTCAATTATGATTTATAGACATTTACGTTAATCTTTTCAAAGGCAATTAAATATTAAACAAATGTTAACATTTGCATTCAAATAATTTTTACAATCTACTGCTCAATTTGGAAACTTTATGAGATAACGAAACAAGAAAAGAGATGGATACAAAAGTAATATATCACGCCATAGCTGAAGAAAAAGTAAGATATACAGTAAGAAGAGTTATCGATACGATAAATAAAGTCAATAACAAATAATTACACGTTTCGCAGAATTTCAAAAGTATGTGGAGTCTAACAATCCACATTATGCCAGTGTGGTGGATAAAAGACTAACTCTTCCGAATTATAGAGAGCTATAATAATAATACCAGCCCTGTATTATACATGTCCCACTGCTGGGCACGGGCCTCCTCTACTGAATGAGAGGGGTTAGGCCTTAGTCCACCACGCTGGCCTAATGCGGGTTGGCAGACTTCACATACCTTCGAAATTCTTATGGAGAACTTCTCAGGTATGTAGGTTTCCTCACGATGTTTCCTTCACCATTAAAGCAAGTGATAATTAACAATTATTATACACGTAAATTAGAAAAGTTAGAGTTGTATGCTCTTGGGGCTGGTTTCGAACCTGCGACTTTCGTCTCGACAGTCCACACCACTCCCACCTGAGCTATCATTGCTGTGATAGAGAGCTATGTGATATGATAATATGAACGAATGATATTGATTGAATAAAATCCCACAATATAATGGCTTTAGCAAGCATCTTGTATACAACAACGGTGTCAAGTTGTGATGCAAACCGTTCAGATAATTGATCACAGTCAAGGTCTGCGAGTTATTATCGACGGACCTGATGCGCTTGTAGCCGACAATGTCAATAACAACTTCATCGCTCCTACGTTAAATAATAGTCAGTTTGAAACTTAACGTGACTTTGAAGATTACAACTATAGTATAGTAACGAATTACTATAATTCGGTTATAGTATATAATTCTCGAATCTTGAACGATTTTATAACCTACAAATATTTGCCCCAAGTCTGGAACTTATGCGGCCATAGACTTATAGTCATGGGACTATAGTTTCGATACAGTGGATTCACAACTACGTTTGTGATCGAAACATTTTTAATAATCCACAAATACGCATGTATTTAGAGTCGATTATGAGAAGCCATAATTTATAGACCCAAAATTATAATCAGTAGAAAACAAAAACAAATTAACTTAATGATGAATACAACATTTGCAACTGCCGGATCACAAACGTGACACCCCGTCAGATCAGCGAGTGACAATACATGTATGTATTAAAACTGATGACCTTGCGAGAATCACTTGTACACACAACTATTGATATCTGTTACAAGAGAAAAGTATTTTTTTATAAAGACTACAAAATATAGCAAGTCGACAGCGACATGTTACAGAATAAGTTGAAGTCGCTATGCCGGCTTAGAAAATGTTGAGTATAGAAGAATAACATTTCAAATAAAACGCCGCATTCAAATCAGTCCATTCCATGAGGATATGCTAAGGATGTATTCCAACATAAAACACTATTAAAATACAATTTGTAACAAAATCAAACAAAGTCGATTATCGACCAAAATCGCCGCGCAATTAAAAATGCATATTGATCTGTTAGTAATTAAATACGATAAGTTAAGGTATTTAGTAACAAATTCTGAATGTAACCGGTTATCCAAACCACTAAAAAGGTTGCTGAACCAGTTCGTAAATATATAAAAAAATATAATCAGTACATCGATCATCGTCGTTGTGATGCACAATGTTTCCTTTTTATTTTATCTTTCACATTGTCCTGTGAAGAAAAACATGTGAGAAAACATACCTGAGAGTCATTGCCTTTTGAAGGGATGTGAGGTTTATAAACCTACATTAGGCCAGCATGGTGGATGAAATGCCTAAATCCCGAATGGATGGAGTAAGTTTATCGTATGACAAGGAGACAATAACGAGAAAACTGAAGAATCGTATGACGCGGTCTTATTAATGACGGTTTTCTGTTATATCTCTCCTACTTCGTATGAAAAGCTTTCAATGGAATGGATGGAATCCCTCAATGACAGAACCTGTACACAGTAGGGAGGATGATATTATTATTATTTACAATAGTTGAAGCAATTTTAAAGCCTCGTTTGTGTGCACACAGGCTAAAAGCAACAACCGACTCATAAGACAAATCAAAATTGTTCCATACAACCTTTATTCATTCGATAAGTCATATAAAAGCCTTGAAAGTAATTTTGGAAAACCCCAGAGCAATTTTTTAATTAAATTATGAAGGCATCACAATTCTGAGTATCATATAGCACAGATACTTATTTATTTTAAGTCAATACCTACTATCTTAACTCTTACAGACCAATTCTGTTTTACTTATCCAATAGTCTAATGAAATCTGCATCTATTATAGATTTTTAGTCCTGGAAACTAAAGGAAACTTTATGATCACCGATAGATTGAATCATATAAGCTATGTCACTATTGTACATCCTAAGTCCTTAGTCCACTACGTAATAATCAAGTCAATTTGTTCTTCTCTGAAGTCTTGTTTACTTTGACCCACAGATGTGGGTGAATTACGCAGAATCTTGCTTCTTATAAAACCGTAATTACATGCGTACTTTATTTATCTACATAAAAAGTCACGGCGGCCTTAAATATTAAATTATAATAAAAGTATTAATTAATGTCACATTTAAATTGTCAGTTAGTTGCATCGCGGTGGATTGCTATTTACACTTTTCTTAAAAGTTATGTGGAATCAAATGGTTCTATTTCGGTCTTTTGACGTTATTTGTTTCAGTTATTTTATTTTAATCAGACTCGCTATAGCTCTACTGGGGAAAGACACATACATTTTTAATCGAACTGTGATACAATCAAGCTGGTGAAGGTAGATGAATCACTAACGCCTTGTCTGTTGCTTGACAAGTGTGGTAAGGTTGTCTTGGCGTCCGAAAATTTTTATTTGTACTTCTTTACATTTCTCATTAATCATCAATTATTCAAACCTATCAACTGTCCTCAAACAGACTAACAGAAAATCAACTCACTACATTCTTATAATATTGAGTCTAGGTCGAATGCAAATGCAAGTGTGTTTTAAAGTGCAGTGCAAATTATCTGCATCTATTTTATAGCAGGCCATAAAACCGTGCAGCCGTGGCATTGGCGTGGCGTGCCGAGCTTGTTTTTTTCTCAACAATCATCTTGAGTAATTGCTTTACGGCTCAATCTTTAGGTTTCTTAGAAACTAAGACCTTGGTCTTAACCCTTAGATGTTGGACAGTACGCATATCCTATAATCAAAACTTAGAATGTTTAACCAAGTCTTTATCAAATTGATAGATGTCGTTTACAAAGTCTTTGAGACAGAAGTATTGTTACACACAACACCAATCAACACACCTATCAATTTTGTTGTAATGTATCCATGGTAAATAGACAAAATACAAATTTACTAAATCCCGAAGCATAGAAAAACTTGAATATAAATAGATTCTATAAATATAAATTCAGTTTAATAGGTAAGTTAGACAGTAAAAAGGTCTAACTATAATAATTTCTATCAGACAGAGCTCTTAGATACCTCGGTAGCACTTCGTAAAGTGCTCGTGCATCCTGAACGGTTGCTACACTATAACCTTCAATTAATCAATCTGTCAACAAAAGAGATATTTCCGATTGATTAATTGTAGTATTTGAAGATAGTAAGGATGAGTAAGTTTCTAGAAGTGTCAACCCATAAAGGCACGAATTAAATGGTATGTACCTAACAGTCACACACTTAATTCTTACACACAAATCTAGTATCGTGGATATTAAGAACAAACAGAGAAATTTAGCACAACACCCAAAACCAGAGATAAGGATTTGGTGACCACGTAAAAGATTGTCCAAGTGCGGATATTGAACCTGCTGTCTTTCGTTTCACAATTGAGTTCTCACTATTGTACCACGGAGACTATAGAGAGGAGGAGAGAGATTCAGAAACAACGATCGACAGTGGCTCATATATTTCGACACCGAGCAATGAAGCTCAACGAGTCTCTGGGAATCTGTCCTTATCCCGCTACGAAATTAATGAAATAGAAAGTTAAGGGAGAGTTGGAAACAAGAATTGTCCACCAAGAGGAGGAGAGTAAGAATTTTATAGAGTTTAACGTCAAGCAAATATATTTGAAGCTTGTGAACCATGTTTAATGATTAAAGGTAATATGCAATAGCCATTCGTAGAGTAGTATTAACGATGCAACGTTGTTACAATACCATTTGTCAGTCAAGGTGGTAGATGACTCAATTCGAAGGAAGTGACACCAACTTAAAAACGAGTAGTCCAGCGATGGTGCCCTTGTATTTCATGTTTTGAATGAGTAATGTGTTTCTCATTGTTTTGTTTCTAGAAACTATCTAGAAACATAATTGTACACAATGTTTAAAAGATTTAAAAATTAGGATTCCCAATAATAATTAATTGAATGTGTATTATTCGGAATGGCAATGACTCCAAAGACTATACTGTTTTATAGCATTAGTGATATTTCTAAGCTTTCTAGTTTTACTTCATATAAGTTTTACTTATTGGGATATAAAGTTTATTTAACTACACGAATCTTTAAAGCGATAATAGTAAAAAAGTTATCACCAGTTCAAGACTATATTTCTCGACCAAATGCTCTATATACAAGTACAGTCCTAAGTAGTAGAGCTACTCTGTAGATAGTTTTGTCTATAGTATCAACTAGCCGACTCGATCGGGTTGTTATTGAAAACCGACGTTAAATAACTTGCTATTGCGTTTAGTACAGTAAGCGATGGGGAAGCCCAGATTTCCCTTCCTCTTTACAATCCCTTAATTATCCCTTCTTTAAGGTTGGCAACGCATTCATGATTCTTCTGGCATTGAGAATATTACTAACCATCAGGTGACCTACTTGTTCGTTTGCCAGTCTCGGTATAAAAACGTAATCTTCGCTCTACCCACCTTCATTCATTACACTCATCTCGATCACCCCGGGACTATACCATGAGCTATTCAATTCCAAAAAATTCATCACCTGTACATACAATAATGCATCCATTAACCTCCAGTTAATGTTGTACGAACTATAAGAGCTGTAGTTTTGGATTCAGAGTGCGTAGAAGCGAGGTTGTGGTCTGACCTTGCGTGGTATCACTGCATCAGCGGGCCAAGGATTCCCTCTGACCCTACGTGACATGAACTCCAAAACTAGTTTAGTATCGGGTATTTTCATTTCATTCTTGTCTTGAATTGTGTGATTTGGTAGGCATTTACTCATGCCTCTGGTCACAGTAACGTGGTGTGAATAATCTTAATAAATAATTAATGAGGTGCTTTAATTTAAATATATTAAATTTATTGTAATACCAAAAAGTAATTCATTGTAAACGAGTTTTTAAAGGAACATCGCTAAGGTTTCTTGCCCGTTATTGTCCAGCGAAACTGCCTTCCGAAATGGCGGTAGAGTGAAAATTTTATGGAATAGAAGTTTTTTTATTCATTAGATCTTGATTAGGCTCCCCTGGCAAATCAACTATAATTGAAAAATGTGTTCGACGTTTATGGACTTAATTTGAATTTAAGTAATTTAACTATTGGAGAAAACTGCATCGGATCTTTAAAATCTTAATTTCCTATAAAAAAGTGTTTTATCATTACATATATTTTGTATTAAATGTAATTTGTACATTTTAGTCGAATTTATATATTGATTCCTAGATGGTGTAGGGCAAGACGTTAGTATTACTTACTAGTGGTCGCGTAATAGTCGAAACTAGACCTTTTTTTGAATTTATTTCTGTTACGTCAGCTGCGAGATTTGACATTCAGACATTGTCGTTGTTTATTTTATTTGACAGCCTCCGTGGCGCAGCGGGCGAGTAGCCGGTTGCGAAGCGTGAGGCCGTGGGTTCGATTCCCGCACCTTGACAAATGTTTGTCTGATCCACAAATATTTGTCTCGGGTCTGGGTGTCGTGGGACCGCAAGTCCCTCGTAGTTGCTGATACCCACGATACAGGTTAACCTAGTGTGGGGTCAGGACTATGTGTGTGACTGTTGGGTGTATTATTATTATTTAATTAAATGTACATATTTATTCCAGATGACTGTAATAATTTTTTTACAAAGTTAAGCGCTCTTATAATATGCTTCGACATTTTGCGTAATGAAAGTATCTGTAATCTGTAGATTCGCACGTTTTCCAGAATTTTCTTGTAAACCTATAAGAAAATTAATTTTTACGATTTTACCTTAGTTACACCCTTAAGCAGAGACATGTTCAAGAAACAATAATTTTTCGGAGTCGGGTATTTCATTTTGATTAAATAATTTGAGTGGTAGAGCCACGCTGTAGACTGTTTTGTCTACAGCATGAATGGGCCGGCTCGTCCGGGTCATTATCACTGTCTCACAGAAAACTGACATAAAGTAGCAGCTTGCTGCTGCGTTTCGTACGGTGAGTGAGATATCCGGAGGCCCAAATCCCGCTCCTCTTCCCGATCCCTTAATAATGCCTTTCCTTTAAGGTCGGCAACGCGCCCATGATTCTTTTGGTTCAGTGGGTGTACATGGGCGGTGGAGATCACTTACCATCAAGTGATCCACTTGCTCGTTGCCGGCCTATGCTATAAAATAAAAAACAACTAATGCCTAAGGCCATGCATGAGCGGCAGACGAATTTGACTTTAATTGTAGGTATTCACCACAACGGGTATTCCATGCGGTCTGCTATTCGATTATTCCACTTACCCCATTGTGTGTAATGCTTGATGATTAACTCGCATTGACGTCAAAATAATATTGAAATGAGTGTGTCGCATGAACCTTGCTATGAAATATGAAAATTGATTTTACTAGTTGGTATTCTTTTGAGTCACTCTTTGTAGGTTATGGACGGTTTGACAGCTTACAATATACATATTTTATTATACTAGGGGCGTTGCCCATGTTTTTGCACAAAATATAAAATTAAAAAAAGTCCGACGAATATGAGACATATGTTACTTTCTTCCCCACATTATTCTGCATCGATTGGTATCTGTCTCGACCCCATACCCCCAGCGGTTTCGGAGGAGATAGCGTGACAAGCTCTTAGCAGCGGCGGCGGCGCCAGTTACTTTTTTTTTGAATTTTATTATATTTTGTAGACTCGTCGCGAGTCAACTAAGACAGAAATGTATGCTTAAGAGGTAGAGCCACACTGGAAACAGTTTTGTCTGCAGCATGAATGGGCCGGCTCCACCGTACTGTACAATTATATTATGGTATATGCAAGCCGAAAAATTTCGAAATTTAGGCCGTTCAATTGGAGCCACATATGGCTCCAAACTACGATCACCATAGTAATAACTACTCCCCATATTATGTTTATAATACTTACTTATAAATCAATGTATGTAACACATTTTGCCCTATGTTTATAATCCTCGCTTATAAATCAATGTATGAACACATTTTGCCCATATATAATAAAAAAAAATTATAACAAAACTTTTTAGCTTACTTTTCTTTTGCCGCGGTGGTGCAGTTGTAATGCGTACGCGTTATGACTGAGGCTGACGCTGAGGTCTCGGGTTCGATCCCCGGTTCGGGTAAAAGTGGTATTGTTTTTTTTAATTACGAATTGCTTAGTATCAATGCGGAGTCTGGAATTGTACCCGGTATGGCGATAGGTTCGCCCCCTATCACATCATGGAACGGAGATACGCTCGGCGAAATTTACTATACTGGTATACTGGTACACCTCTGCCTAACCCTGCAGAGATTACAGACGTGAATGCGTATTTTGCGTTTGGGTGTGTGACGTTGCAAGTAAACACATTACACTTAGCGAATTTTCACCTTACGATTGTGAATATGCGTTGTTTGGACATTTACTTTCTGTAAGTAGTTATTCTAAGGTTTTGTTTTGTTATTTTTACTTTCGTACCTTTCTTTACAAATAATATTTAAAGTGTTGTGAAATAAACTGTGTGAAGTATGCGAGTATTCTTAAAGTGACTTTGTAGAGTTCAGTTCGAAGTTTACTACCTAAAATCACTGGAGGACTTCATTCTGGAAGACGTAAGAGTTCATTATGAGACTTATGTCTTGGTGTCACGAGCGCAGTGTGCCATGCAGTGCTTTGTAATCCAAAGTTCTTTGTGGCTATGGGCAGGCGTAGGGTTTACCATCCAGCGAGCAATTTGCTCGTCTCATCAATCAGGCTAGTAGTATAAAATAAATAGTTTTTATAATTATAATTAACATTATTTTTGTGTATATGTGCTTGTTTTTATTTAACCCTTATATATTATATAATTCACACGTTCAGACGGATTTGGCACTTTATATTAGCATACGATAACATAGCACTAAAAAATAAGGACATGCACATAATGCGTTAATAAAATAAAGGATTTCATTGTAAATTCTTTGTTGATGGTGGTAATAAATTATGACAATATTCGATCCCAACCATCGACCCAAAAAACCTTTATTTATCTTGCATTTTACATCTTTACAAATGACGCACAACTGCATACATATATGCATACATGCTTACATATATATATGGACAATGTTAAAAGACCAATCTGATATCTATATATTAATCAATAATCATTATTTTGTTATAATGTTCCTCTTGGCATAAACTGAGCTGCTTTAACTCAAATTAAATTGTATTAATGTAGTATCAATATTGTAAATCAGTTTTGAAAAGAGCTACGTTAGAGTTTTTTGTCTGTTCTTCTCTAGCGAAACAGCATTCCGAACTGGCGGTAGAGTTAAAATTTGTCTGAACCTTAATAATGTATAACACTTTATGGCTTCAATAAATAATTTGAATTTGAATACGTGAAGAGAAAAATTTGAAAGAAAATCTAATAGTGCGAGTGCTGCATCAGAAATAGATAAAGCGATGGTATCACCCAGCTCCACGGAGCCTGTCACTTACTAACCAGTTGTGAATACGATTCCAGAAGTGTTATTTCATTATACCATGAATAATAATACTAGCCCTGTATTATATACGTCCCACTGCTGGGCACGGGCCTCCTCTACAGAATGAGAGGGGTTAGGACTTAGTCCACCACGCGGGCCTAATGCGGGTTGGCAGACTTCACATACCTTCGAAATTCTTATGTAGAACTTCTCGGTATGCAGGTTTCTTACGATGTTTCCTTCACCGTTAAAGCAAGTGATAATTAACAATTAATACACACGTAACTTAGGAAAGTCAGAGGTGTATGCACTTGGGGCTGGTTTCGAACCTGCGACTTTCGTCTCGACAGTCCATGCCACTCCCCGCTGAGCTATCACTGCTGCATTATACCACTACATTATGTAAATTAAGCACATTATTCTTGGCTTAAATACATTGTATTCCATTACACAGAATCGCATCAAGGGGAACTACCTCGGGGAGTAACTGATTCCAAACTTATCGGTCACTAGTTAATTAGCATACTGTCGCGGTAAATTCCTTGGGATGCATGGATTATTGGAAATTCTCTTGTTCTATGTACCTTTTTAATCCCTGATAAAATAGGTGTGTTATAAATTTGATCCCATATTTTATTATGCGTCATAGTAACTACCTATTATAAACCGAGACTAAGAGCCTATTTCACAATGTCTGAGTAACATTTAACTACAAATTCACGTATAAGATAGTTATTTTTGTAAAGTACCTAATAAACATATTTTTGGCGGTAAGTATTTTATTATTATTTTTATTTATTATTTTATTAGCATGAGTGACGAGGCCGTCTGTGCTGGTACCACCATTTATCTATTACTGCCGCCAAGCAACAGTGTTTAAGCACTGTTGTGTTCCGGTTTGAAGGACATTGATGTCAGTGAAATTACAGGGCAATATGAGACTTAACATCTTATGTCTAGAGGTGATGAGCGCAGTCCAATGGCATGCACTGCTTTGAAATTCAAGGTTCTGTATGGTGTTGCTTCTGTTTATGGGCAGTCGTAACGCTTACCATCAGGAGAGCGACCTGCTCGTTTCGTCACTCAAACTAACAAAATATTAAAAAAAATCTCCTTTCATTGAAATAAAACTAGTTTATACGGATTTTATCGCGGTTTAATTTTTATTTTAGTCCCGACGTTTCGAAAGAAAATTAAACCGCGATAAAATCCTTATAAACTAGTTTTATTTCAATGTGTAATATTCGCGTAAACCTAAGAAATCACTAGACCTAGTCTAATGGCAAGACTGGCATCACATGCTTTTGATGTTAATTTTGTAACCGTTATAAAGTTAACAGTGTTGCAGTTCTGTGACCTTTTAGCGATACAGTATTACTGATATGCGTTATCAATCGCCCGAACTGCACATGGGCTATCAGTGATTATTAAATGTTATAAATATATTGCTTTATAATCATTATTTCGTTAAAATTATGGAATCGTTCGTGGATTAATAGCAACCAATACTTTAGCCTCCGTGGCGCAGCGGGCGAGTAGCCGGCTGCGAAGCGAGAGGCCGTGGGTTCAATTCCCACACTGAGACAAATGTTTGTGTGAACCACAAATATTGGTCTCGGGTCTGGGTGTTGTGGGACCGCAAGTCCCTCGTAGTTTCTGATACCGACGATACAGGTTTACCTAGTGTGGGGTCAGGACTATGTGTGTGACTGTTGGGTGTATTTATTTTATTTTATAGAGAGTTATGTTGATATCACCAATTTTTAATTCGAGAGTTTTTTTCGCGTGATTTTTAAATATTTTTTCAGTCAAATATTCGGGCAATCGAGCTACAAATATCATTTCTAGAGTGTTTAGTTCCCATTTTTCTATATTGGACCTTATAAAATCGCTAAGCTCAACCAATGATCTTTTGACATTTGCGTCTGAATCTGGAATTAAAAAGTAATAGTATAAAATAATTATGGTACAATATTCATTACCCAACCGATATTTTGACAGCCTCCGTGGCGCAGCGGGCGAGTAGCTGGCTGCGAAGCGAGAGGCCGTGGGTTCGATTCCCGCACCGAGACAAATGTTTGTGTGATCCACAAATATTTGTTTCGGGTCTGGGTGTTGTGGGACCGCGAGTCCCTCGTAGTTCATGATACCCACGATACAGGTTAACCTAGTGTGGGGTCAGGACTATGTGTGTGACTGTTGGGTGTATTTATTTATTTATTTATTATATTATATATATTTTAGCTCATTCTTGCACGTATTGCTATGTATGCTTGATGTGTTTATAGACACTGAATATGTGTATTTCTTAATATTGATTGAAATGTAAAAGATAACCAACATTTCACGGCCACACTCATAAACCCACATATTTATTTACAAGCCTCGGTGGCGCAGTTGTAATGTGTACGCGTTACGATTGAGGCTAACGCTGAGGTCTCGGGTTCGATCCCGGGGTCGGGTAGTGGTGTTGGGGTTTTCTATTACGAAATACCCCAGTATCAGCCCGGAGTCTGGAATTTGTGCCCGGTATGGCGATAGGCTCGCCCCCTATCACATTATGGGACGGAGATGCGCCCGGCGAAATGTGGGTGTACTGATTACACCTCTGCCTACCCCTTCGGGGATTACAGGCGTGAGTGCGTATGTATGTACGTATGTTATTTACAAGCCCATGCACATATAGCAAGGTATGCATGAATCAATCGATCTATCTCTAAATATTTCTAATCATGAAGATGGTTGCTTGTATACAAGTTTTATATTTGACTTTATTGCTAACAAAGATAACAGCTTAGATTTGAGATTCACGTGATTATGATTGGTAATTTTAACCTCTTGATATCTCATTAGGACATACAACATTTACAAAGTACAAAAGACAGTGTTTTTATTGGTTTAAGAATGGTGGAAATTCGGTAATTGGTTTATTAAAAAAGATTAAGGAAAATTGTTTATATAATTTGTAAATCTTTAGGTTGCGTTAGGTTATGTTTTATACGGTAGGTTATCGTAATCGAGTTTCTTGGTATTAATTGAGTTCTTTTGTATCAAAAAGTTTTCCGTTTTATGATATAAATATTGTATGTCTGTGAGTTAATCACATTCAATTAAGTTTTGTTACTGCGACATTAGCTAATCCATCATTAAAATTATCATTGTCTCTTTTTGTAATGAGTATATTTTATCAATTGTTAATTATCACTTGCTTTAACGGTGAAGGAAAAACATCGTGAGGAAACCTGCATACCTGAGAAGTTCTTCATAAGAATTTCGAAGGTATGTGAAGTCTGCCAACCCACATTAGGCCAGTGTGGTAGACTAAGGCCTAACCCCTCTCATTCAGTAGAGGAGGCCCGTGCCCAGCAGTGGGACGTAAATAATAAAGGGCATCAATTGTAATTATGATTTACTTTAAATATTTAATTGAAATATTTGTTTTACAATGGGTACAATTTTATAATTGGATAATAAGAGTTTAATGTGGGTATTAGTGCTTAATTCAATTTTCTTGCAACTGACAGTAAGTAAATCATTAATATATCTAATGTTGCTTCGAAAGTACGTAAATAAGGTTGTAAAAGTCTACAAAACATTTCATAGACCGACTTGCAGGACACGAAATCGAGATTTACCACTTAACTTATTGATAGTAAGCAAATCTATCTTTATATAGAATACTAGCCTTTGCTCGCGGCTCCGCCCGCGTGAACCGTGGCCTTTTCCAGGATAAAAAGTAGCCTATGTTACTCAGTAATACTATAGCTTTCTAACAGCAAAATATTTTTTGAAATCAGTCCAGTAGTTTTTAAATTTATTCGTTACATACAAAAATACAAATCTTTCCTCTTTATAATATTAGTGTAGATAGGGAACGGTATTTAGAGACAACCCTACCAACGATAACAGTTATCATTTCAAAGAAATATTACTTTACAAAATGTCGATACACTTGCAGTATCTGGGTAATCGACTAACTTCTGAGAGATGCAACGGTCCTTTGATAAGAAATTCTAGGAAACGTAGACTGCCTCGGTGGCGCAGTTGTAATGCGTACGCGTTACGATTGAGGTCAACGCCGAGGTCTCGGGTTCGATCCCCGGGTCGGGTAAATGTAGTTTTTCTGTTACAAAAAGCTTAGTATCAGCCCAGAGTCTGGAATTTGTGCCCGGTATAGCGATAGGCTCGCCCCCTATCACATCATGGGACGGAGATACGCTCGGTGAAATGTGGGTGTACTGGTTACATATCTATCTACCCCTATGGGGATTACAGGCGTGAGTGCGTATGTATTCTTAATTAATGTAGGAAAAATGGAGAAGGCGGACCCTGGTGTTAAATCCGGGATAGCGCCAAGTAGCAAAAATAAAGTCTTATGTAGGCAATTTTTTTTATATCATTGGCCGGTAAACGAGCAAGTGGGTCACCTGACAGCATGTGATCTCCACCGTCCATGTACGCTCACAATACGAAAAGAATCATGGGCGCGTTTCCCGACTATAAGGGATAATTGAAGGATTGGGAAGGGGAGGGCATTTGGGCCTCCGGATATTTCCCTCACCGCTCGAAACACAGCAGCAAGCTGCTACTTTACGCCATTTTTCTGTGAGACAGTGGTAACGACCCGGACGATAACCAACTCTTAAAAAACTGTCGAAACCAGTTTTTACGCAAATTTATCGGTTTTGGAAGATTTTTAAAAACTATGTTGTTTATATCTTCACTCGTCTTGTGTTGTTCTGGTTAAAGGACAGATTTTGTTGGCACCGCATCATGCAATACGTCACTGACGAGATACATTCATGCAAGACACAACTCTGTTGATATGATAATAAAGTTATTTTTACAGTGTAGATGTATCGACGCATTAATATTCGAGGCAGGCACGAATAAACTGGTTCCAGGTATTGTGAAAAGTTGCGAAATTCTGTATATTCACATATGAGTGTGTGTGAAGACCGGTGTTTTTATTGTCGCGGTACTATTCCTTCCAACTTTCTAGTCGCCGAGTACTGTGGAAACAAGATGGTAGGTCCGTCTGTCTATCTTTGTCTATTTCTGCCGCCAAGCAGCAGTGTGTAAGCACTGTTGTGTTCCGGTATGAAGGACATTGAGCCAGTGAAATTCCTTGACATATGAGACTTAACGTCTTATGTCTCGGGGTGACGAGCGCAGTCCACTGCCATGCAGTGCTTTGTAATTCAAAGTTCTGTGTGGTGTTGCTTCTGTTTATGGGCAGGCGTGGCGCTTACCATCAAGGTTTCGTCACTCAAGCTTATAAAAAAATAACCTAGTTTAATTTGGTTTTTAACGCTCGATAAAAAAGGGGTGTTATAAGATTGAGCGCTTTGTCTGTGTGTGTGTCTGTCATTGTGGCCTAAACAAATAAACCGATTTGTTTGAAGGTTGTTTTAATCAAAATAGTTTTAGTCAAGTTTGGAGAAAATCTTGTCAGCTCTTTAAAAGTTGCACTCATATTTTTTTTATGTTGGGTGTTTTAATTATGTTATGGGTGATAGCTGTTTATTATAAAGTGTCCTATCCGCTACAGTGGTCTAGTCAGCTTACTTATATAAAACGGGTGCTAGGTTCGAAACCCAGACCAGGTTATCGTTAAAAGATTTTTATCGATTTAAGAAACATGTTGGACTGGCATACACTAAGCTTAAAAGTCCCTTAATAAATATTAAAAAAAAAAGAAATATGTTTATTTCTCAGTTTAATTTTCTATTTCTACCTACCAGTTGCTTACCCAGGAATACAGCCGTGAAGTTCTATTTCGAGAATTTACTACTGAAATACTGACTTTAGCAATATGTACCTATAATATTTTTGTACGATTTTAACTTCTACAGTGCGTTTCAAACGTTGTCCAAAATCTTTCAAAAAAAGACAATAGAATAATTTGCAACAGTGCGTATATTCTAATAACACACATAATTTATGAAAGTCAAAATCTGCAAAACATTTTCCGAGAAATAATTACAAACATTCGTAAACAAATTAACAAATCTTCAAATACAACGAAACGACTCAATTAAAGATTAGTTCCTGATGTCTTCTCAGAAATGTAACTTGCATTAAATCGGTGATTTGTGCAAAAATCCGTGTTTGCCCGGGTGACGAATCGACCTTTCAAATAACCGCTTAAACATTCGTTTTATTTGTGGTTGCAATAACGGGTATTGACAAAAGATTTGAGTGGGCTGTCGTGATTTTTTTAAAGGGGGAGGTTGGCAATGCAATGTTAAATGCATATTAAGTATATTTGTTATAAAAAGGTAATAATTCCCTTATTCAAAATTGATGTTGATAAATAAATACACCCAACAGTCACACACATAGTCCTGACCCCACACTAGGTAAACCTGTATCGTGGGTATCAGGAACTACGAGGGACTTGCCAACCCACAACACCCAGACCCGAGACCAATATTTGTGGTTCAAACAAACATTTGTCTCAGTGTGGGAATCGAACCCACGGCCTCTCGCTTCGCAGCCGGCTACTCGCCCGCTGCGCCACAGAGGCTGCCAATATATCCAGAAATATTCTTAATATTTAATAGAGAAGGCCGTGCCCAGCAGTGGGACATTATATAATACCTTAGGGTCAATAAAAATACTTTTATAAAAAAATATGTGGATTAGTTGCATCTCAAATACCATCTGCAGGTTTCCAGGAAAAACGTAGTTACCTCAAAATTAAATATTCTAGTCACATATCGTTGTTCATTACATGAGAATAATGTAGTTAAATGGAAAACACACACACATCTTATTATTGTACCATAAGCGACGGTCATTTTTTTTTTGTATTTATAGTTCTTCGTCTATAGGGAGTTCAGAACTGGGCAGAACTTCTCAAGATAATTCTTGACAGGTTCTCTTTTTGAAATAAAAATAGTTTATACGGATTTTATCGCGGTTTAATTTAATTTTAGTCCCGACGTTTCATAAGCTTTTCAGCCTTCGTGGTCACGGGAGAGACTGAGGTGTAGGTCGTCTCGAAAAGTTAATGTTACATTGGCTACCTTCATTTCAAAATTATACATTTATTTTTTAAAAAGTTAGCTGTCACTAGTCCGATCTACGCAGAAAGAGCTCACGATGTCTTCAGGTCTGGCAGTTGGTCTTTTGGGTTCCGATTTAATTAAATGTATAATTGGATCCCAGGCTTGTGCAAGCTTCCAACCACCTTCTCTATTGAAATTTGGGTGTTTTAATTTCAATAGCCTCGCGAATCATCCTAGGTAGGACTCGGTGTTCTTTGGCAAGGATTTGTGGTTTGTCAAATCTAAGGTAATGTTTGGAGGTTCTCTTTAATTCTCTTTCTCTCTATACATCATAAAATATGGGCTGTGTAATGATTCTTGGTCATTCCCCTGACCATATTTTGGTACAATATATACTAATCCGTCAAACAAATAATAATCAGTTTACAATATCGTACTAATCAGTACAATTATCGCGCTAGTTTATATTTGCTACACCCGCATATGGAGTTTGGTTCAGGGGAAAACAGAGGAAATAATATTTAGAACTTTATGTGACACGACAAAAAGCTCATTTTTGTTCAAATTAATAAAGAAAGTGTATTTTAATTTAAAATTCTTATTCACATCCTATTCGATCTATTTTCTACCTCTGTTAAAGTGCTCAGCGTTTGACCTTCAACAACTGTTTAGTTACTGCGTGCCTATCGCAGGTCATCGCTCCACATAATAGGGGGCTTCCCGCTGTACAATTTGCGTCTTGGAACCAAAGACTCTAAATGTATATTCCTAGACAAGCTGCGCGGAACATAGAAATTGTACCACTAAGTTGCGGTCAATTGACCGTTACTCAATATTACCATCTTGCTTACTCTCAACTAGAACCCCTGTCGCGCTCTTTGTTTGTGAGTTGTCAACCTCCCGCGTTAATTGGCGCAATTTTACTTCTAAACAGCCCGTCTAGTAGTATACATTAAAGTGTTTGCTTGGAACATTTTTGAGACCGATATCTCACTAGGACGGTATGTATGGTTGCGCTGCCAACAAAGTACATACAACTCTATGTTGGGTAACTCACCTAATGTCCGTTCGGTTGCGCTTCTGTGGGTTGTGCGTCCAATGATACTTGTTGTTTGGTTGCGCTACCATGGCCTTCTATTGAGAGCAGGTACTTCATGGTGCATACAGTTATATGTATTTCGAGCATCATACTAATATTATAAATGTGAATGTAGCTTTGTTTGTTACGCTTTCACGCGAAAACTACTTAACCGATCATCATGAAACTTTGTACACATATTCTTGGAGGTATAAGAAGTAACATAGGATACTTTTTATGAAAACAAAAATTATCTATTTGTTTGTTACGCCTTCACGTCTAAATAACTGAACCGATTTTGATGAATTTTGATGTAGAGATAGATGGGACCCTGGAGACGGTTATAGGCAATGTTTTATTTCGGAAAAGTCTATTCACGCGGGCGGAGCCGCGAGCAAACACTAGCAATAAAATAAAAGTACATTTTTAATTTAGTTAAAATTTCATGCACGTACAAAACTGTCTCGAAATAACTTGTTTTCAATAAATGGCAAAAATAAAAGTATTATTTGCGAATAGTTAAAATTAAATGTAATTTAACAGTGTGAAACGTGACCGTGGCGTCCGTTAGTACATTCGACATCATAATATCAAACCGTTTTAATTATAAAATACTTTGATCAGAAACTGCGGGAAGCATCGAGGCGACTGAAAAATTATGATATTAATGAAGAAGATGAAGAATAATAAAGGAATATAGGAAATATTAATTTTGAAGCTTATTCTAATCCAGGAAATAAACAAGAGTTTGATGATGTTTGTGATTACCACAGTCTATAGATGGATAGTTCCACTTCCAAATCAAAGTCATCATGGATATCGACTTTTGGAAAAAGGAATGGGGTCGAACTGTTAGGGCCAGAATAATACCCAGATGGCACCATAAACGGTGGAAACCAAACTGGATATAGGTGTTTCATCTCCCTCGTACGGATTATGGATAATTCCCCATAAGTCACATGTACATAAACGAGTGATGTCTGGGCAGTACAAAATTATAAATAATTTTGATACACTAAGATAAAAAGTATCAACACCAGTCAATTACTATATTATCTAATAACTTATGTAATCTACACAAAAACTGGCAAAAATGTCATTGACTCGAAACATTTTCCTTATAGTTATATTATATTAATCAGAATTGAGTCATATCACAAAAATTAGATGTCGTGGAGGAAGTCTACGATTAGTGTTGCTAGTTGACAACTCTTCAAATGGTATTTACGTATAAGTAAAGCCAACCATTCTAATTACAGGATATCGATGGATATCTGAGATGACTATAGACTGACATATGGGTAAAAAAAATACATTAAACTGGAAATATAGATAAAATTGGAAACTAGGTTATTTTTTTACATAAAATTAAAGAGTTCAATAGAACAGTTTACGTAGCTCAAAATTCTCCATAATTAATAATAATAATACTAGCCCTGTATTATACACGTCCCACTGCTGGGCACGGGCCTCCTCTACTGAATGAGAGGGGTTAGGCCGTAGTCCACCACGCTGGCCTAATGCGGATTGGCAGACTTCACATACCTTCGAAATTCTTATGGAGAACTTCTCAGGTATGTAGGTTTCCTCACGATGTTTCCTTTACCGTTAAAGCAAGTGATAATTAACAATTAATATACACGTAACTTAGAAAAGCCAGAGGTGTATGCTCTTGGGGCTGGTTTCGAACCTGCGACTTTCGTCTCAACAGTCCATACCACTCCCACCTGAGCTATCACCGCTTCTCCTGTGATATCCTGATAATTGAATTGCATTATCCATGACAATGAAAGTCCTTGTTTAAAGGAGCTGTAGTAACGAATACCAGTCACTAACCAAGTTGTAATACAAATTGCCTGTTATTTTTAATTTGTATCCGTGTTCGAATTGAAATATCCCGTAATAATGACGACAATATTTAATTAGCATTCAATATAAGACTCAATTACACTTACTGCATACGAAAAATGATTTGTACGTCACTAACTAAAGCGACGTCATAACCCCTACTCGTGACAGCTGATGAAAAACTTTGCTGGAACTGATATACGTTTGGTAATCTTATCAAATTTTGGACTGGTAAGCAGATGTTACAAAGGTTTACCTAGTGTGGGGTCAGGACTATGTGTGTGACTGTTGGGTGTATTATTTATTATTTTATTATTAAATATTAAATACCTGTGTAATTACGCTGAATTTGATTTTTAAAAATGTTACAAATGACTGCCTCGGGTAAAGTGGTATTGAGTTTTTCTATTACGAAATACTCAGTATCAGCCCGGAGTCTGGAATTTGTGCCCGGTATGGCGATAGGCTCGCCCCCTATCACATCGTGGGACGGAGATACGCTCGGCGAAATGTGGGTGTACTGGTAACACCTCTGCCTACCCCTTCGGGGATTACAGGCGTGAGTGTGTATGTGTGTATGATTTTTTAAAATTGTTACATATGTTTTGACTCATGCGTCAGGTCACGCCGCAGTAATGGCCCGTTTCCCGAAATAGTAGTGTATTTTTATCCCAGCATTCTGAGATCAGTCTGTGTTTTGACCATGCACTTATTTTAAGACTGTGTTGCTGATCAGGAAACTCCGCAGATGATTTTCCTGCTTGCAAGTTGTATTAACTACTTCGTTTAAGTTCTATTTTAAACTATGTACTTAAGTTTGTTTTCCTTAATCCATATTTTCGAGGTAGGTCATTGTTTACATCAAAATTAAATTTTTCAATTACAAACACGCTTACATGCTCCTCATACGATGACGTCATTCCCGCCTCAAATGACGTCACAGTTCCCAGCGTAATCTTAATCTCGCGGATTGGAAACTGTTATGTATGCGATGATACCGATAAATCGCACTTTGTTTACTATTTTATTCCACGTTTTCCTCATGCTGTCTCTTTCCCGCACGACTCGCGCGGACACTTTAATTGATATGGCGAAGCGCGCTGTCTTGACCTGCATATACGTGTAGGTGATTGAATAAAATCTGACTTTTTATCGAATTTACCGCGAATTGATGATTAACGTATCATTTTGAGGAAATACAGGATATATACAAGGTCGTATCTTTGGACTAGTGGCTAGTCTTATCTGTAGACTGCAAGATGGTGGGGTAGATTCTCAGGTCAGGTAACACTGTGAGTTTTTCGAGGATGATTTGCGGGGGATTCCAGCACTCAGTATGGAATCCCAGTCATGTAAATTAAACCCAAATTCTTTTCGCAATATGTGTAAAGGAAAGATGTAATTTTTTATATAGAGCCGCCAAAGGAGCAAGTAGGTGATGGTAAGTGATCTCCACCGTTCATCTACGCCCACAATACCAATAATAAACTCCTCTTTCTTTAAAGTCGGTTGAAATGTCTACTTTCTCTTCACATTACAGTGACTAGCAAAGAAGTTATTAAGGCTGTATTACGCAATATTTTTTGTTACGACTTTTTTATCAAGTCTTGTATAAGATATCGTTTATCAAAATATTTAGAATGTTAATTAGCAGCGTCATTATCATCGATTATATTATTGATAATAACTAAAGCAGTAATAGCTCAGCGGGGAGTGGTATGGACTGTCGAGACGAAAGTCGCAGGTTCGAAACCAGCCCCAAGTGCATACACCTCTGACTTTTCTAAGTTATGTGTGTATTAATTGTTAATTATCACTTGCTATAACGGTGAAGGAAACATCGTGAGGAAACCTGCATACCTGAGAAGTTCTTCATAAGAATTTCGAAGGTATGTGAAGTCTGCCAAGCCGCATTAGGCCAGCGTGGTGGACTAAGGCCTAACCCCTCTCATTCAGTAGAGGAGGCCCGTGTCCAGCAGTGGGACGTATATAATACAGGGCTGGTATTATTATTATTAATAACTATTAAAGTTTGTCCAATATTAAGCCCGTGCCTTTAATTCCTCAGACAGACTTTCATAAATTAAACGACTTAAAAAAGCAAAACCTGTTTACCAGAGCAATTCTGTTTCAATGAAACTAGTATGTTTTATATATTAGATTAACTAGTAATCTTGTTCGTGGAATTCACATTGTTGTAGCCACGTGAGGCAAGCATTAATATATGAATCACGTTTACCAAAAAAATACATTGCTGCGATTCATGAAACCGCGTCAAATTGTAAACAAGTTGTGTTATCATATTTCAAAGCTACGTTCTGTTTACAAACTTAAGTTTACTCAAGGCAAATTTATTTTGCATTATGGACAATCTCAACAGTAATAGTTGTTAACTTTTCATCACAGTGTTTAGAATATTGTATTTGCTGAAGAATTTCATCCTTCAATCATTAAACACACGTTGCGTGTAACGTCGGTAAACTATGATATTATACCTATATTAAAACAGGGGCAAAAAATATCAAATATTATAATAATTGATTTATGTTTTGTTTTTCAAGGACATACGAGTTATTAATTTTGAACGATGCTATTCAAAAAAGTAAAAAACCTGTCTTATAGTGGCTTAAAGTTTCATAGAACACGCTAGACTCATCACAGTTGAAAGTTAAAAGTATTGTGCACCATTTATTAATACTATAAGAATAATAATACACCCAACAGTCACACGCATAGTCCTGACTTCACACTAGGTAAACCTGTATCGTGGGTATCAAGAACTACGAGGGACTTGCAGTCCCACAACTCCCAGACCCGAAACAAATATTTGTGGACCCACGGTCTCACGCTTCGCAACCGACTACTCGCCCGCTGGGCCACGGAGGCTGTCATTATTTTTCCATATTGTATTAATATGAAAAAATAATGCCAGCGCGCGCTTTTTAGGGTTCCGTACCCTACAAGGTTGATATCGGAGGTTTTACTACTAAACCTAAGATGCGACGTTTGTCTGTTCTACATTTAAAGAGCTCTGTCTTCTGAATCATAATAAAATCATACTTTTAAATTTCAAATAATAAGAAATACATTTTTGGATATACCTACTAATAAATATTAACAACATAAAAAGGGGATTTATTTGTTAATGTTCGAATGTATTAAGTATTCTGTGTGTATCAGTTATTTTATCTGACTTCGAGATAAAGAATTCGAATCGTGATACAGCAGTTTTTTTACATCGAGACTTTTTTCAATGTCAAATGCTAGGTCATTGAGTTTCTGCATAAATCTACAATAGCAAATTGTTTATTTATTACACAGATTTCGCGCATCTGTACATCATTTTGAATGATTATTATGTATTCTATCTATCAAGATTAGGAAATGCCCACTGGTAGAAGGTTATTTTAGGCATTGACATTATTAATACAAAATAATTAATGGTATATTAAAAGATATTTGTTTGTTTTTATAGTATAGGAGGGCAAACGAGCAAGTGGGTCACCTGATGGTAAGAGATCTCCACCGCCCATGTACGCCCACAATACGAAAATAATAATGGGCGCGTTGCCGACCTTAAAGGAAAGGGATAAGTAAGTGATTGGGAAGGGGAGGGGAATTTGGGCCTCCGGATATCTCACTCACTGTACGAAACGCAGCAGCAAGCTGCTACTTTACGCCGGTTTTCTGTGAGGCAGTGGTAACGAATTATTAAACACATTTAAGAGATATGTAATAATGAAATTAAAAACATATAAAATAACATCCAATAAATAATATTTAATGTCTTAATGAGTTTTTCATCTTCATATGTATTTTTAAAATACTTTATGACTAAAAGCCTTACGTATGTTAGAAAGTAACACAGAAGGCTTTGTCAATGTCCGGTCTGGAGAATAGCAAACATACAATGAACGCAAAGATTTTCACGCGCAAAATAAAATAATTAAAATCTACCCTAAATGTTTAATATCTGAATTTAGTATTCAGATTAGAAGTAATTAAAACTGACTTCAAAATTTTTCAAAAAACGTGTTTCCGACACATAAACGTGACTTTACAAACAAAAAACCTTATAAATAATGTAATAAATGTAAATTACGCAGTTTCCCGAACTAGTTTTGTGTACCGTTAAAAATCTAGGCGTTTTTTAATTATGCTGTTTAGTGTGAGCGGCGGTGGCACACGTCTGACGTCAGGCGATTCCGCACCACGTTCACTGTCCGCGGGGAATCCCATCGTGCAGAATTTGTTTTAAGAAACCAATAAGTGACTTCTGTCTCGGCTATTCATTACTGGCCAGTCTGGGTTTTACTTTTTAAAGATTATGACTAAGGATATTTTTGTTCTAGGTGAACTTCACTTCACTAAGTGGTAAGTATCTCGTATGCGAGGCCATCGGGGTAGGTCCCATCGCTTTCTATTTTTCTCCCGCGAAACAGCTGTGTGTAAGTTGTGTTCCGGTTTGAACCCAGCGAAATGACTGGGCATTATGAGACTTCACGTCGTCTTTCTGTGAGACATTGACAACGGCCCAGTCAAGCCGGCCCATTTAAAATACACTTCTCCTTGAAAGCATGATGACTTTTGTTGTCATATATTTTATATGATATCTATAACATTTAAGTAATGAAAGAAGACCTTAGAATGGCGTGAAACAGGCCTTTAGGGTTTGTATTTCTTACGTCACTAATAAATATTATAGACTTTGTTATTAAAAATGAAAACACAGTTTTAAATATTCTCATGAAATTGAAAGGTAATAAATGCCTAGAGTAAGTTACTTGTTTATCATAGTAGGCCAATAAGAGTCTGATAAGAGATGTTTCCAGACAGCTTGTCGGTGAAATACTTTATTTCCAATAACTTTCTGAGTGGTAAAGCCACGCTGTAGACTGTTTTGTCTACAGCATGAATGGGCCGGCTCGTCCGGGTCGTTACCACTGTCTCACAGAAAACCGACGTAGAGTAGCAGCTTACTGCTGCATTTCGTACGGTGAGTGAGATATCCGGAGGCACAAATTCCTCTCCCCTTCCCAATCCCTTAGATATCGCTTTCCTTTAAGGTCGGCAACGCGCCCTTGATTGTTTTAATATCGTGGGCGTGCATGGGCGGTGGAGATCACTTACCATCAGGAGACCCACTTGCCCGTTTGCCGGACTATACTCTGACAAAACTGAACAATATAGGTACTGCATGCGCAAAATGACTTGGCCGGTCTGAAGTTAGCCCTGAACAATGTCGCAACTATTGTTTTAGGGATTGAATGGTCTCAGGAGGTATAGAAGCTGGGTGAAATGACTGTCTTCATCACGGCGAAGTTATTTAAGGTATAATATTACATCAAGTTGTTTTTGTCCAAAAATAGCCAAGTGTCTGGGGCGTCGATGAATAAATTAGCCAATAATAATAATAATAATAAGCCCGCAGGGCAGCTTGTGGCGAGCTGTTGGGGAGTAGCGACCCTACGTACCCGAGTGCTCCCGGGGGAGGCTCCTGTTCTTCATCTCTGGCTCGCCTTAACTGGCCGGCTGGAGTGAACACTGATGAGGAACAGGTCCCCCACCTCTGGCTTGCCTTCACCGGCCGGTCAGAGTGGAGTTGCGAGAGCTTCATGCTCGAAAGGTGGATGTGAAACGTAAGTGGTGAGTGGGCAACGTGATGGGACCCTAAGGGAGCAAATGATCGTTGTTTAAAGCCCAGTGACACCTCTCCACCTTTTAGCCACTCATCTGGGTGTTGCTCCCTTGTCGCTTTTTCTAGTGACTATTTTAGGGAGCCCATCTACCTGAGTTGGCGAGTCACCACCTGCCTATTTTATCCATGTTTTTAACATAGGTCAGGCAGGTGCCATAGTCCTTCCCATAGACCCGGTTATCCAATCCATCAACACCTCACCTCAATAAAATAGTAGATATTTATTTTTGCCCATCCCCACAATAGTCCTACACCAACCGGGGGCTGTCCTTGGATACACTTCTATAGTGTATACAAGGATAGCCGTCGGGCGGTGTCACATCACCTTATTAAATTAAAATTGTCTAACGGGACTCTACGTGTTGGCTTCGGCCCCACGCACGCCTTCCAAAGGTCCGGGACTTTGTAGTCCCGAGATTATGGTATGACATACATAATAATAATACACCCAACAGTCACACACATAGTCCTGACCCCACACTAGGTAAACCTGTGTCGTGGGTATCAGGAACTACGAGGGACTTGCGGTCCCACAACACCCAGACCCGAGACCAATATTTGTGGTTCACACAAACATTTGTCTCGGTGTGGGAATCGAACCCACGGCCTCTTGCAGACAAATTACCGAAACGACGTCACTCGCCTGATACTATGTGCTACAGATGTTCGTAAACTCATAACGGTGAATTACAAAATACTGCATCGCATTGAACTGCGCTTGTTACCCCGAGACATAAGATGTTAAGTTTCATAGTACCTATTAATTTCACTGAGTTCAATGTCCTTCGAAACGGAAAACAACGGCTTGTACACTGTTGTACACTGTGTAGTACTATATATCGTGCCTGAAAGTGGTATATTGTCAGGATAAAAGTAGCCTTTTTATCACATGTTACAGAGAGATTTCACATACATAGGCCTGACCCCACACTAGGTAAACCTGTGTCGTGGGTATCAGGAACTACGAGGGACTTGCTGTCCCACAACACCCAGACCCGAGACCAATATTTGTGGTTCACACAAACATGCGCCACGGAGCTGTCTAAATGAATGAATGATAAGTATAGTATATAGTTGGAGATATTCTCGAGGAAGGCCAGGTCAGGAGTACCCTAAACCGACGTGAATGTATGAAAAATCTAATGAGAGTGAAAGTGAAGCCAAAGAGGTATGCAAGGATCGTAGCAAGTGGAAATCCGTTGCCTCTGCCTACCCCAGGAAACAGGCGTGAGTGCGTATGTATGTATGTTAAGCGATCTTCGCTGTCCATCAATAGGACCACCACCAGAAGGATCATGGATACGGTGCCGACTTTAAAGGGGGTATTTGGGCCTCCGGAATCCTTATTCTCCGATGCGAACGCAACAGCAAGCTGCCATTACACCTCGGTTTTTTTGTGAGACAGTAATACCGCCCCGGTCGTCCCATTCATGCTGTCGACAAAACTGGTTACAGGGCGACTCTACTACTTAAAAGCATTTCCAACACACGCCCACGAGTGGACTAAAACTCGTTTATACAATAAACACAGCCTCGAAAAACAAAAGGAACCAAGAAAAATCTCACAAAAGACAACGTTCCCGGCACCCGGAAGAGGGAGCTTTTCTTAATCAATATAATAGAGCCACTATGAAAAAAATATACATATAGTTACACAGCACACTCGATTGTACACCCTACCAGCTGAGTGTTAGAGTCGATTTCCACAAAAGAGTCGGTACACGAGGCCGCCCTAGTTATAAATAGATTTATACCAAAAAGAAATGTTACAGGGAATTTGGTGCAAGGCCCGCCACAGAGTAGTTTGAGGGAGAGAAATCTTATTTTGTTTGTTAAATGTTGTTGTTATTAGTAATTGTAGTGAAATAGGTTTTTTATTTCGAAATAAGTTCGTAATTACGTGTATATTATTGAGGTGTCTTACTATAAGTAGTAGAAAACATTTTAACATAGTTATCATTGGTAGTGATTTCATACGAATTAGGTATATTATAATATTGTGCCAAATAAATTTAGTTTTAAATGAGTTGTTCAAGTGAAATAAAATAAATTGGAACGTGGGTTATCAAATGACACAGAAAACGAAAGAAATTCCGTAGTATTCTTTAAAATATTATACATATCGTTTTTTCCTCGAATCCTCGTAAATATTTAAATTTTGCCAATAGCATTAAAATATTGTAAAGCACATAAAGTATTATTTTTCTATATAGAGTAAAATGATAAAAAACTTTGTTTTACGCATTCAATGGTACATGGATTATTATAAGAGTATAGAATATATATTACAATAATATATAATCAACTTAACCGTTATTAATAATACATATTTATCGGTGTAGTACCGTACATAATACCACTGGGACAACCCAGCATTTAATTAATACATATACGTATCTAAATACGGGTTTTCTATACATCAATTTTCCTTTTATTTAAATATATTAAAGTGTTAAAAATTTAATGTACCATGAAATAATGCATAAATAATTTATTTTAATCTTTTACCTTATATATTTTCCAATTAATTATGTGGGTGAGTAACAGTTACCAGGCAAATGGTAATGGGTGATATGTTTTATTTGTGATTTACATAATATGTGGAATATTCCAGTATCCTTAAAATATTCATATTTAATATACATTTTGTTTACGTTACAATAGCATGTTACAAAACCATAATACATTGCGAAAAGAAAAAAGTTTTTAACTATTTTTTGTTATATTTATTTAATATTTAGTTTATCATTATGAACTCTACAAAAAATGAGTAGTATTTATTTATGATTGGCTCAGATTTATATATACCGACCTCTTTTGGCCTTTACTTGTTACTTTCCCTCTTTGTACGAATTACAATAAAGAAGAAAATAGTAAAAAATAAATTAATTTTGATTGCCTCGGTGGCGCAGTTGTAATGCGTACGCGTTACGATTAAGGTCAACGCTGAGGTCTCGGGTTCGATCCCCGGGTCGGGTAAAGTGGTATTGGGTTTTTCTATTACGAAATGCTCAGTATCAGCCCGGAGTCTGGAATTTGTACCCGGTATGGCGATAGGCTCGCCCCCTATCACATAATGGACGGAAATACGCTCGGTGAAATGTAGGTGTAGTGGTTACACCTCTGCCTACCCCTTCGGGGATTACAGGCGTGAGTGCGTATATAAATTCATTATTCATTGTAATAGTAGGTTTGAAAATAACTGTTTTCAGTCTATTATTAAATAGACAACATTGTACATATTAAAAATAAAGCACAATTAAGACCAAGCACTAGTCGGTTGCATAAGATGCTTATAAAGGCAATGTATTATGACAATAGGAAGATGTCGTGATATGTGCTCATATTTTACGTTAGACGCATTAATCTTACAGCCGTGACTATTCATATATGTTTATGCGGGATTTTTAATGCTTAAAAGTTTTTGCATCACTCTGACTCTGTATATCGTTTAAAACTGTTTTATAATAGAGCCGGTAAATGATTAAAAAGGTCGGATAATTATATTATCACCGTTAAAACTAACATCTGATACTAGAAGAATCGTCTATACGTTACCCAACTTTGAGGAGTTTTAAGATCCTCTGACAAAGTATGTTTTTTTATATGTTTTAATGACGAGAAGAGCAGGTCGCTTGCCTGGTGATAAGCGGCACGCCTGCCCATAAACAGTATACCTTTCAACACTTTGAATTACAAAGGACTAGGTATATGACACTTTGATCCCAGGTGACCCTCAGACATTCAATGTTAAGTCTCACAACACCCAGTAATTTCACTCGCTTCAACGTTCTTAAAACCGGAACACAGCCGTGTTTACACACTGAAATATGTTAAAATATTCTGGTTGAATGCATTGATAACCGTAATTTTATTTATGTTTATACATGGTATCGAAAACTTAATTTATTGAAACAGACGTTATTTTTAAGACGGTATTCAGTAAATGTGCTCAGTCCGACTGCGTCATAGACGTATTATAAATATAAAACGCATTGTTTACAGTACAAATACATAATCATTTGTGGTGTTAATTAATTCTTCGGTGCTAATTGGACTCGTATCCATGCGGTGTAAACATACTAGTGTTTGGGAACAAGGCCGGTGATTAGACGTTATCTATATGCTCGACCTGAGCGACCTCTCGCGGTAGTTATTGAAAAAAATATTTATATACACAGCCTCCGTGGCGCAGTTGGTGAGTAGCCGGGTATGAAGCGTGAGGCCGTGGGTTCGAATCCCGCACCGAGACAAATGTTTGTTTCGGGTCTGGGTGTTGTGGGGCCAAGTCTCTCATAGTTCCTGATACCCACGATACAGGTTACCTAGTGTGGGGTCAGGACTATGTGTGTGGCTGTTGGGTGTATAAAAAAAAATATACGCTCGATAATTGTCGTATTTCAATTTAAGTTTAATTCTGGGTCCGCTGCTCTACCGTGTCTCTATGAACTCTTCTGTTAGATATCCAGTACAAAAATCTTAATTTATGTCGGTGTTTCCTGAATGTTATAATATGCCCTGCTTCAAATGAGGCTTGAAATTCCATATTTCTACGATAGCTCACTAATGTTCACGGGCGACGGTAACCACTTACCATTAGCTGGGCTATTAGCTCGTCTGCCTTCGAAAGCCAACATAAAAGGTAAGTAATTATTTGATAATGAAATCAACCTATCTATGCATATATCAAATTACATGTTCTAACTGACTGATTCATTAACACTCAGACCAAACCACTGGCCCTAGAAAGCTGTTTTTTACAGTGTATTCCTATAATGACATAGGTAACCACCAAGAGACCTTTTCGATATTCCATCTATAAAGGGGTTGCAAACATAAGATTGTATGGGAAAACAATTTTTGATCCCAGAAGACTGCTACGTGGGCAAAGCCGTGAGCAAAAGCTAGTATTTATGATTATAGAAATTATTTAAAAATTAAGCCGTACTAGGTACTAGTTACTATAAAAACATAAATTCCAACTAGAATTTTAAATAAAAAAAATCTTTGAAATCATCTAAAATATTCCAACCTGATTTCTCTGTAACAATAAACTACTCTTGCTCTAATTTCTCTGGACCACACTCAGAGAGACGCAATTAAGCCGCGTACACGAGCTGTCGGGGGGCAAGGGGGGCTGGCGGGAGGGAGGAGGCTTGCACGAGCAACCCCCACTATAGGGGGGACGAGAAAAAACGCGCGCGTAGAGAGAAAAAGAAAAACGCGAAAAGCGGAAACAAGTTCTCGTGACACGTGACTGGAAGCTTCCCGGGCGCGTTGCCATGACAACCGCGCAGGGTTGCCGCGCTGCAATCTCTATTTATCTATATTCAAGTTATCGGATGATCTGCATAATGCTTCCCTGGGTGAACGGAATCTTGGTAAACATATATATTTTGTATGAATGGGAAAGATTGGTATGCAAAATCTGTTCTTATTAGATATGATCAAATTTGATTGAAAACTGATAAGATTAATGCATAAAATTACATAAATATAGGCAAATATAGTGCAACTAGAATGCTTACGGATCACCAAGCTGATTTACGACCCATGATGTGATAGGTTGTGTAGGTGCTATATTGCACAAATTCCAATCCCAGGTAACTTATAATCCTGCTCCCTTTATATAATTTCAATGTAGAGTCAGACATGTTTAAAGAAACCTCAGTTTAATAATTAGCCTGATATTGTGCACAAAATATACAATTACCCGACCTGGGAATTGAACCCTGGACTCCCTGGTCTTCAAAATTTCCATCATTAAATCAACAAGCGAATGTTTTAACATCTCGCCTCGCTTATATAGGATGTAAAACCACTGATTAGTGAAACAATATTTTGTCTTTCTCTGTCAACGCCATTTATAAAGTTGTTAGAAAGAGACGAAACAGTGTTTAGCAAATCAGTCCTTGAATAGCGTTTAATGTACAAAACTAACTTCTGATAAAAATTACAATACACTTTAACTGATTTTTAGGACAGCATCCACGTGTAAGTCTCAGCATGCCGAATCGTTTCACAATGCGTGGGCAGAGGTGAATAGCCTTAGTTTTGCCAGCGGAAGATTTGCCTTAATACAACTTGGTACAAAATTTTGTTGAGGGATGAGATGCTCGCCAGTTGCTATCACAGTGCTGGCTTTGGTTTTCCATCGTCTTGCTAGACGAAATATCCTACTTCCTACTGTTATAAATGTGAAAGTTTGGATGTTTTTGAACAGCTGAATCGTTTTGGATTAAATTTGACACACAGGAAGACCATGATCTGGAGTAGAACATAGGGTACTTTTTATCTCGGAAAACGTCGATCACGCAAGCGGAGCCGCGAGCAAAAGCTAGTAAATCATAAAAATTAAGATTTCAGAAACATATAACTTTCACAACACTAATATCCTTAATATTATTTTGAAGAAAGAACCCCGTTTTAAAAGATGTGCGCCATACAATAAAAATATTTTCAGCAAATGTTTTTCGTAAAAAATAAAGTTACCTATTTAAATATAATAGGAAATGAACCTGTAACAAACAGGACCTACTTTATAAATAAGTTATAAGACATTTATATATACAAAAAAATACTACATTGTAAAACTTTACTCATCCAAAATCAGTACTACGTATTTTTATTTACATAATAATGTGAAACCCGCTATTATAGCGTGTACAAAAGCCATAAGTACATAAACCTAATATTTTCATTTGTATTATCAAAACTCATATTTAATTCCTAAAATTACGTAGATAAAATATTATTTTTATTTATAAGGCCCTAGTTGGCTTAGCTCTCGTCATTATTAGAGGAAGCCTGCAGTACACATTGTCATATTGATTCGAATTGATTAAATGATTATTTCAAATGATAATCCTTGACACATAATAATAATCTTTCAATCGATAAATTGTGGATTTCCATCTCCAGCCCGGCCCGTACACGTGTTCGAGGCATTCTAAGAATTTTGTTTCATAATTTTGATAAAAATAATCCCGAACGCTCCACGTGTATCCCGGCAAAGTAACCGGAAGCGAAGCCGTCCTTGACGGTGCGTAGCAACCCCGGAAGAAAAAGAAAAAATCTATAATAGTAGGTAGGTTGCACGAGGGAGGCCGCCCTAGTTACACGAGCCCGTCTATCGGTTATTGTACAATCTACTGAGCTTGTAGGCGTAGTTTCTTCAATACTGGTAGAAATAATGCATAAATGAACAATAGATAACAAAGTTGGCACAACAGAAATGAGAATTAAAAAATATATTTTTTCGGTTAGGCTGTTTGGCTCAACGACCTTAGCTTACACTTGTTTTTTATTTTCCAAGAACAAAAATTCATTTATTCGTGCCATCGTGTTTTATTCATGTAATACATATGAAAATACTATATAAAAACAAGTTTACTATGAGAAGCTTTTTGATTCATCAATATATTATAATAGAAATTAATATCGTGTAACTTCGACTCAATTTAGTAGCGAATTATCTAAAAACTAAGCGATACTCTCATGCTTATCTTACATAACAAACAAAAAATAGCGAGGACTTTTGACCAACATAATAAAACGAAAAACTATTATGTAAATCGAAGGACTTATACCTCAAATATTTTGAGTAATTGTTAGAATAAACAAGAGATAAATGAATTAAGATTTTGAATTTCGAGCAACCAATCACAACATCAAACAGTTATCGCACAAAAACTAGGCTTGAAACGAGGTAAAAAACACTTATACAAAAAATACATACAAAAAACTACCGTTTAGTACTTACTACTGTTTCAAAAGAACCAATCTTCAAAGTAATGAAAACACGATAGATAACCATACACTCCGAAATACAAGATTCATAGATATAAGTAAATTAAAATCCTACAACAAATTAAGTAGTAGTTAAGGAATGTATGAGAGATCATTAAATTGAAATTGGTTTGTGCCTGTACCCTTTTGAAGAGACCAAATCAATTTATACACGCAACTTTGTAAAGGCATTAAGAGGAAATAAAACAAAAAATTGCAAAATAAATTGCATATAAGATTTTTTTTTATAATTGTCGATGAATTTAATATTGAAATCCTAAATCTGGCTATAAGCTGTTTAAAACAACTTTACGTATATTTTGTTAACTTGTCTTTAAATATAACCTAATCAGTGTTTAGTCTTTTTTACTCTCTAAATATTTGACTTTTTATTGCAGCAGGAAACGAGCATGTCATTTGATGGTAAGTGACTAGCTGAATGACGAAACAAGCAGGTCGCTCGCCTGATGGTAAGCGCCACTTCTGCCCATAGAAATAAACAACAACACACATCACTTTGATTTACAAAGCGCTGCATGACACTGGACTGCGCTCGTCACCCCGATACATAAGTTGTTAAATCAAATAACACCCAGTAATTTCACTGGCTTCAATGTCCTTAAAATTGAAACACAACTGGGCTTACACACTTCTGCTTGGCGCAGAAATAGAAAGCAGTGGTACTAACCTAGACGGCCTCTCGCAGCTAGTTAGCCACCCATTATCAGCTACAATACTAGAAGAATCATGTGTACATTGTCAACCCTTAAGTTGTGGAGGTGAATGGGCTTGGGCCTCCGGATATCTCACCAAAAGCAACAGCAACACAGTAAGAGTAAGAAGATATTTCGAAAACAACATCAGTGTGTTTTCTGTCCACGTGTCTACATGCTATGGATTAATTATTATCGAATACGAAATTAGTTTTCAAACTTTTCACTGATTTTTAACCGACTTCGAGTTCTTTTTGCAATTTATTTATGTATGTACATCGATTTCTCTGCCAATTGTGGACCGATTATGTTGGAAAAAATTCAATCGATAGAGTTTAGCTGCGATGTAGTCCCACAAGTATGAGTCGGTTTTTAAGTTTTGTTAAACTTATTTTTTACATTACGAAGTTACTAGTTTGACAAAAAGAAAATTTGACAATTCGGCGAGATTTTTTTGCAATTTATTTATGTATGTACATCGATTTCTCCGCCAATTGTGACCGATTATGTTGGAAAAAATTCAATCGATAGAGTTTAGCTGCGATGTAGTCCCACAAGTATAAGTCGGTTTTTAAGTTTTGTTAAACTTATTTTTTACATTACGAAGTTACTAGTTTGACATGGTCATTAGTAATTTTATAGAGAGCCGGTAGAGGTAAAACTTGACTGAATCTAAATGATGTATAACATTTTATGGATTCAATAAATATTTTTATTTTCATTTTATATGGATTTGAAAACCGTAAACTTATTTGTAACTCGTACTAGATTTACAAACCATATCAATTGAGAGACAGTGGCACTCGATCTAGCCATTCTATTCATACTATAGACGGTATATAGCGTGGTTTTGCCATTTACAAAGAACATTCACATTGTAATTTATATACATTTATGTCTATATACATACATAATATAATACCAGTTCATGTTTGTTTCAATAGCATAACATACCTATATGTTGACATATATATGTTACTTTGTACGAAGTCCTTGATGTGTTTTCCAAGCCATCATATGCAGCTGTATGGGAATTATTTGTAGTTAGTCAACTTAATCAGTGTTAAATATGTGTGTGACTGCCTCGGTGGCGCAGTTGTAATACGTACGCGTTACGATTGAGTCCAACGCTGAGGTCTCGGGTTCGATCCCCGGGTCGGGTAAAGTGGTGTTGGGTTTTTCTATTACGAAATACTCAGTATCAGCTCGGAGTCTGGTATTTGTGCCCGGTATGGCGATAGGCTCGCCCCCTATCACATAAGGGACGGAGATTCGCTCGGCGAAGTGTGGGTGTATTGGTTACACCTCTGCCTACCCCCTTCGGGGATTACAGGCGTGAGTGCGCATGTATGTATGTTTGTATGTTAATACTACGAACTAAGTTTCATCTAACTCTATAATAGAGTCAATTAAAAACTAACATGTTAACAGTAGCAAAAAATATGATTACCATTTTCATAAATACAAACGCTCAAAACCATAGACGATGATTGAAATAAAAGAAACAAGAGTCGAATCAAAACATTGCGGTCGGTACGGCAAATTAGATTTTAAGCACATTTGATTAAGTTCAAAATTTGATGACGACCACCGAGGTCATACCGACAACTTGCAAGGTTAAAATGTAAAAAACAAACTGGTTGAGTATGCCTTTTGAAAATTTTTGGGTCCGTTGGGGCCTGAACAGGTCCAATGGCCAATGACCTAAGCAGGTATTCAGGTATTGTAAATGTTGGTTTGGGGCTTTATGGGGTAATTCAAAACTATACTAATATTATAAGGAAGAGGAAAGATTTGTATGTTTGTATGTAACGAATAAACATAAAAACTATTAGACCGATTTCAAAAATTCTTTTGCCGTTGGAAAGTTACATTATCACTGAGTAACATAGGCTAATTTTTATCCCGGAAAAGGCCGTTCACACGGGCGGAGCCGCGAGCAAAGGCTAGTATTTAATAAATGTTTTAAAATAAGTAGATGGTAGGTCTTTCCTATACTAAAGTCCGCCTGGGTAGGTACCACTGCTTTGTCCATATCAGTCGGCAAGCAACAGTGTGAAAACATTGTTGTGTTCCAGTTTCAAAGAAATAGAAGGCAGCAAAATTACTAGGCATTATGAGACTTAACATCTTATGCGTCGGTGTGACGAGCGCAGTTCAATGCCATGCAGTGCTTTGTAATTCAAGGTTCTGTATTGTGTTGCTTTTGTTTATAGGCAGCCGTGGCGAGCGACATGCTCGTTTCGTCATTCAGTAAAATACAATAAAATTAACATTTATGACTCGGGGTGACGAGCGCAGTGCCTTGCAGTTTTTTGTCAATCAATGTTCTGAGTAGTATTGCTACTGCATATGAGCAAGCGCTTATCACTAAGCGAGCGAACTACTCTTCTTATAATTAGTTCTAAAAACCACAGTGCAGTAGCACGTACAGTACGCGCAAAATAACTTGGCCAGCCTGATGTTAGCCACTCCACCCGGTCTCTACTTCTCATGTCATCATTTCATCATAAACAATAGCTATGACACCGCTTGTAACCAACTTCAGGCCGGTCTAGTTACTAGCGTCGACCATTCGCTTTGAAGGACTTTAATGTATACTACTAGACAAGCTGCGCGGTTCACAGGAATTGTACCACTAAGTTGCGGTCAATTGACCGTAACTCATTATTTCCATCTCGCTTACTCTCAACTAGAACCCCTATCGCGCTCCCTGTCTGTGAGCTGTCAAACTCCCGCGTTATGTGACGCAATGTTACTTCTAAACAGCCCGTCTAGTAGTATACATTACAAGTCTTTGTTCGCTTTAATTGAATTTAATAATAACAAAAATCGGAAGCCGACATAAAAAGGCCCTACAACCACTAAAGAATTGTATAAAACAGTGCTTCTTACGTTTAATACATGAATTATAATCATTAAAATGGCATATAACAACGCAATTACATGCATAACCCATATAAAAGGTATCTCCTTGATTTCAAGGGTGTATCGTCAGTAATAAGATTGTACGAGACTTGTTATATGAAATTTACAACTTGTTGTTTTATGCGTAATCAAAATGTAGGGGAAGGAAAAGTACTACCATTAAAGTTATGCGCTTCAGCAATCTTAGGATATTTCCGAAGACGAACAAATGATGATGATCTAATAAAGAACAGTTACATAAAAAAATTACAAAAAATAAAACCTAGTGAAAAAAGTAAAAAATAAATAACTTTGAGTAGGTGGTATCAATCATTGACTATTTATTATACTATAGTATCACCGAAAATTGTTTAGTTTTTTGGCTTTTTTTCTGTTATGTGAGTAACAAGACGCGAACGGCATGATATCATTTGTAAATTCGTACTAAAAGGTAAAATACGAAAATTACCAAAGCACATACGAGTATGTCAATTCGTACTAATGTAGGAAGAAAAAAGTATCATACTTATGCTCCATTAGGAGAAATCTGCAGGCCAATTCTCGTAATTTTAAATGTTCAAAATATCATTCCGATCTAGTCTCAGCGTCAAGAAAGTTGCAAATGGCATTCTCTTAAACCAATAATCAACGTTAAATGCACATAGGTGCATTTAACGTTGATTATTGGTTTAAGTTAATGCTACTGCTACTGCTAATGATAGCATTAGCAGTAGCATTATACCGTTTTGGCTTCAGTCAACTTTTATTCTATATTCAATCTCATCACAATCTATGTTCACATTTAACGTTGATTATTGATTTAAGAGAATGCCATTTGCAACTTTCTTGACGCTGAGACTAGATCGGAATGATATTTTGAACGTTTAAAATTACGAGAATTGGCCTCCTGGAGTCCTGCAGATCTGAGATGCTTTTAAATGGTAAATTTAAAATAGTTGTAAAGCTTCCAAATAACATATTTCAGAAGCCCCGCCAACCTTATCAGCTACAAATTAGGCTAGTGCGATCCACCATCCAGCATTAAACCAACATGATAGATTATTTGGACCTTCTTTCAGAGAACCTTGAAGTGGGACATTAATACATACATACATACGCACTCACGCCTGTAGTCCCCGAAGGGGTAGGCAGAGGTGTAACGAGTACACCCACATTTCGCCGAGCGTATGTCCGTCCCACGATGTGATAGGGGGCGAGCCTATCGCCATACCGGGCACAAATTCTAGACTCCGGGCTGATACTGAGCATTTCGTAAAAGAAAAACCCAATACCACCTTACCCGACCCGGGATCGAACCCAAGACCTCAGCGTTAGCCTCAATCGTAACGCGTACGCATTACAACTGCGCCACCGAGGCAGTCATTAACAAGCACATAAAACCGTTTATAAATGTTGTGAAACATTGTAATGCGAAATCAAATTTTATTACTGATATTAAATGCAGTTCCTATGTAATTGTCAATGGAAAGAGCAATTGGAAGCAGATTAAAGGACCTTAGTCGCTACTATTGTCTTGTCGACGTAGAGGTCGCGTTGAGCAAAGCGGCATCACGCAAGTTTAATTATAACCTTTGATGATTGCAGTCATCGCGTGCTGGTTATTTTAGGAAATGATTATTGAGTCTGATTGATTTTCTTTAAGACGGCTGAGTCAAGAGGCTCCGGTTCATACCCAGATAGAGACAAACTTTGTGTGATCTACAAATATTTGTTTCTCGGATGTTAAGAGACCTAAAGTGTCTCGTAGTTGATATTCATGACACTAACTCATAGTAGGTTTTGGGGTAGGATTAAGAGGCTGTTGGTTGTTATTAATTATAATTATTTATAACAAACTGTAAGAAGAAAGATCTCAATAATAATTACAATCTAGCGTATACGAGTAAGGCAAAATTAATCTAACTTAATTTCTACGTGATAAACTTTACTTTGAATATTTTCAGCGAAGGTAGGATTGATTTGGTCTTTTGTTATGATCAAGTAAAGACCTTTGCCTTAGTTCTACGGGAATTTTATCGTAGTTGAATGTCTATTTTTCTACACTCATTTACAGGTTATTTTTAATCCGGTGAAATTCATCCTCGAAGAATTCCGATACTACATCATCAGTAGAACTAAGATCTTGTAGTTCTATGATAAGATAATTATTGCGGGATTATTAATTTCGTCATAATATCCAGTTTAAAATGAGCTGTTGACAGTTTTTCTAAAAAATGATTTTCGTAGCAAAATTTTTGTATAAAAAAATAGGTATTAGTAAATCTGTTATTGAGAAACAGTTTGGAAATTTTGTTTTTTTTTATAGCATAGGCCGGCAAACGAGCAAGTGGGTCACCTGATGGTAAGTAATCTCCACCGCCCATCTGTGAGACAGTGGTAATGACCCGGACGAGCCGGCCCATACATGCTGTAGACAAAAGTGTCTACAGCGTGGCTCTACCACTCATAAGTTTAACATTATTTTGCTTTTTGGAATGTATGATTTTAAATAATTACGGTAAGGAATACAATAAATAAATTTAAAAAAAAAATGTATTATTATAAATGTGAAAGTGTGGATGTTTGTGAGTTTGTTAATTTGGATGTTTGTTAGTCAATCACACCTTAACGGTTTTGGATGAATTTGGCACACAGATAGACCATGACCTGGAATAGGGCGTAGGTTACTTTTATCCCGGAAAAGGCCGTTCACGCGGACGGAGCCGCGAGCAAATTATTTAATGTATTTCTTTCTTGGGATCCAATTATATTACATGTATTATATATTTTGAAGATTTGACGTTACAACTTTAATAACAACATAAATCTCAAACAACACTGTTGTATCGTAGAAATCACGAAACTCATCACAAACCTGTCTTAAGTGTTTGCTGTGAAGGGTAATTGAACTTAGGACTTATGGTTACTCAATCAGGGTTTTTACCTCACTGATAAGTTAACATTTCGTTCGAAGTATTCCTGCGACAATTGCAATAATACTGAAGGCCCATAATTAAATAAGGCCTTAAGATATCTGTCAAGCTATATTGAGATAAACTGTAGTAAACTTGACACAGTTAATCCGCAATTAAACAACTATATTAGCTTGAAGTCAATATTTAAACTCATATTAGCAAAACATGAATAAATATATATGGAAGTAAGTACCTAAGAAATATAGTTACATAAGACGTTTTTTGGAATATTAATTGTCGATAGATTCTAATCTTCTAGAAAACAATTACCTATTAGCTTCTTGTAAGAAAACAATTAATATAAAGGCAAATTTGTTAACAAAGTATTCAAAAAGTTTGGAGCAATTAAGACCAATTTAGTATGCGATATAAAAACAAGTTGATAATCATAAACAATAAATGGATAAAACAGTTTCAGATTTGATCTTATGAGATTCACGCATGCATTCTGAATAAACACAGACCAACTTCATTAGTAGAAACATTCCAACGCCGCAAATAATGTTCAACATACTTAGCGAAACAATTGATATGCAATCACGGAGATGTTCGAAGCGGGTTGCAGTTTAACTTAAGTACATATACATTTGTGAAGCATTGTATTATGTCTGTGTGTCACACCGCGTACCTCGTGCGCCATAAATAATGTATGAACAGCACAAGATATCACCGGCAACTTATTGCAAAAGAAAACACTCACCTGAATTTTCCTAGCGAATGGTCCTCCCATTTGATGATCGAGGGGCAAAACTTCGGGTCCAGTAACAGATTCCTCAGGAACTCCGGCACGGACACGCTCCTTGGACGCTTGAATGTCTTCCTCCCGCTGCCCTTCGGTCTGCCCGGTGGCCGCTTGAACATCTTCCTTTTGTCGTCCTCGTCTCCTGATTTGCTGACGTCACTGCCGTACGAACACTCAGGGGAAGCTGTTTCTGATGAGCGGAACACATCCTCAGCCTCATCACTGGAATCACAGGCGGGGTGCAGTAGTGTGCTGTCATTTGGCTTATAATCTGACATGTAAAGTCTGTTCTTGTGGTCGATGGTGTCTAAATCCAGCACAGTCTGTGGTTCGTGGTGATACGCCTCGCTCTCACCGTATCTGAATATCGAGGACTGTCTCTGCATATCCTCGTGTAACCTCGCCTGCAACTTCTCATATACACTGTCCGCTATTCTCCGAGAAGACGACAGGTCGAAGTTCGGATGCGCCATCCTGTGTAGAACCTCTTCTCTCTTCATATTCCGTAACTCTAGGCCGGACACTCTGAAATTGTACACAGGCACGTCCAATTCACTGATGCCCATGCACTGAGCCGCGTCTGTGATCCACGACATGGTGTCTTCCTCGTTCCAGTCCACGACCATCTTGTACTTCCACTCATCGCTGAGGTACTCCCGGTAGCTGAGTAGGTTCTGGTAAACATTTGCGGCGCTGTCAATGCCGGGTTCTTCGTAAGTATCATAAGTAGCGTTGGAGTAGTACGTGCCGTAGATGTGGGAGGCGTTGCCCTTCTTGAACACCTGGAAGTCATCGAGGCGGGTGGGTGCGGGCGGCATAGGAGCCAGGTATATGTCGCACATGTTTTGGTCGTAGGGGCGCGCGTAATCTATCATGTTAGCGGCACGTGCGTCGGGGCCGACGTTTCGCGACGGAATGACGGTGCGGCGTCGCGCGCCATTTATTACAAGCCACGCGCGCCTGTTTTGTTTACATGAGGCCGGCCGACGACGCCCGACTCGCTGTTCGCGGCTCGCGCTCTTGAACAGGTTCCTCGCAGATTCCCGGCCGGTGCAATTTTGCCACATGCGTGGTCATGGTTAGTAATGATGCAAGATATGAAGGAGATCAAGAAATCTTTGCGCTGATATGACTAGGGCCTGTTGAATTTACTGTGTTATGACTACGAACTTTGCATTACTGCGATAAGCTAACAACTATTTGAATAAATAAAATTACATGGTAATATTATGCGTATTTTGTTTACATTTAATGAGTGAATATTATTTAAATGTATTTTGTATTCATATTTTGTATCCGAACATAAACCTAACCTCCAAAAGAGGTGTATCTAGTACACCCACTGAACTTATTTCCTTCTAATGATGAGGCATTTTCAATTATCAATACTACGAATATACCTAATTATGCGGTTCGGCGATTTTCGGATAGTTCTAAAATATGGGCGTATAGTGATGACCTTTTACAAACCTGTTAGACCATTATGCACTTTTTTTTTGACTGGCTGTCCGGAACCGGACGGCCGGGCACTCATTGCATATTCATACTAATTCGTAAAAATAGTTAGATCCATCTCGGCTAGAGCTAATAATTCGCAAAATCTTACTTCTGCCGGACCATTGATAATATAATACTGCCTTTAATAAATAAGCCCTGTATTATATACGTCCCACTGCTGGGCACGGGCCTCCTCTACTGAATGAGAGGGGTTAGGCCTTGGTGGACGCTGGCCTAATGCGGGTTGGCAGACTTCACATACCTTCGAAATTCTCAGGTATGCAGGTTTCCTCACGATGTTTCCTTCACCGTTAAAGCAAGTGATAATTAACAATTATTACACACATAACTTAGAAAAGTCAGAGGTGTATGCACTTGGGGCTGGTTTCGAACCTGCGACTTTCGTCTCGACAGTCCATGCTATTCCCCGCTGACCTATCATCGCCGCCGCCGGACTATCAAGCTGTGGAATAGTTTGCCGGCACACGTGTTCCCTCCTTCCTATAACATGGGGTTCTTTAAACGGAGTGTGAAGAAGCAATTAGGCATGCCGGCACATCGTCTGTCGTTGGTCGCCAGTATTCTTGAATTGCGCTCAACTTTTCATCAGGGGCGGCGTAGTCACTTTGCTGTGTTAAGATAAAAAAAACGAACACGGTCGAAGCGCATATGTCGTCGTACTATATATTTTTAGAATCGAATAATTCACACTGTATTAGTCCAACTAAAAGGTTGAACCTAGGAACTCGCCGGTTCCTAAACCTAGGCAGACTAGGCCAATCAGTGTATTTTTTTATTTTATAGCATAGGCCGGCAAACGAGCTAGTGGGTCACCTGATAGCAAACGATCTCCACCGCCCATGTACGCCCACAATACAAAAGAATCATGGGCGCGTTGCCGACCTTAAAGGAAAGGGATAATAAGGGATTGGGAAGGGGAGGGGGTTTGGGCCTCTGGATATATCACTCATCGCACGAAACGCAGCAGCAAACTGCTACTTCACTTCGGTTTTCTGTGAGACAGTGGTAAAGACCCGGATGAGCCGGCCCATTCATGCTGTAGACAAAACTACCTATAGCGTGGCTCTACCACTTGTTGAATTGTCCTAATATATTGCATAATATGACAGCACTATACGGTAATGTGTAATGTAATACATGAATTTCCTTAAAGTACATAAGACTCGGTATACTAAGGTAAGTAAGACTGCCTCGGTGGCGCAGTTGTAATGCGTTACGATTGAGGCCAACGATGAGGTCTCGGGTTCGATCCCCGGGTAGGGTAAAGTGGTATAGGGTTTTTCTATTATGAAATGCTCAGTATCAGCCCGGAGTCTGGAATTTGTGCCCGGTATGGCGATAGGCTCGCCCCCTATCACATAAGGGACGGAGATACGCTCGGCGAAATGTGGGTGTACTGGTTACACCTCTGCCTACCCCTTCGGGGGATTAGAGGCGTGAGTGCGTATGTATGTATGTAAATAAGACTCATGCATGTGAAAGGCTGCGTTTGATGCTACGATACGGAGTGAGTCTATCGACATATTAGGCACAAGCTGGGATCCCAACCAAATTATGTGTTTTTGAATCGTAAAACTCACAATATTGCCTAGGGTTGCCAGAAATCATTTTTCTACCATCTGCCCTTATCCCACACGAAGCAGGGTCGGCGCAACATGTTTTAACACATGTGACAAAATTTGGCTTGTAGTTTTTATAACCGGCCGTCTACATGACGTCAACCCCTCTGAAGAGAAATCTAACCCCTCTGAACCCGAGACAAATATTTGTGGATCATACATTTTTGAGTGGTAGAGCCACGCTGTAGACAGTTTTGTCTACAACTTGAATGGGCCGGCTCGTCCGGGTCGTTACCACTGTCTCACAGAAACCCGACGTAAAGTAGCAGCTTGCTGCTGCATTTCGTACGGTGAGTGAAATATCCGGAGGCCCAAATCCCCTTCCCTTCCCATTCCCTTAATTATCCCTTTCCTTTAAGGTCGGCAATGCGCCCATAATTCTTTTGGTATTGTGGGCGTACATGGGCGGTGAAGATCACTTACCATCAGGTGACCCACTTGCTCATTTGCCGGGCCATGCCATAAAAAAGGACACGATTTTTAAATGAGTTTGTAAGACTAGCCTCTTTTTCTACAGAGTCTCACTTCAAATGAGGCGAGGCGTCATGAAGGTCACTCACTCATTCTCACTCTTTCAGTCACGCAGCCCATGTCATGGGAATAGTAAAAAAGAGACGCGACGACATTTGAAGTAGTACGTACATGTAAACAATTCGCTGTTACATTATTTCGTTGTCAACACTGGATATATTGCCACTTAAATAGCTGCGTAAAAATTTGAGTAACACAGTCAGCCTCATCTCGAGGATGCTCTTCCCTGATGAAACGTTGTGTCAGGACATAGCGATCCATAGTAGGATAATTATGATCCTTGGTTCGTCGAAATAAATTACATTATATCATAGAGTTTTTTATCTGAACAGATTCAAGGAAAATAGCTTACATCTTAGTAAAGTAAAAAATGGTATTTCCAAATAGTAACTTCATTGATTGAATTAAGTAATGCCTAATTTACATTTATGCAGTTTAGTTAGATTAGTTTTTTACAGTTGAAAAACAAGTTTACCTGAATAGCTATCAATATACACAGACTAGCATTTACCCGCGGCTCCGCCCGCGTATAAGTCTCTTTCTGGGATAAAAGTTGCCTATGATCTAATTCATGTCTTAGTCTACCTGTATGCCAAATTTTACGTAGTCTTTATGCGTACGCAATACAACTGCGCCACCGAGGCAGTCCTTTGTCAGCCAATGCTATATTCTTCCACCTACCCTAATCCCACTCGTAGTGGGGTCAGTGCAACATCCTTTTTAAACAACATGTTACAGAAAGATTTTTGACAGTGTACTGGGCGCAGTGGGTGAGTAGCCGGCTGCGAAACGGTAGGCCGTGGTTGTTTGTGTGTGATCCACAAATGTTTGTGTCGGGTCTGGGTGTTGTGGAGCCAAGTCCCTCGTAGTTCCTGATACCTACGATACAGGTTAGCCTAGTGTGGTATCAGGACTATGACTGTGTGTGACTGTTGAGTGTATTGTATTGATTTGGTTTGTAGTTTTTACGACCGGCCGCCTGCCTGACGTGAACCCCTCTAGGAAATAAATAGGAATTTGTAAACCTATGCTATAAAAAAGTTATATTAAACCTTTTATTGATAATGAAAGAAGTAGTTTAACAGATGTACCTTGTGGGTCTCAAATTTAGATTTTCAATACACCTAGGATATTTTAATCACTTCAACTACGAGCAACGATAGCTTAGCGGGGAGTGGTACGGACTGCCGAGACGAAAATCGCAGATTCAAAACCAAGAACATACACCTCTGACGTTTCTCAGTTACGTGTGTATTCATTGTTAACTTTTGTTTGCTTTACCGGTAAAGGAAACTTTGTGAGGAAACCTGCATACCTGAGAAGTTCTCCATAAGAATTTCGAAGGTACGTGAAGTCTACCAACCCGCATTATGCCAGCGTGGTGGACTAAGGCCTAATCCCTCACATTTGGTAGAGGAAGCCGTGGCCAGCAGTGGTACGTATGTAATACAGGGCTGTTAAAAAAATACGAAACAAGCAAGTCGCTCGCCTGTTGAAGAGCGCCTACCCATAAAAATCAGCAACATCATGTAGAACTTTGAATTATAAAGTACCACATGGTAATGCATTGCGCTCGCCACACTGGGCCATAAGACTCTCAATACATTAAGTCTCATAACGCCAAGCAATTTCACTAGTTGCAGTGTCCTTGAAACCGTGTTTACATACTTCTTGGTGTTTAGAAGAAAGAAAGAAAGAAAGAAAACCAATATATTTATCCCAGACGACACAAAAGAAATATGAAAAAATAACTTTGCGGTTTGTAACATTACAAAGCAGCCTGTACTTTAAACTGAGCAATGATAGACACGTACTCAGCAAAACCACAGATTAGCCCTACTTTACTTTACTAATTCAATAGTGATGTAACTATATATCGTGTTCTTTGCTCAGTTTTAAAAACTTGATATTTAAGTCTTTCTTTGATAAAGTGATCGCCACCGCCCATTAATGCCCACAGTATCAGAAGAATCATGGATGCATTGCGGACTTGAAAAAATGAATATTTAAGGCATTAGAATTGGGAGAAGAATTTGGGTCTCCATGTGTCGCAATCACGGGGCGAAACGTAACAAGTAAAGCAAGCTGTAACGCACGTAGCATTTGTCTATTTTATGTCTTTAACTAGCTTTTGCTCGCGGCTCCGCCCGCGTGAATGTCATTTTCCGGGATAAAAAAGTACCTAAGTAGCCCAAGTTACTCCTTATTACATCAGCTATCTGCCAGTGAAAGTCAAAATCGGTCCAGCCGTGCCAGAACAAACAGACAGAGACAAAAATTGTAAATAATGTTATTTTGGTATATGTACCGTAGGTATATACATTCATATGCATGTAGTAAAAAGCGGTTATTTTAATATTACAAACAGACACTTAAATTTTATTTATCTGTATGTATAGATGAAATGGAAAATATTTATACAAAGCTTCCTCCATTTTAGTGCAATACGGAGTTGCATTTTGAAGTAAACATTGCCATAATTAAGGTTAAAATGCACATAAGCTTGACGATTTGAGCTATGTGCACTCGTAGTGAACTTAAGGTATCGCGGCCGAATGATATAAAGTACTGTGTTTTTTAAGTAGATTCACTAGTAACATTTATTCAATGATTAAAAATAACCGTAATTATAACATTATTATAACATTCATTCACCAGCAAGAGTCGTGATCAAAGATGTATAATAATGGTGACAGTTGAAAATCCAATAGACTACGAGCATCGACTGAAGAACCAATCGCGTGAAGCGTAGACGCCCCACGCTTCTTAATTCCACCAATCAGAACTATGAATACACTATTGCGCAGGTGAAGTTCATGCTCACGATTCGTGCCGGTAACCGTATCTATAGTATGTCATGATAGATAATATATACGAACAATCGTGATTAAACAGTCTTCAAATACCGAAATATAAATCCCAATAAGTCCTGAGTCACCAATATAAAACGAATAGGAGACAGCTTGGCACTAATATATTGCAATACGAACAACACTACGACTTAAAAAGAGTATGTAATCATGCGTGAATCACTGTATTCCCGACGATCAGCGGTAAAACTTCTAGCGCATGCGCGTCAAACCGCATTATTATAAGATTATTCTATTTTGACATAAAATGTATGCGTAACACATTGTTTTCAACTAGAAAATTACGCCTAGCACTATAGGGTAACTTTACCCTATAGTGCTACCCTATAGTGCTAGGCGTAATTTTCTAGTTCAATAAATTCAAGTAAATTCAATATAGGAAACTTCCTATATTGAATTTTATACATTATTTTATAAGCAACAGAAAATGATACGCAAAAGAAACCACACAAAAATACAATCAAAATTGGTACAGAAATGTGCCTGCAGTTATGACTTTAAATGTTGCTATAGGAAAAGTGGGTGCGTAGTAGGGATATCTCACTATCTCGCTTGCACGCGTGCACCATAATGAACATTTTACACAGTGACGTCAAAGTTTGCGTCGTCTGTCATTCGACAATTACCTCTTCTACAGGATTTGGATGGCTTCTAACTTATTTATTTTTGGTCTGATTTATAAAATTGTTTCTGCAATAGATTTTGAGTAACGTAACTAATTGATTTAAATAATAAAAAAAAACTAGTCAACTACCCTATTGTGATTCAAGTGCAATGCACGAAAATTAACTTGGCCGCTCAGTTTAACCTCTTTCGTGTCGAACTCAGTGCACTTCCATGCAGCACTTTGCAATTCAAAGTTCTGAAAGTGCTGCTACTGTTTATGCTTGGCGTAGCCATCAGACGAGCGAACTACTCGTCTCGTCACTAAGGCGTATAATAAAAAATTATAAAAATACATCGACTCCTATTTCCTCTTTTCTTCGTAGGCTTATATTAAAATGTGAGATTGAAACAGAAAAAAGACATAGACTAGCATTCTGTTACGTCTCGGGAAACAAGCATAGTGAGCCATGGGTATGCTAGATTTTTTTTAAATGTTAACAGAAGTAAAGTGTGTCTTAAATATAATTATGATTATTAGGTATTTATAAATAACTGTACAACCACACCATTGTTCCTAGATTAATTAACAAATAGTACCTAGTACTCGTATGTATTTCTGCTGCCAGCCAGCAGTGTGTAAGCATTGTTGTGTTTCGGTTTGAAGGTCATTGAAGCCAGTGAAATTACTGGGCATTATGAGACTGCTGTGTTCTGGTTTGAAGGACATTGAAGCCAGTGAAATTACTGGGCATTATGAGACTGCTGTGTTCTGGTTTGAAGGACATTGAAGCCAGTGAAATTACTGGGCATTATGAGACTTAACATCTTCTCTCGCGTACCTAAAAACAGGTCTTGAGATGACCATATTCATCTACTTAGCAAAACTGCATAGGGCTTTGTTAAAATAAAATAACAAACACTCACGCAAAAAAGATAAACGTCGTCAAGCACACACGCTTACATACACCATCTGTTGACATATTTTATTATAAACACGCATACATAAGCTCACTGTATCCACTAAGGGGTAGGCAGTGGTGTAACTAGTAGCTACATACACATTGCCGAGCTTTTTTTATAGCACAAGCCGGTAACAAGCAAGTGGGTCACGTGATGATAATCTTCACCGCCCATTACTATTGGATATATTAGCATTCGCATTTATTTTTAGCATGCGAAGTGTAATTTAGCATTTAGAAAATTAAATGCAGTTGCTAAATTATGTGGAGTATGAATTTATTCGTCGCGTATTAATTCATGTATTAGCGCGTCACTAGTATTGGATTAATTAGCATACGCATATTTTTTTGCATGCGAAGTCTTATTTAGCATTTCGCAATTTAATATAGTTGAGTTTTATGAGTGGTAGAGCCACGCTGTAGACACTTGTCTACAGCATGTATGGGCCGGCTCGTCCGGGTCATTACCACTGTCACACAGAAAACCGGCGTAAAGTAGTAGCTTGCTGCGGCTTTTCGTACGGTGAGTGAGATATCCGGAGGCCCAAACCCCCTCCCCTTCCCAATCCCTTAATTATCCCTTTCCTTGAATTCGGCGCTTCGTAATTCGTGTATTAGCACGTCGCAGCAACGATGGCAACGTGCTATCCCCTTCGCACCCGCGGGAGCACTGAATTATTGTGTAATATTAGCAAATAGCATTAGCAGAAGACCAATTCTTGTAATTTTAAATGTTCAAAATATCATTCCGATCTAGTCTCAGCGTCAAGAAAGTTGCAAATGGCATTCCCTTAAACCAATAATCAACGTCAAATGCACGTAGCATTAGCAGTAGCATTATACCGTTTTGGCTTCAGTCAACTTTTATTCTACATTCAATCTCATTACGATATATGTTCACATTTGACGTAGATTATTGGTTTAAGAGAATTCCATTTACAACTTTCTTGACGCTGAGACTAGATCGGAATGATATTTTGAACATTTAAAATTACGAGAATTGGCCTTCTGAAATGATTGGCGTGCTAAGTACACGAGTATTCACATGCTAATGTAATGAAATGTATGAAGAATCATCGATGCGAAGAGGAACGGCGATTAGCGGTGGGTGGGGGAGAATGGGCTTCCGGATTTCTCCCGTACAAAACGAAATAGCAAGCTGTCAATTCACGTCACTTTTTTGTGAGACTGACAATCTAGAAATTTCTGTACATTACACTAGCATAATTCTGTGAAATCATTGACATTAAAAGTAGCAATAACCCATGACTTTGTTTCGGCATTTCTTCTCATGGCTAGTCACGAAATGCAAACGTTAACATAACCTTAGAATATAAAAATAATTTATGTACTTTAAAAATGATATTTCTGATCCGAATTTTTTTTATTTTTTTTTTATTATTAGCTTGAATGACGAGACGAGCAGGTCGCTCGCCTGATGGTAAGCGCCACACCTGCTCATAAACAGAAGCAACGCCACACAGAACTTTGAATAACAAAGCACTGCATGACACTGGACTGCGCTCGTCACCCCGAGACATAAGGTGTTAAGTCTCATAATGCCCAGTAATTACACTGGCTTCAATGTCCTTCAAACCGGAACACAACAGTGCTTACACACTGTTGCTTGGCGGCAGAAATAGACAAAGCGGTGGTACCAACCCAGCCGGCCTCTCGCAAACGAGGGACCTACCACCTTGTATATACAGAATAATACTAGTCCTGTAATAACACGCGTCCCACTGCTGGGCATGGGCCTCTTCTTCAGAATGAGAGGGATTAGGCCTCTTCCACCACACTGGCCTAACGCGGATTGGCTGACTTCACATACCATCGAAGAACTTTTCAGCTTTGCAGGTTTTCTTTCGATGTTTCCTTCACTGTTAAAGCAAGCGATAATTAACAATTAATACACACATAACTTAGAAAAGTCAGAGGTGCATGATCTTGGACTGGTTTCAAAACTTCAAATTTCGTGTCGACAGTCCGTACCACTGCCCGTTGAGCTACGAGTATCGCTGCTTCATATACAGAATAAATAATTTGATTTGATTACGCTGTTCATACCAGCCCATTCATGCTATAGATAAAACTGTCTATGTTGCAGAATGGCTTTACCACTTTGAATTTTCCTATCAACTTTGCAAGATTACAACGTACTAAGTCAAGGCAGTTTCTGCATTCGATTACATAATGTACTATTGTAATGCGTTTGTACTATTTTTACATAGTAATTAATAGTAGGTTGTACGTATTTATAGATATTTTTATTTATCGTATGTATAATCTCGACAAGCACGCCAATTCTCGTATTTAACTGATACTAAATTTAAACCCAACTGAGATTACATTGTGATTTAACAAAAAATGGTATTATGCCGGCCAACCATGAGTTTACATACATACATACGCACTCACGCCTGTAATCCCCGAAGGGGTAGGCAGAAGTGTAACCAGTACACCCACATTTCGCCGAGCGTATTTTCGTCCCTTATGTGATAGGGGGCGAGCCTATCGCCATACCGGGCACAAATTCCAGACTCCGGGCTGATACTGAGCATTTCGTAATAGAAAAACCCATTACCACTTTACCCGACCCGGGGATCGAACCCGCGACCTCAGCGTTGACCTCAATCGTAACGCGTACACATTACAACTGCGCCACCGAGGCAGTTTGTACTAGTAAAATCGCTAGCGACGACGTAAAATATTTGTATGACAAAATTTAGTTTCTCACGTATCCGCTAGAGGCGCCACTGAGGTTTTCATATAGGCATCGTTGAGGCACTGCTCCTCTTTAAGTTCAGCCCGATTTCAATATGATCTCATCTCGATCTCATTGCAATCCTAATTCAGTCACAATGTTTACACACGCACGCTCTCACACATACACACATTACTACCAGATTCATGGATGCGTCACCGACCTATACGAAAAGGAATGGAGATTGGCACCAAATGCAACAAGTTCATGTGAGTTTTCTCAGAAACTTATTATTGTTAACGCCACCTATCAACTTCTACTTAAAACATCTAGTACACAATCTAGTTCTACCGATAAAAAAATCGTGGTTATTGGCATATTGCGTAATATAATGAGGATAATACATACGCACTCACGCCTGTAATCCCCGAAGGGGTAGGCAGAGGTGTAACCAGTACACCCACATTTCGCCGAGCGTATCTCCGTCCCATGATGTGATAGGGGGCGAACCCATCGCCATACCGGGCACAAATTCCAGACCAGGTGTCAGTCAGTCGGGGGGAGTTATAATAAAGCCATTAATGAGCTTCGTGCTTCACAAAAAATGGAGGATAACTTTCTAAGAATATTTTTTCTGTTCTTAACGCTTTCGCATTTTGTTGTGAGTTTCTTTGAAGTGTTGTTTTTTGAGATTTTGGTGTCATGGTTTGATTTTTCTGGGCTGATACTGAGCAGTTCGTAAAAACCCATATCACTTTTACCCGACCCGGGGATCGAACCCGAGACATCAGCGTTGGACTCAATCGTAACGCGTACGCATTACAACTGCGCCACCGAGGCAGTAATGAGGGTAATACACAGTGGAAAACCCTGCGCTCACTTCCACCGGGGAATATCCAAACAAATCCGAACAGCTACGGCGAAGCTACACTTGTTGTGTTTTTTATAGCACATATATGTAAACGAGCAAGTTGGTTTTAAGTGCCCATGTACACCTAAAATACCAAAACAATATTTATTTTATTGTTTCACAAAACTGAAGGCCAATTCTCGTAACTTTAAATGTTCAAAATATCATTCCGATCTAGTCTCAGCGTGAAGAAAGTTGCATATGGCATTCTCATAAACAAATAATCAACGTCAAATGCACCTAGCATTAGCAGAAGCATTATACCGTTTTGGCTTCAGTCAACTTTTATTCTACATTCAATCTCATTACGATCTATGTTCACATTTGACGTTGATTATTGGTTTAAAAGAATGCCATTTGCAACTTACTTCACGCTGAGACTAGATCGGAATGATATTTTGAACATTTAAAATTACGAGAATTGGCCTACTGATGTTCCGTTTTACAGACGATCACAGAAATATTAAATTTATAGCTACATTCTTAAATCAATTGACATCTACTCGATCTGTATACAAGTCTTGATTAATATTTTTTTTATATAATTATTTCTCAATTAACTCTATAGACCACATTGAGAGTGGTAGAGCCATACTGTAGACAATTATGTGGGCTGGACCGGGTCGTTACCACTATCTCGCAGAAAATCGACGTAAGCGGTGGTTACGCCTCTGCATACCCCTTCGGGGATTACAGGCGTGAGTGCATATATTTTGTCTCAATTTGAACAAACAATCATAAATAAACAATATGCGAAACACTGATTTACAAGGTGGTAGGTCCCTCGTTTGCGAGAGACCGGCTGGCTTGGTACCACCGCTTTGTCTATTTCTGCCGTCAAGCAACAGTGTGTAAGCACTGTTGTGTTCCGGTGTGAAGGACATTGAAGCCAGTGTAATTACTGAGCGCAGTCCAGTGTCATGCAGTGCTTTATTTAAAGTTCTGTGTGGCGTTGCTTCTGTTTATGAGCAGGCGTGGCGCTTACCATCAGGCGAGCGACCTGCTCGTCTCGTCATTCAAACTAATAAAAAAAACATAGATAGAATTATCTTATCTACGAACATTTTATGTTAACAATCGCGCCATGTCGCGCCATCATTGCCCATCTTCAAACCGGTTGGTTACGTCCACGATTGGATGGCTTGTTTTATAAGCGAGACCTGATACATTTGGGTTTTTCTATTATGAAATGCTCAGTACCAGCCCGGAGTCTGGAATTCGTGCCCGGTATGCCCTGTCACATCGTGGGATGGAGATACGCTCGGCGAAATGTGGGTGTGCTGGTTACACCTCTGCCTACCCCTTCGGGGATTACGGGTGTGAGTGCGTATGTATGTATGTACCTGATACAAATGATGGTGTATGTACAAAGCTACAGCTCTCTTGATGGTAAATGATCTTCATCCAACATGAACATTTGATTGGTAGTCACGCTGTAGGCCGTTTTGTCTACAGCATGAATGGGACGGCTAAACCAGATCGTTACCACTGTCTCACAGAAAACCGACGTGTAGTGGCAGCTTGTTGTGGCGTTTTGTAAGGGGAATAAGATTTCCGGAGGCCCAAACCCCCCTGCCCTTACTGATCCTTATGATCGCAACGCATCCATGGTCCTGCGGACTTCGTGGGTGTTTATGGATGGTGGAGATCATTTAACAATAAGTGACTCACTTGCTCGTTTCCGGCATTTTCTTCCACCTGCCCTTATACCACTCGCAGTGGGTCAGCACAACATGATTTTTAACATATATTACAGAGAGATTCAGCTTGTAGTTTTTACGTCCGGTCTCTTGTCTGACTTCAACCCTCTGGGGAGAAAACTCAGACCCGAAACAAATATTAGTGCATTAAAATTATCTCGGTGCGGGAATCGAACACGCGGCCGCTCGCTTCTCAGCCGCCACGAAGAGTGTCAAACTTCAGCCATCCACTGTCCGGCCTCTACCAAGTAAGATAGTAAAAAAAAAAGTAAGATAGTCTCTCTCATTGGTGTAGTGACAGTGTGACTGTCTTAATGCCCATGATGTGGGCAGGAAGATGACCATTCCACTCTTCCTGTGTAAAGATGTATCAGATTGGGGTGACGTGTTACATTATGATACAATGCTTTGCATCGTTCCTATGAGTCATTCGGGATGACCCATTGTATATGCAATTGCTTTGCAAATTGTTATTCCAATTACAGCACTCATATCTGTCACTAGTCGATATTAAGATAAATTAGTCGATATTAAGACTTCAAATACAAAATCTCCTTTCTTTAAAGACAGACAAAAGAGAGAAGTTTCTCAATTCGTCTGCATTTATAAGTGTTTCTAACCGACTTCAATAAAAGAGTAGGTTCTCAATTCGACTGTATTTTTTTATGTTACCTCAGAACTTTCGACTGGGTGAACCGATTTTGATGATTCTTTTTTTTATTTGTAAGCTGGTGCTTCCCGAGTAGTCCCATTTCAATTTGTTTAAGATCTGATGACGGAGACCGGAGTAAAAAAATAAAACGCCTCAACGGACACCAGTACACTCGTCGCGATTGTGTTATTGTATTGGAATTGGAATTTACATGCTATTGCTGTAACTACCACTAAAAATTTAAAAATAAAATAACGTTTAACAAAACTTAGAAACCGACTTTAAAATAAAAAAATACAGTCGAATTGCGAACCTCCTCCTTTTTTGAAGTCGTTTATAAACACTGAAAAGTCAAAAATAACAAATTCTATAGGTCTCTTTGGAGTCGGTGCAATTTTAATTGACCGGTAGCGACAGAGGCACCGATTCTAGAGACAGCTATAGAATTTGTTATATTTGACTTTTCAGTGTTTTTATTTTGAAGTCGGTTTCTAAGTTTTGTTAAACGTAATTTTATTTTTTATTAGCTTGAGTGACGTAACGAGCAGGGCGCTCGCCTGATGGTAAGCGCCATGCCTGCCCATAACCAGAAGCAACACCACACAGAATTGAATTACAAGCACTGCATGGTATTGGACATAAGATGTTAAGTCTCATAATCAGTAATTTTACAGGCTTCTATATCATTTAAACCGAAACACACAATGTTTATTGCTGCTTAGCTATAGACATAGACAAAGCGATGCTACCAACTCAGACGGCTTCTTACTATGAGGGACCTACCATCTAGTAGATTTCTTTCACTTCTTCACTTAGCTTTAGCACGTCACTGATACTCCTTACTGAAAATAACATTTAGGAATGCTTATCCGCGTTTAATTGCCGCGCCATTAGTTTGATATAGTTTTCATTTAGGTGGCTGCTGAAAACCTGTTGTTGGCTGTTGTTTTTATGGAATAGGCCGGTACACGAGCAAGTGGGTCACCTGATGGTAAGTGATCTCCACCGCCCATGTACGCCCACGATACCAAAAGAATCATGGTTGCATTGCCGACCTTAAAGGAAAGGGATAATTAAGCGATTGGGAAGGGGAGGGGGTTTGGGCCTCCGGATATCACTCACTGTACGAAACGCAGCAGCTGCTACTTTACGCCGGTATTCTGTGAGACAGTGGTAATGACAGCGTGGCTCTACCACTCATACACTTGTTTGCGCCACAACACAGCATTATGCTGAGCATGCCCCCTCCCCCCCCCCCCTATTGTCATTGTGAAGACATGCAACTTGTTAGATTAGTTATTTATTTATATTATTATTAAAGACTGCCTCGGTGGCGCAGTTGTAATGCGTACGCGTTACGATTGAGTCCAACGCTGTGGTCTCGGGTTCGATCCCCGAATCGGGTAAAGTGGTATTGGGTTTTTCTATTACGAAATGCCCGGAGTCTGGAATTTGTCCCGGTATGGCGATAGGCTCGCCCCCTATCACATCGTGGGACAGAGATACGCTCGGCGAAATGAGGGTGTACTGGTTACACCTCTGCCTACCCCTTCGGGGATAATAGGCGTGATGCGTATGTATGTATGTTTTATTATTAAAATTGTACATCACCTGTATTATATTGCATATTTACGTAATGACAATAAAAGTTTCTTTCTTTCTATAACCATTTCAAAAACCGAATTCAAAGTCCCAATAGCGGTGCAAAGTTCAGTGTTACTTCAGTTTATGGGCAGGCGTGCGCTTACCATTAGGCACACGACCTGCTCGATTCGTCATTCAGGCTAATAAAAAAAAACCTTTAAAACTGGTTGAGGTAACCTTGACACTCATACGACCCTAAAATCTCAATCACTTCAGCCTCTGAACTGTGCAACACATTCACTTTTCCTTATCTAAAATTATCTTCTTCCACCTGCCCTTATCCCACTCTTAGTGGGGTCGACGCAACACGCTTTTTAACACAGGGGCTTTGCCCATGTTTTTCCACAAAACATAAAATAAAAAAAAAACTTAAAGTCCGACGAGTATGAGACATATCTTACTTTCTTCCCCACATTATTCTGCATCGATTGGTATCGGTCTCGACCCCATACCCCCAGCGGTTCGGAGGAGATAGCGTGACAAGCTTTTGGCAGCGGCGGCGCCAGTTACTTTTTTTTAGAATAGAGAGATGTTACAGCAAGATTCGGCTTATAGTATTTTCGAGCAGCCGCCTGCCTGACGTCAACCCCTCTGCGTAAGAAACGTCCAGACCTGAAATATATTTGTGGATCACACAAACATCTGTCTCGGTGCGGGAATCGAACCCGCGGCCTCTCGCTTCACAGCCGGCTATTCACCCACTGGGCCACGGAGGTTGTCAAAACCAGTCACGTTTCCCTCATCTAAAATGACCATTTGAAAAATACGCACCAGATTGTTTCTTGAATTATGGCTAGATATCTTGCCATCGACGCGCGCCTCGACAGCGCACGCGCCGACCGGTTCATAGAGTTGTATTAATGAAATACTGGAAATGATACGTCAGCCTTTGGGCATGCTTTTCCTCCTAAGCCTTAATGAATAAGACGAAAATTTTATTTAGATTTTAGGGTGCAAATTATAAAGCAACTTGATATGTCACAACTGATTTTACCGACGAAAAAAACGAAACAGGTTCTCATTATGACGCGTATATGTTTTTCTTGTATGTATAACCACATAGTAATCTGATTTTGATGACTCTTTCTTTATTCGATAAGTACCTATAACTAATAAAATTTGAAGAAATGGCGATGGGCTCGCCCCCTGTCACATCAAGGGACGGAGATACGCTCGGCGAAATGTGGGTGTACTGGTTACACCTCTGCCTACCCCTTCGGGGACTACAGGCGTGAGTGCGTATGTATGTATTTACTTTCTAATTTGTGCCGGAAATTTCAACGTTTACTTTGTTAAAAAATATTTTGACGGTTAGGTTATTTTTTCGACACTCAAATAATACAGCTCTTTTTATTGTGACCCTTGTGATCGATTCTTATACCTACAAAAAATACACTGCACATTTGACGTTCACTTAATCAATACAAACCATCTCGCCCACGCTTAAATTGGGACTAAAAAAACATCACATTGGGAACCGTTGAAAATTGCAACGCACTCGGTATTGACCTTGGTAGCTTTAAGTTTGTTCTGGAACATTGACATTACTTAGAACATAACATATTAAGGTGAGATAAGTAAGCAGAGTTTAGTGTTAAAGGAGAAACATGAGCCAATAATCTCACTATGGAGGATTGTCAAGGCAAGGAGAATAGTAAGCTTTTAACTAGGAAGATGGACTCCGGCACTGCAGAAAGACACTGTTATACAATATGTAACAAAAATCCTGTTGGGATAATTCGTATACGAAAATGGGACTATAAAAATAATCATAGGTATTTTATATACTTGAATTAATTTATTGTTTTAAAGCGTATTTTTATTGATTACCTCTGCAAGAGCGATGATTTGGAGCCAGAGCGAGATAGTATGTTTTTTTTAATGTATATAGGCCGACAAACGAGCAAGTGGGTCACCTGATGGTAAGTGATCTCCATCGCCCATGTACGCCCACAATAACAAAAGAATCATGGTGGTGCGTTGCCGACCTTAAAGGAAAGGGATAATTAAGGAATTGGGGAGGGGAAGGGCTTTGGGCCTCCTGATATCTCACTCACCGTACGAAACGCAGCAGCATGCTGCTACTTTACGCCGGTTTTCTGTGAGACAGTGTTAATGACCCGGACAAGCCGGCCCCTACATGCTGTAGACAAAAGTGTCTACAGCGTGGCTCTACCACTCAAACTTTTTTTATTTCAACACGTTAACACTCTCAATCTGATTGCTACCTTTTGGATTTAACAACAAATTTAATAACTATGACCAACTGATTTACGACCTCATATGTATATGTCCAGAATATCAATGAATGGTTTATAAAGTCGAATCTTAGTTATTTACCCGGGGATTGCCCCGGGAATTTAGTCACTGAGTATATTATTGGTTTCCTTATGATCTTTGAAGGCCATGCAACTGCATTAATTAAGTAAAGATACCATAGGAACTTCAAACTATGAATGAACAAGCGTGTCACATGACAGTAGAAAAAAATTGTACGCACTCACACCTGTAATCCCCGAAGGGGTAGCTAGAGGTGTATCCAGTACACCTACATTTCGCCGAGCGTTACTCCGTCTCATGATATGATAGGAGGCGAGCCTATCGCCATACCGGGATGCTGAGCATTTCGTAATAGAAACACCCCATATCAATTTTACCCGACCCGGGAATTGAAATCTAGACCTCAGCGTTAGCCTCAATCATAACGCGTATGCATTACAACTGCGCCACCAAGGCAGTCAAAATAGATATGTGTTTAATAATATGTGTTTGCTATTTTCCAATGAGAAATAGAAAAATTCTCATAGCAAACACAACGCATTGGGGTTTTTAAGTAGCTGTTTGAAGTTAACTTATAAATATTATGCCAAGAAAATTTACAAAACTGCTATCTAACTTCAAATTGGACCACAAAAAACTACGATTCAATCAATTAATAAATAGACCACGTCGGGACTTGAATCTATAGTCACACGGAAGTGAGACCGTGACTTCGTGCATGTTATGGATATAATGCTGTGGGTCACAGGCCCTTCCAAGGTCTTGCTTGTCTTAATGACCATCACGATGGTCGTTGATGTACACATCGCTCTGCAAGTACTTTTATTGCATATTATAATTTATAATATTTAAAAGTATAATTGACCTCACAAGACACGACATTTCGAGTCACATCTGCTTTGCTGATGGTATCTGGTCAGTGACCATATGCGCGTAATAACCTATAAAGGAGCTTAAAGATCTAAATAGCTGATTGTTTAGCTAATACCCAAAAAATTGTTCTGACGCCCCACACTTTCGTTCTATAACACGCACGCACTCACGCCTGTACTTCCCGAAGGGGTAGGCAGAGGGACACCTCTGTCACAACTAGTACACCCACATATCACCGAGCTCATTTTCATCCCATGATGTGATGGGGGCGAGCCTATCGCCATACCGGGCATATTTCCAGACTATAGGCTGATACTAAGCATTCCATGATGGCAAAAGATAATTCAACTAGAAGATTGATGAAATTGGATTATTATGAATTTGAAAAAGGGAGCGAATATCTCACTCGCCGTACGAAATCCAAATCTCCATCCTCTTCCCAATCCCTTAATTATCTTTTTCCTTTTAAGGTTGGTAACGCGCTCCTGATACTTAGGGTATTGTACATAGGCGGTAGAGATCACTTGCCAGGTGACCCGTTTGCTCTTTTGCCGGCCTATGCTATAAAAAACATTGAACCACCAATGAACGTATAGCTGTGTTTGAAAGGACCTAGTAGACTCTCTCTTGCGGTATATATTGGTAGAATGTGACCATGCCATATTTTATTTGGTAAGATTAACTCAGATGTATTGAAATAATACAATTACAATAATAATATATTAATTGTTTATGATTTAAAAAAATGTATATTGTATATAAAAATAATTAAAAACCAACTTCAAAAAAACAATAGTGAGAAGTAGGTGCAATTTCATTTGGCCGGCAGCGACACAGGCACCGAATCTAAAGATACCAATAGAATTTGTTATTTTTTTTTACTTTACGGTGTTATTTTTATGAAGTTGGTTTATAAATTACTAGCTTTTGCTAGCGGCTCCGCCCGCGTGAATAGACTTTTCCGAAATAAAACGTAGCCTATAACCGTCTCCAATCTATCTCTACATCAAAATCGGTTCAGTGATTTAGGCGTGAAAGCGTAACAAACAAATAGATTTTTTTTTCATAAAAACTATCCTATATTACTTCTTATACCTCCAAGAATATGTGTACAAAGTTTCTTGATGGTCGGTTAAGTAGTTTTCGCGTGAAAGCGTAACAAACAAACTTACATTCACATTTATAATATTAGTATTATGTTAAAACTACTTTTTAGTAGCATAAAATTAAGATTGCCGACGCAATCACCGAAATATCGAATATACAATAATCGTCCAGACGTCTTCAAGTAATCGGGGAGCATACCAAAAGATTCCGACGAATTGAGAGCAAAGTTAAAACTGACCACAATAAAGGTCATCCCAAGAAAATCTAGTCTATCAAAAAACTTGTAAACAAGATAACTTGTATGAAATTGGGCCAAATGTCCATCCGGTGCACCTTCGTTCGTTTGATGTTATCGTAATGGAATGTACGTGGTCACAATACTAATGTGCTAGTAAGGTCGCTTGCTCCAACATCATGGTCGAAACTTGCTCTTGGGTAGTAAACAAATAAATATACCCAACAGTAACACATATAGGTCTGACCCCACACTAAAATGATGGTAGAGTCACGTTGTAGACAATTTTCTAAAGTCTATCTATTATACAATAACGCTTTTAGGGTGTTGATGGGGTTGCCACTCTACTACAACGCCTCCGCCATGTTCGCGGAGGCGAGAATAGATGGATTTGCTGCCATCATGCGCAAACGCTGCGCCTCCTTACTCCGGCGGGTACGTGGCAGCCCCAACACCATCCTGCGCGCCTTGTCTGACCGATGGGACTCATCGATGTTAACCCGCTGGATACTACTGCATGCAGTCAAGTAGCCTAGTTACACAATGGCGTCGTTGGGGGCTATTTTATTCCCCTTGGTATATTGGTATTGTATATTTATTTTTGTTGCAATGGTACACTAATAGGGTAGTTTCTTATATTGAATTTTATACATTATTTTACAAGCAACAGAAAATTATACGCAAAAGAAACCCTTTTATTAAAACACAATCAAAATTGGTTCAGAAATGTGCCCGCAGTTATGATTCTAAATGTTGCTATGAGGAAAAGTGGGTGCGTAGTAGGGATATCTCAGTATCTCGCTTGCACGCGTGCTCCATAATGAACATTTTACACAGTTACGTCATAGTTTGCGTCGTCTGTCATTTGACAATTACCCCTTCTACAGGATTTGAATGGCTTCTAACTTATTTATTTTTGTTCCGATTTATAAAATTCTTTCTGCAGTCGATTTTGAGTAACGTAAGTTATTGATTTCAATAATAAAAAACATCTAGTCAACTACCCTATTGTAACTAACATTATTTTAAGTAGTTATTTATAAATTGTTACTAACCACTATATGGATCTGTGTTGTCCGAAATAAATGAATTATTATATTATTATTATTATGTATCTGGTAAGAGAGGCTGTTATTGAATAATAATAATAGTGGTAATAGGGAGTAAAAGCAGCGATACATAAACCATTTATGGTTTCTCATATCTGTTTTTCTAACGTGTTTTTCACTGTATTTATTTAGAACTTGAATAAACAAATAAAATATAAAATAAAATTACAGTATGATGGACTGCCTCGGTGGCGCAGTTGTAAGGCGTACGCGTTACTACTGAGGATGACGCTGAGGTCTCGGGTTTGATCCCCGGGTCGGGTAAAAGTGATATTGCGTTTTACTATTATGAAATGCTTAGTATCAACTAGGAGTCTGGAATTGTGTCCGGTATGGCGATAGGCTCGCAACGTATCACATCATGGGATGAAGAAATGTGGGTGTACACCTCTACCTACCCCTTCGGGGATTACAGGCGTGAGTGCGTATGTATGTTACATGGTCCGGCTCGACTGGGTTGATACCATTGTTTAATACAGCAGTAAAGAAGCAGCTTACTGTTGCGTTCCGTACAATGGGTGAGATACATGGAAGTACAAATCCTCGTTCCCTTCCCAATTCCTTATCCCTTTCGAGACAGTAACTGCAGAGGCTTACTGTCTGAAAACGCCCACATACGAAACAAATAGTTGTGGATCACAGAAATATCTGTTTCACAGCGAGCTACTCACTCAACGCACTACCAATACTTGAGGATAATATGATAAAGAGGATATTATGATATTGAGGATATCATATCAAGAGAAGAGAAGATAAGATAAGAGAAGATAAGAGTATACCATCTACAGTATACATACTATCTATACAGGCATTATATTTATATACTTACACACTTATTTCAGACATGTTACTCCTAGGAACCCTGACAATCTGGAAAAGCTGATGGCAGTCGGCCAGGTCAACGGAAAAAGACCTCGTGGTCGTTCACCTATCCGCTGGTCAAACATAGAAGATCACTGGCCTGCCGATATCTAAAGCAATTAAGACCGCCGAAGACAGGACCACATGTAAGAGTATAGTGCATGGGGTGATCACTACTTCAAGCTAGACACGACCTTCTGCAATGAAGAGACCGACTAAGAAGAAGACACACTTATAACTTTACACACTGCATCGGTGGCGCGGTTGTAATGCGTACGCGTTACGACTGACGCTGAAGTCTGGGGCTCGATCCCCGGGTCGGGAAAAGTGATATTGCGTGTTTCTATTATGAACTGCTTAGTATCAACCAGGAGTCTGGAATTGTGGTCGATATGGCGATAGGTTCGCCCTTTATCACATCATGGGACAGAAATAATGTGGGTGTTCTAGTTAAGCCTCTGCCTACCCTTGGCCGGCACAAGTCTAATCAACAACTATCATAATGAACTTGAATATTTTAAAAACAGAGTATAATTATGAAAATGGTTTAAGAGAATTCAATATTATTCATCGAACTAAAATGACAAGAAACGTAACTCAAGCAAAAAAAATACATCATCAAAACTCTGTGCAAGGGGGCGGGGCTATAAAAGTCTGTGCATAATAATCTCTAGTTGAAACTTGATATGTCAAATTTTTTGCGCGGTGCAGAACGTCGTATCTCGATCTAGAAATTTTATATTTAGACATTAATTTTTATGAAATAAAGTTGATTTTCAACGTTCATTAATTTTTGATGCGTGTATGAGTGTTACGTGTGATTTTACCTTTGGATGTATAAGTAAGTAGAGTCGTATTTTTGGCAGATTCTTAGGAGAGTTATAATTCTAGTTATCTTATTTCGATGACATTTGCTTTGTTCTTTTCAACGACACCCTATTCATTTAAAGTAAAATATACACTTGAAAATGGTTTTAAAAATATGACTAAGTTAAATTTATTTTGTTTTACAACTTTTTGCATTAGGAACACCTTTTGCATGTAATCCTCGAAACAACATTCAAATGCATTCTCTTTTGAATGAAAAAGGTTTATCAATGGGATGACTTTGTGAAAAGTTATGCATAGCAGTGATGGCTCAGCGGGGACTGGTATGGAGTGTCGAGACGAAAGTCGCAGTTTCAAAACCAGCCCCAAGAGCATGGACCTCTGACTTTTCTAAGTTACATGAGTATTTATTATTAATTATCACTTGCTTTAACGGTGAAGGAACATCGTGAGGAAAACTATATGCTATGTGAAGTCTGCCAACCCGCATTAGGCCAGCGTGGTGGACTAAGGCCTAACCTCTCTCATTCAGTAGAGGAGACCCGTGTCCAGCAGTGGGACGTATATAATACAGAGCTAGTATTATATTTAATAATATATATTAATAAATAAAAAAACTACTAATTGAGTATCTTCACCTTTTTATTAAAATTATTTTATGTTATTGTTAATAAGGCCAAAGAGGTATGCAAGGATCGTAGCAAGTGGAAATCCGTTGTCTCTGCCTACCCCTATGGGAAACAGGCGTGAGTCTATGTATGTATGTATTTTATTAACATTATTTCATTAACAGCCTTAAATTTATCTCGCGTTTATTTGGATTTAGGCTACCCACATGTTCTGTTAAACAAATATTATGCTGGGCATGCAACTTAACTAAAAAAGGCACTGAAACCCGAACCTATTGAACATCCGTGAACTTGTTTGACCGCACGACTACGTTCAAACAATCATCAACTCAAAAAAATTGAACAGTCACTCTTGCAATCTACCTGCGACAATGAACTTCGCGGATTCCAAGACTCGGAACCGAATTTAAATAAAGGCAATTCGTATTGTATTGACAAATAATAAAAATAAGAGTGGTAGAGCCACGCTGTTGACAGTTTTGTCTACAGCATTAGTTCCCAAAGTGGTTCAAGGGAGTCCAAGGAGTCCAAGGGAGTTAGATCTAATCTTCACATTGTTTGTCCAGTTTTAGGAATATGGTAGAAATGTAGCTGCAGGGGTCCACTTGAACCAGCTAAATTTTGAAAGTGGCCTATGAGAAAAAAAGTTTGGGAGCCTCTGGTCTACAGCATGAATGTAAACCGGCGTAAAGTGACAGCTTCCTGTTGCGTTTCGTACAGTGAGTTAGATATCCGGAGGCCCAAATCCCACTCCCTTCCCAATACCCAAAATTGAATTCCCAATATATATATATATATTATTCGAATATTATTATAATAATATTTTATTCGAAAGATTATAGCTCAAAGTCCCATTTTAATTTTAAGAAAAAATTAGGATTTCTTGGATCCCCGATTTAAACTTCGTTATTTATGCACCGATTTTGATAATTCCTTCACTAAAAATAGTGAAATAATAACTTTTTAACAAAAAATAAAACCGACGAGAGAAAACTAAAAAGTTTTAAATAAAAATAAATAATTTTCAGTCGGTGCATGTACTACCTTTCTACCATTACAGTGAAATAGCAGTTTTCTTTCGGCGATTTTATTTTTTATTAAAAAGTTATATTCACCTAGATATGGCGCTCAACTCTCTTTTTACTTGCTTGAACGGCGGAATTTTACGCTAGTGAAATTCAGCCGTGTCTTGCCGCTTATATTTGTACCTATCTCCAAGGCGGTCGTCATTCCATAGTAATCCTCCACCAATCAAGTGATGAAGAGATAAAAAATATAGGTACATTAATATGAGGAAGACAGAACGAACAATCTAGATCCTTTATTGCGCAGACACTTTGAGTCTCTCTATATCAAGTTTTCCACCAGGAGTGCTCTGAGAGACTGCTTGAGATGCTATTTTTTTATTAGCTTGAATGACGAGACGTGCAAGTCACTGCGCATAAACCAGGCCCGGATCTAGGGGGGGGGGGGCCAACCGGGGCACCCGCCCCGGTTGGCAGGTTCAGGGGGTGCCAAAATCATATAGTATAGACTGTACTGTGAGACAGTGGTAACAATCCGGACGAGCCAGCCCATTCATGCTGTAGACAAAATTGTCTACAGCGTGGCTCTACCACTCAGCCTACAGCGTGCCTCTATCACTCAGATATTTATTTATTTTTATTTATAATTCTTTATTGTACAACACTAAAAGTACACCTGCCTGCGACTGCCTCGGTGGCGCAGTTGTAATGCGTGCGCGTTACGATTGAGGCCAACGCTGAGGTCTCGGGTTCGATCCCCGGGTCGGGTAAAGTGGTATTGGGTTTTTCTATTAGGAAATGCTCAGTATCAGCCCGGAGTCTGGAATTCGTGCCCGGTATGGCGATAGGCGCGCCCCCTATCACATTAGGAACGGAGATACGCTCGGCGAAATGTGGGTGTACTGGTTACACCTCTGCCTACCCTTTCGGGGATTACAGGCGTGAGTGCGTATATGTATACTAAAAGTACAAGTATGTGAAAAATAATAGTAAAAATTTAACCATAATATAATATGATTAAAAATAAAAAAAAACTTGCTCCACAAAGCGTCTAGCATACGGAAGCCTGGTTGGTTCACCGTCGACTTGTAAGAAAAAAGTTCCAAACAGGCCCTTTGTGCATCATTCTTTTCTTTCCTTTTAGTTTCCTTAGGTAATTTATCTCAAACGCTGGAGAGAGGGGCACCACTATCAAGTCTCTGCCCCAGTTCGTAGATCCGGGGCTGTCATAAACAGAAGCAACCACACACAGCTTTGAATTACAAAGCACTGCACTGCACTGAACTGTGCTCGTCACCCCGAGACATAAGATGTTTAGTCTCATAATGCCCAGTAATTTCACTGGCTTCAATGTCCTTCAAAGCGGAACACAGCAGTGCTTACACACTGTGCGTGAAATAGACAAAGCGGTGGTACCAACCCCTCCGGCCTCTCGCAAACGAGGGGCCTACCACCTTACCTGACCTCTCAATTACTTCAACAAGCTGGTCACACTATAATAATAAAGATCACAATGATAAATACTAAGTTACAGTGCGAAATAAGTACGAAGTAAATAATTAGAAACAGCCCGCCCATATACGCCCACAATTCCAGAAAAATCATAGGCGCGTTGTCGGGCTTTAAGGAAAGGGATATTTAGGGGTTTGGAAAGGGGAGGGATTTGGTCCTCCGGATATCTCACTCACCGTACGAAACGCAGCAGCTCGTTGCTACTTTACGTCGGTGTTCTGTGAGTGGTAACGACCCGGTCGAGCCGGCCCATTCATGCTAGACAAAAACTGTCTACAGCATGTCTCTACCACTCACGAAATAAATATGTAACAATTCGGTAAACAAGTTATATATTTGAGGTATTACGTAATTTAAGTTCAGCCAAACCGCGAATTAACATGTTATCCCATAACCCTATGGTTTTCCTGTGTTTAAACAAACTACGCGCAATAAATTAAACTTGTTATTTTACATATAAATTATACTCATACGCATGTATGTAATCCGTCTGTAATCCCCGAAGGGGTAGGCAGAGGTGCAACCAGCATACCCACCCGTCGCCGAACGTATCTCCGTCTCTTGATAGGAGGCGAGCCTATCGCGATACCGGGCACAAATTCCAGACTCCGGGCCTGATACTGAGCATTTCGTAATAGAAAAACCCAATATCACTTTTACCCGACCCGGGGATCGAACCCGAGACCTCAGCGTCAGCCTCAGTCGTAACGCTTACACATTACAACTGCGCCACCGAGGCAGTCATACATACAAATTATTGTATCAAAATAAATGCTGCTTCAAAAGTCAGACATGGAGAGTTGAAATGGTAAAGGCAGACTTCTGGTGATCCTGTAAAGGTACGCTTTGTGGCACGCGACCGAGACAGAGAGACCGCGACACGTGACGCTTTTGCGAGTGAATTAAACAAAAATGTGAAACACGTGTCTCATTTTTTTTTAAAGTAATATTTGTACTAAATTTCACAGGCTCTGTATTCCGTTTCATAAAATGTTTTTTTGTCAAACAGTTTTTATTTTTAAAAAGTTATTTAGTAGTTTTTTTTGTCGTGCATCCTTGATTTTACGCCCTTAGAGGTAGAATAATTTCTTCAAATACAAGTTCGAGCACCGCAGTAAATTCTATCGTATCGAAAAAAGAATCATCCAAATGGTCCACATTTGGCGGAGATACATACAGAAAAAAACATACAGAAGAACTGAGAATCCACTTCTTTACAAAGTCGGTTAAAATATATTGAGCCCCAAACGTGACTTATCAAAACCAAAGGTTGTATTTCAAAAACCTAATTCGTAATAATTCTCAAAACTCCGCCGCGATTCAAAATACGAGACGTATAAAAAATAATATAAAACAAACGATGAAACAAGTTGTAGTGGCGACTCAAGCAAGTTCAAGGCCCACGTCATCTCACCAGGGTTTTTCAAAATTACACGTATCAAAATAATTGTACTACGAACACTCGAAGTGATCTCGAATTATATATAACTAATTTTAAAAAACGCTCACAATAAATCGGTCAATCTGAAATAATAGTTCTTACAGACAGAGTCGTAAGGCCACCTGGCCTCTAACTCACATTTCAATCATACTGGCAAACACTTGGCTTAGGCCCGTGATTGTCAAATTATACCGGTCTTGCAGACCGAGCAACAAAAAGTTGAGAATAATAATCTATTATTATATCTAGCACCGGCGTTATTCCTAAAACACTTCACACAAGCCTGAAAAACTTAAACATTCATCCGCTCACATTCACACTATTGCAGAAAGCAGTCATATTAAACACATGCAGAATCGTGAGAAAGTTTCTGTCAATAGAATAACAACATAAATATCAACCACCAAAGTTGTTTGGCCAAAAGCCCGCAACTTTGGCGTAATACCCCAGAATTGGGAGAAGTTTAAAACCTTGAAATAATAATAATAATCCATTTATTTCAGATAATTATCCATATAAGTTAGTAACAATGATAAATTAAGAGCTATGTTAGTTTCCAGTGTAGTTTACATAAGGAACAAATTAAAGGACAATCTAGTTTTTGTGCAATGACATTCAGGAGGCCGTTAGTGCTGCCTTGAAGTCTATGTTATAGGGATGCTGCACGTTTGCGTCTGATTGCAGCAAAGCCGTCAGTATTCGCATCGGCAAACATCCCGAGAAGAAGCGAGGCAGGCCCAACAGCATCTTGAATGCATTGTTATATTGAATCCGAAGAGCGTTGATGGCGTTCTGTGTACAGCGTATCCATAGGCTACACGTATAAAATACTTGACTGTAAGCTTTACATAGTGTCAAGTTTGAAATTGTCCGACGCGCTTAGCATGAGGATTCGAGAAAGTTTGTCGAATAGTTTTCTCGTGCGACAATTGATGACTCTATCTTAGGGCGGCAGAATTATGCCTGCCTATAATTACTTCTTCACACTCCGTTTAAGGACCCCATATTGTAGGAAGGAGGGAACACGAGAGTGGTAGAGCCACGCTGTAGACATTTTTGTCTACAGCATGAATGGGCCGGCTCGTCCGGGTCGTTACTACTGTCTCACAGAAAACCGGCGTAAAGTAGCAGCTTGCTGCTGCGTTTCGTATGGTGAGTGAGATATCCGGGGGCCCAAAAAGCACTCCCATTCCTAATCCCTTAATTATACCTTTCCTTTAAGCCCGTAATTCTTATGGTATTGTGGGCGTACAGGGGCGGTGGAGATCACTTACCATCAGGTGTACCCATTTGCTCGTTAGCCGGCCTATTCTATAAAAAAAAGTGTACCACAGAAGTATTCCACTGCCTAATGGTCCGGCAAAAGATTTTGTGAACTTCTTAGTTAGAGCCGAGATGGAAGAGACTAAGCCCTGTCTACTAAGCAATATAAGGCCAGCGTAGTTGATTAGGCCTAATCCCTCATTCGTAGAAGATGCCCGTGCCCAGTATTGGGACGTATAAAAGGGCTGATATTATAAGAAGCTGCGATTGCGCAAGCACGCGTGGTTCTTTTAAGGAAAGGTGAGTATAGGATAAGGACAATTAATTCTTCAAATTGTTGGAATTCATTAATTCTGAGATTTCTTGAATGAGCAGAATTTGCACATAAATTAAACTGCTATTATAAAACTTATCAGATACTATAACAGGAAATTAGAAAAATGTTTCACTTTACAACAGAAATCACTCATTGATCTAGTTGCAGCGGACTGAGACCAATCGTACAAAGAACCTGGGTTGGAATCTCGGGTCAGGATAAAAAAAAATGATTGAGTTTTGGATCCAATAATAAAATGATGCCTATGATAGGCAAATTACCCGGGCAATTAATTAGACAATTTATTAGAAATTGGGGCCGGAATGGCAATAGGCTCGCCCGAGCTCGGCGAAACTTGGGTGCATCTGTGCCCTTATAAAGGCGTGAGCTAATGTTATGTGCACCAGAACCCCGGCTAACGTCCAACTCCCCATAAACAGAAGCAACACCTGCGTGTGCGTATGTATGTATGTATGTAAAAACCCAATATTACCCCACCTGGGCTTCGAACCCCAGACTTCCGCATATTAGCCGAACCGCCTCCGAGGGCCTTGCGATCCCACAACACACCAACATTTGTCTCCGTACGGGGATCTAACTCGCGGCCTCTCAGTTTACAGTCCCCCCACTGCGCCACGGAGGCTGTCATGTAAATACTTTCTGTGAGAAGTTTACCCGCCCCTCCAAATAGGAGGTATCTGAATGCAGCCTATCATGTTGTGATCGACTCTTACCATTGGCTCGTTCGACAATAGGGGGCATACTTTCACCAGTCTACTAGAAAACTGGTTTTAAACTAGTATTTCTACGGTGTCTAACAAAATTCACTTATAACATTTCATTTGAGAAGCGTGACTGATAAAAATGCGTGACCAACTCTGTGTGGGCAGTTGCCAAATGTTACGACCTAATGTCACGGAATAATTTTACAAGTTGGTAGGCCCCTCGTATGCGAGAGACCGTCTGGCCGTACACCGCACCGTCTATTTCTGCCGCCAAACAACAGTGTGTAAGCAATTTATTTTTTATAGTATAGGCTGGCAAAGGAGCAAGTGGGTCACCTGATGGTAAGTGATCTCCACCGCCCATGTACGCCCATAATATTAAAATAATCATGGGCGCGTTGCCGACAAAAAGGAAAGGGTTAAGTAAGGGATTGGGAAGGGGATGGGGATTTGGGCCTCCGGATATCTCACTCACCGTACGAAACGAAGCAGCAAGCTGCTACTATACGTCGGTTTTCTGTGAGACAGTGGTAACGACCCGGACTAGCCGGCCTATTCATGCTGTAGACAAAAGAGTCTACAGCGTGTTTCTAACACTCATGATAGACATTGAAGTCAGTGAAATTACTGGGCATTATGTGACTTAACAACTTATGTCTTGGGGTAATGAGCGCAGTGCAGTGCCATGCATTGCTTTGTAATTCAAAGTTCGGTGTGGTGTTGCTTCTGTTTATGAGCAGGCGTTTACCATCAGGCGAGCGACCTGCTCGTTAAGTCACTCAAGCTAATAAAAAATACATTGTAACATTTCGCTGTCACGTTAAAATGACACAATTTATGTTACGAATTATGACACACGTCCGAATGTTATACGAAGTTTTTGTTATTTTAAATGTATTGATTTTGTCAAATAGTTTAAGGTTTTATAGTATTTACTTGCTAGGGAAGGCAACGATAGATAATTTTTTGTAAAATCTGCTAACTGCTATTTATTATAAATGCGAAAATGTGTTTGTTTGTTACGCTTTCACGCCTTAATCGTTGAACCGATTTTTATGATTTTTTGTACAGAGATAGATGGGACCCTGGAGACAGTTATAGGCTACTTTTATTCGGAAAATACTCTTTACGCGGACGGACCCGCGAGCAAAAGCTAATTACAATAATAAAAATACTAACCTCTTTCCGGGGCAGTCGGATAAAAAACTTTTCTTGTAATGGATAAGCTAAGTGACTTTCATGGCAGTATGACTGACTGGTATACTAGACAAGCTGCGCGGTACGTACATAGGAGTTGTACCTCTAATTTGCGGTCAATTGACCGTAACCCAATATTGCCATGAGTGGTAGAGCCACGCTGTAGACAATTTTGTCTACAGCATGAATGGGCGACTCGTCCGGGTCGTTACCACTGTCTCACAGAAAACAGGCGTAAAGTAGCAGATTGCTGCTGCGTTTCGTACGGTGAGTGAGATATCCGGAGACCCAAATCCCCCTCCCCTTCCCAATCCCTTATTATCCCTTTCCTTTAAGGTCGGCAACGCGCCCATAATTCTTTTGTATTGTGGGCGTACATGGGCGGTGGAGATCGCTTACCATCAGGTGACCCACTTGCTCGTTTGCCGGCCTATACTATAAAAAAAAAAAAAATGCGCTCTCGCTTACTCTCAACTAGAACCCCTATCGCGCTCCCTGTTTGTGAGCTGTCAAACTCCCGCGTTATGTGACTCATTTCACTTCTAAACAGCCCGTCTAGCAGTATACATTAAAGTGTTTTAATTGTAATCAGTCTGAGTATGTCATCCTTATTAATAGATTGCAACACCTGATATATTTTAAATTACCTATTACTTAAGCACTGATAGCAGTGATAGCTCAGTGGGGAGTGGTATGGACTGTTGAGACGAAAGTCGCAGGTTCGAAAGCAGCCCCAAGTGCATACACCTCTGACTTTTCTAAGTTATGTGTGTATTAATTGTTAATTATCACTTGCTTTAACGGTGAAGGAAACCTGCATAAATGAGAAGTTCTTCATAAGAATTTCGAAGGTATGTGAAGTCTACCAAGCCGCATTAGGCCAGCGTGGTGGACTAAGGCCTAACCCCTCTCATTCAGTAGAGGAGGCCCGTGCCCAGCAGTGGGGGTATATAATACAGGGCTAGTATTATTATTATTTTATTAAGCACTTCAGCACCGAAACACACATCATAATTAGCCTAAAAATATGAGATCGGGCTTGTAATCGAACCCGGAAACTGTTTTATATGGATCATTATATTCGGGCTAAGTAGGTCGAATATCGTCTATTAAAAAAACTTATGATAAGGTCTCTTTATCGTTATCGGACTAGTTTGTTGGCATACGTGTTAGTAAGGCAGGCCCGGATCTAGGGGGGACGAAACCAGAGCACCCGCCCCGGGCGGCAATTTCAGGGGGTGCCAAAATCATAATATAATATGATTATAAATAAAAAGCTTGCTCTACAAAGCGCCTAGCATACGGAAGCCTGGTTGGCTCACCGTCGACTTGTAAAGAAAAAGGCGCCACACAGGCCCTATGTACATCATTCTTTGCTTCTCTTTTAGTTTTTTTAAGTAATTTATCTCAAACGCTGGAGAGGGGCGCCACTATCAAGTTACTGCACCGGTTCAAAAAAATCGTAGACCCGGGGCTGTAGTAAGGAACTACACTATGGACTTTAAGTGGACTGTGAAGAAAAAATTAAAAAATATAATTCTGCCTAATTAATGCCGACTGCCTCGGTGGAGCAGTTGTAATAACGCGATGCGACTAGTGTGCTAAGGTCTCGGGTTCGATGCCCGGGCCGGGTAAAGTGATATTGGGTATTTCTATCATGAAATGCTTAGTATCAGCCCGGAGTCTGGAATTGTGCCCGTTATGGCCATAGGCTCGGCCCCTATAACATCATTGGACGGAAATAAGCTCGGCGAAATGTGGGTGTACTAGCTACACCTCTGCATACCACTTCGGGGAGTACTATTCCGGCGACCTACAATAGATCATCACTCTTCTTGCGCTATCTTCTTGCATCTCTATACTGCAGTTACAATCATGTATAGTGTAGTCACTTTTCACTTTTTACGACGTGGTAGGTCCCCCATGCAAGAGTCTGAGTTGGTGCCACCGCTTTGTCTATTTCTGCCACCAGACAGCAGTGTGTAAGCACTGTTGTGTTCTGGTTTGAAGGCCACTGAAATTACGGATGAGACTTAACAATTTATGTGTCAGGGTGACGAGCGCCATGTCCGTCCGTCAGTCCAGCGCTATGCAGTGCTTTGTATTTCAAATTTCTGTGTGGCTCTGTGTTGCTTCTGTTTATGGGCAGGCGTGGCGCTTACCATCAGGCGAGCGACCTGCTCATTTTCATTCAAGCTAATAAAAAATAACCGTTTACTCTTTACTTTACATAAAAATTAAAGTAAGGAGTGAATTAAAATTCTTTCCAACTTCCCAAATTGAGTGGTAGAGTCACGCTATAGACAGTTCTGTGTACAACATAAACGGGCTGGCTCGTCCGGGTTGTTATCACTGTCTCACAGAAAACTGGCGAAAACTTGCTGCTGCGTTTCGTACGGTTAGTGGAGTCCGGGCTCCCAAATCCTCTCCCCTTCCCAATCCCTTTCCTTTAAGGTCGGCAACGCACCCATGATTCCTTTGGTATTGTGGGCGCACATAGGTGGTGGAGATCACTTACCATCAGATGGCCCACTGGCTCGTTTGCCAGCCTATGCCATAAAAAAGACTGCCATTCCTTGTCGTATATCGTATATTAGCATGCATGATTATGATATTGTATATTGGGCAATGTATATCACTTATACCTAAACCGACGTGCATGTATGAAAAATTTAATGAGAGTGAATGAGGCGAAAGAGGTATGCAAGGATCGTAGCAAGTGGAAATCCGTTGTCTCTGCCTACCCCTATGGGAAACAGGCGTGAGTCTATGTATGTATGTATATATATCACTAATTACAGCCTCCGTGGCGTAGCGGGTGAGTAGCCGGCTGCGAAGCGAGAGGCCGTGGGTTCAATTCCCGCACCGAGACAAATATTTGTGTGATCCACAAAAATTTGGTTCGGGTCTGGGTGTTGTGAAATGAAATGAAATGAAATGAAATAGTTTGAAATGAAATAGTTTTATTAATCATGTAGGCAATTAAAATAGCGCTTATGACAAGTCAGTACAAAATAAAGAAACTTATGTATAGAAATCATATCAACTAATGTATATATAACATACATAGCATCGTCAAATACACTAGGCAATTACACTAAATTGTTTATTTGTTGTCTTTTTATTTTACATTATTAACAGTATTTGTAACATGGAAACGTCCCATTATTAATTATTAAATATTTTGAGTCGGTATGGACCACTACATTTTTGTGGGACCGCAAGTCCCTCGTAGTTCCTGATACCCACGATACAGGCTTACCTAGTGTGGGGTCAGGACTATGTGTGTGATTGTTGGGTGTATTTATTTTATTTACTTACCAGATGACATACTTACTTTTTTGCCCACCATTGCTTTAAAAAACTCATCCAAAACTCGATTTTGGTTCGAGTCAACTCGTAGTACGGGCGCGGCGGCGAGGTGGCTACGCAGTTTTGTGTTATAAGGAAATTAAAGTAAGGTTCTGTCATAAAATATAGGTAAGAAGTGGTCATCGCTGGAACTGACCACGTACTCGTATGGCCCATCGGTCACGGAACACGTGCTGGTAGCCGCGTAAGACTTCAGTGTTAGGTGCATAATGTGTCAGCTATAGTTAGGCATGAGTCGGTGAAAATGGACTTAAGAATTATTTAGTAGTTGAAAGACTCTGAAGTTTTATGATTCAAATAGTATTACGTTACATAAATATAATATTGACAGCCTCCGTGGCACAGTGGGTGAGTAGCCGGCTGCGAAGCGAGGCCGTGGGTTCGATACCCGCACCGCGACAAATATTTGTGTGATCAACAAGTTTTTGTTTCGGGTTTGGGTATTGTGGGACCAAGTCCCTCGTAGTTCCTGATACCCACGATACAGGTTTACCTAGTGTAGGGCCGGGACTATATGTGTAACTTTTTGATGTTATTTGTCAATAATAGATTGAAAGCATTCCCGGATTTTTTTAATGCAGTATGGATAAAAGAGTGGGCATAGGTTCATAGGTAACAAAATTTAATTCATTCTTAACCGACTTCAAAAAAGAACTTTCGTGATTCTTCTATTATTTTTTTTGTTGGTTAAGCGATATCTTCGACAAATGAAGATTTTTTGTTCAGAGGATTTACTTCGAGGGTGAAAAAGATTTAAGATCTGACGGGGTTTGAGGAAAAAATTGCATATGCGTCTAAGAATAACAGAAAAAACCCGCTGCGAATATGGTATTAAAGTCGTTTTTTTTTAGCTTTAGGTACATAGCCGAAGGTAGGTAAAAGTAACCTATATTCACAAGAATACTCAAGGTCAGAGGCATGTGTAAGATGAAAATGTGTGTGAAAAGGTGACAAGGTGGTAGGTCCCTCGTATGCGAGAGACCGGCTGGGTTGGTACCACCGCTTTGTCTATTTCTGCCACCAAGCAACAGTGTGTAAGCACTGTTGTGTTCCGGTGTGAAGGATATTGAAGTCAGTGAAATTACTGGGCATTATAAGATCTATTAACACCTTGTGTCTCGGGGTGACGAGCGCAGTCCAGTATCATGCAGTGCTTTGTTATTTCAAGTTCTGTGTGGCGTTGTTTCTGTTTATGAGCAGGCGTGGCGCTTACCATCATGCGAGCGACCTGCTCGTCTCGTCATTCAAGCTATTACAGATAAAAATTTCGCGCCGCGCCGCGCATCTGTCAGCTGTTCATCACTTTACAGATGAAAATATTTTTTTTTTAATATGTTCATTTTTATAAGCTACCCGTGTAAGGATAATATCTCGCTTCTGTATATTATTATTTTAATTCAACTATTTTTAAGCCTATATGTCTATCTTCACGACCCAAAAAGGGCCATCAGGGTTTTTGTTACATAATAATAATACTAGCCCTGTATTATACAAGTGCCACTGCTGGGCACGGGCCTCCTCTACTGAATGAGATGGGTTAGGCATTAGTCCACCACGCTGGCCTAATGCGGGTTGGCAGATTTCACGTACCTTCGAAATTCTAATGAAGAACTTCTCAGGTATGCAGGTTCCCTCACGATGTTACCTTCACCGTTAAAGCAAGCGATAATTAACAATACACACAAAACTTAGAAAAGTCAGAGGTGTATGCTCTTGAGACTGGTTTCGAACCTGCGACTTTAGTCTCGACAGTCCGTACCACCCGCCACTGAGCTATCACTGCTTTTGTTACATATTGTATAGAAATATCATACTTATTTGCCAATATAAAAATTAAACCGCGATAAAATCCGTATAAACTAGTTTTATTTCAATGTGTAATATTCGCGTAAACCTAAGAAATCACAATATGAGGCTGATGATAGAGCACTAATTAATTTATGTACTACTTCAACAATGTTACCACCTATACATATCACAAATAAATAAATGATTGATTGATTGCACATAAATGTTTTTATTCGAACACAAATTGCTTTATATTTGCATATTTCTTAGAACCAATCGCAGTCGATTTGGTATGACCTTTGCAGTTTGCGTCAAGTGTCTAAAGACCTGTTTCAATCGAAATAAGATGACAAGAAACGTAACTCAAGCAAAAATGACTCAACCAAAACTCTGTGCAACGAAAAGGGAGTGGGGTTATAAAAGTCTGTGCATAATAATCTCTAGTAGACACTTGATAATCTAATTTATATTATTATTTATTTTTGATAGTCTAATTTTTTGTGCGGTGCAGAACGTCGTATCTCGATCTAGAAATTTAATATTTAGACATTAACTTTTATGAAATAAATATTCTGAACGTTCATTAATTTTTGTTGCGTGTATTTTTTGGTAGATTAATATAAGAGTTATCGTTCTAGTTATCTTATTTCGATGCCTGTTTCACAATCAATTTTTGTCAGCCTCCGTGGCGTAGCCGGTTGCGAAGCGTTAGGCTGTGGGTTCGAATCCCGCACCTAGACAAATGTCTAGGTGCGCTTTTTTACGAGTGGTAGAGCTACGCTGTAGACAATTTTGTCCACCGCATGAATGGGCCGGCTCGTCCGGGTCGTTACCACTGTCTCACAGAAAACCGGCGTAAATTAGGATCTTGCTGCTGCGTTTCGTACGGTGAGTGAGATATCCGAAGGCCCAAATCCCCCTCCCCTTCCCAATCCCTTATTATCCCTTTCCTTTAAGGTCGGCAACGCGCCCATAATTCTTTTGTATCGTGGGCGTACATGGGCAGTGGAGATCGCTTACCATCACGTGACCCACTTGTTCGTTTGCCGGCCTATACAATAAAAAAAAAATGTTTAGCTGCTCCACAAATATTTGTTTCGAGTCTGGGTGTTGTAGGACCGCAAGTCCCTCGTAGTTCCTGATACCCACGATACAGGTTAACCTAGTGTGGTGTGTGACTGTTGTGTGTATTCTTTTCTTTCTACCTGGCGTTATTCCGGCCTAATGCTAGAGTCCCCCCTTCCATAATGAGTTGGCGGGCATTTAGTATTTATTGTATGGCGTGGTATTATATGGGGCGACCCGACGTCTAACCCCCACAACCCGCTACACGAACCAAGTTTCGCTATTGACTCCTGTAGGTGAGGCATTTTTTTTATCCTGGCTCGGCAAAGTGACTAAGTTACACCTGATGGTAAGTATAGCGCAATCCAAGAATAATATCAACCAACGATAGACAGTGAATCTATCGTAGATCGGCAGAATTATGCCGGCCTGCTTAATTACTTCTTCACACTTCTTTGGGCCTTAGATGTTGGTGGCCCATTAACACTCAACAATATGCAATTATAATGTTAACCAACATATAACGCATTCATTTACATACTAAAAAAATTACCTACTGCATTGAAAGAGTGATATTTTTTTCTGACTTATATTTGTTTGACAAGTAAGCAAGCAGTGTATAAGCACTGTTGTGTGCCAGTTTGAAAGACATCGAAGCCAGTGAAATTACTGGGCATTATGAGGCTTAACATTTTGCGTATCAGGGTGGTGAGTGCAAGTGTCATGCAGTACGTTGTAATTCAAAGTTCTAGGTGCTATTACTTATCTAAAGACAGGCGTGACGCTTATCATCAGGCGAGCGATCTGCTCGTGTCGTCATTGACACAAATAAAAAAATTACATCGCTCCTTTTATAGGCAGTCGTGTAATTTATTAATTTATGAGTGGTAGAGCCACGCTGTAGACACTTTTGTCTACAGCATGTATGGGCCGGCTCGTCCGGTTCATTACCACTGTCTCACAGAAAACTGGCGTAAAGTAGCAGCTTCCTGCTGCGTTTCGTACGGTGAGTGAGATATCCGGAGGCCCAAATTCCCCTCCCCTTCCCAATCTCTTACTTATTCCTTTCCTTTAAGGTCGGCAACGCGCCCATGATTATTTTAGTGTTGTGGGCGTACATGGGCGGTGGAGATCACTTCCCATCATGTGACCCACTTGCTCGTTTCCGGCCTATACTATAAAAAACAAATAAAAAAAAAAAAAAAAATGATACCTACATCCTTACTAATATTAAAAATGCGATTGTTACTCTGTCTGTCTGCCTATTGCGTTATCACATCTAAACGACTGAAAGTATTTTAATGAAATTTGGTAAGGAGATAGGTTATATCCTAGGGAAGGGCATAGAGTACTTTTAAGAAATGTTGTCCTGGAAAAAGACACAAGCGAAGCCGCGATCGAAAGGAAGTTGTTAACAAAAAACGAATGAATGGTTTGTAAGTTTTCCCCATAACCACGTGGCAGAATTTAATCTATTACACAATATTTGCAACTTTGAATCATAAAGCGGAAAACCCTCAGCAGAGTTAACGGCGACTAAACTGTTTCCTTGATTTATCCTTGTAGTTCAAGGTCAGCTTTTACTGCTGAATACCTAATGTTAGTCATCTGTACATCTAGTGAAATTAAATAGTTTTATTAATCACTAGCTTTTGCCCGCGGCTCCGCCCGCGTGAATAGACTAAATAAAACGTAGCCTATAAAGTTCTCCAGGGTCCCATCTATCTCTACATCAAAATTCATCAAAATCGGTTCAGTGATTTAGGCGTGAAAGCGTAACAAACAAATCGATATTTTTTTTTCGTATCCTATGTTACTTCTTATACCTCCAAGAATATGTGTACAAAGTTTCATGATGATCGGTTTGGTAGTTTTCGCGTGAAAGCGTAACAAACAAACTTACATTCACATTTATAATATTTGTATGAAGTATAAATAATATTAGTATGATGTAGGCAAAATAGCGCTTATGACAAGTCAGTACAAAATAAAGAAACTTATGTATATAAATCATATTAACTAATTTATACATAACATACATAGCATCGTCAAAATACAGATATACATCTATAAATTTAACAATATTTTAGTTCGGAATAGTCCAGAATTGTTAAGTATTATTAATATTTTATGTTTTCTTCTTTTTATGGGTCGATATGGACCATAAATATTACCGAAACGGCCACGAAAACTACCACCGGATCCAAAACGACCCAGCCTGAGAAGACCCGGCGAAACAAACTCAGTGGTACATGTTTTTATACATACGCACTCGACTTATACGTGTCAGTGCGTCAGACGCCGAGGTCTCGAGTTCGATCCCCGGATCGAGTAAAAGTGATATTGGGGTTTTCTATTACGAAAAAGTCAGTATCAGCCCGGAGTCTGGAATTTGTGACAGGTATGGCGATAGGCTCGCCCCCTATCACATCATGGGACGGACAACGCTCGGCGAAATGTGGGTGTACTGGTTACACCTCTGCCTACTCCTTCAGGAATTACAGGTGTGAGTGCGTATGTATGTTTGTACAACTGCGGGTGAGATAAGGAGGAAGGAGAAATTGATTAATTAAAATGACAGCACCATGCTGTATACGGCTTTATCTACTTCTACAGCATGAATAGGCCGGCTCGACTGGAGTAGGTACCTCTGTCTTACAAAATACCGATGTAAAGAAGCAGTTTACCTCCTATTGCGTTTCGTATCATGAGTGAAATTTCCGGAGGCCCAAACCCCTCCCTAAGTTTTGTTAAACGTTATTTTATTCGTATATATTACATAGATTCATTCAGACTCAGAGCTTAAATTTTCGATAAATGATACAATGAAGAAGTTTATTATAAAAATGATGAAAAACTCTACAAACGTATAATACGTACACGTATAAAAACACCACGGTTGTTGTGATGCCTTTTCTCAAGCTTTGCACTACGCATGCGCGCACAACTGTATAATGCTTCCTATCTCATTTTCTCCCACGTTAAATCTTATGAATATATGTGTCTGTCTCATTTTCGTTTTATCGACTTTCAAATCACAACGATGCTAAATAAGTTTTCATTTTTAAAAAAATGCTATAGGCTTATAGGATATAGGTCATGTTATTTCGATTGATATAGTTATATAAGCTAAAACATTGTTTTGCCCCAAATGGGGATCAGTTCAGCATATTGCTAAGTTGGTGGGCTAGCGCTGATTTTCAACTGCCCCTCTAGGAGATGAGAAACATTGCACAACAGCACGAGTTATATTGATTAGATACATCATAGGTACATGACGTCATGTTGCACATTATTATGTATTTAGTTGTGCTGAGAATCATGCGCATCAAATGTTGTCTAGATTGTACGAGGCTGCCATCCTTACACAAGAAAACAATTGTAAACATGACTGCCTCGGTGGCGTAGCTGTAATGAACGCGGTACGATTGCTGTGCTGGGTTCGAACCCAGCACTCGAATCCTCGGGTCGAGGATCGATCCTCGGGTCGGTTAAAAGTGATATTGGGTTTTTCTATCATGAAATGCTGGGTATCAATAAGGAGTCTGGAATTGTGCCAGATAAGACGATGGGCTCGTCCCCTATCACATCATAGGAAGCAAATAGCTCTGTGAGTCTAGTGGTTACACCTCTGCCTACTCCTTCGGAGATTACAGGCGTCAGTGCGTATGTATGTATGATAATTCACCTCAAAAATACAAATGTTGGTAAAAACTGAGATTTTTGTCTGTGCTAAATGTGAAAGAAACAAATTTAATATTTACTCATATTTAATTAATTATCAGTTGACATCTTCTTTTAAATAATAATATTAATTTATAATAAATTTACAAGTAATAATTGAATTATAATAAGCTGAATATAATATTTGCATGCTGTAGTTGACTGTAATTAGAGAAACACTATTGTCTAATACTGCCATATTGTGATCTTTAAATGTAACAGGTGTATTCTATGTTGTAAACTCCAAATAAATAAATAAATAATTCCGTTTTTATTTAGCGCCAAAAACGGCCAATTACGTATACATTAATCGCTATTAAGCATCCGCACGGATTACGAGACTTACTAGACTTCATAGTAACATACATAAGCTCATACCTGTATCCCCAAAGGGCAAATGAAAGAAGAAAGAGGCTATAGCCCGGTCAAGCTGGCCCATTCAGGTTGTAGACTAAAATGTTTACAGCGTGGCTTTTTTTATAGCATACGCCGGCAAACGAGCAAGTGGGTCACCCGATGATAAGTGATCTCCACCGCCCATGTACGCCCACAATACAAACATTATGGACGCGTTGCCGACCTTAAAGGAAAGGGGTAATTAAGGGATTGGGAAGGGGAGGAGGATTTCGGCCTTGCCACTTAAAAAAAGTACCTACCAACGTCATCGAAATTACACGAACTGCGGCCGATACTAGATAGATAGAATATTCTTTATTGCACACCAAATAAAGTAGGTAGATTATAAACAAGGATCATACAGTTACACCCGGTTTCTGAAAGGCTGATCAAATCAACATTCAACTAACAGAACTTTGATTTTGACATCGTTGTCAAAATTTGAGTTGCTGAAACGTTATTTAGTGAAAAATTTAATAATATTTGATGTCTCTTTAACTTACCGTTTGACATACGATTTTTCATATTAATTTTAAAGTTATGTTTTAATTAACATGTGTGTCAAATCAAAGGTGTTGATCACGCTTCTAGAAACCCAATTTCATCTTGACATGAGATTTGCCGTTTGATTAGTTAACTTTACACTGATCAGCCTTTCAAAAATTGGGCGTAAGGGTGATGTAATGGGCGGTCTTATCGCAAACGGCGATTTCTTCCAGACAACCTTAGGATGGACAGAAGTTTTAGGTACGGAAAAAAATTGTTGTAATAAAAACTTCATCACGTGCCAAGAAATAATCGCCATAAGCAAAAAATGTTTGATTTGATTTAATAGCCAAGTGAGATACAAGTGGGTACGGATTTTTACAATCATAATTTGCATAACTTGTTTGCGACTCTGTATGTGAGCAAAAAATGCAAACAATTTGAAAAATATGACCTTGGATGTGATTTTGAGCTATAAACGAATCGAGAGATGATAAATTCTAACACTATTTGGGTGGTAGAGCCACACTGTAGACACTTGTGTCTACAGCATGAATGGGCCGCCTCGTCCGGGTCGTTACCACAGTCTCACAGAAAACCGGCGTAAAGTAGCAGCTTGCTGCTGCGTTTCGTACGGTGAGTGAGATATCCGGAGGCCCAAACCCCTCCCCTTCCCAATTTCTTAATCATCCCTTTCCTTTAAAGTCGGCAACGCACCCATAATTACAATAAAGCTGAAAGCAATCTTGATTAAACCAAATAAAAAAACGCAGTTTATCGATTCATTTTATTACACAGACATACAGACAATGTTAAATTCATAACACCCCTCTTTTTTCGGGGGATAAAAATCGACTGCCTCGGTGGCACAATTGTATTGCGTACGCGTTACGATACGACTGCTGGTCGTCTCGCGTTCGATCCCGGGTCGGGTAAAAGTGATATTGGGTTTTATATTACGAAAGCTCAGTATCAGCCCGGAGACTGGAATTGTGGCCGGTATGGCGATAGGCTCGGCCCCTATCACATTATGGGACGGAAATAAGCTCGGAAAATGTGGTTGTACTGGTTACACCTCTGCTCACCCCTTCGTTATTACAGGCGTACGTATGTATGCTATAAAATCGACACATTGCAAGTCGGAAGCGCACGCGACACTTCCGTACCGACAACCTTAAATTTTTCCTATGTTTTTTAATTAATTAATAATAATAATATATTTATTAAGCAATAGGTGTACAATTTTGCCTTAAAAGGAATACAATCAACATCTAATAACGATCATATTAAATTTATAGCAATACTAGCTGTTGCCCGCGGCTCTGCCCGCGTGAATGCCTATTTCCAGGATTAAAGTAGCCTAGTGGGCGCCCCCGGTGAGAAACCCGCTTGACAAAAATACTAAAATGACTTTTAAAAAATAAGGGTTGATGTTAGATGGGTGAAAATTTATGATGGTATGTATTTTTTAATGCTGTATCATAAAAAAATAAAAACAAAAAAAATTGCCAAAAAAATAAAAAAATAAATTTTGGGGTGGACCACCCTTAACATTTAGGGGGATGAAAAATGGTGTTGGCTGATTCTCAGACCTACCCGATATGCACACAAAATGTCATACAAATCGGTCCAGCCGTTTCGTAGGAGTATGGGAACGAACATTGTGACAGGAGAATTTCATATATAAGATTAAACAGTGGGACCCAAACTAAGCATATGCTTGTATCTTGGGGCCCAGATTGAATTTAAAAAATTGATGCACACAATATGTATGCGCTTTTCGATTGGTGTGTAAGTAGGCCAACATCTTAGGCCCATAGCCAACCTTACCTTACGTGGTACTCTCTGCTGATTAACGGAGGATGCAATGGTGAAACATGGTTTTCGTTACGTGTTGTGGGGGTCAGATGGCGAGTCGCCCCATATAATACCAAATCCACCCTCAATTCATGGTGTGAAGACAGACCTTGGTATTAAGCCGGGATAATGCCAGGTAAAAAGAAGTATGTATGTGCGAAGTTAAAACTAAAGTGTTTGTATGAACCCCCACCGATCTTAAAAGCGTCTAGGTTTTTCTTATTTCGTTCTCACATACGCACTCACGCCTGTAATCCCCGAAGGGGTAGGCAGAGGTGTAACCAGTAAACTTATATTTCGCCGAGCGTATCTCCGTCCAATGATGTAATGGGTGTCGAGCCTCGACATACCGGGCATAATTCCAGACTCCCGGCTGATACTATGCATTTCGTAATAGAGAAACCCAACATCACTTTTACCCGACCCGAGGATCGAATCCGAGACCTCAGCGTAGCTCAGTCGTGACGCGTACGCATTACAACTGCGCCACTGAGGCAGTCATTCGTGCTCAGTGTTGGGTAAGTGGGTATTTACGCTAGAATTGTAAGTCTAAAGTCGCACCAACTCACCGGTAGTCGGTATGCATCCATAAATGTAAACCGCAAACACTTTCTTCTGGGATATCCCCGTGAGAGAGCTGGCATTTGTTGCTTTTGATTTTTGGAGTGAAAACTTCTTTAGGGCGCGTTGAGCACTTTTTGGCTGATCGTGACCGAACGTTTTCCATGAGCTATATGTATACTGTGTACATTGTGTACTTTTTGGGTGAACAAAAATCATGGAACTCGCGTCATCGTCACCGAACGCTTCCCATGAGCTATAAGTATACTGCGTATACAACGTGTTATAGAAAGGGGCGGGCAAATTTAAGCAATGTATAGTGTAGTGTATAAGTATTTTACCTCCCATAGTACCAAATCCGATTGCATTGCTAGTACAATAATTATAGAATTTTCCTTTTTATCGAAGGAGTAATATGTCGATATCGACTTTCAACTTTGGACGACACTAAATGATAAACAATGATACTATAGACCTCCTTTCATTTAATTATTTTATAATTAAAAAAACCTAGACATTTGTCAAATGTCAATATTTATTTGACGCAGTCAGTTCGGCAATTTGTGATTTTTAGAAGTATAATTGATTACGAGTTCATATTATGTTGTATTTGACTAAAAACAAGTAACAAGTATTATGTATTGGTACTTTGTAACTAATAACAGCTTTTAAGAGGATCGTCGACTGTATTAAGCCAAATTCCTAGACGGAAGACCCGAGAATGAAGTCTTTAACATGCTTCTAGAGGATGGTACCTATATCGTCTTCAGCACACAGTCTCTTTCAAGTGTTAATTTGTGTTTAAATTACAAGTTATGTACGTATGTCCGTAGAATTACGTAAATCTTATTCAAGTTTATTAAAAAGTGAGTGTCGTACATAATGATTAATAGTGATGTCATCAATCTTATCGATCTTAATAAACAAGTGATTAAAATTAACGTGAAATTTTTGGATGTCTTGGTTTCGAAAAGGTCCGGTACACAAGTACGCATTGTAAGGTAATGACCCTAAAATATGACCACACTTTTCTGTAACACGTTGTATATGTACATAGATATACCTCCGTGCGTTATGATTACATTTTATATATACAATTAAATTGGTCTTTACAAACCAAAAATAATTCAAGATAATAATCTAATAGCTCGACGATACAATTCACAAGTTACTTAGTTTCCTTTTTAACACGGTAAACACAATTTTATTAACAGAATGAATGAACCAGCTTGTCCGGGCCGTTACCAGTGTCTCACAGAAAACCGAGGTAAAGTATCAGCTTGCTGATGCGTTTCGTGCGGTGAGTGAGATATGTGGAGGCCAAAATCCACCTCCCTTTCCAAATCCCTTTATTATCCCTTTTCTTTAAGGTCGGCAACGCGCCCATGATTCTTTTGGTATTCTGGGCGTACATGGGCGGTAGAGATCACTTACCATCAGGTGACTCCACCACATGCTCGTTTGCTGGCCTATACAATAAAAAAATAAAAAAAAAACAAACACAAAGTAAATTCTCAATTAGTTCTGTATATCTTTTGTTCTTTTAAATGTACCTCAACGTCATCTTATTTCGATGATGACTACGCATGTCTTTTCACAGAATCATGAGATTTACATAATTCTATTTTATTCGATAATTTCACAAGTTTTATTGTTTTCAATTTTTTTCAATCCGTTTTAAAAGGCTTTTATTATTAGTTTTATAGTGTTTGATTACTTAAAATTTAAGGCGGGTGAAGACTACCAACCATCATTAGGCTGATGAACTAAGGCCTAAACCCTGTTATTAGTACAGGCCCGTGCCCAGCAGTAGTTCAGTATAATACAGGGGCATATTATTATTGTAAATTCCTTACACATTTATTTACCTAATCGCTGCTACATTATGTAAACATAACATATTTACAGAATAATATGAATAAATACCAACGACAAAATTAAAGCATTGTAACTACCTAACATAACAGCAGGTTGGGTAGGCAGAATAGATATAATATAATACGGGGAAAATATACAAAAGAACAATGCTGTATTGTTAGGGTAATCATACTAATATTATAAATGTGAATGTAAGTTTGTTTATTACGCTTTCACGCGAAAACTACTTAACCGATCATCATGAAACTTTGTACACATATTCTTGGAGGTAAAAGAAGTAACATAGGATACTTTTATGAAAAAAAAAACTATTTGTTTGTTACGCTTTCACGCCTAAATCACTGAACCGATTTTGATGAATTTTGTACATTCATGCTGGCTGGCTGGCTGGCCCATTCATGCTGTAGATAAAAGTATCTAAAGCGTGGCTCTGCCATTAAAAAAATAGACATATAGATATAAGAGAGAACTGGTTTTCCACGACAAAACGAGTTGCCGAAATTATCTCGTGTTGTATAGGCTAAGCCGGTCGGGCGTTCACAATTTTATACTGTCGAAAAAATGGCGGATGTCAATTAGTCTGTATATTTTTTTATGTATGTTCACGCATATCTCCGCCTTAAGAAAACTCAGAGATGCATATTTTTGTGACTGGTTTCGATCCAGTGACTTGCGTCTCGGCAGTCCGTCCCTGCTGAGCTATCACCATAGTGTTCTGTGGCTATCGCTCCTGTAATAGTATATAATATTTAAAAAAAAAAAAACAGACTCGAAACGTTAAAAATAAACATATAAAATATTCGAGTCGATGGTACTGTAGATTGATACTGCCGATTGAAAATTATTTAGATTTATTTTTAGGTTTAATTTTTTTGAGCCCGTATTTGTTTATATTGTATGAAATAAATATTTTGCTATTTCTATTTTAAGTTTTCTTTGTTGTAGGGCCGATTGATTTTAAAATCGATATCTAGGAAGCACCGTAGTTACAAATGATAGATCAATGGCAGAATTATAAAAATGGCCAGCATTTTGGTTCTCTTTGTTTTAAGACCGATTGATTACAAAATCTACGTCTATCCACTTCTTACACCTGCCCTTATCCCACTCACAGTGGGGTCGGCGATGTTTTTTAACCTTTTTAACATATGTTACAAATAGTTTTAGCTTGTAGTTTTTACGACCGACGGGAAGGACACACCCAGACTCGTCGAGAATATTTGTGGATCACACAAATATTTTCTCTCTCGGTTTACAGCCGGATACTCGCCCATTGCGCCACGTAGACCACTTTTTGAAGTAACGCGTGTATTCATTGTTAAATTATTGCTCGCTTAATGAATATAGTAGTAGTTTGTAATTCAAAGTTCTGAGTGGCGTTGCTTTTCTATGGGCAGGCGTGGCGCTTACCATCAGGTGAACGACCTGCTCGTGTCGTCAAGCCAATGTTAAATATCGGTCCATCTATACCACAATATAGGAAAAATAATCGAAAAACACATAGGTATTATTAACCATAGGCATTTGATAATTAACCATGGAAAAGTATAATAGAATAATAGTTAAACATCAAATATCAATACCTAACCGCACCAAAAACCCATGTAATTAATAATAACGATGGTGATGTTATTTATAATACAGTTATCTGTACTTGCGTCACTAACGCTAGCCAACTTTATAAAACTAATTAACACAAAATGTGGTGTAAAATATCGCTCAATACTGTAGGTAACCCCGATATCAGGAGGCCAATTCTCGTAATTTTAAATGTTTAAAATATAATTCCGATCTAGTCTCAGCGTCAAGAAAGTTGCAAATGGCATTCTATTAAACCAATAATCAACGTCAAATGTGAGCATAAATCGAAATGAGATTGCATGTAGAATAAAAGTTGACTGAAGCCAAAACGGTATAATGCTACTGCTAATGCTAGGTGCATTTGACGTTGATTATTGGTTTAAGAGAATGCCATTTGCAACTTTCTTGACGCTGAGACTAAATCGGATTGATATTTTGTACATTTAAAATTACGAGAATTGGCCTCCTGGTATTGTTATTTTAGTTATTCGATCACGTCCACAAGTGGTGTTAAGGATAAATGGGTACATATAATAACGAAAAATAAAAAAATACATAATACGCACTCACATCAGTATTCCCCGAAGGGGTGCCGACAAGTGTAACTAACTAAGTGTAACTTCATAAGAATTTCGCAGGTGTATAAAGTCTGCCAACCCGCATTAGGGCAGCGTGGTGGACTTAACGCCTAGCCCCTCTCATTCAGTAGACGAGGCCCGTGCCCAGTAGGACGTGTATAATACAGGGCTAGTGTTATTAATATCTATTATCTATCTATTTTGAGTGGTAGAGCCACGCTGTAGACACTTGTCTACAGAATGTATGGGCTGGCTCGTCCGGGTCATTATCACTGTCTTACAGGAAACCGGCGTAAAGTAGCAGCTTGCTGCTGCGTTTCGTACGGTGAGTGAGATATCCGGAGGCCCAAACCCCCTCCCCAATTCCTTAATTCTCCCTTTCCTTTAAGGTCGGCAACGCACCCATGATTCTTTTGGTATTGTGGGCGTACATGGGCGGTGGAGATCACTTACCATCAGGTGACCCACTAGCTCGTTTGCCGGCCTATAGCATAAAAATACCGTTTATTTTAACGGTAAAAAAAATTAATTTAATTGCAAACAATTAGTAATGAATTTTTTTTATGTTTATGAGTTTGATAATATGGATGTTGGATGGATGTTAGTTGTGCTATACGTATTTGGATGACATTTGGCGCTCAGGTAGGCTGACCAGTAGGCCTAGTACAGGTTTTAATAGTTTTCTAAAACAATGAAAGTTTTCGTTTACTCTCCATACGTCAAGTATCAGTAGCCACTAGTGGGAACTATGACAGCTCCGTGGCGCAGCGGGCGAGTAGTCGGCTGCGAAGCGAGAGGCCGTGGGTTCGATTCCCACACCGAGACAAATGTTTGTGTGAACCACAAATATTGGTATCGGGTCTAGGTGTTGTGGGACCGCAAGCCCCTCGTAGTTCAAGAACTAGTATTATGATACCCACGACACAGGTTTACCTAGTGTGGGGTCAGGACTATGTGTGTGACTGTTGGGTGTATTATTATTATGATAAATTAAAATTAAAAATACTAGGGGCTTTGCCCATGTTTCCACGAAACATAAAATTCTTTCTTTTATTACCGTATGAATTACTAGTATGACACTTCGACGGTAGTCATTTTATACGAATTCCAAAACTGTGAATGTATGTCTTACTCATGCTAGGCCTACTGAACGAGACCATAGGCTACTTTTGTCCCGGAAACGGACATATGTTTTGTACATTCATCTCTCACGAGCAAAAGCTACAAATAAAGTTAGCCACAATGAGATTTCAGCGAGTTCAACATACCTTTATTATTGTCCTCAAACACGGAAGATCTATTTATTTCGTTATAAACTAATGTAACGGTTTGAAACCCATGTATCGATTGTAACAGTAGGCAGTAGGTAGGCAAAATGTAAACAACTTGTTTTTCTAACCTATTGTATCCAGAAAAATTTATTTCATATATTTTTGGCGCCAAACAAAAACGGACCAATCACGTGTACAGAAATCGACACTCAGCAAAGGGTTCATTTGAGTTTAATACGCATACGCACTCACGCCTGTAATCCCCGAAGGGGGTAGGCAGAGGTGTAACCAGTACACCCACATTTCGCCAAGCGTATCTACGTCCCACAATGTGATAGGGGGCGAGCCTATCGCCATACCGGGCACAAATACCAGACTCCGGGCTGATACTGAGCATTTCGTAATAGAAAAACCCAATACCACTTGTACCCGACCCGGAGATCGAACCCGAGACCTCAGCGTCAGCCTCAGTCGTAACGCGTAGGCATTACAACTGCGCCACCGAGGCAGTCATTTGAGTATCGTTCTGTAATACGGGCCTAAGAGTAGGCTGTTATTGCCATCGATATAAGATGACAAGAAACGTAACTCAATCAAAAAAATGACCCGACTAAAACTCTGTGCAAGGGGGCGGGGCTATAAGTCTGTGCAGCTCGTTCATTCATCAATTCATAAAAATGTATTCATGATCTCTAGGCGACACTTAAATACGTCTAATTTTTTACGCGGTACAGAACATCGTATCTCGATCTAGAAATTTAATATTTAGACATTAAAGTTTATGAAATAAAGTTGATTTTGAACGTTCATTAATGTTTGTTGCGTGTATGAGTGTTACGTGTGATTTTACCTTTGCATGTGTAAGTAAGTAGAGCCGTATTTTTGGTAGATTCATATGAGTGTTATCGTTCTAGTTATCTTATTTCGATGGTTATTGTGCACCCAAGCCGTGCCGCGAGTCGCGACGCTGCCGAGTCGCCGCCGCGCCGCGCTGTCTCGAGTTCCTCTTTCCAAACAGTTACTTTATTACTAGGTGGTAGGTCCCTCGTATATACGTGACTGGCTGGGTTGGTACCACCGCTTTGTCTATTTCTGTCGCCAAGCTACAGTGTGTAAGCACTGTTGTTTTGAAGGACATTGAAGCCAGTGAAATTGCAGTATGAGACTTAACATCTTATGTCTTGGGATGACGAACGCAGTTCAGTGTCATGTAGTGCTCTGTAATCCAGAGTTCTGTGTGACGTTGTTGTCTATGGGCAGGCGTAACGCCTAAAATCAGTCGAGCGACCTGCTCGTCTCGTCATTCATGCAAATAAAAAAGGTGTTTGATGCTTGAGCGCCAGCACTGCAACACTTCTTCAACTTCAAAAAATTAAGTCAGCAAATGCGGTTTACAAACAAATTTGAGGCTAACATTGACGCACCTATCGTCTAACATTTATAAATCCAGGAAATAAGGTAACCATACAACTGAAACAGTTACATCAAACAGAAGGAAATCAACTGTAATCGATATTTTTCCTGAAGAAACGTCAGAGGTCGACAACATTTCAATGAGGAAGTTGACTGAAGGAAAAAATATGGAATCATGTTTACATAATATATGACGAGAGTTTCCAGATTCCAGCTTATGGTGCAAGGATAAATGTCCAGTAACTACGTAATAAAAACAGATTCTAAGCAGGAAATACAAGGTGGTAGGTTCCTTGTATGCGAGAGGCCGGCTGGGTTGTACCACCGCATTGTTTATTTCTGCCGCCAAGCAACAATGTGTAAACACTGTTGTGTTTCGGTTTGAAGGACATTGAAGCCAGTGAAATTACTGGGCATTATGAGACTTAACATCTTATGTCTAGGGGTGACGAACGCAGTCCAGTGTCATGCAGTGCTTTGTTATTTAAAGTTCTGTGTGGCGTTGCTTCTGTTTCTGAGCAGGCGTGGTACTTACCATCAGGCGAGTGACTTGCTCGTCTCGTCATTCAAGCTATTCAAAAAAAACTTGACTAGCCTTTAAGTGATTCACCCGTGTGAATGTGTTTCTCCGGGAAAGAAGTTTCGTACAGTGAGTTAGATATCCGGAGGCCTAAAACCCCCTCCTTAACCCTACCTCTTTCCTTTAAGATCGACAATGCGCCCATGCGTCTTCTGGTTATGTGGGCGTACATGGGCGATGGGGGACTTACCACCAGGTGATACACTTGCTTGTTTGCCCCCTATGTTGGAGTTTATGCCTGATATGGCTTTAGGCTCCCTCGTACCATATTAAGGAATGGTTATTAACCTTTTAAAAGGACGTACAATAGTCTGCCTACTATATACATACTCGACCTAGTACCTACAAACTGAGTCATCTTAACCCATATATGATTAGTATTTTTTACCAACTGCCTCGCTGGCCAAACTGTAATGCGTGCACGTTAACGACTGAGGCTGACGCTGAGGTCTCGGCTTCGCGTAGATACGAAATGCTCAGTATCAGCCCGGGGACGAAGATACGCTCGGCGCAATGTGGGTGTACTGGTTACAACGCTCTGCCTATCCCTTTGGGGATTACATGTGTGAGTGCGTATGTATGTATATATTTTTGGAACGAAGTTCCTTATCGCGCGTTGTGAAAGGGGGTTAGACGGAAAAAATTCTTACGAAAAGTTGTCACGACACTTTTTGCTATAGTAAGCTATTGTAAGCTGTGCGGCGTCGCATGTTTCTCTGTCTGTCTCTCTCTCTCTTATAGAAAGCAAGCCAGATATTTTCATTGCTACAGTTTCTAGTTACAATTCCTTCACTAATTAATCGAAAGGAACTTCGTTCCAATTATTGTATATGTAAGTCATAATTATAACCTTTTAAGGTTCTGTATCGAACATTCATGAATGATTCACGGGTTTTGCCTAATTACACTGGACGTCATCAAAATGTATATGTGGGCCTGATAGAAATGGACACGGCGAATCCAAATAGGTATATTGCCACAAATCCTCTAACACGTCACATTTTGAAGTAATAAGCATTTTTCGTTTTCCCTAAAATCAATTTCAATGCAGTATTTTTGAAGTGCAAACTTCTTTAGGCGCGTTGGGCTTCTTTTGAGATGGAAAAAAACCATTGAACTCGCGACACTGTTACCGACGCCGAAATTTAAACACTCTTACGGTATAAACTCCACATAACAACTTTTACGGTGAAAGAGAGAGACATTATATACCTAGTTTAATAAATGATTTGCCTAAAACACTAAAAGATACCTTAAAAACATCAATTTAAAATATAGACCTAAACAATATTGATTTTGAAAACTTATGAAGGAAATCTTACTGAACATAAATAGAAACGGAATGTAAGTATTGACAGCCTCCGTGGCGTAGCGGGCGAGTAGCCGGCTGCGAAGCGAGAGGCCGTGGGTTCGATTCCCGCACCGAGACAAATATTTGTGTGATCCACAAAAATTTGGTTCGGGTCTGGGTGTTGTGGGACCGCAAGTCCCTCGTAGTTCCTGATACCCACGATACAGGCTTACCTAGTGTGGGGTCAGGACTATGTGTGTGACTGTTGGGTGTATTTATTATTATTATTTATTATTATTATAATTAATCAATTGTTATATAATTATGATACTAAGTAATTAACTTTGTGTAGAATGGCGGGTATGTATTGCAACCAGGTTTTTTAGTATTTCCATGCCATGCTGTTTTAGTACTAACAACTCAACTCAACATTGTTTTTAACCCCTTTGCAAAGGAGGGATGCTTTTGAAATGAAATGAAATAGTTTATTAATCATGTAGGTAATTAAAATATAAATGACGTCAGTACAAAATAAAGAAACTTATGTATAGAAATCATATCAACTAATGTATACATAACATACATAGCATCGTCAAATACACTAGGCAATTACACTAAATTATATATTTGTTGTCTTTTCATTTTACATTAGTAACATACGCACTCATACATACGCACTCACGCCTGTAATCCCCGAAGGGGTAGGCAGAGGTGTAACCGGTACACCCACATTTCGCCGAGCGTATTTCCGTCCCTTATGTGATAGGGGGCGAGCCTATCGCCATACCGGGCACAAATTCCAGATTCCGGGCTGATACTGAGTATATCGTAATAGAAAAACCCAATACCACTTTACCCGACCCGGGGATCGAACCCGAGACCTCGGCGTTGACCTCAATCGTAACGCGTACGCATTACAACTGCGCCACCGAGGCAGTCAACAGTACAGTAGTAAATTACAGTACAGTAGCAGTACATTAGTAACAATATTTGTAATATGGAAACGTCCATTATTAATTATTAAATATTTTGAGTCGGTATGGACCACTGCATTTACCGAAACGGCACGTGTTTTAAAACTACCACCGGATCCAAAACGGCCCAGCTTGAGAAGACCCGGCGAAACAAACTCAGTGTGCTTAATTTACCACTGGATTCAACGCGGCGCGACCCAAACTCTGAGAAGATCCAGCTACTCAAACTCAGGGGGCATGTTTTAGGTCCGGATTTTCAATAATTTATATTTTGGGAAATACAAAGTCCTATAGTTAACTTTAAGGGAGATTAAATGCGGACCTAGTCTTGGACTTGTCTTTTAAAAATTGCCAATTTTCCGTTATTATTTATTCCCGATCGGTCGTCTTTTGTTTATTTGATATCATTTTTTGTTTAGGTAGGTATTTCATGTTAGGAAGCATTTAATTTTAGCTAGTCAAATCGGGCGACGGCTCGAGGAGCTTTTTTAAAAGACTGTTCAGGATGAAGATCTTTATTAGACTTAATTTTCATGTACAATTTCCTTATTTATATGGTCGAGCGATGTAAACAATACGCATTACTTATTCTAGAAGCTTCGACATGTTTATGATAAAAGTGCTGAGGTAGCGTCTGGAGCACACCTGTGATGTCTCAAATTACATAAAAACAACATGTACTTGTTCTGAAAGAAAAAGAAAGAAAGAAAAATGATTTATTGTCTCCAGTGATACGCATGCAACAAAACAAAACATAAATAACATAATTAAAAGTAAGTAAAATAAAATATAAAATGCTGCACGCCTGCACCGTGACAACTAGGTTGCTAACTCAGCATGATGCTGTGTTGTGGCACAAAACCATAACACAGCGCTGATTTTCAGTAGCCACCTACAAGTGACGTACGGAAGCTAAATCAGCCCACTATCGCTAAAATATTCCAGAATCAAACAAGGTACGTAGCTATACAGAAAATAATACTTACAAATCTAAACGCATGATTTATATAGATATACACACAAAAACAACTAAGCACGCTTCTGCCGCGAACAATGGGCCATGGGCAGCGGGCAGCGGGCAGCGGTCCGGACTCCGGGGTCCGCTTGCGTCATACGGCCGGCGCCCGAGTTCGTAAATAGTCGCGTGACGAGCAGTTACTCATTATATAATAAAAAAAAAGTACCTAAGCATAATTACTTGCAAGTTATGCACAACTTATTAGCCAAGAAAAGACTCACAATGAAAAATTTAACTATATTATGGAATGAATTTAAATTAGGTAATAATATATATATTGGTGATAACTATTGGAGATTAAAACAAGAGAAACACAAAGTAATAGGACTGTTTTTTACCGTCGCTCGCCACCGGTACAACATTCCACTCAGCCATACGGTCTGCAACATAAAGGTATGTGTCTAATCTTTTTATTTTTTACCAGCTTGAATGACGAGACGAGCAGGTCGCTCGCCTGGTGGTAAGCACTACGCCTGCCCTTATACTGAAGCAACGCCACACATCACTTTGAAACACAAAGCACTGCATGACAACTTGACTGCGCTCGTCACTTTGAGACATAAGTTGTTAAGTCTCATGATGCACAGTAATTTATAATTATTGCTTCTGATTTAAAAGAAGATATTTAAGTTCTAAGAACTGTTTACTATTTTACAAAATATGCTTAGCTTGCGTCTGGGGTACATCTTGTGATGCGACGCCATCAGATCGTACACATACTCTAGGATACGTAACTAGCTTGCTCGTAGCATAATACAACTCATTGGTCAATTTATTTATATTTTGGTTACTTAAACATACAGGTTTTGGCCAACGAGCCAGTGGGTCACCGTTAAGTCCACCGCCCATGCACGCCAATATACCAAGAGAATCATGGGCGCGTTGCCGACCTAAAAGGAAAGGGATAATTAAGGCATTGGGAAGGCGAGGGGGATTTGGGCCTCCGGATATCTCACTCACCGTACGAAACGCAACAGCAAACTGCTACTTTATGTCGATTTTCTGTGAGACAGTGGTCGAGCCGGCCCATTCATGCTGTAGACAAAAGTGTCTACAGCGTGGCTCTACCACTCAAAAAAGTTGATTAGCTATAATAATATGTTGATTCCCTTCTATGTGGGTCTTACACCCATCTGTGTGTGTGTCTGTCTGTGGCATCGTAGTACCTAAACGAGTGAACTGACTAGCATGCTAGACTAGTTTTTTGTTTGAAAGCTGGGTGTATGATAGTTCTAGATAGTTCTTAGCTATGTGTTAAGAAAATATGTTCGGCCGTTCCGAAATTACAGATGTTTTAACGTTTAGTTAGTTATTCATGAATATTAAATAATCTGTGCATAATTTTCTAGTGAAATAGTTATAACATAATTTTCATAGTCATTTAATAATTCCATAAACCCAATAAAATTAATACCTTTACCTTATTCTACCATTAGGTTATTATTCACGTGTTCATTATATTTCATTAAAATTACCTAAAAACGATATAAGTACTTTACATTTCAAAGGGGGTAAATTTTATTAACAAGGAAAAAGTACTAACATATATATTCGAAACCGTTAATTATATAATTTGTAAGTAATTACAGCATGGACAGCCTCTGTGGCGCAGTAGCCGGCTGCGAGAGGCCGCGGGTTCAATCTGGGGCTGACGTCAGGCAGGTGGCCGGACGTCAAAACTACAAAAAACAATACTTTTAGGTAATATATCAATGCTTTGTACCCCCTAGAACGACAACTCTCATACGAATCTGCCAAAAAATTTGGTTCCACGTACTTACAGATGCAAAGGTAAAATCACACGTAACAAATACACGCAACAAAAATTAACAAACGTTCAAAATCAACTTTATTTCATAAAAATGTCTAAATATTAAATTTCTAGATCGAGATATGACGTTCTGTACCGCGCAAAAAATTAGACGTACCAAGTGTCAACTAGAAATTATTATGCACAAACTTTTATAGCCCCGCCCACTTGCACAGAGTTTTGGCGGGGTAATTTATTTGCTTGAGTTACGTTTCTTGTCATCTTATTTCGATGTTTATACCTTTGGTACTTGTGACAAATTAGAAACTATACCTACCTATTCATTTACGCTTATTTCTCTCTATTCTAAAAATCTCTCTTTTCTAAAAAAAAGTAACTGGCGCCGCCGCCGCTGCCAAAAGCGTGTCACGCTATCTCCTCCGAAACCGCTGGGGGTATGCAGTCGAGACCGATACCAATCGATGCAGAATAATGTGGGGAAGAAAGTAAGATATGTCTCATATTCGTCGGACTTTAAGTTTTCATTTTATTTTATGTTTTGTGGAAAACATGGGCAACACCCCTAGTTTTAATAAAAAAGACTCACGGGGGCGGGGAACAGTGGAATAAAACTAATCCTAACTAATAAATGCGTGAGTTTGTTAGTCCCGGTGAGAAACGCGCTTGACAAAAATACTAAAATGACTATTACAAAATAAGGGTTGATGGTAAAAGGGTGAAAATTGAGGGTTGCATTTTTTAATGCTGTATCATAAAAAAAAAAAATATCTATAAAATAGAAAATAAAAATTTAGGGATGGATGTTGGCCGATTCTCAGACCTACCCGATATGCACACAAAATTTCATACAAATCGGTCCAGCCGTTTCGGAGGAGTATGGGAACGAACATTGTGACACGAGAATTTTATATATAAGATTAAGAGTAAAAACTTAAGTACTTATTTATAAATTGTTACTAACCGCTATATAGATGTGGGTTGTCCAAAATAAATGAGGTATCATTATATTATTTAGTTATTTACAAATAAAATAGAAAACTAATATTTGCCTGTTTAAATCAACAAAACAATAGAGAAATATTTACGCAGTAGGTAGGTAGGCCTTCCGTTTTAGTCGTAACTCAACAATCAATTAGTCAACTTGACAAACATGTGTAACTTTTAAATAGATTTTCTTCAAATTTAGCTAAGAGCAATCTCGTTTAAACCAGTTTTTAAACAGAACCTCGTTAAGTCGAATCTCGATAAGTTGAAAACTTCCAAATCTCGAAAAAATGTTTTGTTCCCTTCCCTTCAAACACCAAAACCTGCATTACTCAAAATCTCAACCCTCTATTAGTCGAAATAATCAGTGAGTCGCTCCAAGCCATTTTGGTACATATTTTCTCTCCATAACTCGAAAAATAAAATTTTACATCTGTATTTTGAAAACTCTATAACTCGAATTTTTTGGCGCCTCCCTTGATTTTCAACTTATAGAGATTCTACTGATAAGTAAAACACATTCAAATCGGTCCATTCGTTTAGGCAATGCCACAGGTACACGTACGCCCGCACGCATGCACACACATACTAACAAAGACACAGGGCTTCAAACGTATAACACTCGTCATTTATCGGGAGTTAAAAATATATTTATAGTTTGCTTTCGAATTTAAATCCCGCTGATTTGTTATGTGAGATTTAACATTGCCTTATACTAGAAATAACATTAATTACATATATGTATACATACGCACTCACGCCTGTAATCCCCGAAGGGGTAGGCAGAGGTGTAACCAGTACACCCACATTTCGCCGAGCGTATCTTCCTATGATGTGATAGGGGTCAAGCCTATCGCCATACCGGGCATAATTCCAGACTCCGGGCTGATACTGAGCATTTAGTAATAGAAATACCCAATATCACTTTTACCCGATCCTGGGATCGAGCCCGAGACCCCAGCGTCAGCCTCAGTCGTAACGCGTATGCATTACAACTGCGCCACCGAGGCATTACTTTAAAATGCTTCAAAATACCCACTGACCTACAAATTACAATACATAAAATAAAATGTAAGACATCACAAGTCACTTAAGAGAAGACTGAACGACCAAGGCCAGTCCAGTTTAACATGCTGTGGTGTACATTAGACGCCTTGCAGTGACCCCAGGCGAGGGTCATGCCCGTGGACGCGGACGAGCCTACATTAGTATGCCAAACTTGTATTGTCGGGAGGTGACTATGGGACTGTAAAGGTCCCTTTATTCCAAATCGAGAGAGATTTACTGGTGTAATTTGATGTCGTACATAATGTCTTCAGATGGCCATAATACTCCGTGTATATGCCTATTTTTCTCTTCTCAATTCAACGAACACTGTATTTTTATATGCACTCATAACTTTTCACAGAGTGATCCGCTATTGATAATTAGGTATTTCATAAAAAAAATTAAAATAACTATTTCCATAAAGAAACTTTCTAAAACTATTTTACCACTGTCTTCTCTATTTCTTAATTCTTATCAAACTCGTACTAACTTTATTCATAAATATTTCAAATAGCTGTCCTAAGATTTTCGATACTATTCTAAGTTGTTATTATCAAAATCTAAAAGTCACAACTCACAGATAATCTTGTCCCTGCACTAAGAGTTATATTATATCGACAGCTCCGTGGCGCAGCGGGCGAGTAGTCGGCTGCGAAGCGAGAGGCCGTGGGTTCGATTCCCACACCGAGACAAATGTGTGAACCACAAATATTGGTCTCGGGTCTGGGTGTTGTGGGACCGCAAGTCCCTCGTAGTTCCTGATACCCACGACACAGGTCTACCTAGTGTGGGATCAGGACTATGTGTGTGACTGTTGGGTGTATTATTATTATTATATCATGGCATACAGTTCTACACCACCCAGCCTTTAAAGGCATGTTCACAAGGTGGTAAATCCCTCATATGCGAGAGGGCACGTTGCCGTCTGAGTTGGTGCCCCCGTTTTGTCTATTTCCAAGCAAAAGCGTGTAACTATAGTTTCCCGGTTTGAAGGACATTGAACATAGTGAAATTACTGGTCATTATGAGACTTAATATCTTATGTATCGGGGTGAAGAACGCAGTTCAGTGTCATGCAGTAGGTACTCAATAATACGAAGTTCTGATGGTGTTGCTTCTGTTTATAGGCAGGCGTGACGCTTACCATCAGGCGAGCGACCTGCTCCTGTCGTTCTTCAAGCCAATAAAGTACCTCACCACCTTGTCATTGGCTCCAATATCATGAACTTGATGATAAGGATAACACCAGGTTACGTAACCAATCGTCAACTCGACACTGGAGGAAACAGACCAATAACATAGCCACGAGGAAATCTTGCATTTACAAGGAAACAATCCGCTGAATATGCATTGAATAATAACGAGGTTTCCTCGCTTATTTTGCTATATTTATGAGGATTATAGGATGAGTTTTTTATAACTTCTTTTTATAGCAGGTAAACGGTTATGTGAGTCATGTAATGGTAACGTATGGTATTGTTATGTAAAAGCTAGAGCCACGCTGTAGACACTTTTGTCTACAGCATGAATGGGTCGGCTCATCCGGGTCGTTACCACTGTCTCACAGACAACCGACGTAAAGTAGCGTAGATATCCGAAGGCCCAAAACCCCCTCCCCTTCCCAATCCCTTTCCTTTAATGTCGGCAACGCGCCCATAAGTTTTGTATTGTGGGCTTATATCATTTACCATCAGGTGACCCACTTGCTCGTTTTCCAGCCTATGCTAAAAAAAAGTAGTTTTGTCTACACTCTACGAGGTGGTAGGTCCCTCGTATGCGAGAGGCCGTCTGGGTTGGTATCACCGTTTTGTCTATTTCTGCAGCCAAGCAGCAGTGTGTATTCCGGTTTGAAAGGCATTGAAGCCAGTGAAATTATTGGGTATTATGAGACATACGCCCGGTTTCTGAAAGACTGATCAATGTTAACTTAACTAATCAACTGTCAATTCCCATGTCAAGTCAAAATTTTGAAGCGTGATCAACACATTTGATTTAACACACATGTTAGTTAACATAGCTTTCCAATTAATATGAAATATTGTATGTCAAACGCTATTAAGAGACATCAAATATTATAAAAAAAATCACTAATTAACGTTACAGCAACTCAAATTGATTTGACAGCGGTGTCAAAATCAAAGTTCTGTTAGTTGAATATTGATTTGATCAGTCTTTCAGAAACCGGGAATTAAAATCTTCGGGTGACAAGCGCAGTCCAATGCCATGCAGTGCTAAGTAAGGCGTGGCGCTTACCATCAGGCGAGCGACCTGCTCGTTTCGTCACTCTAGCTAATAAAAAAACTCGCGCAACGAGAGGTTCGTGCCCTTCTTCTCTCTGCCTGTTGTTATCCCGGCTTAATAAACCATTTAAACCGTTTAAACCATTTATTTTTCTACACATACACATACACATAGCACAACAAAAAGATGATAAAAACACACATTTATAAGACATAAATTAATGTATGTATTTATGTATTAATTAATTATGTATGTTTAATGCTAGGTTCCATCTTCCCATCATGATTTAACGGTGGATTTGGTACTATGTAGGGCGACCCACCGTCTGACCACCACAACCCGCAATGGGAACCAAGTTCCGCCATTGCCTCGTCCGTTAATCAGCAGAGTGTACCACAGTTCAGGTGCCTTTGGTCCAAAGAAATTATTGGTCCGTTTACAGTATAATATGTTTAGACTCTAGACGATCTAGCATAGTAATAAGTTCCGTTGATGCCTTTTGCAGCAATGAGATTGCACACACCTGTTTGTTCCAGACAAAAAAAACGAAATATACACTTTATAAAATAAAACTCGCAAAAAAACTAACTAGGTATAATAATTTATATTACGAAATGAAAACCTGTATAAAAACTACAAATCGCTTTATAACTAAAAATATTATACATTTTGAACCAGTTTCAAAAAATAATTAATTTTGTTTATTGATTTTCATTTTAAATGTAAAGTTGGTATGCGCGCCATCTAGCGACTAATATGCGTATTTAATAACAATTTAGTATGGTAAGTTAGAATAATGTGTTACACCTAATTTTAAAAGTTACTCACTAGATGTCGCTAATATACATTTTTTTTACGGTGTCTAGAAATGCTGTTATCTATCAAATCTAATTTGTGCCTTTAAACAGCATATAGGTTACTATTGTGTTCCGGCTTAAAGGGCATTGAAGCCGATACAATTATTAAGCAATATGAGACTGATAAGTATATGTCGAGATACCTAGTACTTTACACTTTGCAGTGGTTCAACGTGGTGTTGATAAATTTTATGCGCAATCACACAAACGACTCATCTCGTCATAATATAAGTTAAACACTGAAACCGACTTCGAAATCGTGATGAGAGAGTTACCCATTTTCCCTTGTACCTACTCCGTCATAAGATATCAAATAAATTTATATTGGAGCACAACGAAAAAAACCTCTTTCAAATACTTACCTAACATCCAAATCGGTGCATATTTAAATAAATACACCCAACAGTCACATATATAGTCCTGATCCCACATTATGTTAACCTGTATCGTGAGTATCAGGAACTACGTGGGAGGGAGGTTTCTCTATTTCGAAATGCTCAGTATCAGCCCGGAGTCCGGAAATGTGCTCGGTATGGCAATAGCCCCCCCCCCCCCCTTATCACATTATGGAACGGAGATTCGCTCGACGAAATGTGGGTGTACTGGTTACACCTGTGCCTACCCCTTCGCTGCTGAGTGGTCACCGATCTGTCACGGCCAAGGCATGCAACTGCGTAGTATTATTTGTTATTCATGTTTGATTTTATTCCTATGTACGTATATTATAAATTATTTTTCTTTCTTCTTTTCTGCCTATTGTTTTATCCCTCGCAATTTCACCCGTGTACATGTCACTGCGCCGCTTCCACAGGAGCTCGAAGTATATCCGAGATAAATAAATCCGGCTTAAATTACTCTCTGAAAGGTGTCAGTGAAAGTCACGTCAAAATAGGTTCAGCTTTTCGGAAATTAGTCTGGACAGACAGACAACATATATACATACATATGCACTCACGCCTGTAATCCCCGAAGGGGTAGGCAAAGGTGTAACCAGTACACCCACATTTCGCCGAGCATATCTCTGTCTCACGATGTGATAGGGGGGCGAGCCTATCGCCATACCGGGCACAAATTCCAGACTCCGGGCTGATACTGAGCATTTCGTAAATATAAAAACCCAATACCACTTTACCCGACCCGGGGATCGAAGCCGAGACCTCAGCGTTAGCCTCAATCGTAACGCGTACGCATTACAACTGCGCCACCGAGGCACCTTCAAAAGACGCAATATCGGAATCTAAAATCAAATCAAAATCTTACTTCTGCCGGCACACGTGTTCCCTCCTTCGTATAATATGGGGTCCTTTAAACGGATTGTGAAGAAGCAATTAGGCAGGCCGGCATAATTTTGCCGACCTACGATAGACACATCGTCTGTCGTTGGTCGCCAGTATTCTTGGATTGCGCTACACTTACCATCAGGTGTAGCGTAGTCACTTTGCCGAGCGAGGATAAAAAAGATACGCTCGGCAAAATGTGGATGTACTGGTTACACCTCTGCCTACCCCTTACATTACAGGCATGATGCGTATGAAGGTCGAAAAGGTTCGGATGAATCATTGTTTCGCTGACTGCATCTGCGCGGGATTTCCGCCCTTGTCATTTAACCCTATTGCCATGCCCTAGCTATGGCGCAGCAGACAGACACTCCAATTTTATTTATATACTTACATACGCACTCACGCCTGTAATCCCCGAAGGGGTAGGCAGATGTGTAACCAGTACACATTTCACCAAGCGTATCTCCGTCCCATGATGTGATAGGGGGCGAGCCTATCGCCATACCGGGCACAAATTCCAGACTCCGGGCTGATACTGAGCTTTTCGTAATAGAAAAACCCAATATCACTTTTACCCGACCTGGGGATCGAACCCGAGACCTCAGCGTCAGCCTCAGTCGTAACGCGTACGCATTGCAACTGCGCCACCGAGGCAGTCATTTATATGTATATAGATGGACAAGATTGTGCGCGACCGTCCTGCGGGGTACAAGACGTTGGGGATTTGTTTCCCTTCCCCGCTGCACAAACCGCCCCCGCTAACATCTAGAGAACCTCGTCCCCCCCAACGTCTTATACCCCGCAGGACGGTCGCGCACGATCTTGTCCATCTATAGATACATACGTGAACGCATGGCGACAAGCACCTAATCTATTTTACTAGCAAATAAACATGAATGATAACGTAACTAATAACAATAATGAGATGTGGCCTTACAATACGATGACGTCATAAGGCACTATATATTTATCATTTGCTGATCATTTATACGTTGAGCTCGTCGTTTTATGACCCTTGGGCGTGTTGATATTATTTATAGCAGAGGCCACCATTCGAGCAAGTGGGTCACCTGGTAATAGATATTTACCACCGCCCAAGAACACCCTCAATATCAGACGAGTTATGTATGAATTAATACACTAGCTTTCGCTCGCGGCTCCGCCCGCGTGAATGTCATTTTCCGGGATAAAAAAGTACCTCAGTAGCCTAAGTTACTCCTTATTACATCAGCTATCTGCCAGTGAAAGTCCCGTCAAAATTGGTCCAGTCGTTCCAGAGATTAGCCGGAACAAACAGACAGACAGTCAGACAAAAATTGTAGAAAAAAGTTATTTTGGTATATGTACCGTATATACATTAATATTGACCGTATATACATTGACAGCCTCCGTGGCGCAGCGGGCGAGTAGCTGGCTGCGAAGCGAGAGTCCGTGGGTTCGATTCCCGCACTGAGACAAATGTTTGTGTGATCCACAAAAAATTGTTTCGGGTCTGGGTGTTGTGGGACCGCAAGACCCTCGTATTTCTTGATACTTACGATACAGGTTTACCTAGTGTGGGGTCAGGACTATGTGTGTGACTGTTGGGTGTATTTATTTATATGCATGTAGAAACAACAGTTATTTTAATATTACAAGACACTTCAATTTTATTAATTTGTATAGATGTAACTTTAATGCATTAGGGGAGGCCTATGTTCAGCAGTGGACGTCTTGTGGCTGATGATGATGATGATGTAATTTAAACGTCAGATTTGTATGCTCTTTGAGTCTGGTTTCGAATCTGAGACTTTCGTCTCGACAGTCCGTACCAATCCCCGTTGAGCTATCGCCGTAAAATAAACAGTATTATGGTTCAAAATGAAGTATATTACTGTTTAAACGACAGCCTCCGTGGCGCAGTGGGCGAGTAGCCGGCTGTGAAGCGAGAGGCCGCGGGTTCGATTCCCGCACCGAGATAAACTGTTTGCGTGATCCACAAATACTTGTTTCGTGTCTGGTTGTTTTCTCCCCAGAGGGGTTGACGTCAGGCAGACGGCCGGTCGTAATAACTACAAGCCAAATCTTTGTGTAACATGTGTTAAAAAGCATGTTGCGCCGACCCCACTGTGAGTGGGATGAGGTGGAAAGAAAAGACTATTTAAACAAGTATGGTTGGCAACCCTAGCCATCTACACTATCACAAATATTAAACTTAAACAAAGTCTTGGAATCAAACCCAGGACATAACCCACAACCCATGTTGCCACTAAAACAAAGGTGCGATTAGGTTTATTCTTTCTGCCTGGCGTTATTCCGGCTTAATGCCAGGGTCCGCCTTCTCGTACCATAGATTTAAAGGTGTTTGGTATTATAACGGGTCACCCGCCGTCTGAGCCCCATAACCCACAACGACAGCCCACAAAGAGTGAATGTACCACGTGCAGGTGAGGGTTTTTTTTATTTTATTTTGTTAGCTTGAATGACGAGACGAGCAGGTCGCTCGCCTGATGGTTAGCGCCACGCCTGCTCATAAACAGAAGCAACGCCACATAGAACTTTGAATTACAAAGCACTGCATGACACTGGACTGCGCTCGTCACCCCGAGACATAAGGTGTTATGTCTCACAATGCCCAGTAATTACACTGGCTTCAATGTCCTTCAAATTGGAACACAACAGTGCTGTTTTTGTTGTTACAGTGTTGCTTGGCGGCAGAAATAGACAAAGCGGTGGTACCAACCCAGCCGGCCTCTCGCATACGACCTTGTAAAATCAAAGGGTGGCTTTATATGTATAAGATATATGGTGCTAGTCACGGCCTAAGATTTTGTATGGGGATAAAAATATAGAATCATTTACCAGTCGAACTAAAAGAATTTGAATTAAATGTATTTAAAAATAAATTAACTCGACTACTACTAAATCTTACAAATATTATAAATGTGAATGTAAGTTTGTTTGTTACGCTTTCACGCGAAAAATAATTAACCGATCATCAAGAAACTTTGTACACATATTCTTGGACGTATAAGAAGTAACATAGGATACTTTTTATGAAAAAAAAACTATTTGTTTGTTACGCTTTCACGCCTAAATCACTGAACCGATTTTGATGTAGAGATAGATGGGACCCTGGAGACGGTTATAGGCTATGTTTTATTTCGGAAAAGTCTATTCACGCGGGCGGAGCCGCGAGCAAAAGCTAGTAAGTTATATTAGAATCTAAAAGATTATTTTATGATAGAAATATTGACATAGACCAACTTTGACATAAAATATTTTTAATATGCATTAAACAAAGCATGAATATTTTGAATTGTAATTAATTACATTTATGATATTTGAAATAAAACTAGTTTATACGGATTTATGACATTTATTTTTTTAATTTATAAATAATATTAATATTTGCACGTCAAGAATGACAGAGTGTGCGATTCTACTTATATGAAATATGCTAACATCCCCATGTAACCTCATTCTTGCATATAAAAGTATCATTCATTCATTCATTCAAGGTACGATAAATTTTATTACAGAGACATTTTCAAAACACGACCTCTGTAGAAAACATTGTTCGAGATGATTCACCAATTACAATATGAATGGTATCTACATCACTATACACGCAAATAAACCTTGGAATTCTAAAGAGCGTTTTATTGTGCTATTTTTGTAGCGAATTTCACGCAATTCACGTGAACAAGGCTTATCACATTGTAGCATTGTTATGCTAAGATGGGACAATACAAATTTACGACCTTCGATCAACTCCTCCAGAAGCTCTCAATCGGTCGTTGGATCAAGAGCTAGAATCAGAAAGTGGTGTTAGTGTACACGGCACGCATTGGAAGGTGGTTTCTAACCACTGGGCTGGGTCTCGCCATTGGAGGGTGATATATTTTTTACTTTTAAATAGTTTTATATAAGATATAATATTTATAAACTTAAAAAAATACATACATTCATACGCACTCACGCCTGTAATCCCCGAAGGGGTAGGCAAAGGTGTAACCAGTACACCTACCTTTCGCCGGGCGTATCACAGTCTCATGATGTGATAGGAGGCGAGCCTATCGCCATATCGGGCACAATTCCAGACTCCGGGTTGATACTAAGCATTTCATGATAGAAAAACCCAATATCACTTTACCCGACCCGGGAATCAAACCCGAGACCTCAGCCTCAGTCGTAACGCATACGCATTACAACTGCGCCACCGAGGCAGTCCTTAAAAAACCTTATAATATGTATAAAGACTACACCTTTAATATATTTTTTTACGGTAACTTACTCGCTATGATTACTGCCGTATGTATGCCGAGACAGCTCCGTGGCGCAGCGGGCGAGTAGTCGGCTGCGAAGCGAGAGGCCGTGGGTTCGATTCCCACACTGAGACAAATGTTTGTATGAACCACAAATATTGGTCCCGGGTCTGGGTGTTGTGGGACCGCAAGTCCCTCGTAGTTCCTGATACCCACGACACAGGTTTACCTAGTGTGGGGTCAGGACTATGTGTGTGACTGTTGGGTGTATTATTATTATTATTTTATGTTAAGGTATTTACGACACTATGTTATAATAAGTGTGAGACGCCATAATGCTTACATACATGTCTTTATTTCTTTCAATTTAATTATAATACAACAATACAACTAGCATAGCAACTAGTTTTCACGTTACATACAATTTTTCCTCTTGGGGTTGCTGAAATACTTACAATGTTTCTCTAATTGTGTTGAAGCTAATCAATACAAGTATAAAGTAAATATGACCCAAAAAAGTTATTTTACCAAAGACTTCAATGTATAGATACGAACATTCCATCAAGCACGGTTCGTTTCCAGCGTTCATTCTTACCACGTACGTGCAAGCTCTGGAATGAACTCCCTGCAGCGGTGTTTCCTGAGCGCTATGACATGTCCTTCTTTAAACGAGGTTTAAAAGGAATAATCCTTCGACGGTAGGCAGCGGCTTTGCTGTGCCCTGGCATTGCAGAAGTCTATGGGCGGCGGTGACTACTTACCATCAGGTGGCCCGTTTGCTCGTCTGCCTATCCAGGCAGTAAAAAAAACATACTAGTATCTATACATTAATATCTTTGTAATTCTCATAAAAAAATTGCAACCCTATTTCTTCTCATAGAAGTTAAATTTCAAAAAATCCTTCTGTAATAACTCCTTATAAAATCATAACCTCAAAATGTTGAGTTTTATCCTAAGGCTGGACGATGTTGACTCAGTCAGGACTTTCAGACTTTGCTTTTTACATACATGTCAGTAAATAACAAAGTACTCAGCGATACATCATACATGTACAGATGACAGATCAAAGAACATAAACTCACAAGGAGCGACAGATAGTCAAAAGGGTAGTTGACTATTTTTTTTTTATTGTTTAAATCAATAAGTTACGTTACTCAAAATCTAGTGCAGAAAGAATTTTATAAATCAGACCATAAATAAATAAGTTAGAAGCCATTCAAATCCTGTAGAAGGGGTAATTGTCAAATGACAGACGACGCAAACTTTCACGTCACTGTTTAAAATTTTCATTATGGTGCACGCGTGCAAGCGAGATAGTGAGATATCCCTACTACGCACCCAATTTTCCTCATACCAACATTTAAAGTCATAACTGTGGGCACATTTCTGAACCAATTTTGATCGTGTTTTAATAAAAGGGTTTCTTTTGCGTATCATTTTCTGTTGCTTATAAAATAATGTATATAATTCATTAAAGGAAAGTACCCTATTGTCCAAAGACAGCACCCTAACATAGTCGGCCATCTTGTGCGGCCATTTTGTCGTCACGAAGTGCCATTTCACGGATATTTGGCGGGAAACACGGAAGTGCTGCGACCTCGCGTCTTCCGTGGCTGAACAAAAACACCCACCATCACTAGGAATCATGGATGAGTCTAATTGACAATTGAATGTCTAAAATTAGTTCTTCGGTGCACTATTGTTGATTGTAAAAAGTTGACCTATTATGTTTACTAAATAACTAACTGCAGGTGGATTTATTTTGTTTTAGAATTTAAACTGAGTATTATTTAATTACTAAATATTGAAAAGATCCACCTACAAGATGGACTGACGACCTGATAAGGGTTGCAGGAAGCCGATGGATGCAGGCCGCTTCCAACAGGTCGGCCTGGAAGGCATTAGGGGAGGCCTATGTTCAGCAGTGGACGTCTTGTGGCTGATGATGATTGAAACAGTACATATCAGGTTACTACAGTCTCCACGGCGCGGCGCAGTGAGTGAGTACGTACTCAGCTGTAAAACAAGAGGCTCAGGCCCCCAAAGCAAAGATTTATTTTAGTTTTGAGTGCTGTAAGACCTAAAGTCTCCCGTAGTTCCTATAGACCGACAGAAGGCAATCATATCATACGGTAGGGTCAGGACTATGTAGATGTGTCTATCGCCAAATCGAGCACAAATTCCAAACTCTGGGAAAATCATGCGTAATTTTCAGAATCGAAAACTTGAACGCAAAGTAACCCAGGATCTTACCAAACTCAGCCAAAGTACAATGCCACTAGACCAGTGAGGCAACATTCAGGCTAATCTAGGCTTGTTCAAGAAGGACTACCCGCGAACACAGTAGGTACAGCCTGTAGTTTGTTGCATGCACACGGATTCTCTGGAATATTGCAAGGTTGGCGTTGATAGAACTATCTATCTACCAGATCTAGTAACTTAGGCTGAGAGACCGTGAGGCTGCCTTCAAATGCCAAATTTGGTAAACTTCTTTAAACGAGGTTTAAAAAGAGTAATCCTTTGACGGTAGGCAGCGGCTTTGTTGTGCCCTGGCATTGCAGAAGTCTATGGGCGGCGCTGACTACTTACAATCAGGTGGCCCGTTTGCTCGTCTGCCTATCCAGGCAGTAAAAAAAAACCGTTGATGCACTAGTCCCATCTCTGCTTACCCCTTCTGGGCTACAGGCGTGAGATTATGAAGCCTTTAAACCACTGCATCAGCAATAAGTCGCGCCCCAAATCAAAGACTATTATAAACTGATTTCCTCATAGCCACAAAAAACCAGGGATGGCGATCAAGATCGTCCGCTTGCAATTTCTGAAAAACGTTTGTCATTTGATGTAAGATAGCCAAGCGGAGAGAGGCGATAACCAAGATCAGAAGGCCAATTCTCGTAATTTTCAATGTTCAAAATATCATTCCGATCTAGTCTCAGCGTCAAGAAAGTTGCAAATGGCATTCTCTTAAACCAATAATCAACTTCAAATGGACCTAGCATGAGCAGTAGCATTATACCGTTTTGGCTTCAGTCAACTTTTATTTTATATTCAATCTTATAACGATCTATGTTCACATTTGACGTTGATTATTGATTTAAGACAATGCCATTTGCAACTTTCTTGACGCTGAGACTAGATCGGAATGATATTTTGAACATTGAAAATTACGAGAGTTGGCCTACAGAAAGGAATCGGAGCCATTTATTGCGCGTTCGATCGTAGCCTCCACAGCAAGCCTTGATTTTGAAGTTAAATTTGTAACTATTGTTAATTATCGCACAATTTTTTAGTGAAGAAAACCATTATGATTACGAAACTTGTATACCTGAAAAATATTGTATGTATTTTTTAATTAGCTTGAATGACGAAACGAGCACTTTGCTTACCTGATGGTAAGCGACACACCTACCCAAACAAAAGCAACACCACACGGAACTTTGAATTAGAAAGCACTGCATGGAACTGTACTGCGCTCGTCACCTCGAGAAGTATGATGTTAGAGTTCCATTTTGACAGGTTTTAACACTATTGTAACACGATAACACTTAATTGCTTGAGCTGCGTTTCAGTATTCGGGTACACCCCTAAAAAGCACCTGCATACAAACATTACCTTAATGAGATATCTGAGATCTAAATGATCTGAGTTCAGTCGATTGTCATCCGCTGTATTGAAAACACGTGTATTGTTATTTAAATTAGTTAAAAAACAAAGTGACATAAAATGTTTTAAATAGTTTTCGAAATTCAAATTCCACGCCGGGTGAGTGTCTATGGAATCTCAATTATTTACACGAAAAAAAAGAAAAAAATCCATTTGTTCAAATATAAATGTATCGTTCTTATTTTTAAATACCTTTCAGATTACGTGCCAGATACATAGCGAGTAGACTTTTGTTTATATTGTTGTTTTGTTTGTTAATTAATAATAGTAAATACTTACAATGACTTGTTTAAATAACAGGTTTGAAACCAGTCGAGTGTGTTAAATAGTAAATAGTTTTACAATTAGTAACAATGATTTTGCTAATTACTTTCATTAGTTCACTGTTGCTGTTTGAAATATGAAATTTGCGTATTAGAATTCTAAGTATTATTGAAAAAGAAGAACTGTCGCTGGCTGCGTCGTAAATCGGAATCAGTTTTCCGTTATTATTATTACATTTCGAATTTACATTCGAGTTTATATTTCTATTCGATCTTCTTGTTAAATGGAATTGCTCTAATTATCTGCATTTTAATCGATTATAAATTATTAATTAGTAATATCCCTTTCCCCGTAACCGACACGAACTATACTATTTGCATTTATACATAAAACAAATATATTCAACGTTAATTAAAATAAACATATCCTAGAAAGAGGTGCTACAAAAACTTATTAGATGAACGAAGACGGTAACGCAAATAATGAAATTATTATTAAAATAAATTCACATATAATAATGATCGTTCTCCATGATGATGATGCTATGATGATGAAAGTGGAACAAAGATCTTAAGCATTAAGTATAATGTACATTATTCATCATGATTTTTTGTCCAACGAATCCGAACCGTTGCATGCCGAAGGTCGTGTCAGCTCTTGCAAATTAATGCAATTAAACATTCAATTAATGAGATACAAAAAGGCCAAACTGGTGAAAAAATTGCTTACGAGCAATCAGGTCGACCGCACGAGCCAATGTCGACTGGGTGTAGACTGTCGACTATTTTGATTATTCATAATTTTAAGTGCAAGTACTCGTCGAAAACATTCACTGCCTTATCCGTTAAAAAACCCCTCGAAATCAAATAGAATGCCCAAACACGATACACCTGCTATCGAGGAGTTAGAAGCTGCAGACGGCTTGGTTGAGGCATCTGGCCAATATTCCTTAGGAAAAAACTCTCGGTTAAATTAGCTTTAAAATAAAAAACCGAATCCTAATCAGTCTATTTGTATAGGTACTTTGTTGCCACAGGCATATACACATAATTTAACATTCCCATTTTGCCAAGGATTAAAAGATACGGTCTGTACAGTGTTAGTTTAGAAATGACAACAATGAAGATCGATTTTTTTTCAATATTTACTACAGAAATGCACTTGTCAAAATCTGTTGTTATTCTGAGAAAATTTAAAGGAAGCCACGATGCGAATGATTCGTCCAAAGCTTAGCCCCACAGATGTTTAGGATCTTTGAAGGAAAGGTTATAATGGCCTTCCAAGCGCTTCCTAAAGCCGACGTAGTTTCAAATAAAAGTAAAAATGCATTGAAAGGTCAAAATAAAGTTCAGTATTGTAGTCAGAAACAAAGTAGAAATGCGTAACTCGACATCGTTTCTATATATTTATTTGTTTCTGGGAATAAACTAATAAAAAGTCGAAAGTTTTTCACCACGGATATAGCATTGAGTGTATACGACATTAATTTCAATGAATAAATAGGTAATACCCAACAATCACACACATAGTGATAGAAACCACAGTAAGATACGTATATTATCATGTATTATGGGTATCACAAACTACAAGAGGTTTTGGGTCGCACAAGACTCAGACTGGATATTTTTGGATTACACAAATGCTTGCCTCGGTGCGAGCATCGAACCCGCAGGCCCTCGTTTCACACACATGTACTCAGACACTGCCCAGCAGAGGCTTTCCAATTGTACACTTAGTTACTATCTAGGATTCCAAATTATACTTCAGAATTGTACCTTTTAGAAAGCTTTTTAACTCCCTATGCAAAAATAAGAATGTTAAAGAAATCTTAGTCTGCCTGTAGTTTTAAAATGGGTGAAACAATTTGAATCTTTCTTCCTTGCTGCCTGATGTTAACCCGGCATAATGCCAGGGTTTTTATTAAAAATCTACTTTAAATAAGGTTCTTAGTTATGTTTGAAGATATTTAGAAATAAAAAAAAAATTTGGTACCATGAGTTTTTACGTTCAGGTTATTGGAAATTTGGTGCTGTGACTGACCTGACAGCACCTACACACAGTCTCACATTCTTGTAAATCCTATCAATTAGGTCGAAAGAATAATACATTCTGGGTTGAGGTCAGAGATTACTTGACATTTGCAACATCTTTTTACTGTCGAGGACTTTAATGACGCACCTAGATCAAGTTAGTGTCAATAATCAATTAAATAAAAATAAATTAAATTATATTACTGACAGTACTACTTGAGTCAACTTAGTCTGAGTGGAAGTTGAGTGTAAAGAAATTAGCTAGCCCAGTATAGTTATGAAAACCAACGATAGAGGCATTGCCCATGGATGATTACATTGCTCTTAAACTAAAAAGAACAAAAGTACCTTCTGTAGTATATAATTGTCCGATACCAGATCGTAAAAACCCATAATTCCAACCCTTACCTTTTCTCGACGGTCAACAATCCCTCTATGATAGAGTTAATGGAGGCAGTGATCTTTAACCATCCGATTGGCTTATTGACGATCTTTACCGACTTTCATTATAGCGGAAGGTTGTACATCGTCCATGGACACCGCTAATAGTCTTAGATGCGTTGCGTTAACAAAAGCGATAGGGATTGGGAACTAAGAGATCTTTACGCCTATACCACCTTTTGTAAGTGTTAGAGCCACGCTGTAGACAGTTTTGTCTACAGTATGAATGGGTGGGCTCGACCGGGTTGTTACTACTATATCACAGAAAACTGACGCAAAGCAGCGGCTTGCTGCTGCGTTTCGTACGCTGAGTGAGATATCTGTAGGTCCAAATCCCCCATCCCCTTTCCACATCCCTTAACTATCCCTTTCCTTTAAGGTCACCAATGCTTCCATGATTTATTCTAGTATCATGGGCGTTCATGGTCGGTAGAGATGACTTACCATTACCCACTTGCTTAAAAACAATTTCACTGACCTTATAAATCGCGTAGAACTGCCAATTCACGTCATTTTCAGCCAGCCAACGGATGCAGTAGATAAGTCCGGCTATAGCTTGGCTCTACCACTAACAATTTTTTGCTAGGCAAGCGTGCTTCATCTTAAGCCACATCATCGCTTACCATCAGCGTTAGTGAGGAGGCGACAACTAAACGATCTAATTACATTATATAAAATTGTTAATTCACAATTGGACATTACTGGCCTAAGCCCAAGTGTCATTCAGGGTCCCTTATAGATCTAACCGCAGACAACATTTGTTCTCAGTACCTGTAACAACTAATAAGGTAGCACATTACAGTCCGTTAACTCGAATGTGTAATTATTACAATGATCACTGCAAGGATTTGGATATGTTTCACAAGAGTATAGGCCCTTTTAAGGCAAATCTAAAAGCATTACCAACCTAACACTATGCCGCACTTCACATTTTATTAAATAGGAACATAATTTTAGTTTTGGTCTATTCGAATGTTGTGCGCGGTTTTTATCGGTGTACGAATTTAAATGATAGCTCCATGTTTTGTAATAAGTTACTGTGTTAATTTGTACATTGTCTCCGTGTCAAATAATTAAAAAAAAGTAAAAAAAATCAGGCGTGGTAGTGGCCTAACGCTACCCTATTACGTATTAAAAAAAACTTAAAAAATGTTGCGTATGGATCAAATTCAGATGTATTACGACATAGCTGCACCTTAATTGATATGACCTGTAGTTTGCCCCTGATGTCGATCTCATTTCGGACTTAATTTCTTACAATAACTTAATGCCTTTAAAATACATTCGTTGTGATATCTGTTTCCCTTTTCCGGCATTCATTACCAATGAAGTAAAGATTTATTTATTTTAAACAACGATTTGCAAATATTCTTGGCCCGTATCAACCCTCTTTATAATTAAGTAAATTATGGTGAAAGGCTCGCCTCCTATCACATTATGGGACGGAGATACGCTCGGCGAAATGTGGGTTGCACCTTTGACGTTGATTATTGGTTTAAGAGAATGCCATTTGCAACTTTCTTGACGCTGAGACTAGATCGGAATAATATTTTGAACATTTAAAATTACGAGAATTGGCCTCCTGATGTTAAGTGCAGCGCAATCCAAGAATACTGTCGACCAAAGACAGACGATGTGTCTATCGTAGCTCGGCAAAATTATGCCGGCATGCCTAATTGCTTCTTCACATTCCGTATAAAGGACCCCATATTATAGGAAGGAAGGAACACGTGTGCCGGCAAACTATTCCACAGCTTAATGAGCAGAAGTAAGATCGGTAGATGATTGTAGATCTTCAAAACATTACTCCGATATTTGCAATTGAATTATTGACTATAGTAGATCAACAGTTGTCTCAATGTTTGTTTATTAGTTTGAATGACGAAACGAGCAAGTCGCTCGCCTAATGGTAAGCGTAACGCCTGACCATAATGTAACCCCACACAGAACCTTAAATAACAAAGGCATGGCATTGGACTGCGCTCGTCACCCCGAGCCATTTTTATTTATTTATTTATTAAGTTTTAGGAAAGCTTCCAGACTAATACATTAATTTATATGTTGACTTTAAGTTACCGTATTACTGACAACAAGCTCCCTCATATATGTAGCTAAATAAGCATATATAAGCCCTTAAAATGACATGATAATTACCGAGAGAATGAAATACACTTTTGAAACAACTGAAATTACGTAAATAAAAAATAAGGTTACAGGTACAAAAGAAAATAATTCGCAGATTGTAGGTACAGTTTGACAGGACATGGGATGTTAAGTGTCATAATGCACAGTCATTTCAAACGCTTCAATGCCCTTCAAACCGAAACACGTTAGGTTTGTAATGTTGGTAATGTTATTTGTTAAATATGAGTAGAATTATTAACTGAACCAGTCACAAAATACAATCTTAATAAATACAAATCCGTACCTACTCTGTATTCGGAATCATCGAAATAAGATGACAAGAAACGTAACTCAAGCAAAAAAATTACCACCAAAACTCTGTGTTAGCAGGCGGGGCTATAAAAGTCTGTGCATAATAATCTCTAGTTGACACTTGATACGTCTAATATTTTGCGCGCTGCAGAACGTCGTATCTCGATCTAGAAATTAAATATTTTTAGACTTTTGTTGCGTGTATGAGTGCTACGTGTGATTTTGCCTTTGCATGTGTGGAACCATATTTTTAGACTTTTGTTGCGTGTATGAGTGTTACGTGTGATTTTACCTTTGCATGTGTGGAACCATATTTTTAGACTTTTGTTGCGTGTATGAGTGTTACGTGTGATTTTACCTTTGCATGTGTGGAACCATATTTTTAGACTTTTGTTGCGTGTATGAGTGTTACGTGTGATTTTACCTTTGCATGTGTGGAACCATATTTTTAGACTTTTGTTGCGTGTATGAGTGTTACGTGTGATTTTACCTTTGCATGTGTGGAACCATATTTATTGGCAGATTCATATATAAGAGTTATAGTTCTAGTTATCTTATTTCGATGTTCGGAATATAAAAAAATACCATTATTTTTATCTCTTCGGAACAAATTTCTCCATATCTCCTAATTTGCTATCAATAATAAATGCATATTCTTCGCTGGCATAAAATCTTGTTAAAGAAACCTTTAGGACTTATCTTAGTTGGGTAAGTGGATGTATACAGTATTATCAATATTTGCATTAGGTTTTTTATTTTATAATAGAAAAGCAAGCAGTGATAGTAGTGATATGGTATGGACTGTCGAGACGAAAGTTGTAGGTTTGAAAACAGCCCCAAGTGCATACACCTCTGACTTTTCTAAGTTATGTGTGTATTAATTGTTAATTATCACTTGCTTTAACGGTGAAGGAAACATCGTGAGGAAATCTGCATACCCGAGAAGTTCTTCATAAGAATTTCGAAGGTATGTGAAGTCTGCCAACCCGCCTTAGGTCAGCGTGGTGGGCTAAGGCCTAACCCCTCTCATTCAGTAGAGGAGGCCCGTGCCCAGTAGTGGGACGTGGATAATACAGGGCTAGTATTATTAATAGAAAGGCAAAAACACAAGCTAGGTACACTGTTGACGTCCATGTTGCATCTGATGTACTTAATTGTAAACGGTTTTGCGGTTGTAACTACATTGCCCGCGGCAGAAAACCGTAGTGCGGCCTAAGTCGTAATGAACTAATGTGCAAGTTTATGTTCACGACTCGTGCCGGTACTTGGAGCCCTATGCTATATAAACCTTGACCTAGTAATCTATAGAATATCACGCTAATAATATTTTAAATATACAGTGTATAACAAAAACCCTTTGGGCTATTTTGGGTCGTGAAGATATATATATGTATATCTTTTTAGACAGCTTAATAAAAATAGTTTAGTTAAAAATAAACAGATGCGAGATATTATCCTTACTTAGGTAGATTTAAAAAGTGAACATATTTAAAAAAAAGTTATTTACAGCTGATATTCTGTGTGTATGTTGATGCACGTGGACGCCGCAACTTGCTATCTCGCTCTAGCTCCAATTCATCGCTCTTGCAGAGTTGATCAAATGAATTACGGTTTACAATTTTTTTTTATTAAAGTTTAAAAAATAAATATAATTATTTTTATTCTTAAATTTTCGTATGCGAGTTTTTCATTACTTTTATTTTATTTTAATTTCTTCATTATTTTTTTCTTAAAAGTTCTTCATAGGAATTTCGTCTGGGTACGACCGCATTATTAATATCTGCCGCCAAGCAGCAGTGTTGTAATACTGTTGTGTTCCGGTATGAAGGACATTGAAAATACTGGGCATTATGAGACTTAACACCTTATGTCTCAGGGTGAAGAGCAGGTACTTCATAATCCGAAGTTCTGATGGTGTTGCTTCTGTTTATGAGCAGGCGTGACGCTTACCATCAGGCGTGCGACCTGCCAGTCTCGTCATATAAAGCTAATAAAAAATACTATTATTTTTCCGATATACTATTTATTTTCCTTCCTACTCCGGGCTGATACTGAGCATTTCGTAATATAAAAACCCAATACCACTTTACCCGACCCGGGGATCGAACCCGAGACCTCAGTGTTAGCTTAATCTTAACGCGTACGCAACTGCGCCACCGAGGCAGTCTAAGAAAATATAATATCAAGATTAATTTGAGATTTATGTGGGCGACTAGCCGGCTGCGAAGCGTAAGGCCGTGGGTTCGATTCCCGCACCGAGACAAATGTTTGAGTGATCCTCAAATATTTGTTTCGGGTCTGGGTGTTGTGGGACCGCAAGTCTCTCGTAGTTCCTGATACTTTCGATACAGGTTAACCTAGTGTGGGGTCAGGACTATGTGTGTGACTGTTGGGTGTATTTATTTATTTATAAATAACTAAATACAGCTCGGCCTAGATATGCATTTTGCGCATAGTACCTACCTAATATAAGTTATTTAGGCATGTTAAGTACATGACATGGTCACTGAACTGTGGCGGATCCAGGAATTTTGGTTTTGGGGCTTGACCCAAAATTATTATTTTTTTTAGAATAAACTACTTACTTACTTAAAATGGAATAAATTCAAATCATTTATTTTGTAAATTGGATCATAAATATCACTTTTACATGTCAATATTTTCTTATGCTACATTACATTTACGGCGGCATGAAATAAGTAAGGATAAGCGATGAAAATGATATTGTACGTAAATACTAAGAAAGTGTAATATCAAGATTAATTTGAGATTTGTCAGTGGACTCAAATGCTTTGAGGGGGCTTGAGCCCCTTATCCCCCCCTGGATCCGCTACTGCCGCTGAATATTCCCGCCCGGGGTCTTTGAAGGTTTTTTAGCAACAAGCTTAGGTCGTATAGAGACGTGTATACATCGTAACTCATTACACCGACTTGTTTGTTCACAGTATTGACTTAATCGATAGTCGCAACATACATATTTGAATCGGCAGTTATAATTTGGTCTGAGAGTAAAAAAATATCACAATAAGTTAGATAAGGAAGTAAATAAAAAATTGTTTTGTAAGTCAGTTATTGTGTATTATCGCCTTGATTTTATCTTTTATTTTTTGTTGTAAAAATATTTAATGTAATAAGTATAGTAAAAATATTTTTCCGGTAAACCAATGACAAAAAATAACACGACAAAAATTATAGATAGATATAGATTATGTAAACTGAAAACTGAGTAATTAACATCCCGACAGCGCCATCTAGTATTCAAGAATTTTTCATTCTAAGATTTTTAATTTGTGTACATTTAAAATTTTTATACTACTTTGTTACATTTAAAATAAAATATTAATGTAATTAGTGATAGTCATTAGCAACATATAATTTCAACGGTAACTGTCAGAGCCCGGATAGCTCAGTCGGTAGAGCATTGGACTTTTAATCCAAGGGTCCAGGGTTCAAGTCCCTGTTCGGGCGGCCTGCTTTTTATATCGTTTTATTACAAAATATATTTTATTATTATCCATTTTGTATACAATATTTTATTGGCCTCCATAACTATTTTTAATTAACTATTTTTGTTTTCATTTGAATAACTACAGCTAACGCCCATGGGGGCAGGCAGAGGTGCTAGTGATTCAAAAAAACAGACACGTGTTGCTACGGAGTGGAATTTTTTCCCGATATGACGATAAGCTCGCTATTGGCTATCACATGTTGGGACGTAAATAAACTCGGCGAACCAAGGATTTACTAGTTGCGCCTCTGCCTACTTCAGGGATACTGGCGTGAGCTTATGTTTGAGTTTTCATTTTATTGTGGCGCTAATAATCGCATTAAAACAATGTATAGACAAACATATTTTGACAGCCTCCGTGGCGCGGTGGGCGAGTGAAGCGAGAGGCCGCGGGTTCGATTCCCGCACTAATACAAAATGTTTGTGTGATCCACCAATATTTGTTTAGGGTCTGCGTGTTTTAGAGGGATTGACGTCAGGTAGGCGGTCGGTTTTAAAAACTACAAACCTAATAATTTTGTAACATGTGTTAAAAAGCATGTTTTTTTATAGTATAGGCCGCCAAACGAGCAAGTGGGTCACCTGATGGTAATTGATCTCCACCGCGCATGTACGCCCACAATACCAAAAGGACCATGGGCGCGTTGCCGACCTTAAAGGAAAGGTAAGGGATTGGGAAAGGGAAGGAGATTTGGACCTTCGGATATCTCACTCACCGTACGAAACGCAGCAGCAAGCTGCTACTTTACGCCGGTATTCTGTGAGACAGTGGTAACGATCCGGACGACCCGGCCCATTCAAGCTGTAGACAAAACTGTCTACAGCGTGGCTCTACTACTCGCGCCGACCCCACTGCGAGTGGGAGAAGAACATATTTTTATACATATAGAATAATACTGCATAATATAGCGTGTAAAAAAATCCTATGCGGAGATAATAGTGTATTTTTTTCACACATAATTACATTACAAAAAACAATTTAATTAAGTAATATCAAAAGTTACTTCCTTCTTTCGCTAGTGGAAGTTATATGCAAATTATACAACACAAAACAAGCTCGTAAGTAATTCACTACCAAAACATGTCTGACAGCTGTCCTTAAAAGGGTTCCGTTATTTTCATTTTGAGGTACGCCAAATTAAATTCGAAACTCTAAATGATCCTCTTTTTTTGTAGTTGATAAATACGCACTAATACTTGTTTTGATTTTTAACCGGAGAAAAAAAACGGAGGAGGTTTTCAATTCGACGCTTTTATTTGTTTTTGTTCGTGTGTATAACTAGGCATAACTTTTCACAGATTGATGCGATTTTGATGAAACTTTTATAAATCGAATGGTTTTTTTAGTATAGGCAGGTAAACGAGCAAGTGGGTCACCTGATGGTAAATGATCCCCACCGCCCATGTACGCCCACAATATCAAAAGAATTATGAGCGGGTTGCCGATTTATAAGGAACGGGATAATTAAGGGATTGGGAAGGGTAGAGGGATTTGGGCCTCCGGATATCTCACTCACCGTGCAGCAAGCTGCTACTATACGTCGGTTTTCTGTGAGACAGTGTAAAATACATGACTGTATTATCAAAGTACTTACCACTGAGTACATTATGTATTAGGGTAGTACCTACTTACCTATAAGTACATAAAATATCCGGTAAGTATTTTTTTCTGATCGTCACCGAAACGATATAGCGTGACGAAATGTGTGTCTGAAATCAGAACAAAATAAAGTTATTGTAATACACACCATATATTAAATAGGTTTTTTTTTTTTTTTTTACTAGCCCTTTATTATATACGTCCCACTGCTGGGCACGGGCCTCCTCTACTGAATGAGAGGGGTTAGGCCTTAGTCTACCACACTGGCCTAATGTGGGTTGGTAGACTTCACATACCTTCGAAATTCTTATGAAGAACTTCTCAGGTATGCAGGTTTCCTCACGATGTTTTTCCTTCACCGTTAAAGCAAGTGATAATTGACAATTAATATACACATAACTTAGAAAAGTCAGAGGTGTATGCACTTGGGGCTGGTTTCGAACTTGCGACTTTCGTCTCGACAGTCCGTACCACTCCCCGCTAAGCTATCACTGCTACATTAAATAGGTATTATAGCTTTTTAATAATAATAAATATGTTGTGTTGGACAGCTCCGTGGCGCAGCGGGCGAGTAGACGGCTGCGAAGCGAGAGGCCGTGGGTTCGATTCCCACACCGGGACAAATGTTTGTGTGAACCACAAATATTGGTCTCGGGTCTGGGTGTTGTGGGACCGCAAGTCCCTCGTAGTTCCTGATACCCGCGATACAGGTTTACCTAGTGTGGGGTCGGGACTATGTGTGTGACTGTTGGGTGTATTTATTAATATTATTATTACAAACGATATATTATTTGGTACAACAGTCAACAAAGCATACGGCCGACTGGTTTATTTCTTATGTATATCCGGTATTGTAGTATTTTACTATTTTTAATAGATATTTTTTTGCCATTATTTATAGTCAATTTAATCGACACAAATATAATAATAAATAAATACACCCAACAGTCACACACATAGTCCTGACCCCACACTAGGTAAACCTGTATCGTGGGTATCAAGAACTACGAGGGACTTGGGGTCCCACAACACTCAGATCCGAAACAAATATTTGTGAATATCAAACAATAGGTACTTAATGCCAGATTTTTCTATGATTTTTTTTGGACAAATAATAAATAAACATGTATATGTACTAGGAAATTATAGGTTACTAAAGGTTAATTATAATTTATAAGTTTCCATTCTTAGCATAAAGCAATTGCCAAAATTGCATTCTTAAAGAAGTTTAACACCCCTCGTTGTTTAGTAGGCGAGTAGCCGACTATGAAGCGAGAAGCCGCGGTTTCGATCCCCGCTCCGAGACAAATTTTTGCGTGATCTGTAAATATTTGTTTCGATTCTGGGTGTGTTGATTTGTTGTAGAAACGTAAGTTCTTCGTAGTTCCTAGTACCCACGATATAGATTCTAGTGTAGTCAGGACTATCTAACTGGACAGATGGGTGTATTTATTTACTTATTTTATTTTATTTATTTATTTAAATCTTTATTGTACACCAGAACATACACAGTATGATAAAAACAAAAAAAATACATAAATAGGTACAATTGGCGGTCTTATCGCTCAAGGCAATGTCTTACAGACAACCATGGGATGGAGAAAAGAGAAAAAGGTAGTCAAAGGCGTACAATCAATAGAAAAAAACTTAAAAATACATTTGAAATAAATACAAATATATATATAATAAATAATAAATAGTAATAAAGTATGTACATACAATCATAAATATACACTATATACATATCAAATATAATAGGTATAAATTAATAAATATAATAGGTATAATTACTTTAGTGAAAGCCATCGTCTTTTCTATGTGAATCGTATCGTATATTTTCTCAAATTGCATGTCACCCTTACATGAAACACAATAAGTAATAATAACTATACTTCGGCACCCTTAAAAAATACCCCATGTAGGTATGTATTCGTAGAAAGTTCCCGACTGAGCAACACAAGCATAAGTCACACCTGCGCTTTGTGCAATCTTTACAAAACAACCCCTAATTTCAGAAGCTGCCGATGACCTTCGGAACGTTGGATTCGCGCCTTTTCGCCACCTGCCACTACACGACGCGCCTCATTCGCTTCGGCTCACTCCGCCGAGCGAGTTGGCTGAATGGTAATACTCCGTCGCTATAAATAATAAGAAAACATTTACGATTTAAAAAAATATTCTTAAAAAAATATAACTAAAAAGAAATAAAACGACCAGTGACTTTATTCTATTTTCAAATTTGAATCAGTATTATCGAAACGAACCATTCCAAACTGTGATACAATGAGTTGTAAACCAGTGTTGTGATAAAAACAAATGTGGCGTCCAGCATAAAATGTCTCGCGCATCAGTTTTCAAAACAGTGTTTTAATTCCGCATCTACCTTCAATATGACTAAATACAAACTGAACAATACGGTCAACTCGTCTTCGGAGGTGACGTTGACTGCGTACGTGCCTGGAGTTGACGGGAAGAAAGACGATAAAGTGTATGAAGTATTGGATTCTAACCAGAACGATAACGTCATTACCGAGTCCAACCGTAATCTCGAGGCGAAGAAATGTCATGTGTGCCCCCATTCGTGTGAGTTCGTGAAGAATTCGGATAAGATTGCGGCGTCGTTGGTTAAGACAGAGTGTGATAAGTTCGGGCTGAATGAACTGAAGGTGGAAGGTTTGGAAAATAATGTGTGCCTTTGCGAGCGGTATAACGGTGGTTGTAAGCTGTGTCCTCGGCCGAGCCTCACGCCGACGCTGACCCTCAACCTGGACGGCAAGGAGTCCTGCCTCGCCTGCCACAAGGCCACATGTGCTTCCATTTATTCCAGTAAGTGATATCTTTAACGTGTTACAGAAAGTGTTCGACATATTTGACAGCCTCCGTTAAGTAGCGGGCGAGTAGCCGGCTGCGAAGCGAGAGGCCGTAGGTTCGATTCCCGCACCGAGACAAATGTTTGTGTGATCCACAAAAATTTGTTTCGGGTCTGGGTATTGTGGGACCGCAAGTCCCGCGTAGTTCCTGATACCCACGATACAGGCTTACCTAGTATGGGGTCAGGGACTATGTGTGTGACTGTTGGGTGTATTTCTTTCTTTTATTTAAGGGTCGTTACGTACATCTGACAGTAAGTGTTTATGTAAGTACCGGATTTTATCAAAATCCAGATATCCTAAAGTGTCACGTCAATTTTAATTACTCGTTTAATACTGTCTATAAGATGGATGTGTAAGTAAATGGAGCCGTATTTTTAGGCAGATTCGTATGAGACTTATCTTTCTAGTTATCTTATTTCGATGTATACAAACAAAGGAATCGAACTTATAACATCCCTCTTTCTGTCAGGGGTTTGAAAAGATGAGCACTGATCAGACCAAAACCATCAATTTGACTACCTCGGTGGCGCAGTTGTAATGCGTACGCGTTACGACTGAGGCTGACGCTGAGGTCTCGGGTTCGATCCCCGGGTCGGGTAAAGTGGTACTGGGTTTTTCTATTACGAAATGCTCAGTATCAGCCCGGAGTTTGGAATTTGTGCCAGGTATGGCGGTAGGCTCGCCACCTATCACATCATGAGACGGAGTTATGCTCTTCGAAATGAGGGTGTACTGGTTACACCTCGGCCTACCCCTTCGGGGATTGTAGGCGTGAGTGCGTATGTATGTATGTACGTAAATTCATAATCCCACGCCGATGCAAACGACGTCATTTTGGAAACATGATCTATTTGGACAGTCAAAAGTACTCAACAGTTCAACGTACGACTAACATGTTTAGTTACAGCATCCTTTGTTATTTACAGTAAAGTTTAACTTTACAGTTATGCTATTTTGATAGCTTGTTATATTTGTCCTTATTTTATTGTGCCGTTAACTAACTTTGTTTTTTAATAATATAGGCCGGTAAACGAGCAGTGGGCCACCTGATAGTAAGTGATCTCCACCACCCATGTACGCCCACAATATCAAAAGGATCATGGGTGCGTTGCCGACCTTAAAGGAAAGGGATAACTAAGGGATTGGGAAGTAGAGGGTGGTTGGCCCTCCGGTTATCTCACTCACTGTACAAAACACAGCAGCAAGCTGCTACTTTACGCCGGTATTCTGTGAGACAGTGGTAACGACCCGGACGAGTCGGCCGATTCACAAACTAACTATTAAAAACCTATGATGTCAATTACAATTAACATCTCAAATTTGTATATGGCTGAACAGGCACATACACATGCACATGTATACACACATGCACACAGAATAATAGGAGGGTAGATAGAGGTCTTTACTTTAAGATAGAGTATGTGCCAATGTCCATTTTGATCAAAAGAATTGAATAATTTTATTATATTCTGATTTCAATTTTTGACAATCGCGTCACTGGTCTAGTTGAAGCGTACTTAGGCTGAAGATACCGGCGAGGTCCTGAGTTCAGACCCGAGGTCGGGTAATCATGATTTGTGGGATTTTTCAGTTCGACTAATCAGACATGAGTTTTCCGGGATTAATTATGCCCAATATAGTGATAGGCTCACCACCTATCACATCATGAAACGGAAATAAATCCAGTGTGTCTTCGTTTTATTATTAGTTACATATCTGTCTTCCCCATGGGGAATACAGGCGTGTGCTTATGCATGTATTTATGCAAAAATGTGACAGAACCCTCAAGTATAAAATGGAAACTGCGATAAGTTCGCACGTACTAAGATTTCTCCGTAGCATTTGTGAATACGGGAGTGTTAATACAAGACGTTATCTAGGTTTTTTTTTTTTTTTTTTTTATAAATACACCCAACAGTCACACACATAGTCCTGACCCCACACTAGGTAAACCTGTATCGTGGGTATCAAGAACTACGAGGGACTTGCGGTCCCACAACACCCAGACCCAAGACAAATATTTGTGAATCAGACAAACATTTATCTAGGTGCGGGAATCGAACCCACGGCCTCGCGCTTCGCAACCGGCTACTCGCCCGCTGCGCCACGGAGGCTGTCAATTGACAATAACTAATCTTTCTTTCTGCCTGGCGTTATTCCGGTTTAAGTCAGTCAGTCGTAACGCGTACGCATTACAACTGCGCCACCGAGGCAGTCAAACCAGCACCAATTTCCTTAAGTTTGTAAATCACGTCGTAAAATAGGCAATAAATATTACATTATAAAAGTTATTCACCATCCCATATCAACGTTAGTACATAATTGTGAAAGTGACCGTGTCGCAAGCTCGTGCGAGCCCACGTGCGCGACAGACCTGCACGTTGCGTTACCTGCAATTACCTTCGATTGAATAATTACCGTGCAATTAATTAAACGATGGGTGACGAGAGACCTGGCAAACAATGTGATCTCACGATTCAGAGTAGTGAAGAAAATATACGTATTTGCCCTTACCTATTGAGTGGTAGAGCCACTCTGTAGACCGTTTTGTCTACAGCATGAATGGGCCGGCTCGTCCGTGTCGTTACCACTGTCTCACAGAAAACCGGCGTAAAGTAGCAACTTGCTGCTGCGTTTCGTACGGTGAGTGAGAAATCCGGACGCCCAAATTCCCCTCCCCTTTCCAATCCCTTACTAATCCCTTTCCTTTAAGGTCGGCAACGCGCCCATAATTATTTTAGTATTGTGGGCGTACATGGGAGGTAGAGATCACTTCAGGTGACCCACTTGCTCGTTTGCTGGCCTATGCCATAAAAAGAGAAGAAGCGCCTGAATAGGAAGGCGGAACCTAGCACTAAGCCGGGATGATGCCAGGGAAATGGACGCGTGTATCTTAAATGACAACGATAAAAAAAATCTATGGCTGAATAGCTTGATACATCTTATTTTGTTTCATACCAAACGGCTTTTCCAAAGTATTAGATTTTTAACATCGCGTCAAAGTGCTGATGATGGCCTAATTACTAAATAACACTGAATATAACCTGGCGCCTGTAACCCCGAAGGGGTAGACAAAAGTGTAACTAGTGGTTCGCCGAACTTATTTCCAGCCCATGATGTGATAGGGAACGAGTCATACGGAGCACAAATAACAATAGGGTAGTTGACTAGATTTTTTTTATTATTTAAATCCATAAGTTACGTTACTCAAAATCTATTGCAGAATTTTTTTTATAAATCGGACCAAAAATAAATAAGTTAGAAGCCATTTAAATCCTGTAGAAGGGGTAATTGTCAAATGACAGACGACGCAAACTATGACGTCACTGTGTAAAATGTTCATTATGGTGCACGCGTGCAAGCGAGATAGTGAGATATCCCTACTACGCACCCACTTTTCCTCATACCAACATTTAAAGTCATAACTGCGGGCACATTTCTGAACCAATTTTGATTGTGTTTTAATAAAAAGGTTTCTTTTGCGTATCATTTTTTGTTGCTTATAAAATAATGTATAAAATTCAATATAGGAAACTACCCTATTCCGGACAATTTACTGTCCGTGTTACTAACTAAACGATATAAATTTTGATGCTACATATGACGATGACTATCGTGTCACGGTTCGTTGGCTCTCGGCTTTGTGATGATACAGATTTATATCTTCCCACGGAAGTCGTAGAAAAACAATGATGAACGTAATGCAGATGAATCATTTCATATCACTGTTAAAAACATGTCTGCCTCGGTGGCGCTGTTGTAAAATTGAACACCACTTTCTTAAGGCTTAGTTACGACTCTTTTGGATCAATAGGGAGATGACTAGATTTTTTTAACGTTACTCAAAATTTATTGCAGAAAGAGTTTTGTAAATCGGACCAAAAATAAATAAGTTAGAAGCCATTCAAATCCTGTAGAAGGGGTTATTGTCAAATAACAGACGACGCAAACTTTGACGTCACTGTGTAAAATGTTCATTATGGTGCACGCGTGCAAGCGAGATAGTGAGATATCCCCACTTTTCCTCATACCAACATTTAAAGTCATAACTGCGGGCACATTTCTGCACCAATTTTGATCGTGTTTTAATAAAAAGGTTTCTTTTGCGTATCATTTTCTGCTGCTTATAAAATAATGTATAAAATTCAATATAGGAAACTACCCTATTGTTACATAATTACGAAACCCCATAAAGACTAGAGTAGTTAAGTGATCGCATGAACACTAATTAATAAATTAACCAAATATGGCTGATGCATCGAATGTCCGTTGACTATTTGTGTGTCTGCTTGTTTACCTTTCTACGCCATTTAAAGCTGGTATTCTCTAGTTTAATTCAACATGTACTGATTTAAGTGTGGATTACACTAACCATCAGTTCAAGATATTCTAACAAGCAATGGTTGCCATTTAGTGATAGCTCAGCGGGGAGTAGTATGGACTGTCGAGACGAAAGTCGTAGGTTCGAAACCAGCCCAATTGCATACACCTCTGACTTTTCAAAGTTATGTGTGTATTAATTGTTAATTATCACTTGCTTTAACGGTGAAGGAAACATCGTGAGGAAACCTGCATACCTGAGAAGTTCTTCATAAGAATTTCGAAGGTATGCGAAGTCTGCCAACCCGCATTAGGCCAGCGTGGTGGACTAAGACCCCATTGATTCAGTAGAGGAGGCCCGTGCCCAGCAGTGGGACGTATATAATACAAGGCTAGTATTATTATTAATGGTTGTCATGTACAGATTTGTCATTTTTACATTTAAATTAAACCGTTAACAACAATAAATTAAGTTTTATCCGATGGATGGTGCAAACCACACTAAGCCCTATTATTTCGAGCGTAGTCAAGTCGATATATTGTTCAAATTCTGTAACAATTTTACTGCTATTATTGACAGCCTCCGTGGCGTAGCGGGCGAGTAGCCGGTTGCGAAGCGTGAGGCCGTGGGTTCGATTCCCGCACCAATACAAATGTTTGTCTGATCCACAAATATTTGCCTCGGGTCTGGGTGTTGTGGGACCGCAAGTCCCTCGTAGTTCATGATACCCACGATACAGGTTTAACCTAGTGTGGGGTCAGGACTATGTGTGCGACTGTTTGGTGTATTTATTTATTTATTAATTTAATTTAATTATATTTATTAATATTTGTGAATTTGTATATTTGTTAGACAATCACGCCTTAACCTCTGTACGGTTTGCGATGATATTTAGCACACAGATAGATTATGACCAGGATTAGAACATAGGCTACTTTTTAATCAGTTCACATGGGCGGAACCGCGAACATAAGCTAGTAGTTAAATATGACGTTTATACAACCAGCAACAGTCATATTTAACTATTGTTACAGAATTTTAACAATTTAACTTTAACTTTAAGAAATCTGTGAGAGCGTTCCTTATCCGTGATGAAGAAAATATTTTTCTTCAGGTATATTTATGATTTCAATTACAATAGGGTAGTTGACTAGTTTTTTTTATTATTTAAATCAATAAGTTACTTTACTCAAAATATATTGCAGAAAGAATTTTATAAATCGGACCAAAAATAAATAAGTTAGAAGCCATTCAAATCCTGTGGAAGGGGTAATTGTCAAATGACAGACGATGCAACCATTGACGTCACTGTGTAAAATGTTCATTATGGTGCACGCGTGCAAGCGAGATAGTGAGATATCCCTACTACGCACCCACTTTTCTTCATACCAACATTTAAAGTCATAACTGCGGGCACATTTCTGAACCAATTTATATTGTGTTTTAATAAAAGGGTTTCTTTTGCGTGTCATTTTCTGTTGCTTATAAAATAATGTATAAAATTCAATATAGGAAACTACCCTATTAAGTCAATGTAGTTTCGATAACAGTACGAATACGCTCAACCTGAGTGGTACTATCAAATTGAAAACCTACGTAAATTAATAACTTTGCTGTTGTGTTTCATTCAGTCAGTAATAATATCAAATAACACCCAGACACATACATAATCCTGACGCTAATATCTACTGTAATTATCTTGTGTCGTGCAGGAACTACGAGAGACTTTCGGGAATTTCGTTTTTTTTTCGAATGGTTTTGTGCTGTTAGCTTATATTGCTTTAACAGATTCACCTGACAATAAAGCCGGCACGTATGGCGCTCTAGCCAGAAATATGTATGCACTTAGTAGCGATTAAGCACAGAGGCGCCTTTTAGAAGGCTCAGACCTCAGCTTGAGCAATCGCTGGGGAGTATAGTTTAGGGCCGTCTCTGCACATCATTGTGCCGACGGTCAGTTGTGGGAGTTCTTCGGACTCGCAGGCGTGTCCTATGTCGGGGTCGCGTATTATTATTGCGATTCGGGTTGGGCAAGGAAAGTGCTGCTACGATAGTGACTGTGAGCAATGGGATCTGCCAAATCATGTTTGGGACGAGTGTAGCAACACCCACGCACGAAACAAATGTGTAAGGACCACACATACGTTCCTTATCGATGTGGTTTCTTGTTCCATAGCTAGTTAATTTCCCGTTGTGCCACGACAATTGCCACACATACGTATACATACGCACTCACGCCTGTAATCCCCGAAGGGGTAGGCAGAGGTGTAATCAGTACACCCTCATTTCGCCGAGCGTATCTCCGTCCCACGATGTGATAGGGGGCGAGCCTATTGCCATACCGGACACACATTCCAGACTCCAGGCTGATACTGAGAATTTCGTAATAGAAAAACCCAACACCAATTTTACCCGAACATCGAACCCGAGACAGTCGCAGTCAATTGCCAGAGGCTTAAAGATCCCATTCATTATCCAAAGCAACCACGATTCCGTCGACAGTGTTGTTGCTCATGTAATATAGTATTTTAGCATCAGGTGACTCTTGTTTGTATGCCGGCCTTCGGCTATTAGAATTCTTGAACGTACCTAAAATAATAGGTGATAAGACACAATAGATACCAAAATGAACAATGGTCTATAAAATACCACCTCACGTCATACCTGAACATATCAGCCTTTGATGTCTTCATCGAACTGTCAATACAGCTGATGGTAGATATAACTATTTATAGAGAACAATCATATGCGATTCCTATTGATAAAATACCATTGCTAATAACACTAGTACATCTAGGGATCGATTTTGTACATTTTTGCTGTTATTTTTTTGATTGAAATATGAAAAAGTAAGCCATTAATGTAGCGTCACGACAGCCGGGTCTTCGCCTTTTCACTATGCATTAAGTAAATCTATGGGATACCAATCGACGGCAGCGTAACAGAAACATTTATCCTCTTTAGTCTGTACTAGCGTTACTAACGCACGCACGGTGTCTTTAGTAAGCCGTGACAGACGACAACGTCACTGACGCTCGCATTTGATGCTTGACCATTCCAAGTCTGCCTTTAGAAGTATTACAAAAAATTCCCGACCCGGGAATCAAGTGAGATGCATTCGAATCTAGAAGTCTTCGCTCTAATAGCACGTCACAAATTAAAAAGTGGCTTTTTACAAAATTCTCAATTTCCTGTGACCGTTTGCTAAGCGGTTAATTAATTTTTTCCCTCGTCTAATTGATCTGTCAAGGCAGGCAACCAACTGACGCTTCCTTCTACACCTTTGCTATGTTTTTGCGTTCGTTTTTTACATTAGAAGTCACATTGATGACGTAAGTATGCCTAATGCTCACTCCGATAATGCAAAACATTTCAATGGTAACTTATCAAGTGAATTAGTTGCGTCCTGATTCGATGCTATTGATTTGCAATTTGATTGAACAATACCAGTTATAGATGCTGTTAGAACAATATTAAAATTGTGTATTCAAAGTTCAATCCACAAATCAATTGGGGGTTAATAAAAATAACTGACGTATCTGGATGTTCATATTCAATCAATAGAATATGTAAGAAAATTGTCTACAAGTTTCTATCTTTTTAAACGTAATCAATGGTACCTTAATTGTAAATTTTTCACTCTGTTGCTAAATACGCTATTAAAACAGACGATGAAAATTCCTTTTTAATATAGTAGCTACTAGCTTCTCCAAGATATTATGTTTCGTAGGAAAACACAAACTCTAATTTATCTTGTTTCCTTCCTATCCTAATTTTAGGTAAGTACATTGTGCAGTATGCAACTTGTATTTTCGCTGACAAAGCTACAAAAATTGCTTTGGAGCCAAGTAGAATTATCCAAGTATGCAAATATCTACATTTAACTTAATTCATGTCTAAAACCTCTTTAGACTTAATTGGAACAGCAATACAGACGTTCAAGTTTTGAAAACATTAGATCTAAAGTTCAGTAGTAGGAACCATCCTTGCGATTGCTCTGCACAATATTTTATTTGTATTTAAGATGGGGATGTCTGCGAGTTGCACAGACGGGTGATCAGCTCACGTTAGTGGAACCATTTCATCTTTAATCCCAGTTTGGATGGCATTCTCACCTCCGCTTCGGATCGGCTCCCTTCCGCTGCGTTCCTCTGACATATAGGTAGTCTCTACCGTTGGGGTTTCAGCTTAGCCAGATTTTGCCTTACACAATATTACTTGATTGCCCAAAAAATTAGCGCTATCTTTTCAGGTTCATGTAAATGAGTTTCTATTCCACATTAACTTCTAAACTCTCGATTTAGAAGTGTTTGGTATCGATACCCGATTACTTTACCCGAGTTACTTATGCTAGATTACTATTACTTGTTTTATAAATAATTAATACGTAAAATTATTTTATCCGAATTACCGCTAACTTGTAACACAATCTCGCTTGTCCCCGGCCTTGATGGTTGTTAGTTGTCGGTCGGACCACATATGTCCAGTGCAACCAAGCGTACCTTGACGCGACCTTTGAATGAAACACTGTCTTTCCGATCAAATGCATAGTGGTTTCCCATCCAATTTAACTGGTGTCCAAAGGTTGCGGTAATTTTTGGCCCCCATTTCATTAAAAATAATACGAATCAAAATCGATAAGAAAAGATTATCATTCATTTTTAATTACATACTTATGCTTGTTATCTCCAAAGGGCCTACCCAGTGTAACCAGTAAAACCACATTTCGCCGAGCGTATCTCCGTCCCATGATGTGATAGGGGACGAGCCTATGCCAGGCACAATTCCAGACTCCGGGCTGATACTGAGCATTTCGTAATCAAAAACGCCAATATCACTTTTACCAGCCCGGGGATTGAACCCAAGACCTCAGCGTCAGTTTTAGTCGTAACGCGTATGCATTACAACTGCGCCACCGAGACATTTTAAGTGTACCTTTTTTGTAGCAGATGCTTGTCAAACGAGCGAGTGACTCGCCTGATGGTAGGTGATCTCCACCATCATAAACTCCAACAATGCCAGAAAAGTCCGTTGACGACTTTTAAGAATAGGAATAGGGATTGGACAGTGGGGTATGGGAAGATGGGTATTTTTGGGCCTCCGGAAATGTAATTCACCGTACGAAACGCAACAGCCACTTCACGTTATTTTTTTGTGAGATATGAGAAAGAAACAAACCAGCCGGTCGAGCCAGCCCATTCATGCTGTGTGTATATAGCTATCCCCTCTATTACTTATTTTTAGAACTACTGTTCCTACTGTATGCAGGAAGCACTTTATATTAGCTCGAAATTCAAGGTGTTTTATTTATATTCAGATTAACTCATTATTCATTTAAAACTGGTTTTGTTACCTAATACCTACAATACTATTAGGACTATTAAAACGTTGATGAAAATCATTTAGTTCTTTATTATGTAAATAAATTTACATACGTATACATTATTTTTGCTTTTTTGGTCGGCTAAATGACGATGAGTGGTAGAGCCACGCTTGAGTGGTAAAACCACGCCGTAGACAGTTTGGTCTACAACATGAATGGGCATGACATGGGCGTTACCACTGCCTCACAGAAAACTGACGTAAAGTAGCAGCTTGCTGCTGCGTTGCGTATGGTGATTGAGATATCCGGAGGCCCAAATCCCCTCCCCTACCCAATCCCATAATTATCAAATGCAATATTGCAATAAAATTAAAAAAAGATGAGCAAGCGACCTTCGCGTGATAGTAAACGCCACGCCTGTCCATAATCAGTACCAACACCGCGCAGAATTTTAAGTATAGCATGAGCATTCATTGCGATCTTCACCACAAGAATTTAGATGTCACGTCCCATATAATGTTCAGTAATTTCATTGGCTTCAATGTCCTTTAGACCAGAACCAGGGCTTACACAGTGCTTGACAGCAGAAATACACAGTGGTGGTACCTAACGGGACGACCTCTCGTATATGAGCGACCTTTTTTTTTTTTTTTTGTTGTCGCGGGGAAAAGCGACTTATTGCTACCGCCCCGCCCCGGGGGGAAGCGGGACGGTTATGTTGGGTTCACCGGCCTTACGACCCAACGTTAAGCCGCCCGGGAGGGATGGTAAATCCAGGCGACCGCTGGGCCGAGTCCCTAACACTATATACACCCTATACCGGCATACCAACTAAAAACCCCGCGGTGGCCATCTTCGGCGCATTAGGAACGGCCCCGGGTTCCCGAGGCGAGAAGCGCCCCGGCTTCAGCCGGAACCGTCCCTGCGCGATGCCGCCTTGCAGCCCGTCTCCAAATATGGGGGGCTCAGAAGCCCCCGCCACCGAAGGACGCTCTCGGCGTCAACGGCAGCAACGATGCCAACCACCCGTGCTGCCGTCCATCCCGGGGTCGCACGTACAAGAATGTTAGATACAAAGGGCGCTACGACAGGTATATGAGCGACCTGCCTCTAGTAATTTGTTTGCCCAGCGTCAATTTTGATTAGCATCATCCAAAATTAGTTTCGCCTATTCAAACCAAATAGGCAATTGATTTTGCATGAGTTAAATCTACATGTGATTACAATACGACAAAATAAATTACGCCGCACGAGGCATCGCGAAATGTCAAGTGTCAGGTGAACCGGTTTTTCGGTCTAAAACCGCTATTACACCATCCAATATCTCGAGTCCAACTTCTCGGGACAGGATGGTATAATAAGAAACAGGGATTAAGGGTCCTTAGCTAGGATTAATAGGGTAGTGTATTAACGTATCATGCACGTACAGGGAGGCAATGAGCTCAACCATTGACTGAGAATATTAAGATCAACAGTGTTGTTACACTCTTGGCAGGGTGTTCATAATCATCTGTTCAGGGTTGGTGGCACACCTAACAATTCGTCGCCATTCATCCTGAAATGCTGCTTTTCTGGTGCATTCATAGAGGGGACTGTTAAGCGAGTTCTTTACTTGATTAGTCCACCGCGTAGGCGATCTGCCGCGTGCTCTGCAGGCCAATTCTCGTAATTTTAAATGTTCAACATATCATTCCGATCTAGTCTCAGCGTCAAGAAAGTTGCAAATGGCATTCTCTTAAACCAATAATCAACGTCAAATGTGAACATAGATCGTAATTAAATTGAATGTAGAATAAAAGTTGACTCAAGTCAAAACGGTATAATGCTACTGCTAATGCTAGGTGCATTTCATGTAGTTTTTTTATTGCATTGGCCGACAAACGAGCAAGTGTGTCACCTGATGGTAAGTGATCACCACCGCCGATGTACGCCCACAATACCAAAAGAGTCATGGGTGCGTTGCCGACCTTAAAGGAAAGGGATAATTAAAGGGTTGGCTAGGGGAGGGGGATTTAGGCCTCCGGATATCTCACTCACCGTACGAAACGCAGCAGCAAGCTGCTACTTTACGTCGGTTTTCTGTGAGACAGTGGTAACGATCCGGAAGAGCCGGCCCATTTATGCTGTAGACAAAATTGTCTACAGCGTGGCGCTACCACTCGTAGTTTGTTATTTTGTACCTGTTGCCGCAATGATCATTATACCACGTACGTATAATTATGGGAATGGCAGATCTCAAGTAGTGGTTGCAGTTAAGTACCTAGGTAGTGTTTTTGTTTTATTTTTAGGTACAAGCACTAGTGATAAATATTTTAGTCTCGTAAGTTCTTCATATTACTTAAGTCTCATTATGCCCAGTAATTTTACCGACTTCAATGTCCTTCAAACCGCGAAACATAATAGTGCTTACACGCTGCCGTTTGGCGGCAGACATAGACAAAGCGTTGGTACCAATCCAGACGGCCCCTTCGCATACGAGGGACCTAGTATAAGCGTTTATGCGTTATAATATCATTTGTGATCATCTGATTGTCTCAAACGTGATATAGTAACAGGAGACAAGACGTGATTCGCAGAATAACTTTCACATACACGTACACGTGTTTTTGTTTTGAACAACAATCGTTCAGTAAACAAACAATATTGTAATAATATAGAATGTTATCGATAAACATCTATCTGTTGATACAGCGGTTGCTATATGACATGCCAAACAAAAAAAAGAATTATTTGTTGGTGTTGATTTAACACATCCTACGCTAGTGTTTACTTATATTTATTTATAAAATCTTTATTGTACATCTTGAGCAAGAAAAAAATAGCCTTTAAAATTATAGGCGAACTACAAATGGCGGTCTTATCGCTAACTTCAGACAATACCAGCCAACCTTTGGATGGAAATCGATTTAGAAGAAGAAAGAGCGGGCAATCGTCTCAAACAGAGGATAGGTAGAAATCATAACTAAATACAAGAATTTATACATATATTAAGCGAAAATAATCCAAGGTGGTAGGTCCCTCGTATGCGAGAGGCCGGCTGGGTTAGTACCACCGCTTTGTCTATTTCTGCCGCCAAGCAACACTGTAAGCACTGTTGTGTTCCGGTTTGAAGGACATTGAAGCCAGTGAAATTACTGGGCATTATGAGACTAACACCTTATGTCTCGGGGTGACGAGCGCAGTGCAGTGTCATGCAGTGCTTTGTTATTTAAAGTTCTGTGTGGCGTTGCTTCTGTTTATGAGCAGGCGTGGCGCTTACCATCAGGCGAGCGACCTGCACGTTTCGTCATTCAAGCCAATAAAAAAAAAAAAAAAAAATATAATACATAAATTAAATAAAATCAAAAATACTGTGGAATCTAGATAATAAGCTTAATAATTATGCACCTCGGATATATTCGGTCGTGATGTAGACTCAATAAAACCTGTGACAACTTTAGAATAAGAACCTACTGTTTTCTTGAATTATTTTCTTTTACGCGTGTATTCATTGTTATTTATTATCGAATATGTTATTTACTTTAGCGGTGAAGGAAACGTTGTGAGAACAATTTCATACCTGTGAGTTCTCCACAAGGTTTTCAAAGGTAAGTAAAGTCTACCAACCCTGCCACCATTAGGCTAGAGTGGTAGACTAAGGCCTAGCCCCTCTCTTTCGTAGACGACGCCTGTGTCCAGCAATGAGTCAGTATACTATGCTGGTGGTAACAAGATTTCAATTTCAATTTCTGAAATTTCTACGTATCCCTAACATTCTGATAAATCATACTGACCATCTTATTTTGCAAATTATTTTAATATTAATTTTAATTCTCTAATTTTCTAATTTTAATTTAATTGAACTAAGTACTTATATAAGATTGTATTTATTTATGCATGCTGTGTTTGCCTGTAATTTGAGTTGCAATAGGTTCAATTGTTATTAGTGTAATATTTAATGTACGTATGTATTATTGTAAACTTTGTTGGCAATCCTTAAATAATAAAATAAAAATAAATAAAATAAATAATACAAGAAAGAAACTACTATATAACATTTCACAACCGATATAAATATTTGCGTCTTGCGCAAACATGTTCAGTTACGCGAATCGAACCTGCGACCTCTGTTTTCTGACAAAATATATTATTTAAATAGAAAGTTGTTTTACGTGTGTCCACGTCCACGAACAGATTTCCTACATTGATAAACGGCCGATATGGTTCTTTGAGAAACTATTAGGTAACACCTGCAGTGCATGGGCGATGCTATACTTTCAACACAAATCTTACTTCTTACTACTATTAAAAATGTGAAAGTTTGGATGTTTGTGAATTTGGATGTTTGTTAGTCAATCACGCCTTAACTGCTTAACGATTTTGGATGAAATTTGTCACACAGATAGACCTGGATTAGGACATAGGCTTCTTTTTATCCCGGAAAAGGTCGTTGACGCAGGCGAAGCTGCGAGCAAAAATTAGTAAATCAATAATATTCTTTAAGTACATCAGTAGTAACAGTACATAGCCTGTGAAACCATTGGTTCTTACCATAAGCAGGTATGGCACTATCACAGATCCCCAGATTAGAGAGGCCGCGGCTTCAATTCCTCAGACAATTTTTTGTGTGATCCAGAAATATTGGTTTCGGATCTGGGTGTTGTGCGACTATAAGTCCCTTGAAGTTTCTGATACTGCTGATATCCGCGATACAAGTTAACCTAGTGCGGGTAGGACTATGTGTGTGACTTTCATGCGTATGAAACAAGTGAGACTTCTTTGGCAGTTGATTTCTAAAAGGGTAACTTATTAAAAAATATATATATATAATTATATTTTAAATTTCGTTTTAATTTAAGGGTAAGGATTGGTTTTTTTTTTGGTTTAATTTATTGTTTTCTATTTTTTTTTTAACTCTGTCTATCCAAGCATCCGTACATAACCTAAGACTGCACTGGGTACGTACACAATACAGATTTTCACCGATTACACTAGGGTTACAGAATACAGATTACATTACATCATCCCGGGTGGTTTACCGGTAATTCTATGGTAGAATTATCAATGTATTTTTATGGCATAATAGCTCTTATTAATAATAAATTAACTCTCAAATTTGAAGGGCACGTAGAGTGTCAATAAGGTTGAATGAGTGTCAATAAGGTTGAATTCTGCTTGGCAAATCAGTTTACCGGTTAACTGCCAGGACAGAATAGTATTGAAATAAAACTAGTTTATTTATACGGATTTATCGCGGTTTAATTTTTATTCCCGTGGTCACGGGAGAGACTGAGGTGTAGATCGTCTCGAAAAGTTAATGTTACATTGCCTACCATCATTTTATACATTTATTTATTTATTAAAAAAAATTACACTAGTCCGATCTACGCAGAAAGAGCTCACAGTGTCTTGAGGTATAAACTAGTTTTATTTCAATGTGTAATATTCGCGTAAACATAAGAAATCATTAAATATGTTAGCTTTACAATATTATTACAGACTGTCGCTTAGCTTAGCTTGTAGTAGATTTGCACCCATTACAGAGAACTTTCTTATGCTAATCACCTGTAGAAAGGTTTGTTATTGTACTGCCTCACCTGTTTGCACTAGCTCTGGTGGATTTTTTTACCATTCGTCATGCAAATGTAAACAATCACTCAGTAGCGTTGTAGATTTGATTATAACTGCTTATTTGTAGATATTTCTGCCGCCAAGCAACAGTGTATAAGCACTGTTGTGTTCCGATGTGAAGAACATTGAAGCCAGTGTAATTACTGGGCATTATGAGACTTAACACCTTATGTCTCGGGGTGACGAGCGCAGTCCAGTGTCATGCAGTGCTTTATTTAAAGTTCTGTGTGGCGTTGCTTCTGTTTATGAGCAGGCGTGGCACTTAACATCAGGCGAGCGACCTGCTCGTCTCGTCATTCAATCTAATAAAAAAAAATTGTAATTATATTTTGCTCACGGCTTCGCCTGCTTGACTATTCCGGGAGACTATACAATGTGTAGCAAAAACCCTGTTGGGCGTTTTAACTTTGATATCAGAATCGATATTGAAACGTAATGAAATAACTCGTATACGAAAATGAAACTATAAAAATAAACTTATTTATTTTTTAAAACTTTAATCAGGGTCTGGTAGAGGTGTAACCAGTATACCCACTTTTCGCCGAGCGTATCTACGTAGATACCCTTGATGTGATAGGTGGTGAACCTATCGCCATACCGGGCACAGATTCCAGACTCCGGGCTGATACTGAGGTTTACGTAATAGAAAACCCCTATAACACTTTTACCCGACCTGGGAATCGAACCTGAGATCTCAGCGTCAGCCTGTCGTAACGCGTACGCATTAACAACTGCGTCACCGAGGCAGTCAAGTTTAAGGAATCTTTGACTCTAAAATTAGTCCAGACGGTAGGAATTTAGAAAGCTATATCAATAACGGTCAGGTAATTTGGTGCAATACTGAACAATAAAGATCTAGACCGAAATGAATTAAAATCAATTGACAACATTCACGAACACGAGCTCACGGCGCTGTTTTCTAAATGGCGACATCTAGTCTGGTGGATTTTGCTCGAAAGATGCAGGGTCGCGTTGTATGCTTGACGCAGAAACTATTTAACATTTTAATGAGGTTTATGGCGCAACAACGTGCAACTATTTAACTATATATAACTAGCTTTTATTCGCGGCTCCGCATGCGTGAACAGCCTTTCCGGGATAAAATGTAGCCTATAACCGGGATAAAAAGTAGCCTATAACCGGGATAAAAAGCAGCCTATAACCGGGATAAAATTAGCATATAACCGGGAAAAAAGAGCCTATAGCCGGGATAAAAAGTAGCCTATAACCGGGATAAAAAGGAGCATATAACCGGGATAAAAAGGAGCCTATAACCGGGATAAAAAGTAGCCTATAACCGGGATAAAAAGTAGCCTATAACCGGGATAAAGTAGCCTATAACCGGGACAAAATTAGCATATAACCGGGATAAAAAGGAGCCTATAACCGGGATAAAAAGTAGCCTATAACCGGGATAAAAAGGAGCCTGTAACCGGGATAAAAGTAGCCTATAACCGTCTCTAGGGTTCCATCTATCTCTGTACCAAAATTCATTAAAATCGGTTCAGCGAATTAGGCGCGAAAGTGTTACAAACAAACAAACAAGTCACTTTCGTATTTATAATATTACATAGTTAGGATACGCGGGAAATATCTTAACGGGGATACGTTCATTAGTTTTACATTTTTTTAAATAGTAGCCACGAGCCAGTGGTGGCTAACTTCAGGACGTTTGACATTATATCTCGAGATTTTTTTGTAGACTCGCTTTCGATATAGATCTCTATAACTATCTCTCAGTGTTGTAGGTTGCAAGTTACGACTTACGGTATACCAGTCGATATCGAATAAGTTTTCTCCCTCGAGACTTCTCATCGACTCCTTACGGCAAGTCGCGGCTTGCTGTAGCGTTTCGTACGATGAGTGACATTTCCAGAGGCACAAATGCCCCCTCCCCTTCGCAATTCCACTTTAATTCTCGACAATGCATCCATGATTCTTCTAGTATTGTGAGTGTTCTTACCATCAGATGACCCACTTCATTTCCCCACTCTGCTATAAAAGAAGTTCTACCAAAAGTGACATAATATAATTGGTGGTGCACTGCCTCGGTGGCGCAGTTGTAATGCGTACGCGTAACGATTAAGCTAACACTGAGGTCTCGGGTTCGATCCCCGGGTCGGGTAAAGTGGTATTGGGTTTTTCTATTACGAAATGCTCAGTATCAGCCCGGAGTCTGGAATTTGTGCCCGGTATGGCGATAGGCTCGCCCCCTATCACATTATGGGACGGAGATACGCTCGGCGAAATGTGGGTGTACTGGTTACACCTCTGCTCCCCCTTCGGGGATTACAGGCGTGAGTGCGTATGTATGTATGTATAATTGGTTTCGACGCGTGCATTATTACAAGCGTCATTATGCTACATGCATGCAACAAATGAAGACTTAACTTGCAAGTTCTCCAGAGAGACAGGCTCCGTGGCGCAGTGGGCGAGTAGCCGGCTGCGAAGCGTGAGGCCGTGGGTTCGATTCCCACACCGAGACAAATGTTTGTCTAATCCTCAAATATTTGTTTCGGGTCTGGGTGTTGTGGGACCGCAAGTCCCTCGTAGTTCCTGATACCCACGATACAGGTTAACCTAGTGTGGGGTCGGGACTATGTGTGTGACTGTTGGGTGTATTTATTTATTAAATTATTATTATTAAAAAGTTCTAAGTGCACCAGCGAGGACACAGACCTTTTATATGTCCATGTACAAATGTGTACTGTGAAGTGACGTCATCAGATGCGATAAACTCCATGATTAAATACAGCATACTGATGGTTGATTTGTCCGGCCGTCATCTACATGAATGTGAATCAACGGGTCGATCGAGCGTATCGTGACATAATACAAGCCATGAGAAACTGTCCCAATTCCTCCGTCGACGACTCAAACATGTTTTGGCAGAGTTCACAGTCGCTATCGAAGGAGCACTTTCCTTGCGCAACCCGAATCGCAACAATAATACGCGACCCCGACATAGGACACGCCTGCGAGTCCAAAGAACTCCCACAACTAGTCGTCGGCACAATGATGTGCAGAGACGGCCCTAAACTATACTCCCCAACGATTGCTCAAGCTGAGGTCTGAGCCTTCTAAAAGGCGCCTCTGTGCTTAATCGCTAATCGCTGTCCCAATTGGTTTTAGGTCCCTAGTTGATTACTTCTCTTTTTAATTACATATTTTGTTGATGAAACCACGAATAAAACTAATAAGTCTAATCTAACATGAATCTCGTAGAATTCATAGAAAACTAGCACTTAACTAAATATCTAATTGCGAACCAGTGACAACAAAATTTTAACAATTTTTACCAGTAATTTATTAGTAACCAGTACACCCATTACATGTACATTTCGCCGAGTTTATTTCTGTTCCATGATGTGACAGGGGGCGAGCCTAATGCCATACTGGGCACAATTCTTTACTCCAGGCTGATACTAAGCATTTCGTAATAGAAAAACCCAATATCACTTATACCCGACCCGGGGATCGAACTGGAGACCTCAGCACAACAGTCGTATTGCGTACTCATCACTACTGCGCCACCGAGGAAGTAATATTTTTTTATCCAGCCTATACTCACTGTAAGAATCCAGTTTCTTATCATTCTGTGTATCTCTGTTTTGAATTAACTCTAATTCCAAGATCAATGCGCTTAATAACTTGGCTGTATGGGAGTTCAATCCAAAAAAGATGGTAGGACCCTCGTATGCTGGAGGCCTTCTGGGTAGTTACCACCGGTTTGTCTATTTCTACCATCAAGCAGCAGTGTGTACAGTGCGTTCCATCTTATGCCTCGGGGTGGCGATCGCAGTTCAGTGCCATGCAGTACTTCATAATTCAAAGTTCTGGTGGTGTTGCTTCTATTTATGGGCAAGCGTGAAGCTTGCCTGATGGCAGTGACCTACCAGTCCCGTCATCTAAAGCTAATAAACAAATAAAAGATATAGGCGTCCAATGTTTTGACAGCTTCGTGGCGCAGCGGGCGAGTAGACGGCTGCGAAGCGAGAGGCCGTGGGTTCGATTCCCACACCGGGACAAATGTTTGTGTGAACCACAAATATTGGTCTCGGGTCTGGGTGTTGTGGAACCGCAAGTCCCTCGTAAGTTCCTGATACCCGCGATACAGGTTTACCTAGTGTGGGGTCAGGACTATGTGTGTGACTGTTGGGTGTATTTATTTATTAAATGTACCTCATGTTTTTTGCGATGGTTAAATAACCGCTATTCGCTCTATACTTGTGGTTATAACTGTCGTAAGCCATTTTGGGAAATAGCACATTGACTGCTGTAAGATATCACACAATGGTGCCAACATCTATTGTCGAATTGAATTTCAATTTAACGGTTACCTGTCTTGTATATTTTTCCGCACTTTTTGTTCTATATTTCGGAGAACCTGTGTATGGTGCGGACTTTCAAATAATTAATTTTCTGATATCGATATTATTGTTTGGGAAATTAATTCCTTGTGCGTTTTTGCTGTATTTTTAAGTATACTTTTGTGTTGCCGTTTAACTCTGTAATTGCTTCTACTTAGTTTTTTATTGCTCTTATTGTTATTAACTGCTTATTAACTGCTACTTAGGATAAGTACCATTTACGATACCATATTATTTTAAACTGACAAAAATATAGTGATGTAATAAGTTTGATACTTTGTCTGACTGTGTGTGTGTATGTCTGTCTGTTTGTGTCATCGTAGCCTCTTACGTACACACATAGCCTCAGACAGATATAGGGGTCAAACGTATACTTTTCTTTTTTGTCGAGGGTTAAAAAAGTTACGCACCGAATGAATAACATCCTCCTTTTTAAAGTCGGTTGGTATTACTCGGTTGGTCTACAGTAGGTGTAGTTCAAGTAGCAGCAAATGTAAACAATTAAATGTGCTGGGAAAATTATTTAAAATAATATTGTCCTGAATATAAACAAGGAAGGAAACAATAGTACCTATAACATAGGTACATCCCACAGGCGCGAGGTAAATTACATACATCTTATTTAACACATTAAAGTTTTTGATTATACGCTATAACTAAGGTTAATAATGACGTTGGTTTACAAGACAATTCTGAGAAACTTATTGAAATAATCGCTGTGCAAAAAATATATGTGTAATATAGTTTCGTTACGGACATTTCTGTCGAAGCAGAACTTGTTTATAAAAACTTAATTAGGTGTTTGTGTATTTTTTGAAGTGAAAACTTCTTTAGCATCGTTGTGATTTGAAAATCGATGAAACGAAAAAGCGACAGTAAAAAGAGACACACATAAATTAATAAGAATTAACGTGGAAGAAAATGAGATAGGAAGCATTATACAGTTGTGCGCGCATGCGTAGTACAAAGCTTGAGAAAAGGCATCACAACAACCGTGGTGTTTTGTATCAAAAACAGTAATTGACGCAGTATTCCAAAGATATATTGACCATATTAAGACCAAAGTATTTATTTCATACTTTAGTTACTATAAGAGTCTTGTATCATTTATCGAAAATGTAAGCTCTGAGTCTGAATCAATCTATGTAATATATACGAATAAAATGTAAAATAATTATCAAACTTTGTATCACTATGATCATTACTAAAACCTACAATTATCCTCTTCCGGAAATTTTACATTCGTTTCATTATCTTGAAGCCAACATTTTTGAAGGTTTCACTTCTACCACGTGTGAATTGCACACATGTTTTTTTTTTAATTATTTCTATTTTAAAATGTCTGAATCAAAATTTCTAATTAATCAATATGTCGATTCACCGTCGTGAGTGGCTCTACCACTCACACATATATAGTCATACTTGTATTACTTGTATAGACTACTCTATACCTGCTCCAGAAATGTAAACAAATATTTACAATTTTTACCGATTTTTTTATATGACGCAAATCTTCAAGATAATTGCCGTGGTGTACCTCTTCATTATTGAATTAAATTTTCTGATGACTCGATTAATCGATTCATATAAATTCTAATAAAAATAATTATTGGTAATTAAAATAATTAAGCAGTAATAGCTCGGTGGCGAGTGGTACGGACTATCGAGACTAAATTCGCAGGTTCGAAACCAGCCTCAAGAGCATACACCTATGACTTTTCTAAGTTATGTGTGTAATAATTGTTAATTATCATTTACTTTAACGGTGAAGGTAACATCGTGAGGAAACCTGCAATCCTGAGAAGTTCTTCATTAGAATTTCGAAGGTACGTGAAGTCTGCCAACCCGCATTAGGCCCGCGTGGTGGACTAAGGCCTAACCCCTCTCATTCAGTAGAGGAGGCCCGTGCCCAGCAGTGGGACGTGTATAATACAGGGCTAGTTTATATTGTTATATAAATTCTAAACGAAAAATCCTTGGGGCGAAGTAATAAAACGCGACGTACCTGTCTACGAGTTATGTAACAATTTTGTCACAACACACACACAATACATAATAATATATTGCGTGGGTCATTTACATTAAATATTTATCGAATGTACATAAAAATCTCAAATTTAAATATTGCGTAGTTTAACATCATTAATTATTTATAAATCCGTGCAAAAAAATATTCTCGAAATTTTATTACAATTACGTGAATTTATATATGAGATTAATTTTGATAGATAAAGAAACCGGTTTCGTTTCCAGGCCGATATGACTTATGATCCTATATGAAAAGAGCCTATTCTCTTGTCAGAGGCCGGCACGGGCGACAACGCACCGACACGACACAATCCCCTGGTGTTGTAGGTGGGCAGAGCCTCTTCCAACCAATACATTATTTTTACCCGATATAAAGACGAAAGTTATGTATTAATGAAAGATATTATAGGTTCGGTGACTGCCTCGGTGGCGCAGTTGTAATGCGTACGCGTTACGACTGAGGCCAACGCTGAGGTCTAGGGTTCGAACCCCGGGTCGGGTAATGTGGTATTGGGTTTTTATATTACGAAATATTCATTAGCAGCCCGGAGTCTGGAAATTTGTGCCCGGTATGGCGATAGGCTCGCCCCCTATCACATAAGGGACGGAGATACGCTCGGCGAAATGTGGGTGTACTGGTTACACCTCTGCCTATCCCTTCGGGGATTACAGGCGTGAGTGCGTATGTATGTAAATTATTTTTACCTGATATAAAGACGGAGGTTATGTATTAATGAAAGATATTATAGGTTCGGCTTTACCATAATAATATGGCGAACCGAAGAAGAGGGGCGTCGGTATGCACATCCAAATTTTTCAAGCTTTCATCGCCATCAGAGGAAGACCATTTTATATTGTAATACAAACATACATTCCTCCGTCGACGTCCCAAACATGTTTTGGCAGATCCCAACGACTCCATCACAGTCGCTATCGAAGCAGCACTTTCCTTGCCCAATCCGATTCTAATAAATTCTTATTAATTAAGGCGTGTTCGAAGAACTCCCGCAACTGGCCCTCGGCACAATGATATGCAGAGGCGGCCCTAAACTATACCTACTCCCCAGCGACTGCTCAAGCTGAGGTCTAAGCCTTCTAAAAGGCGCCTCTGTGCTTAATCGCTACTAAATACACTATACATATTTCTGGCTAGAGCGCCATAAGCGCCGGCTTTATTGTCAGGTGAAACTGTAAAAGCAATTTAAGCTAACATCACAAATCCATTCGACAAAAAAAAACAAACATACATACGCACTCATGCCTGTAATCCCCGAAGGGGCGGTCAGAGGTGTATCCAGTACACCCACATTTCGCCGAGCGTATCTTAGTCCCAGATGTAATAGGGGGCGAGCCTATCGCCATACTGGGTACAATTACAGACTCCGGGCTTCGCAATAGATGACTGAGCATTTCGTAATAGATAAACTTAATACAACTGTTACCCGACCCGTATCAAACCCGAGACCTCATCGTCAGCCTCAGTTATAACGCATACGCATTACAACTGCGTCACCGAGGCAGTCTACCAAACAATACTATCTTTGATTTAAATAATAAATAAAAATCATAACTATAAAAAAATACGTACGCGTACGTAATAATGCATACGCGTTACAACTGAGGCTGACGCTGAGGTCCCGGGTTCGATCCCCGGGTCGGGTAAAAGTGATATTGGGTTTTTCTATTACGAAAAGCTCAGTATCAGCCCGGAGTCTGGAATATGTGCCCGGTATAGCGATAGGCTCGCCACCTATCACATCATGGGACGGAGATACGCCCCGCGAAGTGTGGGTGTACTGGTTACACCTCTGCCGACCTCTTTGGGGATTACAGGCATGAGTGCGTATGTATATAAAAAAAATATAAAGATACTAGCATCTACAATGACCTATGACTATTACTAAGCTAAGGAATCTGCGAGGGTGAAGTGATGAAGGGAGGGGATCTCACGATCTACAGCCACCTTGACCTCTGAATGGTGAATGGATATTTGTATACGAATACAGTTATAATGTATCCGTTTGCCAATCAGGTTAGGTGTTGCGGATTCTAGAATCCGTCTAGTCTAGACTTACAAGTTAGTGTGCAAGGCTCGTGGTACATGTAGAATCATTTAAAGAAATATCAACGGTACGAGTATTAATTCATAAATCAAAGTGGATGTATGTAGTTTAGAGAGCATGGTACTGCGATCGGTAATATATGCGCATTTTCTTGACCATGGTCTTCTTTAATCTAAATAGATAAATACACCCAACAGTCACACACATAGTCCTGACCCTACAATAGGTTAACCTGTATTGTGGGTATCAGGAACTATTTGGGATTTGGTCCCACATCACCCAGACCCGAAACAAATATCTGCGGATCACAACATTTGTCTCGGTGTGGGAATCGAACCCATGGCCTCTCGCTTCGCAGCCGGCTACTCGCCTACTGCGCCACGGAGGCTGTCAAACTACACTAAGCCTAGATGTTTCATCGTGATTATTTTTCGCGATTTTGTAGACACTTTTGTCTACAGCATGTATGGGCCGGCTCGACCACTGGGTCACAGAAAACTGGCGTAAAGTAGCAGCTTGCTGCTGCGTTTCGTACGGTGAGTGAGATATCCGGAGGCCCAAACCCCGTCCCCTTCCCAATTCCTTAATTATCCCTTTCCTTTAAGGTCGGCAACGCACCCATGATTCTTTTGGTATTGTGGGCGTACTTGGGCGGTGGAGATCACTTACCATCAGGTGACCCACTTGCTCGTTTGCCGGCCTATGCCATAAAAAAAATAAAACAAAAGATCAGCGAATTCCTCGTATGTAGTATGAACTACCGAGACAACAGGACAACCAAGATTTTAAAAGCAGACCCCAAGGCACACACCTCAAATTCTTATATGTTACGTGTGTATTCATTGTAAAATATCACTCGCTTCATTGAAGGAAATCATCATGAGGAAACCTGCATACCTGAGAACTTTGAAAGAATTAAAGGTACCTATATGAAGTTTCGAACCTGCGACTTTCGTCTCAACAGTCCATACCACTTCCCACTGAGCTATCAAGTCGCAGGTTCGAAACCAGCCCCAAGTGCATACACCTCTGACTTTTAGTCATGTGTGTATTAATTGTTAATTATCACTTGCTTTAACGGTGAAGGAAACATCGTGAGGAAACCTGCATACCTGAGAATTTCTTCATAAGAATTTCGAAGGTATGTGAAGTCTGCCAACCCGCATTAGGCCAGCGTGGTGGACTAAGGCCTAACCCCTCTCATTCAGTAGAGGAGGCCCGTGCCCAGCAGTGGGACGTATATAATACAGGGCTAGTATTATTATTATATATGAAATTTACCAACCTACATTAGGCCAGCATGGTGGTCTAATACCTATCGCCACTCAATAAACCAAACCCGTGGCCAGCAGTGACACAGTATTTATACAGAAATAAAGAAAGAAAATCATTTATTGAGGCTCTTTTTGAGACACATCCTAACATAAAAATAAGAACCATAACACAAGAAAAAAACAGCATTACTAAAATAGGTATAGGCTAGGTTAGGCTAAATGTGAATTAGAAGTGCAGGCAGCGTGTATCACGTGTGGTTGCCGAAAAAGTTCTAGTTCAGGATATAGTATACCAGACAGTGAGAGTAAATAAATAAATAATAATACATGACTCATATTATTATAGAAAAATGCTTTAACAAAATCATTCTCTATCAGATTCCAATGGCGCCTACCCCAGCAGTGAATATGCGAAGAGGAATCGTGAAGGATGGAGACGCGACGCGCTGCGACGGGCCCGAGCATGCTGTTCCGCCAAGACACTGATGCGGAGAGTACCTATCCTGCAGTGGCTACCCAACTATTCGCTCAGGAGTGGCCTGGCTGATGTTATTGCTGGTAAATGATATTATAGTAATAAGCAAGTAGTTTACAAGGTGGTAGGTCCCTCGTATGCGAGAGGCCGGCTAGGTTGGTACCACCGCTTTGTCTATTTCTGCCGCCAAGCAACAGTGTGTAAGCACTGTTGTGTTCCGGTTTGAAGGATATTGAAGTCAGTCAAATTACTGGGCATTATAAGACTTATTAACACCTTATGTCTCGGGGTGACGAGCGCAGTCCAGTGTCATGCAGTGCTTTGTTATTTAAAGTTCTGTGTGGCGTTGCTTCTGTTTATGAGCAGGCATGGCGCTCACCATCAGTCGAGCGACAGTATAATTTTAGATCTAATTTATTTAATTGATTACGCAAATACGGCTGAAAATACAATACCAGCACATTACACATATCTAAGTTTTTATTTAATGCGGCAATTCGTATGGTAAAATATACGAAGCATGCCAAAATATATTTTGTGTATTCTGTTACATTCTTACCGATGATAACAGTTATATTATTCTACGTAGTAGATACGATTCAAGTTCTGTCATTAGTTCTTAAATGAGGGCACCAATTTAAATTAGTTTCTTTGGTCTTGTTTGATTAAAATACACCCAACAGTCACACACATAGTCCTGACCCCACACTAGGTAAACCTGTGTCGTGGGTATCAGGAACTACGAGGGACTTGCGGTCCCACAACACCCAGACCCGAGACCAATATTTGTGGTTCACACAAACATTTGTCTCAGTGTGGGAATCGAACCCACGGCCTCTCGCTTCGCAGCCGGCTACTCGCCCGCTGCGCCACGGAGGCTGTCACGCAGGATGATTGAGGATGATGTCAATGATTGAGAAGGTTCTTAGCTTGCTTTCAAGCTTTGTGATCGTTTATAAAATGGTAGCATTTAATCTAAGCCAGAAAGTCTGATTTTCATTTGATACATATAATATAATCAACAATATGGGTCATCTAGTCATACAATTGCAGATATATAGAACAAACTTACATACATACGCACTCACGCCTGTAATCCCTGAAGGGGTAGGCAGAGGTGTAACTAGTACACTCACATTACGCCGAGGGTATCTCCGTCCCACGATGTGATGGGGGCGAGCCTATCGCCATATCGGGCACAGATTCCAGACTCCGGTCTTATACTGAGCATTTCGTAATAGAAAAACCCAATACTACTTTACCCGACCCGGGGATCGAATCCGAGACCTCAGCGTTAGCCTCAATCCTAATGCGTACGCATTACAACTACGTCACCGAGGCAGTCAAAAAGGCAGAACAAACTTAGTTACCATAATCCAACCGTATGACTTTCTAAATCTTTGCAAAGTCACATCTCTATTTTTGTAAAAGTGTATTAGAAAAATGCACATAAAACAAAGGTTTGCCTCTGCGTAGATCGCGATTATTATGGTTTTATCACGGGTAGTGGCGCGTGAAATCACTACCATTGTTACGTCACAGAATACGCTCTGTGTCACCACTTACCGTAGAGTAAAGTACTTGCTATGATTCAAGTTATACGCTCCAACAATTTTCGCATATTTCTGTAATATTAACACGTGATTAAGATCTAGATAGGCCTGTTACAGTATTAGATAATGTATTATTACTATTTTTTCAATCCCCGAAGCAAAAAGAGATGTTGTGAAGGGTCAAACAACCCTTAAAACTGGTTGTTTGTGTGTCTGCCTAAACAATTGGACCGATTAAATGCGGATTTTTTATAGCATAGTCCAGCAAACGCACAGTCGGTTCGGAGATTTAAGGTATCTTGAGCGACTGACCAGGCACATTGTTTGTATCTGTTTGTTCGTACTCAGTAAGAAACACCTCGACGGCATCGGTGGCGCAGTTGTAATGCGTACGCGATGAGACTGCTGCTGAGGTCTCTGGTTCGATCCCCGGGTCGGCTTAAAGTGCTCAGTGCCAAAGTGCATCAGCCTGGAGTCTGGAATTGGGCCCGGTATGTCGATAGGCTCGCTCCCTATCACGGGACGGGAATAGGTTCGCGAAATGTAGGTGTACTGGTAACACCTCTGCCTACCCCTTCGGGGATTACAGACGTGTGACCACAGAGGCTGAAAGCTTTCGAAACGTCGGGACTAAAAATAAAAATTAAACCGCGATAAAATCCGTATGAACTAGTTTTATTTCAATGTGTAATATTCGCGTAAACCTAAGAAATCACGACCATTGAAAATTGATTCTTACTTTTTGCCCTGCAGTTAGCAATAATTACAGATCAGTACATTTTACTAATCATGTAATGTCATCAATTAATAATCTTCACAAGTGACTATTGTACCTAAACTTTGTGTTGGTAACTACCAAGAAATAAATCTGAATGAATGTTTTTCTAATGCTTTCCTTACAAAATTAATTGCTTAGCAAATGGAATGAAAAAGTCAACAAGATTGCTTACAAAAAGTCGCAATTACAGTGAAGGCACTAATTAATTTAACCTTCTTGGTGCAATTATAGTAAACCAAGTAACAACCAAGTTCGTGGCAATTTATTTCTTCTACATACTAAAACTAAAATATGTGCTAGCGCGTCTTTTAACTGCACAAAAACACTGACAGATAATATTTACTAAACTGGTGCGTTTAGCTAGAAGCATGTAATTTTGCAAAGAAGTCGGTAATCGTTCGTTTAATATTCGTTTATTATCTTTGATAATTTATTTGGTCACAATGGTTTATGGCTAGAGCCTCCTTTTAAGCATAAAGTGCCTGTATTAGGAATAGTAATGCATTCCACAACCGAGTAGCCTGAGCAGGAATGCTTATGGAAAATTTCCAAGTACTTGAAAGACAGAAGAAAAAATATTAGTCACAAATCAACATCACGCATAAACTACCTACAATATAAAACAAGTTATAGTGAAATTGATTTTGGTTGGATTTGCCATTTGCACGATTGATTGTGACAATTAGGTAACCACTCAGCGTACAGCTGTGCTGTGGTGCGTACCACAACTCAGCGATGATTTTCAGTGGTCACCACCAAATGGAGCTTCATTCTTGTGAATCGTTCTACATTTCCTATTTTTAACCGGTTTCAAAAAAGAAGGAGGTTCTCAATTCGGAGCGGTCGATTTCTCCGCCAACTGTGGACCAATATTGTTGGAAAAAAAATCATTCTATAGAGATTAGCTGCGATTTGGTCCCATATAAATTTGGTTATGATCTGATGACGCGGAGTACGAAGTAAAAAAAAGAGAAACTCTTTAAAACGGATAACAGTACACTCGTCGCGATTGGTTATTGTATTGGAATTTACATGATAATGCTGTAACTACCACAAAAAATTGAAAAATAAAATAAGTATAAAAAGAAAACTTATTTTATCTCATCTACAGTAGATATTTCGTCAGTTGAACAACAAACCGCTTGTCCATTGTGCCGTTTCCTGTATATAGTTTTGTCTGTACACAATTGTACCTGCATTGTATAGCGAATTGTACACAACGCATTGTCAGTTTACGCATTATTATAAACACTTTCTGATGTGCCACAGATCATGTTTTGCGTTGGAATCAACAATAGACTCAACAAGGTTTCAAATAAATTGGTACATAGGTCTAGCAGAAAACCAACGTAAGGTGGCAGCATTGTTATTGCGATAATATAAAGACAAGACAAGCAGGTCGCTCGCCTTCTGGTAAGCGTCACGTTTTTTTTTTTTTATTACATTGAATGACGAGACGAGCAGGTCGCTCGCCTGCTGGTAAGCGCCACGCCTGCTCATAAACAGAAGCAACGCCACACAAAACTTTAAATAAAGCACTGCATGACACTGGACTGCGCTCGTCACCCCGAGACATAAGGTGTTAAGTCTCATAATGCCCAGTAATTACACTGGCTTCAATGTCCTTCACACCGGAACACAACAGTGCTTACACACTGTTGCTTGGCGGCAGAAATAGACAAAGCGGTGGTACCAACCCAGCCGGTCTCTCGCAAACGAGGGACCTACCACCATGTACGTCTGCTCATAATCAGAAACAAGACCACATACTTTAGTATTATGAATTACAATGTACTGCATGATACTGAACAGCACATTCCGAAACATTAGATGTTAAGACTTATTATGTGCAATAATGATATAAGCTTGAATTACTTCAAACTGAATCACAGCAGTGCCTACAAATGTTTGACGGCAGTACTAGACGGTGGTGCCTAATCACACGGACTCTCTTATACGAGGTACCTGCCGCTTGGTTTCGTAGTCAGCAAGGTCTAAATCCTCGCCTCCAGAATCTTCCTTAAAGGTCGGCAACGCACCCACAATCCCTTTGGTAGGTACTGCTGATCATGGGCGATGACTATCACTTACTCACAGATGACCCACTTGCACGTACGGCCTACGCCTTCTGATATTAAAATATCCTTCACCCAATACAATAGTTTGTTAATAATACGTTCAAACGTCTTTAAATTGTTTGTTATATTATAATCACTTATATTCCGTATCATTATTGACAATAGATGGTTTCAAAGTCCATGAACTACTATGTTGTAACCTTTGACCACAACGATGAACTAGACATTAGGTGCGGTTTCAGGCACGTGATGACATTTATTGGCTTTATTTCGTTTACAATGTTACAGTGCTGTAGCTAGTGCTAGCTATGTCTAACAGTAAGTTGTCTCGTCCATTTTTGACCAGTTTTGTTAAAATTTTATTCTTCAATATTTAGTGGTAGTTACATAAATATCATATAGATTCTAATACAATAACCAATCGCAATGAGTGTACTGTTGTCCGTTAAGCAGTTTAATTTTTTTACTCCGTACTCCGTCATCAGATCTTAACCAAATTTATATGGGCCACACATCGCATCTAAACTATCGAATGAAATTTCAACAAAATCAGTCCACAATTGGCGGAGAAATCGATGTACATACCCAAAAAAAAGCATAAAAACGCCCCGAATTGAGAACCTACTCCTTTTTTGAAGTCGGTTAAAAAAGAGAAAAAATTATTCATTTTTATTGGCTTGAACGACGAGACGAACAGGTTACTCTTGTGATCGTGAGATTGTAAACAGCATACCTCCCTACAGACAGCAAAAAAACACTCTGAACTTAGAATTACAAAACACTGCATGCTTCACGACGCTCGTCACCCTGATAAGACTAATATTATACATACGCACTCACCCCTGTAATCCCGATGGGGTAGGCAGAGGTGTAACCAGTACACCCACATTTCGCCGAGCGTATCTCCGTCCCTTATGTGATAGAGGGCGATCCTATCGCCATACCGGGCACAAATTCCAGACTCCGGACTGATACTGAGCATTTCTAATATTATACATGTTTTCTTTTTCAGGTATAACCGTAGGTTTGACAGTGATCCCTCAAGCCATAGCTTACGCCGGAGTAGCAGGCCTACCGCCACAGTACGGGCTGTACTCTTCCTTCATGGCCTGCTTCGTGTATACCGTGTTTGGATCCGTGAAAGACTCTGCCATAGGACCCACTGCCATTGCCGCGATTCTGACCAGAGAAAACTTGCATGGATTGGGACCGGAATTTGCGGTGCTTCTGGCGTTTCTATCGGGCTGTGTGGAGCTGATCATGGGGATATTGCAGCTAGGTGAGTTTTTAAAAATCTAGCGGAAGTTAATATACATTGAAAACGGCGTCGGATTTCATGATTGAGGAAGAAATGACTTCTCATCAGGTCCAAAGAGTATTTTAAACATATTGTGTGATAAACGCAATAAGCGGCTGTAGCATAACACCGTTTTAAAAACTGGGGATCATGACCGCCAGGCGGGTCAGAATCATCAAAATATAGATAGATAAAATCGCCGTGTGGAGATAGTTCCCTATAGTTACTATTGTATTTGAGTGGTAAGCAAGACTATCGCTGGTGATACCTTTGCATAGAATTAGGCTATACATAATTTAATTTGTATGATAATCTCCAGAATATGTAAACAACTGTTTCTCACCGTGCATATCAGATATTGCCACCTGCATATTATTTCCATTATTATGTGTTACGAAAATTATTATGTTTTCTTATCGTTGTTTTGCATTTCTTCACTGAACGCATTTATTTATTGTACTGCGTCACGGTTAGTCAATCACGTTATCTCTAACTGTAATGTAAGGAGTTCTAAGAAAATAGTATTGCATTTATGGTTTTTTTGGTTGATTTTATTTTCATTACATTTTTTATTTTACGTCACTATTATATTCAATTGTGTAAATATATTGTAGACCCAAAATCGTTTAGATTTTTTTGTCTTTTCGATATTTTGCGTCGACCTTATTCTCGTAAAGAAGTTTTTATAAATGTTCATCGTGTATCTCAATTTGAAATTTAGTTCCAATTATATTATGAACAAACGACAAACTGCCACAACCATTAATTCCTTTATTTCTTAGTCATCAGATAATTGTTCTACAGAGTCATCTAACAGTTAGCAATTCGCCTTTGTAATGACATTGTATGTTAATTGCTAAGATTGGCAGGCACACAGGAAGCAGGCTGGGCATCGCGTGAACTCTTCCGTAGCAAATTACATATCACTGTCCTATTCAATTACTTATCAAGTATGTAGTGTTTGTGGAACATGGCGTCTCGTGTAAGATCAGCCTGTATTGTTCCAATTGCAAATGTCACTGTCAGATCTTCTTGGCACCATTTCTTATTGATTATCTGTATACAGACAGAAATCGTTGTATGAAGGTATTGTTTAAAAGACCATGATGACTCCGCGACCGCTGTGTTTTTCGATTTATAGAAGAAAAGATTCACGAACGTACAAGAGAGGCGATAATATAATAGAAATTACTGGTTATAAAGACCGAATTAAAGTATTTTTCCTACCATTTGTTGCATTGTTTCAGGTAGTTATCACTAAGTGTGATAGTAAAATTCGTTAGTAGAACGATCTTTGCACGTAAAATACCTCATTATGGCCTACCTGTATATTAGCCATTTTATAAATACTTAATTACTACGGGCGAAGTAGAAGCGTGTGGACTCTGATACTAAGCCGGGATAACGCCAGACAGAAAGAAAGAAATACTATAATTACTACACTTCAACATAGTGTTTTTCAACTCGGAAAAATTAAATAATGTCTTATTTTATTAACTTTCGACGACGAGACGAGCAAGTCGCTCGCCTAATGGTAAACAGAAGTAATGCTCCACAAAACTTCGGATTATGAAGTACTGCATGGCATTGAACTGCTCACGTTACCCTGAGACATAAGGTGTTAAGTCTCATAATGCCCAGTAATTTCACTGGCTTCAATATCCTTCAAACCGGAAAACACCAGTGTTTACACACAGCAGTATGTAAGCACGCAGCAGCTTGGCGGCAGAAAGAGACAAACAAAAGTAGTAGTATGTAAACGGTAGTAAAATTCGCTGCGAATACTTTATCACTTACCAGTAATGAGATTTGGTTGTAAATGGCGTCTTTTTGCGTATCGTACGTAAGTGAGATTTCCCGAAAACCCAAATCACCCCTTCACTTTGCCCTTCTCATTTCTTTCCTTTAACGTCGGCAACACATCTATGATCCAACTGATACAATAGATGTTCAAGGTTGGTAGAGATCACATACGATCAAGTGGTCTACTTCCTCAACTGTCGACTGCTGCTATCAAAATAATTATACCTAATTCATTTTTGTCTTGTAAAGTCGCTGCTTAGATCAAACTAGATGTTATGACATCGAAAATGACGAAGAAAATTTCTTCACCTTCACTCACGCATAATTTTGTTCCAGGTTTTCTGATAGACTTCATCAGCGGGCCGGTGTCTGTTGGATTCACGTCTGCAGCAGCAATCATCATCGCAACGACTCAGATCAAGGACATACTGGGCCTCACCTTTCCCGGAGGAAAGTTCCTGCAGGTAAACCTACTGTGAACCTGCCATTATATTTGGACTGCACTGTACATAAGTCAGTACATCAGATCAAGTGTAGTCACTTAGTCGCCAGGATAAAAAAGCAATTCACTTTTACGTAAACATAACTGTTTACAAAACAAATTATTTACTACTCCAGTTTTTCCATTGTAGATTTTTTGTGTACATCATTAGTTTTTACTCCTTCCTGTCGAACAATGCTGATTCAACTTTCTAACGACCTTCTATAGATATCTTTGCACTTGTAACTACGTACTGTGACTATACCTGTTACTAGCTTTAATGTACCTTAAACCAAGTGCATGTATGAAAAATGTAAATAGAGTAAGGGTATGCCTACACCTATAGAAAACAGACACGTGTCTACGTTACTTTCTCAACGATTCTTAGCGCCTGTTTGACGGCCTCTGAATAAATACTACTTACCAAATAAAATATGACACGTTCAAAAACAAGTCACTGCCGCGGCGGTAAGATTTCTCCTAGGTACTTTTAAAAATAGCTGCCTTATACGTTAATTGGCCAATAAATCTTACTCGAATATTGTTAAACAGGCCCTTAATTAAACAAATAAAATCAACAGGTGCATCATAATTTAAAATGTAGTTACGATATTAAACTGTATCGTGTAAGTAAACGTTAGGTATTTTCAGCTAAACTCGGGACAGAGTTTTTGACTGTTTTTTATTTTACCAGAAAGTAGAATGAACGAAAGAAAGGGAGTAAAATAGAATTTCTGGGCCATCAGAAATTCCTTCGGCGAATTTATATCTCCTTTATTTGTCCATACATAAAACATGAATACGTTCTTCATTCTTCCTCGTGATAAGGTGTGGACCGGCCTCTACGAGCACATAGGTGAGACAAGGCTGTGGGATACTATTCTCGGAGTTACCTGCATCGTGGTTCTATTGCTGCTTAGGGTAAGTATACTATGACGAAATATTGTAGGAAAGATATTGAGGAATTGGAACAATCCTTTTGTACTCGATAAAGTTTTCTTAACAGTTTTCTATTTACTTATAATAATGTGTTTAAAATTTTTGTATGGATATTTTAATTGAAAATTCAATAGCGGAGTTTAACCAGCTGTTGAAGTTAAAAAAACATTTGAACATCTTTTACAATTACAAGTCTGAGTTGAAGAGTTGGTACAAATTTCTCACTAAGGTAATAAGAATTGGTGATCTTTTCCAGAAAGTGAAGGATATAAACGTCCGTAGTAAAGACGAGTCGTCTTTGTCGCCACGATCACGTAAGCTTCGCGGCGCGGCGGCGCAGGCTCTGTGGTTCCTCTCCACCACGCGCAACATCCTCGTGGTGCTGGTGTGCGCCGCACTCGCCTACTACTTCGACACCAGGCAGCAGGCGCCCTTCATACTCACCGGTACTTTGTATTACGTCACATACATGATACACCCCGTGATGTATCAAGTATCAATCTTATTAATATATTAATTGTACAGATTTACAATTACGTTTCTACCTTCTGTATCACGATGAATACTCTAAGTTTCTAGAGTAGTATAGCTTCCTATTTTATCCCGTTCTGTTATTTCCTTTCTGTTTGGTTTTGTTCTATCTTATCCTATCCTTTCATTATCACGCATATATTATTTTACAACAATAACTTCGTAACACAACAGCTCGTACCAAAAAGAGTATCCCTAAGAATCTACATACACACTCACGCCTGTAGTCCCCGAAGGTGTAGGTAGAGGTGTAACCACTACACCTACATTTCCCCAAGTGTATTGCCGTCCCATGATGTAATAGGGGGCGACCCTATCGCCATATCGTGCACAATTCAGGCTCCGGGTTGATACCAAGTATTTCATGATAGAAAACCCCAATATCACTTTACCCGACCCACTAATCGAACCTGAGACCTCAGCGTTAGCTTCAGCCGTAACCCATACGCATTACAACTGCGCCACCGAGGCAGTATCCCTAAGATTCTCTTTTGCTTTAATCTACAGGTGAGGTGAAGCCAGGCCTACCACAGATATCAACGCCGCCATTTTCCGCTACAGTTGGTAATCACACATACACCTTCATGGAGATGGCTTCCACGCTAGGATCGGCTATATTCGTCGTGCCGCTGCTCTCTATACTCGAGAACATTGCGTTGGCTAAAGTTTTCTGTAAGTACAAATTAGATGTGTTAGTTGATTTTATCATAGCAGGGAACGCAGATGGGTAAGTAGGCTATCTGATGTAAAGAGTTTGCCCTTAAACACGGACCATAGTGCCAGAAGCTTTTTGCCGACCTCAAGAAGAGGAATGGAGTGGTGGAGGGAAAGCGAAGGGGGGTTCCGGTCTTCGGCAAAGGAAACTGACTATATATTTGTTTTGGTTTATAGCGGAAGGCAAGTACGTAGACGCGACGCAAGAGATGTTAGCACTGGGCGTGTGTAACATAATGTCGTCGCTTGTGGATAGCATGCCCGTGTCAGGCGCATTGTCGCGCGGCGCCGTCAACCACGCGTCAGGCGTCGCCTCCACCGCCGGCGGACTCTACACCGGCGCACTCGTGCTGCTCGCGCTACAGGTACAATGCAACACATGTATCTAACATATGAAACAACATGTTACATTGAACACATCATGTAACATGCAATACACTTTGTAACATGCAATACACTTTGTAACGTGCAACACATTATGCAACATGCCACACACTATGTAACGTGCAACACGTTATGCAATATGCAACACACTATGTAACGTGCAACACGTTATGCAACATGCAACACACTATAAAACTTGCAACACACTATGTAACTTGCAACACATAATGTAACATGCAACATATCATGTAACATACAAAACATGTTACAAGGTGGTAGGTCCCTCGGATGCGAGAGGCCGTCTGGGTTTGTACAACCGCTTTTTTTATTTCTGCCGTCAAGCAATTGTGTGTCGGCACTGTTGTGTTCTGGTTTGATGGACATTGAAGCCAATGAAATTATTTGGCATTATGAAACTTAACAACTGACTGCCTCGGTGGCGCAGTTGTAATGCGTACGCGTTACGATTGAGGCCAACGCTGAAGTCTCGGGTTCGATCCCCGGGTCGAGTAAACTGGTATTGGGTTTTTCTATTACGAAATGCTCAGTAACAGCCCGGAGTCTGGAAATTGTGCCCGGTATGGCGATAGGCTCGCCCCCTATCACATCGTGGGACGGAGATACGCTCGGCGAAATGTGGGTGTACTGGTTACACCTCTGCCTACCCCTTCGGAGATTACAGGCGTGAGTGCGTATGTATGTATGTATGAAACTTAACAACTTATGTCTCGGGGTGACATGTTCGGCAATACTATTGTCAGGAGGACATTTGGCGGAAGTTATTGAAGGTAATGTGGGAATTAATACTTTGGGCTAGTCGTTGAAGCCAAGCTTGGACGCAAAGCCCATGTGTGGCCGCCTATAGACATCGACATGTTCGACTCCCTGCTGAGCAATATATTGCACGTTAATAGTAGTTGCCTGATAAATAATAAAGCTTATAAGATATATTATTGTGATTTCAGTACTTCACGCCGTACTTCTACTACATACCGAAGGCGTCGCTGGCGGCCGTGATCATCGCGGCAGTCGTGTTCATGATGGAGCTGCACGTCTTCAAACCGATATGGAAGACCAAGAGTCAGTACATCATTACTTATTACTTACTTACCAACGTTTAGCACGGCGAAGTAATTCTGTCACACTTAGCATGATTTTTATACTCCTGTACTCCATAGGGAAAAGACGAGGGGAAGCCACCACCAATCGCATATGAGAATCTCTTGATGGACTCCATGATTTTTTATCGATTTTTTGCCAAGACTAGGATTATCGTGAATCTTTAGAATGCATCAAGATTTTATTGTAGGGTTTTTTTGATAGTATAGGCCGGCAAACAAGCAAGTGGGTCACCTGATGGTAAGTGATCTCCACCGCCCATGTACGCCCATAATACTAAAATAATCATGGCCGACGTGGAATGGCCGTTGCCGACCTTAAAGGAAAGGGATACATTAGGGATTGGGAAGGGGAGGGGAATTTGGGCCTCCGGATATCTCCCTCCCCGTACGAAACGCAGCAGCAAGCTGCTACTTTACGCCGATTTTCTGTGAGACAGTGGTAACGACCCGGACGAGCCGGCCCATTTATGCTGTAGACAGAACTGTCTACAGCATGGCTCTACCACTCAAAAAGGGTGGACACTTTTGACGAAATTATTCAATACAAACTATTTATGGAATCCGAAAATGTTGTACTTACCTACCTACATTATACAGTTTCGCTAGAGAAGAACGAACAAGAAATTCTAGGGTTGTTCTTTACAACTGTTACAGAGTTGGACATAATACCAGCTGTGGTGACATTCGGCGCATGTCTGATGCTGCGGTTGGAGTTGGGCATCGTGATCGGCATTGCTGTGAACCTGCTGTTCCTTCTCTACGCATCCGCCAGACCCTCCGTCAAGGTCACTAATGCTGTGGTACGTACTGCTTGTGTTACCAGATATTATTACAAACTTGGAGAGGTTCAGGTGGTAATCTGTGATTTCTTCCGAGAAGTCAACATCTACATTTACTAAAGGGGCCTAGGCCGCTAATGCGCCGACAATCTTTTGATATTGTGGATGTCTCTCGGCGGTGGTGATCGTTTACCATCAGGTGACCACCTACCTGCTCGTTAATTTAATGGCATTACTAGATAAAGGTCTCGTTAATCTTGAAGGTTGGTCAGATTTTTTTTTTATTAGCTTGTTTGATAAAACGAGTTGGTCGTTCGATGGTAAGCGCCACGCCCGCTCATAAACAGAAGCAACAGCACACATAATTTAATTACACACATTTAAGTCTCATAATGCTCAGTGATTTCACTGCATTCAATGTACGTCAAACCGAAACACAACAGTGTTTGAAATGAAATAGTTTATTAATCATGTAGGCAATTAAAATAGCGCTTATGACAAGTCAGTACAAAATAAAGAAACTTATGTATAGAAATCATATCAACTAATGTATACATAACATACATAGCATCGTCCAAATACACTGGGCAAGTACACTAAATTGTTTATTTGATGTCTTTTTATTTTACATTATTAACAGTATTTGTAATATGGAAACGTCCATTATTAATTATTAAATATTTTGAGTCGATATGGGCCACTGCATTTACCGAAACGGCATGAGTTTTCTACTTGCAGCAGTAATAGGCAAAGTCGTGATACCAACCCAGACGTCCTCTCACCTACGTGGGATCTTGTGATGTTGTGTTGTATAAATAAATACACCCATCAGTCAGTCACACACATAGTCCTGACTCCACACTAGGTAAACCTGTATCGTGGGTATCAGGAACTATGAGGGACTGGCGGTCCCACAACACCTAGACCCGAAACAATTTTTTGTGGATCACACAAACATTTGTCTCAGTGCGGGAATCGAACCCACGGCCTCTCGCTTCGCAGCCTTCGCACTCGTCCGCTGCGCCACGGAGGCTGTCAATAATATTATGTGTTGTAATAATGTGTATACTGCAAATACTTAATGTATACTACTAGACAAGCTATGCGGTACAATGAAATTGCGCACTAAGTTACGGTCAATTGACCGCAACTCATTTAGTCGCCCGCGAGAGAGCGACAAGAGCAGTTGTTGTTTGAATAGCTGCGAACGTTAAATTCGATAAACTAACACGAAACTGTTTATTGTGACCCATAAAACATTGTCATTATTTACGTGCATATAAATTATTCATTCAATTTGAAGTTATTTTAGGGAAGTAACTATATTATTTTTTAGTTTTGGTCGAAAAAATCATTTATTGTGAATAAAAACTAATACCAAACAAAACAGCCGTCTCAATATTGCCATCTCGCTTACTCTCAACTCCTCTCGCTCGTCGCTTGACGTCATTCCCGCCTCGCCGCGCCGCGTATGCAACACAAATATACTTGTGAACAGCCCGTCTATGGTATTAAAGTGTTTGTGTGTTGTGTTGTGTCGTGTGGTACAGTCGACGTCAGGCGTGGTGTACAGCGTGGCGGTGGTGGACCGCGCCGTGGTGTTCCCGGCCGCCGAGTACGTGCGGCGCGCGCTGCGCAAGGCGGGCGCGCACAACGTCGCCGCGCCGCTCGTAGTCGACGCCACGCATGTGCAGGCCGCCGACTTCACCGCCGCTGAGGTACGCCACTACTCGCCACTACTCGCCACTACTCGCCACTACTCTCATTCAATTCTTTTATTTATTTTATTCATCACACACACAGTTTTGGGGTATTTCAGTTTGTAGCTCGACAAGGAAACAACTTCGTGATTTGTAAAACATATAATTTTCTTGCCACAATACCGCTGACAATTTAAATTAGAAACAGAGGCTAACAATTTAGATATTATAATATTATAACTGCCGTTACACTTTTGTAGCCGTTAACTCTCTGACAAGCTCGTTTTGGCGGACTCTTTTTAACCGTCGTTTTTGGGTTGCCAGTTTATAACATTTCTATCAATGTGTAGAAAGTGGCTGGCAACATTTGGTGGCGATAATCCGCCACACAGTCATTACAGGACATACCCAATTCGAACTGGCGGGACTATTACATAAATCTAAAATATAAAATAACAAAAACATACAACTACATACTATAACATAAATGAAATTAAGTTTAAGTAACAAATAACAAAATAAATATCTGTTTCGACATGCACCTCATTTATAATTTTAATCGCTCGCGTGAGAGGCGCTTTTGGCCGGGCCACCGGTACCGCCAGTAGTGGCGGGCGCAAATCATTTATTCTGTAAATTGGATCATAAATATCACTTTTACATGTCAATCATTTTTTTATGTTACACTAGCTGACCCCGCGAACTTCGTACCGCCTAACAGTCGATTCTTTAATTTTTTTTTTCAATTGTTATTCTGATATTCGGGACGCCGGGTCAGCTAGTACAAAATATATTTTAACCCGTTTCCCGATACGATACTAACGTCACTCAATTGTTTTGCCTCCCGGAACCTCTCCACTAACACTTAAACTTTATGATATGGTATTAAAGTTCAAATTGACTTTTAAGTATTATTACGAATCGATTGTATGGGAATATAAAAAAAGTGTTGTTTTTAGACGTTTTCAGGCAATATTTAAAAAAATTCCGTAGGAACCATCCTCGTACTTCAAGGAATATTCTAAAAAAATAATTAGCGAAATCCGTTCAGCTGCTCTCGAGATTTGCTTATGTGAAATATTATGGTTGCGTTCAGAAATTTAATTTGTGACAAAACTTAGTATTTATCTATCTATAAAACAAAATAATCTGATAGATTAACAACTGAAGTTAAATATAATTAATTTTCGCGAAGCCGACCAAATTGAAAATCAGTACTACTAATGATCTATTACATTTTGTGAGTATACAATTTGGTCGCATTCGCGATATTATCACTTTTGTTAAGTTTCGGAACGCGACATTAGATCCGCCAACGCGCACGCGAAGACTATTTTGATAGATATGATTGAATCTGAACTTTGTGTAGCGTTAATAAATTGCAAATTGACTCTTTGAAGTTAGGAACACACCTACATTTCTTAGACAACAGTGAGTGATTATAATTTAATATGAACTTTATTGAATAGGAATAAAGTTCAAATTGACTCTACATTTTATTTAGAAAACGTTTATATGGGAAAAGAAAAGAGCTGTTTTTAGGGTTTTCCCGGCAATTATACCTTCAATTATACCTTAAACCTTCCCTAGACCTCCACGAACATTTAAAGACCAAGATAAGATAAATCCGTTCAGCCGTTCTCGAGTTTTAGCGAGACGAACAGCAATTGATTTTTATCTAAATAGATTACATTTACGACGGCATTTCGGGACTAGCCAAGGAATTCGGGACTAGGAAGAAAAGCTGAAACAAAGTCATGGGTTATGGCCTCTTTCAATGCCCAGACATTTTTTTACAGAATTATGCGAGTGTAATGTACAGAAATTGCTGTATTGGCCTTTTTAAGACATAGCCAAGAGTAATACTAGACATACTTGGCAACCGCACTCACATTAAAAAAAACACAAAATAAAATAAATAATATAAAAAATAAAAATGCAACATGTCAGTATTGTGTTATACACTAATATTGCGCCAATAGAGCGGTCAATAGTAAATAATATAAAAAAAAAGAGAACTCACAACGCACACTTCTGATGATATCGTGTAATCGTAAAGATGGTAAGTACTGGTCAATGCGACTAGTACCATCTTTACCATATGCCCCCCCCCCCCCCCCCCCCCGGCACACATGGTCCTCATACGCCAATCAATCTATGATACCATTTTTATACGCATGAATCATAAAACAATTCGCTGTTTACTATTTGACAATAATGGTGATGAGTTGGCATAATGTTGAAAATTTTTTTTTTTTTTTTTTAATGTCGCAATATCCTTCTATTTTTAAGTTTACCTTTCTAAAACATGCCTAAGGGCAAGCATACTTATACTTACCTAACACGACCTTGTAACTTTTAAGTGACGTTGTCATTTGTGGACACCCTACTAAAATAGCTTGACAGCCAATGACGCCGTGCGTTATTGGCGTTATAAATGAAAATACCAGAAGCTCAAATCCCCTTCATGTGTCATGTCAAAGTCTACAACTTGTTTCATGTGCAATGCATGGCCTACAGCTTGTATCATGTGCAATTAATGGCCTACAGCTTGTGTCAAATGCAGGGCATGGCCTACAGCTTGTGTCATGTGCAAGATATAAAATGACTACAACTTGTGTTTTATGCAAGGTATAAATATAATCCTACGACTTGTGTCATGTGCAAGATGGAAGAAGCTGATAACTTGTGTAATATGCAGGGTATAAAGAGCCTAATCGACGACTTCCACGCACGCGGTCAGACGATCATCTTCTACAACGTGAAGCCTTCAGTGGCGGAGATGTTCCGCGGCGTGAAGCCTAAAGAGTTCCTTCATTGTTCGTGTCGCGCTGATCTCGAACGACTGTTGATGTTGGCGCATCGACGTGCAACAACTAACACGCCTTGTGAGTATCATATATATTATGTGAGCATTGGCTGCAGCCCGACGGTTTGTATATTTTTCTTTCAATGACAGCCAAATCACAGCGTCCGTGGCGCAGGGCCAGTAGCTGGTTATGAAACGAAAAAACACCAGTTCCTTCCCACGCCCAGACAAATGTTTGTCTTATCCACAAATGTAAGGTTCTGGTCTGGGTGTTGTACCCATGTCCCTCGTAGTCTTTAATACCTTTATTTTATTTTTATACCATAGTCCGATAAAAGAGCAAGTGGGACACCTGATGGTAAATACCTTAGCCTGTATCGTACAGGCTAACCTAGTGAGGACTGAATATGACTTTTGGATGTTTTGATTAACATATATGTATACATGGCGTACACGTTCTTAAAGTTTAGAAAGGTAACAACGTACAATCCGAATTTAAAATCTTAATCTGAGTATAAAACATCTGCGTTCGTGGTGAGCCTATATTTATGTAAATTATGTCATATAGCCAGGTTCAATTCCAGGTTCTTCAACCGAATCATACTCTAACCAAAAACTAAACTAAATTATTCAATTTCAAATATAAAATTATGTAGGTAGGTATGTACTAGAAGCAGTCGTGATGACATCAAAGTATCTTATTCCGCTGATATTTGTCTTTAATCAAGTATTCTTGTAGTTTTAGTCTTTTTCAAGTATTCGCATTTAGATGTATAATTTTTCTTATGACATAGTCGATAATATAACAGAAGCCCGTCATAGGCCGCGTCATAAGAGTCGTTCTACAAACTGTATGACGCGTGACCTCAACGACAGGCTTCTGTTTTAATATCGCCTGCCATGCGATTATAATACATACATACGCACTCAAGCCTGTAATCCCCGAAGGGGTAGGCAGAGGTGTAACCAGTACACCCACATTTCGCCAAGCGTATCTCCGTCCCTTGATGTAATAGGGGGCGAGCCTAGATATCCCCATACCGGGCAAAAATTCCAGACTCCGGGCTGATACAAGCATTTCTTTAGAAATATCCAATACCACTTTACCCGACCCGGGGATCGAACCCGAGACCTCAGCGTTGGCCTCAATCGTAACGCGTACGCCTTACAACTGCGCCACCGAGACAGACATGCGATTATAACACATATTTCAATTTCCATATTATATATCTTTTCAGAGCGTGTCGTCATCTCCAGATCTCATGAGTTCAGAGGAGCAGAGCAGCAGAGCAGCAGTATTGCTAGTATACGTATTGTATCGCGCGTAGTTTGTAAGCCGCTGTGGAGGAGTGTGTCGTATCGAGTGTTGCACATCATGTGATAATAAACGTTACTTACTATTGTGTATTTTGTATATTTCACTATTACCTTTGGTTATTTTATAATTATTAATCCCCGCGGATATCAGTCCCCAGTTCGTACCTCTATTTAAAATTTAAATCTAATATTATATTCAGCGCGGCGTGTAATTAGTAGTCAATCTGGCATGGTGGAAAAATCACCGGATTTCACAAAATACCCCGATACTCAAAATCCCCGAAACTGAAATCCCTCAATTTTAAAATCCTAGGTTCGCTAAATTCCTCACGCCTAATGGGGTAGGCAGAGGTGTATCCAGTACACCCACATTTCGCCGAGCGTATCTCTTTGTCCCATGATGTGACAGGGGGTAAGCCTATCGCCATACCGGGCACAAATTCCAGGCTTCGGGCTGATAATAATCATTTCGTAATAGAAAAACACAATGTCCCTTTTACCCGACCCGGGATCGAACCCAAGTCAGCCTCAGTCGTAACGCGTACGCATTAAAACTGTGCCACGGAGGCAGTCAGATTCTAGGTAGAAATTAATTGGTAAATGCATCTATAATAATATAACAGAAGCCCGTCAGCCCGAGTGCCTCGGTGGCACAGCTGTTATGCGTAAGCGTTACGATTGAGGCTAACGGTGAGGTCTCGGGTTCGATCCCCGGGTCGGGTAAAGTGGTATTGGGTTTTTTCTATTACGAAATGCTCAGTATCAGCCCGGAGTCTGGAATTTGTGCCCGGTATGGCGATAGGCTCGCCCCCTATCACATCGTGGGACGGAGATACGCTCGGTGAAATGTGGGTGTACCTACTGGTTACACCTCTGCCTACCCCTTCGGGTATTACAGGCGTGAGTGCATCTATAATCTGCAGCGAGTCGTAACAAGTTATAAATAAAACAATAGTTATATTATAGATAAATGTTGTATTTATTTGACGTACGTCACACTCCGTTCTGCGACAATCGCACAGCCTGCGCATACATTGCGCCTCTCTTACAAAACATATTTGGTTACACTACATTAGAAGATACATTGGAATTATATTAACACTAACTTACGCTAAAACTATCGTATCAGTGCGACGCACCGGCCATCGCGGCAACCTTCATAAAATGTCAATACACCGAGCGACATCACGCTTTTGACATGTCAATGACAGAATTATGGCAAAATCACACTTATGACGGCAGTGCAGTGTCAAAAACGCCACGTCCTCTCGTGTTTAGGATTTTATACCTATCGCCTGCTTTTAAAATAATCTCCGTCAATGTTGCAGGCGTCGATAAGAATTAATCGTGTAAATGTGAAGATGTATGTTCCATCAACGCCTGTAAACATCAACCCGTTTGATGCATCACCTAGCACCATTGTAAATCTTGAAACACGAAACAATTGAGCAGTGGTTCGTACAACGTTATTACTAAATTCCATTATAAATTGTTCGCTTGCGCGGATGTTCTTCTAAGTAAAAATGAGCAGGAAGTGTCAAACGTTGTGTTGCAATATACATAATATATATTGAGTAGTCTGCGATCTATGCACAAATAATTATATATAAATCTGTATTTGATAGATGTAGAAAGATGTTTGATATTTAGAAAGTGTACTAGGTAGAAAAATGTCTACAAACAATCAACTATTATGTAGGGTAAAAACGCAGACCACAGGGTAGTAGTTAAGGAAGACCGTGCAACACGCAAAGATAGAGAGCGGCGACGCAGCCAGAAATTCGAACCCGCTTTACCCAAAAATTTCGCTACAAAAATTCAATCTAAGAGTGCTCTAAAAACACAATACATATCTTTCGAATATTATCTCATAACTGCGTCACTCCCAGGCTATGCAAAGTTTATAATGTTCCTTCTCATCTCTATAGAGTAAAAAGGTTTAATAGAGATATGAATATTCTATCGATGTCGATAAATCCCACACTATGCCTTGAAAAGCCTATCAGTCATTTGTTGTAATACGTACCTAATTGTAATTTTTTTTACCTGATTTGTGTATCGAGAATGTAAATAGGAAATAAAAAAAACTAATATAATGCGTTCGTAACTCCGATCATCGACATCGATAAAAGCTCGTGTTCGTCACAAACACACAGACAACAAATATTTGGCATTACATACACGAATACAATAATTAGCCTTAACTAATAAGATATGACACATATAATAATATCTATTTATTACCAAAAAATCCTCTCACATACCGAGTCAACAATATAAAATATTATAATATGAAAATAATAATCACAAATTAACCTACAATAGAAGACATTCTGAGCGAAAGCCCAGAGAGTGAGTGACAACACAACTTTATTCAAACATGGTTAACCATGGAGAAATAGACTGAAGATATACAGAACTTACATATAATAAAGAGATCACTTAAGTTTTATATGTGACTACCGAGTGTGAGTCACATTAACTAAATCTCTCAGGGAAGAGAAAAAGATGGCAGTATACTTTATGCAATCTCTTTGTCTCTATCACTCTTCCATCTGTAACATTACTTCACGGAACGTTCAGCCTATATCCCTAAGGTTTTAAAGATTCAAATCGACTATGAAAATAATATTATAGAAAACCGATGTATTTTTATAGGATAATTCTAATAAAAGACCCTTTCATGAGATCATTTAGTGATAGGAATTGCTATTTTATAAAAGTCTAATTATTATTAACTCCAATTGAGTCGTTCGAAACATTCGTTTTTGTTTCTATTTCTTGTTTTCGACTAATAGCTTGGACTATACACACATTTCAGAAAACAACCAATTAACTATGTATATCGACAGATTAAGACTTTTCTATTTATATAAAGGTGATCCTAGTAGGTTTTAAGCAAAGCGTTATTGTCACATAGAAACGTAACACCAGCTTCACGATCGAGTATTATGATGATAGGAATATAAAGGCTTATAATAGTACAAGCTATATCCGCTGCCGCTGTGAGTAGCGAAAATATTAAGCGGCATTCCATCGGGCATTTGTATTAACATTAATAAGTAACGTGAAAACAGAATGCCAAGCCGTATTACCTGGGAAAGCGGTATTTTTCACGAGTCTCGCGAAACATGTTTCGCTATATTAAAGACACGAAAATAAAAGTATTCTAGTCAAATATTTAGGATTGAACAGTGACAATACTGCTTACTAGGGTTCCTCTACCCACATCGATAGCGAATATTGCGTATTCAAATAAGCCTTAAAGCGGCGACTTACACCCTAGGAGTCGTCCCATCACTTCGCCTCAAAGCAATCCACATTTAATATACTGATTACCTATAAACATTTTTTCATCAGTGCATTTGTCTCTGTCGCACTTAAATCATTTAGAGTAGGGATAACAGAAAAGATAGAGTGATAAAAATGTTTTAAGTAAGTATTATGTGTCAAGTTTACCAAGCTTAATTCTATGTGATGTTTTATCGATACTTATTATCTAAAGAACCTTTTTAATGTGGTTTTCTGTTCACTTTGAGGCGATTCAATAATTCGTTCATACAATAATACAACTACCTTTAAATATAAATGCATTACAATAGTCGACGTGATGTGTACATGAACGAGTGACCATCAACGCTAAAATATCCATACACGTTTAGTCTTACACGTGTAACCCATACACACATTCACCGATATCGATAAAACTTTTAATAGAACAAAATAACCGTTTTAGCGATTATGATAAATATAATCGATATAACTGTTACTTCGTCAACGTAAAACGATGCGAATATCAAATCATAGACGTCGATAAAACAGTTTTATTTATATCGATAAATATAATTCCTTTAAAATTATACTTCCATCGTTTTTTCATACCAACCATAGTCATTAACAATTTAATAAAGCAAAGAGATGAACAGTCAATGAAAAAACGAGTGAAAGACTCTTAAAAACACTACAGTACATAATAATATAGAACTAAGATAAAAATTAATCTCTCAGATTTAAAAATCAAATACTACTTTGTGCGGCATTCTCAACCCGCGTCCAACAACTTTAAAGTATATAAAAATCAGTGTAAATTGTTAAAGCCGTCTCGAAGGCGAGGCGGCGGAATTCATTCACTGCCTATGCATCACCACCGACGAACAATCGGTATAGTTTGCGCGCAAGCACTAGACACCTCGAGTTATATGAGCGATGTGGGACGAAGTATATGCCAACTAGCACATGCGCGTAATCTATGGAAGAACACATTATTTTTGTTCAACTTACTACACTTACCGGAGTACAGACCTCTAGGTTATTTGAGCTAAGAGGCCCGTCTCTCAATCCACCCGCAACATTTCTATGAAAAATCTATTATCCCATACAGAAGTAAATTGACCTATTCCATAGTTGTTGGTACTACACCCCCTCCCTCCCCCTGCCGTCATCCCATATCCGCCACACCTACGCCACAAATTCACACTTCGATTACTACAATATTGCAATTTTTTTTACTCATCCAAACCACTTGTAGGTTACACTTATTGCGCAGCACTTTCAAGCAGCAAATATTATATGTAGTAAGTATATGCACCGATGACAACTTTGTGATGTTATCTAATAAACTAATCGGTTGGTAATCGACCGTTCTGTTTGATTCAAAATACACTTCAGGCCATGATCGACTTCAGATTTTGTTTTCCCCAAAATTATAGCGTTAATACTGTTTTAGATTTATTCACAAAAATATGTCAATTTAATCTATTTCGTCTCCAAAAATGCAGCTTGAAAGTGATGTGCTTAAATCAAACCATTTTTTTTGTAATGTAATATCTTCACAATCGCCAGTATTCGAAGTTATCATATACTAGACGTCAATAATTTTGGCAAACTTATTTTGTATGTATCTTAGCATTCAGTATACGAACTCGACGGCCTCACACAAATTCGATATTGTATCTAGGGAGCTATGGATTGACACTTTTCTATTGTATACATTATTCCACTGGCGGACTTAAATCCGTGACTAATGCTCTTAACGCTAATTTATTTTATGTAGTTGCTAAATCTAAATATTTAATAGGTATTGTTATATATCTTTTACTATAATAATGGATCCGAAATAAGACTACAGTGGCGATCAAAAAAATTATATATGAGCACCATTTATTTGGTCGCCAGTGTAACGGTAGTGTTCAAATGATTTTATATGGGAAAAATATTTTGCGCATTACACGTTGCATGTAGCACGCTGTGTTGCACGTTGCATTGCAACGTTGCGTTGAACGTATGTTGCGGGAGGCGGTCGATCCTCAGTACTTTAACAGCTCCTCGTCGAGTTCTGTGAGCACTAGTTTACTGTCTATCACTGTAACATAATAAAATTTACGATAAAAATATCAAACAAAAAGGAATATTAAATAATAGTGCGAAATATATTGATGGTTTATTTAAATCTCGAAATTAAAGTCATGTTAGTATTAAAATATAAGTTATTTTTACAACGCCGATATTTTTTAATTTTCCAAAATTGTTTCCGTAGTCACATAATACTGTACATCATTAAAATATTTGTCACTATTTAAACATTTTGTAATTAAATCAGGTTGCCATGTGTAAGTGAATTGACTCAACCCATTACAATAATTGTGTGACTTAAAACGGTGTCAGTACCAATCACAGATCACGGACAATATCACGAAGTACTACAATGTATATGCACACAAAGCGTGGCTAGTTTTACTATACAGGTGATGTTGCCATCGCGGTGCGCTTCGATTATAAAATGCGATGACTATTAAACTATTATCGTGATATGTGGTACAGACAATCTAAAACTAAATCTCTGGCAACCTGATTATGTACTTATTTTGCTTTAATGAACTTGGAAAAACATGCTTGGTATAGTTTTTTTTTATGAATATGTATTTATTTTAATTATAGACAATTTTTACTACATTCATATATTTTTGGGCATTCATATTCTCATTTTGTTTAGATAAGTAAAAGTAGTTCCCTGTCAGAAATATTCTCTACCCAAAATTATTTGAGCAAGTTTTCCAAATACAAGATGCAGTTTAATGAATAGTCTATGTGTATTTGAAAATGAAAACCCATGTAAAGTGGCTGGTGCTGAATACCCCACATTATTCCATAAAACACAATTTCAAACCACCAATCGAGCAGAATAATGAAAATGCGAAAGTTGAGAGTACCGTGGATGATCATTTCTTTAGTCATGAAACCCAGCGATCGCCGACACAGTCACAAATAAAAAATACGGACGGACAAAAAAAAACAATAAAAATAATCGCCTTATACTGCACTAAAAACCACTTAAATGCACTGAATCGTAAAAAATTTTGACGGAATGGCGGCCCACCATTCGTCCACATAAAAAAAATAAAGGGTCAGCGGATAGACGGAATGGCACCGAAAAGATTAAACTTGATTGATAATATTGAAGTGCAACTTAATATATTTACCTCATTAGTTGGTTAATAGCGATAAAAAGTCCCTTCGATGCTACTCCAGTCGTCTGTACTCTTTAGATAGACGCCAGAACAAAACAACCCAAAAATCAAAAGACAATCACAACATAGAAATACAGGAAACGTAGCGCACACACGTGCTAGTGGCTAGATAGCCTGCATCGGTCCGTGGCAGCTGCTTTCCAGAGATGCGTGGCAGTCGGCTGAATACCGGTAGGTTTACAGCTGTTTCAGCGTGGACCTTCGAAGACGGTGCAACCGCTGATGGCCCTACACTTTCATTGTCCACTTTTGCCCGTGGTATGCTATTTTTTTGAGGAGAGACCCTCGGCCATGGTTTTGCGATCGGGTTTAAAGTCTTGCTATCCATCTGCCCGGGAGCTGTCGGTCGTGAAAGGCCTGCACTCCCGCTGGCCACGGGCGTGAGTATTGTACGTTGAGTCACAGTCGGCGAGCCTGCCAGCCGAGGCGCTGAAGGGCGTTGCATTCCTGAACTGGAGTTTGCCAACACATTGGCGGTGAATATTCTATTTGGCTAAAGAGCTACCTTCCACGTTTTTAAACAGTAGAGGCTATGCTGTTTCGAAGGACTTGGAACGTTAAAAATTGAGAAAGTTGCATAAAGACTTACAGCCCACTAAGCGATGGCTCATTGATAAAACTTTCCTAAATGTAAGGTATGTCGTCGGTGCTCTCCTGTAAGCCATATATCGGCATACTCGTAGTATTCGTCGTAATTGTAAAGGTCCATGTAATTATATATATGGAAGAATATTCGGTATATATTCGGGGTAAAATTGGGTTGAAATTGGACAGAATATAGTATACAACTTTGAAGAAAGTACAAAGGCAGTAGTAATGCAGGTGATTACAGAACATAAACGATATTATATTATCTCTACGTTGCCTGAAACATAATAGAATAGGGATTGGTCGATAAACAACCACTCATTACAGGTTACAATCCTAAATCAACTAGTATTGAGTATACTCACTTTGGTCCGGGATAGTAGTAGGGGGGAGGTCGCTCGTACTCAGTAGGGCCGTGGTAGCGGGGCGGGCCTTCTTCCCAGTGCCTGCAACAACCGTGCCGTGATGGGGTACCGAATACCGATGCATACCGTACAAATATACACACAACAACGCAACTTTACCCTTTTATCAGCTCGCGGCTCTGCCCGCTTGAAAATTTCTTGGTGAAAACTAATTTTTATCATTATGAAAAGTAGCACTTAGGGATAACATTGGTGAAATAATTAATTCTTTATTCTTAAAAACTCAGCAAAAATAATTTTGAGTACCGCACGGCTGCGTCTATACTCGATGCAGTGTTGTTTTTTGGTAAAGTTGCGTTCCTGTTGTGTAACTCGGTGAACCTGATACCGAAAGTGATACCAAACATGCAGTGAACCGTTCAAAATGTATAGCCCTGTGAATCGTGTAACATTTGGCCCACTTAGTTGCACTTATATGACCCGTTGTTATAGGTAATCGCTCGCACGAACATGTGATTGATCGCATTGCTCGATAGAGAATATCCTAACTTACATTCGTACGATCAGCTATTAGCAACCATACATACTCCCCTATGTCCCCACTGATGAGCTTTTAATTACCAATTATCAACGTATGCGATAGCGTAGTTACCAAAACTATGTAATGGATCGACACTTCATAGCGCATGCGCAAATTCACGATGATCCAGGAGGCATACGTTGAAGAAATAAGCTCTACAGTACAGTACGGACAACAAATTATGTAAAATATTTTTAGTATGTATTGATTCTAATGATGTTCCTGCGAGCGATGCTGTTTAGGACAAGGCCTGATTCTCACGATTGACTCGGAGCTAGATATCTTGTAGTCAGTCGCTCTATAGTCCGTCCGTGGTAGGGCTGTATCTCCATACATCGTAAGTACGCGTGCGCCATTTTGACGACTGATTGCAAATCGTCTCGCATGAGATCCGCCATCTCTCTTTTGTAGGCATACTCGGATGTTCTAAAGAGACTGAGCAATGGTTCGGATATTACTATTCACAATGATAAAAATATTTAACAAATTATTACGGTTAGTGTAAGCCTAGCGGAAAACTACTCTTGCATATTAAAATTGTATGCTATACTCATCTTTATTAGAACTTCACAAGGTCAGAATCTAAAAGAAAAATGCCCGAGTAGTTCTCCCCAGGTTTGCGTGGACTCTTATTGTTTGGGTATATTATGTGTGGACTACACACTGTACTGTACAGTTGTCTGTACAGTTTGGGTTCAAAGAGCATTACAAAATTCTGCAGAGCTTTTCGATACCAAAAACACATATCTAATATGTTTTTTTTAGATATGCGCCTTCAGAGATACAGGCGGGAGTTATTTTGTGTGTTTGTGTATATGTTTAGGCGTGTATGGTGTATACTCACTTTGGCGCCATATCATTATATCTGCGCGCGTGGTGTGCGTCGAGAGCCGGCGCCAGGGCGGCGTCGCGCGTGCCTCCCCCTCCCCCTCCCGCCGCCGCCGCGCCCCCCGCAGCACCCCCCGCCGCCGCGACGGACCCGCGCGACACCTCCCCCTCGCTGCGTCCTCGCTGTCTCCCGTCGCGCGTCTCACGCGTCTCACGCCCCTCGCGCCCAGACCGCTTCTCGACCTTATAAGCGCTGCAACACGCAACGCAACGTTACTACATCACGTTGCAAACATGCGCAGAACGATCAGCTGGTCGAGTGGGTGTTGCAACATTTCTTTATTGTTAATATTAAATTAAGGATAATATCTTTAATAACAAATAATTCAAGATTTAGAAATTGTGATATTGAGTACCAATTAATCGACACGCTGATCGTTCTGTACATAATTCTGTAAATGTACTGATACAAGCATGAAAACAAGCAAATTAAATGATATTTTCTAGTTAAGGCTTTGTCATAATCGTTTTCATACTATAACCAATACTTTCTAATAGTTCATCGAGTAACCATCTTGAACCATAGATTAACATATTTGTTTTTTTTTTTTGTAACAAATTCATATTAGTTGCTCTGTAATAATGGCATTATTTATTCAGTCAGGAACAACAGCCATTCATTTTGTAAAAAATGTTAATTTAGACTTTCACTATTAACCACAAAAAAAAATCACATAATCCTTCTACTTATTATAAATGTGAAAGTTTGGATGTGTGTGAGTTTGAGAATTTGGATGTTGGTTATTCAATTACACCTTAACAGGTGACCAACGGTTTTGGATGAATGACTTGAATAAGGACATAGGCTACTTTTTATCCTGGTTCACGCAGTTGGAGCCGCGGGCAAAAACTAGTATCTTAATAAAGTTATGCTGTTGACAGATAATTATAATTTACTTTTTAACAATTTATAAAAAACCGTAGTACTTTCAAACCCCCACATTTACATTTCAATTCAAACTTCGTTTTTAGTAAATTCAAAAATATTTTACTTAAAATATAACTTTAATGTTTTCACAACCGTTATATTTATCGAAACCATTATTGCTGACTGAACATTTTGGGATGATCGTAAATAAAGTAAATTTAGATCTCAAAGGATGAGATGGAATACTGCGGAGAGGGCGGCATGCAACATATATGGACACAGAAAATACTTTGAATTCAACCATACTATCTCATGAATCATCATGGAGGGATTGTCACTGGTATTGAAAAACAACACTCATGTGAGATCTCTGTCTATGTAATGTAAACCACACACGATTCGATAAATCATTACGATTGATTGTACAATTCGAATCGAACTGACAAATAGTAATCGTATCAACTGCCGACGCTCAGTTTAGTAGTCACTCTACTGTCTAAGCTCGGTAAACCACTTGAGGTAACACACATGCTCAGCTTTTATTTATGCGTACACAAGTACCGATTTACCTGAACTGTACTATAACTCACTCAGCACGTCGACATATGTTTTTATCAAACACTTTAATGTATACTACTAGACGGGCTGTTTAGAAGTGAAATGCGTCACATAACGCGGGAGTTTGACAGCTCACAAACAGGGAGCGCGATAGGGGTTCTAGTTAAGAGCAACCGAGATGATAATATCGAGTTACGCTCAATTGACCGCAACTTAGTGGTACAATTTCTATGTACTGCGCCGCTTAAGTAGTATAGCTTAGTATACATTAAAGTCTTTGGGTTTTATCGAGGTACGTCTAAGTGACTATTCTGCATCTGACGGTAAAAACAGAGCAATCCAAATATAATATCGACTATCGAGAGACGTTGTTGCGTCCCTTGACAGTCGCATGCGTGCCGATCTGAAGATACTGGATATACACTGGCTGATCCCGGAACGCTTCTCACTATAACGCTATGGCTATTTTTCAGATTGTACCGTGGTTGCTATCCAGACAGGTATGATTTACGAATACTGATAATACTGACCAGTTCTGCACTATTTCTTACATTTTTATATTCGAATGAAACAAAATCGATATCGGTGCACAATAAATGCACCCCGTTTGATCGTATCGATTTATCGTAACGTGTGACCTGTTTTACTATGCCATCTACTAGTGTGTAGAATTCAAAGTGTTTCCCAATATAAAGCATACACAACATACAATGTTAGCACACTAAGAGAATTCCACACAATACATCCGAAGTTGGAAAGACATGAAAACACAAGAAAACTGTTAAAAGAATGGAAAAAGAAACTCAGTGTTACCCATAAAAAAATAATCAGTGATAAGCTATTGTCCCACTCTTAAGTTATTTGACGTAAGAAAGAAAGAGACAAAATAACTAGTACTTTAAATACTGAATAAACTTTTAGAGGTAGCGAAATAAAGTAGGTATAGGTCAAGTTCAAAATGTTCTGTTGAACGTTTAAGATGTGGCATGCGTTGGACTTATTCAACATGAGTTAGGAGAGTTTATAAATGTCAATTATATTGTCACTCCACTAAAATAAATAAAGCAATTTTTATTTCGTCTGTTTAGTTTTAACGCCAATCTACAGTGGCCTGTGTGTGAATCTACACTGTCAAGGTCATATTATCAGAGTTTTTTCATTTTAGTTTGGTACCACCCATGTGATGAGTAAACTTTATTTTAGTTTAGTGCGTAACAACATAATTGTCAATACTATGTCATTCGATTAGTTAAGATCGTTTAAATCGATATACAGTATTTAAACTGCTCACTATAGTCTAAACGAGATATTTCACATCACTTTTTTATCAAAATATTTAAAAAATTGACAACAATCCTCGTATTAAATAACTAAAAATGCTAGATATTTAAAATACTTCATTTCATTTTGATCAATAAAAAAATATGCGACCTTATTACACTTTTATTATTCAACGTCAACTTGCAAATTATAAAAACATCTAAATACGCTATAGTTTACATACTGTATACAATAGTGTAAATTCTGTTGTCGCCGACTAAACAAAAACTAAACTAAGTAATTTTATTTTAGTCTATTTTTAGTTCAAAATGAATCTAATACAATCTATAGTGCATGTCAGTGTTGTCCTGTTAGTCCGTGAATATTAATTTTAGTTCGTTACGTTCGCAACAGAATTAACACTAATATCATACAAAATATATTACCAAAAAAAGAACCCAAACCAAACTACAATCTCAAAAAGATGAAAGTACAGAAAAATCACCCAATAAAGTGAGTTGGCAAGCATTACAGGCTTGTGTGTCAAACTTGTATAGATTACCGGATTAGAGCATGACAACCCGCGGGAGGAGGCCGCGGCCGCGAGTCGATACGCTGCACCCGACGAGACCCGAGTAACACCCCACTTATATATTATATAAGATTTAATACTAAACGAGGATACATCACGGCATACTACTTATGATTTTAACCAAGAATACGTACGATGAAAATAATGCGCTTCGGTAGCCTTTGTTGATTTCGGGAAATCGAACACGTGCTGTTGCTCTTATACAAATCTGTTAATACATTAATTACATTACGTCCTTATTTTTCTCTTGATTTACTGACCAGGCTTGCATGGCCGGACAGGCCTCGAACACTGCCGGAGCGCATAATTCCAACTGTAGTGTACTTACTGTAAACCACAGTATACTTCTTACAACAGCAATTGATAATAAATATGATTATAATAACATTTGGCGCAAAATTAGAGGTCGATAGATTTATATGTTAAAAATTGTCCCACACAAAATCTAAATTGTAATGTTTTTTATTAGTCGATAATGGTATCAATTATGTTTTCATGAACTACATTTGACTTACTTATAGTTACTTTTGTTAAATGAGTACTAAAAAACAGGAAATAATCGGATTTAAATAATTTTATTTTGAGCAGTGTATCATACAGAGGACACCGTAAAAAAATAAAAAATCGACTAAATAAAAAATAGTTCAGTTGTTTAGTTTAGTCAATGACAATAGAAAATGTGATTTCTATTTATCAAGAATTAAAACACCGATCGCAATTACCCCTACCCCTATTTACATTTATATGGACCTCGGTTTACTTTACAATATATTAGCATTAATAAATATTATAATATATGCATTACTTTACAATGTAGATATGAATATCTACATGTTTAAATAAGATTGTAACTATCGGAATTATCGGACCACTTTACTCCAAACAAATAACTATACTATGAAAAACACTTATTATAAAAGCAACCTTATTTTATAGATATTAAAGTTCTACTTATTCCTAGTGTACTATATTGTGTTATGACACATACTTAAGACATAAAATTTTGTGAAATAAAATAGAGATATGTATAGATATTTCAGTCCATCTTTTTACGTCTGGCTATGAGTGCGTGAGCTTGTAAATGTATAGTTTTTATTTATGTGATAACGAGGCGTCAACTATCCACCCTGTACAAAACAATATTCAGTTTCTATAAAACTCATAACACACACATAGCAAGGTGTGCAAAAACGTATCGAAATATCTATAATGTAGTACCACATCATCCATTTTTAAAAAAAAAACATATGTAGAATTATTTCTTAGGATAAAGCGATCCGACTCGCCATTAGACTTAATATCTAACCATAAATTAAACATGCTGTATATGACACTTGCGTAATAAATGAAACCGTATATTTTTTGTTAGTAAAAAATTAATTTAGTTTTATTGTTTCTAATTACAGTATAAACAATAGTCCGATTAATTATATTAGGGCTGTAAAATAGCATTGTTTGTTTATAAAAAAAACTGAAATTCACAAAAAAAGATAAAAAATGTTTGTACTTTATACCAATGACTCATTGGTAAGTGTACGATATAAGCATTTCACAAGTACCAAATTCGATTGCATTGCTAGGGCATAAATAAGGGTTTTTCATTTTAATCAAATGTTATCATTTTCATACTTGACCTGCAACTTTGAACAACATTAAACGATGTGATAGGTAGTGAGCCTATATGTAGGGCACGAACAATCGCTAGCAACTCATAAAATGTGATATTGTCGAATTGAAAAACTCAAACACAAATTGTGATTGCTCGACCCTGTGTTTAAACGCAGTTTTTAAGTCACCGATTTCTATGTATATACGCTGCCACAGACCATTACAGCGATTCGTAACGTTTAATGTATGTAATTATGTACGGTTTATTATATCAACAATATTAGCAAAGTTTTAGTTTTTATGCTCATGTTATATACAGGTGTATTTTTTTTTTACTTATCACTAATGGTTTCACATAACCCAGTTCATCACTTATACTAGATCAATTCACTGCAGTGCACACATGAGGACTAAACACTAGCTTACCTAAAATCGACAATGTGTAATGTACTTTAGTTACACACAATCGATATGTATACAGACGATTCAAAGCATTCCTTGGTTATATTAGAGTGAAATATTGTAAAAAACGAGTAAACATCAGCGTGCAAATACCAACGTTATTTAATATAAATAGAAAGTTGTAATGAAATGAATTTTAGTTGAAATAATTAACATTTTGAATTAGGTATATAGCCTATGAGCTAGCACTATAAAAATATTTATTAATCCTAATATTTCTGAGTAATGTGGTTTGTTATTAAAGTAAGTTAAAGTGATAAGATAAAAAGCAATGTTATTTTTTCAAATAAATGCAGTTCTCAGATTGGAAAATAATACACTTTGAGCCGTCCTCCATACCTTACATATTAAACATGGATACATAATTGTACTTATCGATAAAATTATACTTCAAATCTGAAAAATAATAACTATAATATGACTATTTATTATATATTATAGTATAATTTATTGAATATCGATTGCATTCTTATAGATAGATAATATTCTTTTAATTAATTTCCTTTAAAAGTTTTATAAAGGAAAAATCCAAGTAAAACTAAAACATCACTTCCTAGCTATTCGTCTGTGTGGTTGTGACTCGAACAATAACTACTGGATGGAGTATATCAAATTCGCCAGTTATCAACGCGAAGCTCAATCATGGCGAACGAACCCGCGTGCTGTTCTAGTTATATACGATTATCAAAACTAGGAGAATGTAAAAACTTTTCGAAACGACTATCGCTGTATATATGTATAATGGCTACACTCTGTACATGTTTAAAAGTTATATAAGGATCAAAATACTTGTACGAGCGTTGCGTTGTAGTATACGGGTATCGTGTTTGGACCAACGTTGGACAAAATGTTTGTTAGCAATATTGTATGACAATATTTTGTTTTTCAATATGTATATCCAATAGACAACAGTTTAATTTTCTTCCTCTGGATATACAGGAAGGTTAAAGCCTAACGGGCACTGCCGAGACGTAGTAGGTCGCCGGTTCGTTTCCAGCCCCTAGAGCTCACACCTCTAACTTTTCTAAGTGAGCCTTTATCCTGCAGTGGGGCATACCAGGCCTTTAATTTTATATAGATACGATAAATTTATTACGATACGATTTTTTTTGCTGATTTGTCCCACTGTTTTATATTGGCCCAGTAACAAACACGTCCAACATTGAAGCCAAACACAAGGGCATATGCTAGCAATGGACGTATCAATGTAGAAGCGAAAGCAATTTATATGCGCTTTGCACGCGCATTACCTTATCAAGAATATTATACAGTTATAGTTTAGTACTGGACAGTATATTATCAAATAAATAAATGCTGGTAACTTAAATTTTTATACAAATATTGACGTAAGATACAAAATATTCATATTACAACTATATTAAAAACACCCTATATATCTGCAACATTCAAAAAAAGATCACGTGACAAGGCCGTTTTTTTTTCGAAGTCACGTGGTTGGCAGAATGACCTATATATTGTCACATGGGTGGCTGAATGGCCAATGTGTTGTCACTACCAGGACAGCAGTAATGTGGTTAGTCGATACTTGCCATTTTTGGATTGTCACATCTTGGGAACCAGTAATACCTTAAAACTAAGTCATTCTTTAAATGCATGACACTGATGCCCGTTTTCACTAACCTCCGCTTAACTTAAGGGCACATCTAAAGGCCAAGGCACATCCATTGATGTGATAGTAGATGACAAATAGATTGACGTCGCATCGCTTTGACGTACTCGTATGTTCGTCATTATTAGAGATCCAAAGTGAAGTGAAAGTCGGTGATAACGAAAATCATATTAAAATTTCATATTATGTTTGTACAGAGAGTTTCTGATATGTGGTTATTTCTTTTATTCTTAACCTAACATTAAATTTTGTTGACTTAAAAATGTTTATAAATCGAGATCAGCTTGCTAATAATATATTTTTGAATTTATTGCTGCCTTTCAAATGTACAAACATTACAAGCATTATACAAAACTACTTGTATATTATTTATATCCAAAATTAATCAATTAATAAAAACACTTATTTTATTCGCTCTAAGTGATTCACATAATATTAGAAAAATTTGGCAACACCTATTTAAATTTAAAAAAGCTACCTTATTCGTATGTACGTAAAACACAATTTCCCTCGTATCGACAGCAAAACTTAACACCTATAAAATAGAGAAGCTCTGTGCGGGCCATATCAAAAGTGTTCGATAAAATCTCGAATGCGTTGTATTCGGTACACGAACAACCTTAATTTTTATGGAAGACAATTTAAAACCAAAACCATTGGACTACGACAAAATTGGTCAACTTTGTACGTGCCTAGTCAACATTCAATGTAAGTCGAAGTATTGGACTAAGTCAATGTATCGCAATACCGCTATCATTAAGCCTGGAATACACATGCTATTAAAAGTATGCTTTTGTGCTACTATGCAACATGTGTAATCCAGACCATGCTTTAAACACTAACGAACAATTGGTGACATTACATTCGATATGTCATCATCACTTACAAAACCGGTGACCACTCTCACACGTTTGTATCGACATCGATATGGACTCGAGTATTAAAAATCCACAAATACGTATTAACATTAAAAAAACGATTATGAAAAACATGTACAGTACACATTATATTCTAAAAACTACCAAAGTCGATGAGTAAAATGTTTAATCGGTATATTAAGTGCAGATCAAACGACGAAAAAAAAATTCTGAACCTATACTTATAATATAGATAAAAATAGCATGCTTGACGTGTAGTCATTAGAAATGTGCGTGATAGAGTAAATTTTCTCTTGCATGCTATTTTCATATCTATTTAAATTGTATAAAGTCAAATCTTATTGTCCACTTTTACAATGGTGGTGGTGGTTAACTCATCGACTTCGAGTTGGGAGTATATGGTGCGATGTTACTCGGACTCGTGTATGCCGGACTCGTTATCCTCATCCTTGGCGTCGAGACGCGTCTTGAGATCATCGATGAGAGCGGCGGGCGGCGCCACCAGCTGACACACCACGTCCGCGCCCTCCAGCAGCAGGCGCGTGCGAGAGTGCGGCGGCGACGCGCCTGCGCCCACACCTGCGCACTGCGGCGCGGAGGGACTGCTTGCACCCCCTCCACCCGCGCCACCCGCGCCGCCCCCGCCGCCCCCGCCGCCACCCGCACGCCCCCGCCACTCCGCGATCTTGCCCTCGATGTCGAGCGTGCTGCGCTTGGACCCACTGCCGAACCCCGGCGTTAGTCACGTATCGATCGAGTGACGTCAACATATCGACAACCGAACGAAATTAACAAACGATATTTATCGAAAATAACTACGTAATATTTACCATAGCAATACAACTTTGTTGCAATTGAACCATTTGAATCGATATGGAAGTTTCGATTATTAATTCGTTTATTAATCCCAATACATAGATGTTGACATATCAATCAAGTTACAACATGCTTCAAATGTTGCGTTATGGATCGTCACTTTATCGATAACGACTCTACCGTCCACACTTTTATCGATTATCTTCGATATAATTGCAGATGGGAAGTGTTTTTAACATTCGCGATACATCCCTAAACGGTATCCCTGACTCGCTGATAACATAATATTAAACATAATTAACTGAATTGAAATAAAGAAAATAAAACTTGATTTCTATCATGCGGGATCGGTACATGCGGTTAATACACCAGTTAATACAACGCATGTCCTTAGAACATGCCTACTTTATATACTCAGTTATTTTCCATAACCTTACTTAAAATCATCTCTATACGTAAATTCCGTTACCAGCGAAAATAAAATAAGCAGTTAAGTCATGCACACGAGCGCGCACGCACGATACGCGTCGCTGATTGGCCGACGCGACAGTACGTGCATACACGCTCGGTAAAGAAGCGCATGCGGCTCGGGCAGAGGTCGGTCCTGAGGCACTTACTTGGCAAGGGGTACATTATCGCGGTCCGCGTACGCGTCATACAAATACTCGCTGCAACAGACAACAGGCGGTCAGTCAGTGCGGAGACCGTCACAATACACAACACAGCGTGTCGTGTGAGACACGCCACATCTGTCACTACCATTATCACAACACAACAGCAACTGTCTGTCATACAACATAACTACCACGAAAATACACACGAGTCTAAAGTAGCAAGAGAGGGGTATAGGAACTCAGTACATTTTTAAGAGTAGTGCATTTTGCAAGGTTTCAAAATATATATGAAATAATTTAATACTAACATTAAAGTAACCTGCAGCCTATGTGAGTCCAACTACAAATCTACGTTATATATTTGTCGTATTTCAACGTTTAGCACTACTATGTATTCTATATGACACTATGTGTAAGAATGGCGGACGATGAATAAACCAAAAATAAAGAAAACAAAATGAACCTCGTCCCCGGAACTGTTTTTTATTTTCACTGTGACTATCGACATTCTGTTTTTATACATTAGATACGCTTTAAATTAGAGTAATAATAATATCAGCCCTATATTATACACTTCCCATTGCTGGGCACGAGCATTCGCTACTAATAAAAGGTATGAGGCCTCAATCCGTTATCTACATATTTAACACGTTAAATATTGTGTTTGAATCTAATATTCACGAGAAAAGCTTAAATGGAATAAAAATATTTTTACATTATCGTTAGCTTCAAGAAGATAATACGCGACGCTAGAGTAAATGTTTATGATATAACTAAAATATAATGTATGTACATTTTTTATTTTACTAGTGCAAAGTCAAATCTAAGTAGCGCCATCTATGCATTACAATAATTAACTATTTAACAATATCGCACAAGAACTAAGTCTGAAACTACCTCTTAAGGAATTAATACACAGAGAGAAAGGTAACAACTAATGTCAGTTAACACCTGGTGATACATCTACCTCTCATATTAACAAACATTTAATTTTAATAACATCATTTTAGTTGTTAAACGTTTTGTACAGACAATTTAAGCTTTAGTGGAGGAAACAACGCGTCGCACAATAATAACGTGACACAATGCTGTTGCGCGCAACATCGATATCTGCCTACAATTATAGATCCTCACTACGCTCCAATCGACAAGCTATATCGATACAAGTGTACCACTATACGCGTTAGCCATAACGCTTGCAATATTACCAAACCATAGCAATAACCTGATAGTATTTACAACACCGAATAAGAAAGCGTGTGCCCAGGCGACCTAGCCTAATATACTACGGACATATGCCAACAGTACAAAAATCGGTCGACAGATGTTCTACTATGCATGTTGAGAGGCAGAACGCTAAAGACCAAGCCAACTGGCAAATGGTATGACAATGCATGATTAGTAGAGGGGAGACTGCTCTGTCAATCTAGTGAACACATTATGCGGGTAAACGTAAGCCGCTACCGGGACGATTGGCCACTAACGGCGTACACACCCACTCCACTCTCAAAATATATTACTGAAATATCCAAGAATTACAAAAGCAAAAAAAAAACTGTTAATATATTAAACATAGTTAGATATGAACACTACAATTAGAATAAAGACCGTTTTCACCAGCGTCCCATAAACTTAGTAGACCCTTAAACATGTTTCGACACAGTGAAATTGAAAACATCTAAAAATACTTAAATGCTTCTCGTAAAAAATCCTAAAAAAATATTTAGGAGCCCCTGAAGTTAAGAGTCGGTGAAAATTTATAGATTGCCGATATCGATAAGTCGAATAATCGATATAATTAGAGTGTGGAGTGTGGAGTGTGTTTCGCACGCTTGCGCCAGTTAGCACGTTGTTACCGGGAGAAGCGCGCGGTCATCGCCACCAGCCGCGCGCGCGGGTCTGCCACATCGGCTCATACTCGCTGTCGACAAACCGCACCATGTACAAAACGACACTCTCACATCTCAACGACACGGGGATGATGATGTGACCAAACTTATTCCAAACATAACCAAAATATAACTTAACCTCAAATAGACCTCTATATCTATTGTTAGCCTCTGAATATAGCATTACCTGATAAAATGGCCAGCTATACGGTCTAGCCAGAATAAAGCCATGGTTAGATTTTATATGCCAAAGATATTAAGGTATATTGTGGGAGAGGCCACAGACAAATGCGGTATCACGACTTTTATCACTGCAAAATAGAAAATTATTAACTTTTATATGGTAATACAAAATTCAAAAAAAAAATATTAACAGAGTACTACAATTTACTTGACAGTACTAGAAACACTACTACTGGTATCAATCTATGCTATCAATCGCGAACTAACATCATTCATAAAGACGCTCTTTGACCGCGTATCTTCACTAGAACAATGATATAAGAAGAAAATCAACTCGATAATAATATTATCTTGCTATTTCTCAATAGAAGAAGACAATGTAATGAAATGTGATCAAGTAGTACCTATTAAATATTATACCGTTTTAATATCTGTTATGAATACAATGATTTTTCTGACCATGCCGTATACGTCTGTGATCTGTCATTATAAGACGTGACCTTAAGTATGATAAAGTTTAAATATTTCATTACTTTTTTAAGACAGGATTTATATTTAACAATCATTTCAGAATCTCGTCCCCTATCACATAAGGGACGGAGATACGCTCGGCGAAATGTGGGTTTACTGGTTACACTTCTGCCTACCCCTTCGGGGATTACAGGCATGAGCGCGTATGTATGTCATTTCAGAATTTATAGTTTTGCAAAAAAGCATAGCTTTTTAAACAAAAAAGAACTGATATAAAATTCGCTAAAAATATATTTTTTCATACTTTTGTATAAGCAAATATTTCTCGCAGGGTTACGCAGCGATAGCTCATCAACCAATAAACAAAACAAAACATGCCACAGTCTAAGGTATATTAATCGAACTGTGAAAACGTCACAAGGTAATATTAATACGGAAAAAATGGACATCGACAGTAATAACCATTGACAAAAAAGAACTCGTAACTTGTCCCCTCTCACATTAATATTTAATGCCACATAATACACTGTACAAAGTTAATGTGCATTCGAAAATAGGTAGTTAATATTGATAGTAATTTATCGATTGTGGAACATGGCCTAGGTCCGGTTCAATACGGTGTTGGCCGATATCGATAAAATCTGGGAGCGTCCCATCTCACTACATACAGGTAGGGGGTGCACAACAAACCCAAAACAAACGCACATCGACAAAAATTAATAACGACCGTAAGTGAAAACAACAACTCAACGTTAAAATTATAACAAATAAAAATATAAAATAATAAAAAAAACGAATCGAAAATTAAATGGAACCGTGTGCAGCAAACTTATTAAATCGCAAATTGTAATGTTTTAAAAATGAGTAAAACATCGATATAGATTTATATTTTAGATTTTATCGACTGCAAACGATTCATAATGATGATGACAGATGAGAGATGTTTCGTAATTATTGATTGTACTTATAGTCACAGCACTTTTTTCCATCAATATCAGTACTTAAATGCAAAAGCTAATCATGGTACAAAATAATTATTTAATTATTTTAAGAATCTATTATTAAGAATACATTTGATAAATGTAATTTCAATAAAGTGCTGTGGCTTATAGTTAACTTAAAAATAAATGTTTTTGTTAGTAGAGACTACGTTATACGTTTCATCGATATAATAACGAAAGATATAAAATCGTTTTTTTTTTGTTTTTTACTGAATAAATACAAGATCACGCGCATAAAATGCAGCCTCTTTTAACAAAATAAAAAATTATATCCACAAATCGCGCTAACGTGAACGCGACAGATTCAATAATTTTTCCTTTACAGTGTGTGTGGCAAAGAAATAGAACAATATCAGCACTGCAGTTACAGTTATAAATGTTCGAAAACAGTACTATAAAATAATGTTTCGATTGGGAAATCTTTTATTTCCACCACGATTGCATTACTGATGTATATTTTATTAAATTGGATAATTTGCTTATTTTATCGATAAAATGATAATTTGTATTGCTTTATTTCTTCGCGTGTGATTAGTGTAATTATATAATTAACATTTAATTGATATTTATGCAACTATTCTTCAATCAATAAGAAAAGTTTTTTTTTAATAAAAAAACTACTTTTCCATTATAGCATCAGCGCTTCGGTAACAATTTAAATTAAAACCATTGCCATTTGACCTACAATTAACTTTAGTATAACAAAAATCACACTAGAGTTTGGAAGACACCAGGATTTTAGAATAATCGCTTAATATCATTTGGATTTTAATCTACTGCATTGATTAATCATGACATCCAAAGATTTGCAATTTTTGTAAATAAACCTATTGGTTTGCAATGATATTTGGCATCATTAATAAATCGATAATCACTTTGGCTAGTTGATCCAGAAAATAAATCTTTCAACAAACTTATTTTATTTCTATTTTTTCTTACATACTCTTAATACTGTAAGTTCTTTTAGTATTCATCAACGTCACTATGCAAAAAGGAACCAACAACACACTGACATCGTGACATATACAAGGATAAAGATTTATTATCAATAAAAAATTTCATTGGATACTCGTATGCTAATTGTACTTTGTTTTTTTTATATAGAGATATCCGGTGGCCCAAATTCCCCTCCCATTCCCAATCCCTAACTTATCCCGTTCCTTTAAGGTCGGCAACGCGCCCATGATTATTTTAGTATTATGGGCGTACATGGGCGGTGGAGATCACTTACCATCAGGTGACCCACTTGCTCGTTTTCCGGCCTATACTATAAAAAAAAACATCGATGTTACGACTATTAACGGCATCATCGAGGAAAGAACTAATCAAGTGACTGTTATGCTTAACAATAGAATAAGTTGTATGGTTCCTTTTAGTTTGATGACAATGTAGTATGTGTGTGTGTGTGTATGAATGCAGAAGGTCGGTACTTACGCCTCGACGAGTGGTCCAGGGTAGGGGTCCACATGCAGGTACAGTTTGGCGAGTTTCTGCGCCACCACCATCATCGGCACGAACAGTAGGACACACCATGCCAGGGACATCCAGTAGCCGTTCTGTCGACGTCACGAACGCTCATTAACATCGATATACATTTTGAAAATGGCAGAACCGTGTAATTTTGCTTATAACATGATTGGGCTGGTTGTACCAGAAAAATCGGAACCGACAGCTTTACTGTCGTCCGAACTGATCCATTCATGCTGTAGAGTCTACAGTCAGGACAAGACCATGTACAGTGTGGCTCTAGCATTTACTTGTGTACTTGGTTTACGATCAGGAGTATATGGATCATGAGTTTCATGAGTGGTAGAGCCACGCTGTAAACACTTGTCTACAGCATGTATGGACCGGCTCGTCCGGGTCATTACCACTGTCTCACAGAAAACCGGCGTAAAGTAGCAGCTTGCTTCTGCGTTTCGTACGGTGAGTAAGATACCCGGAGGCCCAAACCCCCTTCCCTTCCCAATCCCTTAATTATCTCTTTCCTTGAAGGTCGGAAACGCACCCATGATTCTTTAGGTATTGTGGATGTACATGGGCGGTGGCGAACACTTACCATCAGTTGACCCACTTGCTAGTTTGCGGGCCCATGCAATAAAAAAAATGGAACATAGTTTACTAGATGGAGCTCGTATGCGAGAGGTCATCTGTGTTGGTAGTGGTGGTGTTTTGTCTGCAACAGTGTGTAAGCACATTATGAGACAGTAGGGTAGTGTATAGTGTATAGTGTATAGTGTATAGTGTATAGTGTATAGTGTATAGTGTATAGTGTATAGTGTATAGTGTATAGTGTATAGTGTATAGTGTATAGTGTATAGTGTATAGTGTATAGTGTATAGTGTATAGTGTATAGTGTATAGTGTATAGTGTATAGTGTATAGTGTATAGTGTATAGTGTATAGTGTATAGTGTATAGTGTATAGTGTACCGTGGGCATGAGTATCTTGTTGCAGGCGGCGTCCCTCGTGGCGTTGAAGGCGTTGGAGAGCGGGCCGCAGCGCCCCACCGCGCCGCGCGCCGCCGCCGCCACGTGCTGCATGTAGCGCTGCAGCTCCACTGCGATCACACTCGCGAACGACTTCGTCATCTGCCAACCGTACAACCGAACAACCGTACACACGTGCACACGTGCACACCATACTGTTACCTGTTACCTGTTACCTGTTACTGTACTAACTGCCACTCCATACACCACTTGTCTGGTATGTTTTTATACAATTTCACATTACGATAATACATACATACACACTCACGCCTGTAATCCCCGAAGGGGTAGGCAGAGGTGTAGCCAGTACACCCACATTTCACCGAGCGTATCTCCGTCCCATGATGTGATAGGGCGAGCCTATCGCCATATCGGGCACAAATTCCAGACTCCGGGCTGATACTGAACATTTCTTAATAAAAAATCTCAATATCACTTTTACCCGACCCGGGGATCGAACCCGAAACCTCAGCGTTAGCTTAATCGTAACGCGTACGCATTACAACAGCGCCACCAAGGCAGTCATTGCGATAATGTATTAAAAAACCACCGTATTTTATGCATTTTTAATAATTAAGGTAGATTAACATCAAAATCGATATTTGGGGCACCTGTAGTCACTAATTATAGCTACGATGTTAGAACTGAAAAAGTGGCCACCATTATGGGTTTTTTTGTTAGAAAGCCAATTGACTTTAAAATCAATATCTGGGTCGTACCGTAGTTACAAATGATATATCTGATGTTTGAATTCAATAAAACAAGAAAGTAGATAGTAGGTCTCACATTCTGCAGCCGCTCGGGTCCCTGTGTATTAAGGAACACCTCTGCTTCTGTAGTCTCGTGCATTAGATATGAGATCGCTTCCTTCAGCGACGAGTGGTTGAACCGCAACTCGTCACGCAGTTTGATCGCTGTCGCCTGATACACAATACAGTATTTTGATATATTTTTTTTATATGGCAGCAAATACTGTGAAACACATATAAAGCATAACAAAAATGGATAAGAATTCGTCCATTGTTTCCACGCGGGCAGTGACATCATCAGTACTCACGTTCAGCTGGTCCGCATCTCTCAGCATGGGATGCAGCGTGTTGTGCGTCAGAGTGTAGAGTGCGGCGGCGGCGCTGTGCATGTCGCGAGCCTCGCGCTCGAACGCGGGCTGCGGCAGTGAATGAGCCGTACTGTTCAACTGACGAGCCAGACCCTCCAGCGCCAGGCTTGTCATGTTCGTCTCCAACTGCATTACATACACGAGGAAGTGAACACGTGACAACCACACTCGCTAAATTGTAATAAATTGTACGATTCGCACAAACTTGGCTAGGCTGAGGCACGGCCGGTATAGAACCATTGTTTTTGAAAGGGTGACTGGAGGTGTAAATTAGGGATGTTCGATATTCATCGATGGTGAATAAACATCGATGTTTTGAATTCGATAACATCGACACATCCGTGTTATGAGAATGATATCGAAACGTGAATATACTCTTTAGGGCCATCTAGCGTGCATGATGACTATCATGTTCAAATATTTTACACTAGATGGCTGATCAATGAAACCGGAGTAAGCCGTACGAATAGTTATTTCTTTGCATTTCCTAAGGGATAAAAAAAAATCTGTCAACTTCAACGCTCGCGTGATTCTTGTATGTGAGTGAACTTGTGAAGCGCAAATGAATTTAATTTGCTATTGATACTTTAATAATGGAACCTCGGAAACGAAATAACAGGTATGGTGAATCTATTTTCTGTATTGTATTATTATTTCTTTGTCCAGTAACTTTTCCAATAATATAACCCAACAATGTAGGTACCATTTGCTCACTGTATAACTTCCTATTTTTAGGGTTGCTTTTTCCAAAGCTAGCCAACTCTTGTACCAGTAACGAAACAAACTAAAAGGTAAACACCTGACAAAGTTAATTTTTTATAGAGTGTGCCTAAAAATACTGGGAATGTTAATATTTTTTATATTGTATTTTCAAAACCATTAAACAAAAGTTAATAAATAGAATAGACAGTTTTATTTTCTAACGAAAACATCGATATACTTAAGACATCGATAATAATCGATAAAAATCGGTAATACTTAAGCAATTCCATAAAACTTAAAATATGTTTATCGGATCCCGCGGGATCTCGCGGATAAGCGCAAAGTCAACAACAATCCCGCAAGTTTGAAAACATTGCAGGATTAAAATCCCTAGGTGTGTAGATTGTTTGGAATGACTAATTTCAAACTGACCAAGTTAAATGGTGTATTCAAAGATCACTTTTTAATCTGGCATGATGCAACATTTTGGACTAGAACTAACAGATCCAGATTTGATATAAGTTCAAATACTCACGGCATCCAATATCTTGTCAAAATCGAAGTCGGACAGTCCGGTGTTGGCCAGCTGCATGAGTTTCTGCTTGGCGGGCTCGCGCAGTATGGTGACGTGCGCGCCGGCCGCGGGGTACTCGGGGCGCAGCGACGCCACGCGCCGCGACACCTCACCCCACATCTCCTCCTCCAGCTCCTCCAAGTCGTACAGCCGGTGGAGGTGCAGAGCGTCGTATATGGTCCGGTTGCCGTGGCAACTGACCAGCACACTCGACAGTTTGAACTCGGGGTCGCTGTGTTCGTTGAACAACACCTTCTCCAGGTCGACGAATTTGTCCACGTCGTTGAATAGACGGTTGTTTCGGGGTTCACTGTTCACATATTATACTCTCATTGGTACTGCTGAATTCGTGTCGAGTGTCGAAAGCCGAGTGTCGATTGTCGAGTGTCGAGTGTCGAGTGTCGAAGTCGGGTATCGAATGTAGGGGCTCAAGTGTCGAGTACCGTGGGTCTAGTGTCGAGTGTCCAGTGCCAAGTGTTGATAGGTACTCACGTGAGCGGGTCGCAGAGTGCTCGTTGTGCGAGGAGTCCGACCGCGAAGTACGCGCCGAGCGCAGCGCACACGCACGCGCCGCCCACCAGCGTCACGCACACGCCGCTACACAACATTCACATTACATTACATTACTACTAGCGTCACCTTCAAATATTACTCTAATAAACATGTCACTCACCAGAGTAGACACTTGGATCCGGCGCCCTTGTTACAGCAGTCACTGGCGCCGTACACGTCGGGACGCTTGCCGCACACGCCACATGTCAGACCCCACACCATCAGCAACGTGATCTGAACGACATCCATCGCCATATATTATTTATATCGATAGATACTGGTCGATAATATATCGATATTTTAGGCGTCGCTATCCCATATTGAATATTCGATATTTTGTAGATATCAAGAAAGCATCGATTATTAAAATACTTTTTTCGATTAACCGGGCACGTAACAAACAGACAACTAATATTAGTTTGACAGGATTATTTTTAATGGTATAGGAAACAAACAATAAATAAAAAAAACAAATTAGTAATACTTAAAATCATAACTGACGTAGTTTCAAATATACAGATAAGTTCGTCGTTGACTTTAAACTGAAATCGGATTAAACAGAAAACTAATATTGGTTATAGTTCAGTTTTAGTTTAATCGATTGACAACAGATTACAGAATAGCGACCAATTGTATAAACTCACCAGCAGCAGCACAGCAGCTGGTGCAATACCGATATATCTTCGATACGGTCGGTACTTATCCGTGGCCTCCTGCACCAGATGGAGTTTGTTCTCCTCCTGCTGAATGGCCGCGCTGGCGTTGCCCGCCATGTCGGTGATGCGGTCGGCCATGGCGGCGAGGCGGCGGCCGGTGTCGGCGATGGCGTCCTGCACGTTGGGTATGTGTTGCTCCACGGAGCGCCGGATGCCGCTCTGTATGTCGCGGAACACTTGCTGTCCGGCTGCGACCTCCTCCTTGATGTGCCCCTCGATCAGCCACGTTACGTTGTTTAGGAGCTCGGTTACATCCGGCATCTGTACATAGTAAAGTGTCGTTTACATTCATATATTTGATGGATAAAATGATTACATCAAACAGTTCTGAACCAAAACAGTTTTTCAAAATAACTTAAATGATAAAATCACATTATTATTAGCTTCATCGAAATAAAATAACTAGAACGATAACTCTCATGAACGATGAATCTGCCAAAAATACGGCTCCACTTACTTACACATGCAAAGGTAAAATCACACGTAACACTCATACACGCAACAAAAATTAATGGACGTTCAAAATCAACTTTATTTCATAAAAGTTAATGTCTAACTATGAAATTTCTAAATCGGGATACGACGTTCTGCACCGCGCTAAAAATTAGACGTATTAATTGTCAACTAGAGATCATAAATCAATTTTCATGACTTGAATGAACGAGCTGCACAGACTGATATAGCCCCGCCCCCTTGCACAAAGTTTTGGCGGGGTAATTTTTTGCTTGAGTTACGTTTCTTGTCATCTTATTTCGATGATTAGCTCTCTAAAATCACTTAATTACTATTTGACTTTTTTTAAATACTTTATAGAAAGTTGTGAGAACGATAGAAAAATTACCCGACTGCCCCAAAATGGGAGTAAGGTTATTTTTAAGAGGTAAATTTATGTGAAATATAATAATAATGTTTAATACGTCATAATGTGCAATACTTACCGTAGGGAAATATTTGTCAAGCATCTGATCCGAGAATGCGTGAAATAAGGTATTTACATTAATACTATATGATGGACGTGACTGTATAATTGATAATACCTACTTTACTACACTGTAAAAGCTTATAAAAGTTTTTACAATAGTACTTTGGTCGGAAAAAATGTATTGAAAGAACTGGAAGCTCCCCATGATGTTATTGAAAAAAAAGACACACTAATAAATGAAGTAAATAAATAAAATAAGCTGTTTCAGAATCAACAATTCATTGTATTGTCTGTCGTAGGCATGTCGGAAGTGTTAAAAAGTCTTAAGTAGTATTGATATCGATTTCAATGTATGTATCGAGAAAAAACATCGATATATTATCGATTCTACCTTTGAACAAGCTATCTGACATCGTGTAAAAAACATTTTAATATAATTTTGTAACTTGAAAAAACCATCGACGTAATAATATTTTAAAAAACCATTCACATAATAATATTTTAAAACATTATCCACATAATAATATTTCAAATAACCATCCACATACTAATATTTTAAAACATTATCCACATAATAATATTTCAAATAACCATCCACATACTAATATTTTAAAACATTATCCACATAATAATATTTCAAATAACCATCCACATACTAATATTTTAAAAAACCATCCACATACTAATAATTTAAAAAACCATCCACATACTAATATTTTAAAAACCCATCCTCATAATAATATTTTAAAACATTATCCTCATAATAATATTTTAAAAAACCATCCTCATAATAATATTTTAAAACATTATCCACATAATATTTCAAATAACCATCCACATACTAATATTTTAAAAAACCATCCACATACTAATAATTTAAAAAACCATCCACATACTAATATTTTAAAAAACCATCCACATACTAATAATTTAAAAAACCATCCACATACTAATATTTTAAAAACCATCCACATACTAATATTTTAAAAACCCATCCTCATAATAATATTTTAAAAACCATCCACATACTAATATTTTAAAAACCATCCACATACTAATATTTTAAAAACCATCCACATACTAATATTTTAAAAACCATCCACATACTAATATTTTAAAAAACCATCCACATACTAATAATTTAAAAAACCATCCACATACTAATATTTTAAAAACCATCCACATACTAATATTTTAAAAACCCATCCTCATAATAATATTTTAAAACATTATCCTCATAATAATATTTTAAAAAACCATCCTCATAATAATATTTTAAAACATTATCCACATAATAATATTTCAAATAACCATCCACATACTAATATTTTAAAAAACCATCCACATACTAATAATTTAAAAAACCATCCACATACTAATATTTTAAAACATTATCCACATAATAATATTTCAAATAACCATCCACATACTAATATTTTAAAAAACCATCCACATACTAATAATTTAAAAAACCATCCACATACTAATATTTTAAAAACCATCCACATACTAATATTTTAAAAAACCATCCACATACTAATATTTTAAAAAACCATCCACATACTAATAATTTAAAAAACCATCCACATACTAATATTTTAAAAACCATCCACATTCTAATATTTTAAAAAACCATCCACATACTAATATTTTAAAAAACCATCCACATACTAATATTTTAAAACATTATCCACATAATAATATTTCAAATAACCATCCACATAATAATATTTCAAATAACCATCCACATACTAATATTTTAAAAAACCATCCACATACTAATAATTTAAAAAACCATCCACATACTAATATTTTAAAACATTATCCACATAATAATATTTCAAATAACCATCCACATACTAATATTTTAAAAAACCATCCACATACTAATAATTTAAAAAACCATCCACATACTAATATTTTAAAACATTATCCACATAATAATATTTCAAATAACCATCCACATACTAATATTTTAAAAAACCATCCACATACTAATAATTTAAAAAACCATCCACATACTAATATTTTAAAACATTATCCACATAATAATATTTCAAATAACCATCCACATACTAATATTTTAAAAAACCATCCACATACTAATAATTTAAAAAACCATCCACATACTAATATTTTAAAACATTATCCACATAATAATATTTCAAATAACCATCCACATACTAATATTTTAAAAAACCATCCACATACTAATAATTTAAAAAACCATCCACATACTAATATTTTAAAACATTATCCACATAATAATATTTCAAATAACCATCCACATACTAATATTTTAAAAAACCATCCACATACTAATAATTTAAAAAACCATCCACATACTAATAATTTAAAAAACCATCCACATACTAATATTTTAAAACATTATCCACATAATAATATTTCAAATAACCATCCACATACTAATATTTTAAAAAACCATCCACATACTAATAATTTAAAAAACCATCCACATACTAATATTTTAAAACATTATCCACATAATAATATTTCAAATAACCATCCACATACTAATATTTTAAAAAACCATCCACATACTAATAATTTAAAAAACCATCCACATACTAATATTTTAAAACATTATCCACATAATAATATTTCAAATAACCATCCACATACTAATATTTTAAAAAACCATCCACATACTAATAATTTAAAAAACCATCCACATACTAATATTTTAAAACATTATCCACATAATAATATTTCAAATAACCATCCACATACTAATATTTTAAAAAACCATCCACATACTAATAATTTAAAAAACCATCCACATACTAATATTTTAAAAACCATCCACATACTAATATTTTAAAAAGCCATTTTCATATAAATATTTTTCTTGCTATATTCGTTACAAGAGAGGACTGCGCCGAGTGTAGATGGACTGACCTGGCTGTAGTGTATCTCTGTGTCGAGTTGTCCTATCTTGTATTTGTTCTGCAGAGCGACACACTTGGCCTGGTCGCAGCGGTTCAACGTATCCAGAAGTTGGCGCTTCACTTTGCGAAGACCTGTGGAACGAACGATTTAAATTATTTCAGCGTTTCGTCGCTTGAATTAATAGCGCTAAGTTAGTTCATCTTCCGCACATTCAGAACCATAGTGCGTAATTTTTGTTTATTTTGAAGTGTAAATCGATGAAACGAAAAGTCGATGAAACGAAAAAGAGACAGACACATAAATTCATAAGATTTAACGTGGGAGAAAATGAGATAGGAAGCATTATATTTTACATTCGTCTCATTATCTTGAAGCCAAAATTTTTGAAGGTTTTACTTCTACCACGTTGAATTGTACACATTTTTTTTTGTTTATTAGCTTTAATGACGAGATTAGCAGGCCGCTCGCCTGATGGTAAGCGCCACGCCTGCTCATAAACAGAAGCAACGCCACACAGAACTTTAAATAACAAAGCACTGCATGGCATTGTACTGCGCTCGTCACCTCGAGACATAAGGTGTTAAGTTTCATAATGCCCAGTAATTTACTGGTTTAAATGTCCTTCAAACCGGAACATAATAGTGCTTACACACTGTTGCTTGGCGGCAGAAACAGACAAAGCGGTGGTACCAAGCCAGCCGGCCTCTCGCATACGAGGGAGGCTGGCCCTCACAAAAGGGCAGGATATCGCTAAACAGAAGGTTTAGAATCCACGCCGTCACTCCGTCCGTCTGTCCTGAATCAGTGTTAGTGGTGGCGGTACAAGTTAAGAAAGAAAGAAAACATTTAGTCAGCAGTCGTAGTGTAGTCGCATACACAACATAGACAAAGACAACATAGATAATAACAAGAATACACAATATTATAAACATACAGAGTAAAAAACAAAACAAAAAATAATAATAATAAAAAAAAATAAAAAATAGTAGTATTTATAAAGGGACGGATAGTGTGACTTGTGATATGCTGCTGAAAGGGTCTTAGTTCAGCATAATGCCAGGCAAGGTAAATTGCCAAGCGCTGGTTTTCAACTAAGACCCCCTGTAGTGACTCACGGATGTAGTTCGAAGATTTCGATTTTTGACATGCTATTCATTTTAAATACACGTGTAGGTACGAGTGTAATCGAAGTACAAGTCTGACCTGCGTTCAGTTCCTCGGCTCTGGTGCGCAGTGAGATGGTGAGCTGGTGTACGGTGCGCAGGTTCGCTTGCACTTCATCCAGCCGCTGTACCATATTGTTGAGGGTGGTCACTGATACTGCACGAGAGAACTCGCCCAACTTCATCGACACTGTTAGACCGCTTGCTGTAACAATATAAATAATATAAATACGCACTCACGTCTGTAAACGAGATAAGCAGAGGTGTAACCAGTACACATTTCGCCGAGCCTATTTCCGTCCCACGATGTGATAAGGGGCAAGCCTATCGCCATACCGTGCACAATTCCAGACTCCGGGTTGATCACTTTACCCAACCCGGGGATCGATGCCTCAGTGGCGCAGTTGTATGCATTTCAACTGCGCCACCGAGACAGTCAACAATAAAAATACAATAATGTTTGATACTTAGAGACAAGCAGCCAATTATTATTGCTCGGTATGATTTGCTTGTCATATGCTAGGCACACAGACTACACAAGACTTGATGATAAATATAGTGCAGTCCAAATCGAAATATATCGACCGTCTAGAGACATTAATGTATACTGCTAGACAAGCTGCGCGGTACATAGAAATTGTACCACTAATTTGTGGTCAATTGACCGTAACTCAATATTACTATCTCGCTTACCTACTCTCAACTAGAACCCCTATCGCGCTCCCTGTCAGTGAGCTGTCAAACTCCCGCGATATGTAACGCAATGTTACTTCTAAACAGCCCGTCTAGTAGTATACATTAAAGTGTTTGCATATGTAACAGATATAAGTGGGGATTTAGAAATGGCACATACTGTACAGCAGGGCAGCGCAGGAAGCAGTGATAGCTCAGCGGGGGAGTGGTATGGACTGTCGAGACGAAAAGTCGCAGGTTCAAAACCAGCCCCAAGTGCATACACCTCTGACTTTTCTAAGTATGTGTGTGTTAATTGTTAATTATCACTTGCTTTAACGGAGAAGGAAACATCGGGAGGAAACCTGCATACCTGGGAAGTTCTTCATAAGAATTTCGAAGGTATGTGAAGTCTGCCAACCCGCATTAGGCCAGCGTGGTGGACTAATGCCTAACCCTTCTCATTCAGTAGAGGATGCACTTGCCCAGCAGTGGGACGTATATAATACAGGGCTAGTATTAGTTATTATTACATACTGTAAAGAACGGAGTTGAGTTTATCCGAAAGTTGTTTGTAGTTGACGACGAGGAGCCAGCGCGCATGCGCCTGTGTGGCGTTCAGGAACGTGCGCGCGTCCTTCAGTCCCGCACGCAATGACTCCGGCGCCTCTGCCGCACCGCTGTCCACTTGGGAGTCCGTCGCAAATGCACATACTACGCCGAATCTGACGACAATATTTCCAAATCTTTGTAATATGTAAAATAATATCTTCGAAATTATCGATCGGCTACGATGTTCCACTGCTTGTGTAACTCCTCCCTCATTTAACTTGGACCCGAAAACACCCTTAAATTTCAATTCAATAAGGTAAATGAAATTACGCCCGGTTTCTGAAAAGCTAATCAATACTAAATTATCTAATCAAATGTCATGTCTCATGTCAAGTCGAAATTGAGTTGCTAGAAGCGTGATCAACACCTTTGATTTGATACACATGTTAGCTAACATAACTTTCAAATTAATACGAAAAAACGGTTTTCAAACGCATTTCAAACGGTACTAAAGAGAGATCAAATACTATAATTACTAATCACTAAATAACGTTTCAGCAACTCGAATTGATTTGACAGCGATGTCAAATCAAAGTTCTGTTATAGTTGAAAGTTAATTTGATCAGCCTTTCAGAAACCAGGCGTCTCTGTAATTTTGAATTATTATCGGAGTAAATCCTCGGAACTGTTATTAAGCTGAGAAGTACTGTCAAGAGTAACGCATTTTTTTAAAAATAAATTAAGTTCACTTTATATGTACTAAGCATTCCCTGTGGACAAATATTGACCCTTATGTAGTACACTGTTACACTAGCGAGGTAAACAATTTTTTTCACTATGCGTACGTGCAAGAAACCTGCCACCAAGCTGACACAACACTGTACCTTAAGACCACCTCTACCATATTAATATTTTTTTTTAATAGTATAGGCCGGCAAACGAACGAGTGGGTCACCTGATGGTAAGTGATCTCCACCGCCCATGTACGCCCACAATACTAAAATAATGATGGGCGCGTTGCCGACCTTAAAGGAAAGGGATAAGTAAGGGATTGGGAAGGGGAGGGGAATTTGGGCCTCCGGATAAATACTAAAATAATGATGGGCGCGTTGCCGACCTTAAAGGAAAGGGATAAGTAAGGGATTGGGAAAGGGAGGGGTATTTGGGCCTCCTGATATCTCACTCAGTGTACAAAACCCAGCAGCAAGCTGCTACTTTACGCCGGTTTCCTGTGAGACAGTGGTAACTGTAGACAGAATTGTACAGCGTGGCACTACCACACAGAAATATAAAAATGCATTTTTCCTTTTTTGTTTTCCCGAATCGAATTTCGATGAAACTGTCACGCACGCATCCGGAGGTTTGTGCCAATATTTAAATCAAATTATGTTGCTTTATACATATGTACTTAAGAAAAAAAAGACATTATGCATGCCGGACACAGATTAAGCTAATCACATTCTAGAACTTTAATTCGATAACGGCGCTTATCGAGGACATATTCTTAGAGAAGTATTTCACTTCAAACGGTCGGAAACCTGTTTCATATCATTTCGTATCAAACCTCGTAAACAAACCACTCTATTACACTGCAACACAGATCAATAAACCTATAAGACGCCACATTAAAGCGACCACTGAAAACCAGATCTATGTTGTGGTTCGCGCTGCAGGACAGCATCATGCTGAGTGGACATCGAACATTCACAACTACGACAAGAAGCTGCTTGGTAGAAACTATTTATTATCGGGTGAATATAAGGGTTAAAAATTTAGTTTGTTTTAGTTTTTGTTATGTTTTATACCATATCTCGGGACTATAGAGTCTTAGAGAGATTAAGTCTTTACCTAAGGATTTGTTTTTAAATTAGCTTAAATGACGAGACGAGCAGATCGCTCGCCTAGTGATAAGCGTCACGCCTGCCCATAAACAGAATTAACACCACACACAACTTCGAATTATGAAGTACTGCATGACACTGAACTGGTCACCCTGAGACATAAGGTGTTAAGTCTCATAACGCACAGTAATTTCACTGGCTTTGATTTCTATTTGATTTGGTATAATAATATGTTGTTTTATCAGTTTGAACAAACAACTGTACCGATAGTAAGTACAGTGCAATGTTAAAACTACGTTTATAAGAACCGAATATCCAACTATGTCCTATTTGCATCGAAATAAGTAAACTAGAACGATAACTCTCATATGAATCTGCCAAAAATACGGCTACACTTACTTACACATGCAAAGGTATTCACACATAACACTCATACACGCAACAAACATTAATGAACGTTCAAAATCAACTTTATTACATAAAAAATAATGTCTAAATATTAAATTTCTAAATCGAGATACGACGTTTTGCACCGCGCAAAAACTTTGACGTATTAACTATTACTAGTATTATACTAGTATTACTAGAGATAAAATCCAAAAATTATACAAGCAAAATACTAGTGTTAAACTCCATGCCGTCGATAACAAATTACTAAACCGTTCGCTATGGGATTGACACTTTAATATAGCGCACATACACGAACTTGTAACAGTTACTCACAGAAACAGCGTAAGTAGAGCGATGAGGACGATCGCGAGCAGACCCTTGAAGCACGCGTCGTACTTGCGGTCGAAGGGTCTCCGCCGTCGACCGACGCGGCACCAGTAGCAACAGCACCAGAACAATCTGAAACCGACATACAATTGTTAGAACAATGGGTAGAGTTTTGATAGCACTCACTCACACCTGTAATACCCGAAGGGGTAGTGTAATCTGTTGATATTATGTATGTTAATATGTAAATAAATAGCTCACACGCGAGCGCTCATATTAATTGGAATTCAATAGGAGATCAAATAGATTACTCTCAACAAATAATACATGTTTTATTTAACATCTGAACCTTCAACATTACAGTAGGTAGGAAGGGGGAGGTGTAACCAGTACACCCACATTTCGCCGATCTGATCTCAGTCTTATGATGTAATAGGGGGCAAGCCTATCACCATTCACGGGCACAATTCCAGACTCCGAGCTGATACTGTTTTTTTTTTAGTTTTAATAGAGTTGCTCTAAAGATAGTCATGACCCAATACGGCTGGAGCATGGGCGTAGCAAAGGGTTGGCTAGTGTGAGCTTTACCCTCAAGCTGTAGTCATACCACAAACCACTAACCACTTTCGACGCGTATTTATCAAGGTGTTTATTTCGGTGCCTCGATGCCTCGGTGGCGCAGTTGTATTGCGTACGCGTTACAATTGAGGCCAACGCTAAGGTCTCGGGTTCGATCCCCGGGTCGGGTAAAGTGGTGTTGGGTTTTTCTATTACGAAATGTTGAGTATCAGCCCGGAGTCTGGAATTTGTGCCCGGTATGGCGATAGGCTCGCCCCCTATCACATATGGGAAGGGGAGATACACTCGGCGAAATGTGGGTGTACTGGTTACACCTCTGCCTACCCCTTCGGGGATTACAGGCGTGAGTGCGTATATATGTATATATTTATTTCGGTAACCAGACATTTTTCTGAGGCTTTATATAAAATCTGGCCATCTCAGAAAAAAGACTATTCCTACATCCTTCGACTGTAGCAACGTGAATTAATATTATATATCATATTATTTTACTGCTGACAGCCTCTGTGGCGAAGTGGGCGAGTAGCCGACTGGGAAGCGAGACGCCACGAGTTTGATTCCCGTATTCGGGTCGGATGGATGTTTTCTTCCCACAGGGATTGAAGTGAGTCAGGCGGCCGGTCGTAAATACTACAAGCCAAATCTTATGATATCCGGCATCTACCCGGATAATCAAACTAATATCTTTTATTGAAAATGACCGCTAATCATTTAGCCTATACAAAAACCAAAGATCTGGAGTCTAAGCCAAAACCAAAGATACTTCGCATGCCGACACCGTAGTGACGGAATTTAATGTTAGTAGTAAAATTGGCACGCTTGGTACAGACAGCTTCATACAGACTGAGACACTTATGGTATTCGAAACTTTAGTACGTGGTCCTTTAATGAACAAATAATTTTATAATGCGATGTCGACATGATGGATACTTGTAGCTTGACATTTATTTGACATATTCATAATAAAATGTGTCTTCTATTTCCAGCTACAACCCACATAACTAGGTAAAGGTTAAACGATGTCGAGAGGCGCGCGTGCGAGCAGATAATTGACATATAAACATGATCATGTTATAATGGATGAGAAATCAATTAAAAGGAAAATAACGCTTGCACAGTTATCAAACGTCTATTTAGATAAATAAGGCATGTCTATAAGTACGAATTGACGCGCAATTACAGCCGAACAAAGTGCAACTTTTTATTCAATTCTTTTAGAAAAGAAAAGAAAAGAAAAGAAAAGAAAAGAAAAGAAAAGAAAAGAAAAGAAAAGAAAAGAAAAGAAAAGAAAAGAAAAGAAAAGAAAAGAAAAGAAAAGAAAAGAAAAGAAAAGAAAAGAAAAGAAAAGAAAAGAAAAGAAAAGAAAAGAAAAGAAAAGAAAAGAAAAGAAAAGAAAAGAAAAGAAAAGAAAAGAAAAATAATAATATATAGTTGTGGAAGGGTTGTTAAATGGTATAAAAGAGGTGGTCGCCATAAATAGGGATCTTTTGCCCGCAGTCAGTCAGACAGTCTCCAGTTCACTAAGATCAGTGCTCAGTCGATATAGTTTATTACGCGGTAGCTCTGCTGGTTTACTATTCGGTTGTAGTTGTTTTAGTTATAATTAGAGAGCTGTCTCTAGAGAATACTGACATGGGTTTTGTGGTATGTAAAGCAGTAACATTGTAAAAGTAACCAATAAACTATGTATGCAAGTGAATACTGTCGTTTGATATGGTCACCGCTAACAATTATAAGGGTAAAAACACTAGGGTTGTTACGCGTTACGTAACGCATCATCTGTAATCTCGCGTTAACAGTGTTGAAAGCACAATGTTGCGTCATTATTGGCCAGTGAATACACATTACATTACAAGGTGGTAGGTCCCTCGTTTGCGAGAGACCGGCTGGGTTGGTACCACCGCTTTGTCTATTTCTGCCGCCAAGCAACAGTGTGTAAGCACTGATGTGTTCCGGTGTGAAGGACATTGAAGCCAGTGTAATTACTGGGCATTATGAGACTTAACACCTTATGTCTCCGGGTGACGAGCGCAGTCCAGTGTCATGCAGTGCGCTTTATTTAAAGTTCTGTGTGGCGTTGCTTCTGTTTATGAGCAGGCGTGGCGCTTACCATCAGGCGAGCGACCTGCAAGTCTCGTCATTCAATCTGATAAAAAACATTCCTTACGGGATTCACAGACTCACAGCAGTAGCCGTATCATACAATCATGGGACGACATGAACTTTCACAGAGCTTTCACGTGCTGACTTTGATACTTTTATAGACGCTACATAGGGTTTTGGCTAAAGTAAATGTGGTGCTGAGGTAAAAAGGCTTTTTATAGCGTAGGTCACTTTTTTTATGGAATAGGCCGGCAAGTGGGTCACCTGATGGTTTAAGTGATCCACCGCCCATGTACGCACACAATAAGTACCAGAAGAATCATGGGCGCGTTGCCAACCTTAAAATAAAGAGATTGGGTAGGGGAGGGGGATTTGGGTCTCCGGATATCTCACTCACCGTACGAAACGCAGCAGCAAGCCGTTAGTTTATGTCAGTTTGCTGTGAGATAGTGGTAACGACCCGGATCATTTATGCTTAGACAAAACTGTCACGTGGCTCTACCACTCAAAGAGATGGCCCTGCGTTGATTGCTTGGTACCCGTGGGATGAAGGTGGTCCTCACGTGCCAGCTGACCCACTAATTTACGGTGCAATAACCATTAATGAAAACCAGCGCCAAGCACTTAATGTTATATGGCATATGCTGATTTGGATCCTTTTGGCGCGGTCCTGGTGGGACATATACCGTCCACAGTGGGTGGGTATCTAGGTTACCCCCCCCCCCCATCTACTACTTTTAAAAATACTTTTTCTGCATCAATTGTACATGTACGAGTACCACTTAACGCCCAAAACGCCCTAAGGCCCAAATCCCTTAATTATCCCTTTCCTTTAAGGCCGGCAACGCACCCACAATTATTTTAGTATTGTGGGCGTACATGGGCGGCGGAGATCACTTACCATCAGGTGACCCGCTTGCTCGTTTGCCGGCCTATGCTATAAAAAAACGCCTGGCAATAAATGCTTTCTTTTTGTGTTTCATGAGATGTTACTCACGCGGCGAGCGGCAGCACCACCACCAGCAGCAGCACCACCACGAGCACGGCGATGGGGCCCGCGTAGTGCGCCACCAGTACGCGCCAGTTTTCACGCAGCGGTGCGATCTCCGGGTGACCGTCCGACACCGATACTATGCCTGCAATAGAACAACTATATTAACTCGTTGAACTGGTTGACTATCTGCGAATGTGGGGTATGTGGGTATAAAGAAAGATAGTCGAAATTACATTGAAAAATATTGTACAAGTGGTAGATTCACGCTATAGACGTTGTCTGCAGCATGGATGGATCACCGAGACTGTCATTGATTGTCAGACTCCCAACTAATTTTCCTCACCGATACACATTACTTTTAAGCAACGCAACATCAGTTCCTCTGGCATTGTGGGTGCATGTGAACGGTGGTGATCACTGATTGCCAGCAGGCATAAACCTGCACGTTTTCCTAGCTTCTGCAAAACAAAACTAGCCCGACTAAAGCCGGCCCTGCCTCTGGCAAATTGACTCTCATCGCTCGTGTGACTGTCACTGGCACCCTTTACTCCTGCTCATAGAGGAATGTCAACACTCGTCGTATTGTGATAAAGTTTAAAATATCACGTAGGATAATACATGTGCACATAACTAGCTAGTTGGAACATTTGATAGTAAATTAATAGCGTCACCATGTCCCACTTTATTGATTAATACAAGTGAATGTACGTTAATGTGTTATAAAGTTCACACATGCGGACAGTCTTTTAAGTGCCCTTAATTTGGGATGTTGGAGAAATTCATACACGTTTACAAAAATAAACTGGTTGTACCAAAAATATATTGCTTGAACTAAATATGTGAAACAGTGAGCTTTGGAAACTCAGATCTTTTGAATCACAAATTTAGACAATTTTAAAGTATTTGCAGAAAATTACATATATTCTCTACAAAATTGTTTACAAATAATAATAATTAGACGTGTAGGTAATGATTATGTTAATATTTTATACATACTATTGTCCAAAACCTGGGTAACTCAAGTCAATGATATTAGATATTTTATAAGTTTATATTATTTCGTACAACTATTTCAACGCCTCAGTTTACGAATCTCATTTAGCTAAAAGGAAAAAACACTGAACGCGTAAATCGTAATAAATAATGCGAATTCAATGTTATTTATTCGCGTCGATAGACATCGGGCGTGGCTCACCACAAATCACATAAACAAAATAACTTTATCCTCAGTGACCTTATAATATTTCAAAAACAACATGTACGGGAAAAGCCGGCCTAGAACGAACAGCAAAAAAACCACGGGTTTTAAATACCAACGCGCGGTCGTGGCTCGTCAATCATCATACCTACAAGCCTACAAGTGCCAGCGCTAGATTATTTTAATTCAGCTCGCCAGTAGATCACAATGACAGCCTCCGTGGCGCAGCGGGTGAGTAGCCGGCTGCGGAGCGAGAGGCCGTGGGTTCGATTCCCGCACCGAGACAAATGTTTGTGTGATCCACAAATATTTGTTTCGGGTCTGGGTGTTGTGGGACCGCAAGTCCCTCGTAGTTCATGATACCCACGATACAGGTTTACCTAGTGTGGGGTCAGGACTATGTGTGTGACTGTTGGGTGTATTTATTATTATTATTTATAATCATGGGAATAAAACAACAATAGTTATTTTTTTTGGTTTTTTTGTTATCTCAAATAAAGTAGCTTACATGTTTAGTTTAACTGCTAATGTAAGTGAATACTATATAAATAAATAACACCGTGATATTAAGGCACCTGCATTTAAGCAAACACACAACAAAATAATAAATAAGTACGCTTTAAATTATAGTTTTACGCACTCACTCACGTATGTAATCCCCGAAGGGGTAGGCAGAGGTGTAACCAGTACAAAAACATTTCTCCCAGCGTACCTCCGTCCCATGATGTGATAGTGCCAGCCGTACTGGGCAGAATTCCAGACTCCGAGCAGATACTGAGCATTTAGTAATACAAAAAAACCAGTATCACTTTTAACCGACCCGGGGATTGAACCCGAGACCTCAACGTCAGCCTCAGTAGTAACGAGTACGCATTATTACTGCGCCAACGAGGCAGTAATTAGAAAACTGAAAATATTTCCCCGTGGTTTATTTTAAACGCACTGTATCAAAGAATCGTTCCACTACAGTTTAATTGCGTTCAGTGCAGCTACCGGATGACAGAAATTAGGTTGGACGGGTTTTTACTACTTGGTGAAGTCGAGCCATACGAGCTTACATACAAGCGATACCAAGTGCTTATTTCTTTAAGTTTTTTCGGATGCATATTTTGGTCTAGCTTAGATATATGCTCGTGCAGTTTCCTTCTCAACTTGCGTCATCATTTGACGTACTTATGTATCTCGTATATTGTATGTGCGTTGTAGCATGCGCTGTGAGCTGACATTATACATAGTTTTGGCACGTGTATGTCGGCGATTGGTCGCCTGAGTAGTTGTATTCACCATCGGAATCCATGACGTCACAATAAATAACACACATTTTGGTTTGGAGATGTCAACTTGTTCATAAGTGATGTCGGAATGACCCCTCGATCACAGTTTAGGGGGTATTTATAGTAGTTTAGTGTCCGACAATAGTCAAATCAGTTCTCTTTTAAGATCGGAAATCATTATAAATAAACAAATCATAAACATGTTATAAATTATAGTATTTTAGATGTAATTATAACATATAAAACCCATTATTAAAACACTTGTACCTAAATCATTTCATTTTGTGTCGGTACCGACATGAATAATTTTATTGATTAATTAGTCTTTTTAAACGACATCACCTTTAGCGCCCACATGTACTATGGAGGTACAGGCATGCGTTAAAAGAAGATGCTAGAAGAAAGCGAGTGTCGCTCGAGTTCGGACATGACAATACAGTCGTCACTACTAAATGACAAATTTAATCGTAAACTTAACATAATCAATGATGAGAAATTAATGTAACATAATAAATAAATCAATTGATAATAGCCCATAAATAACAATATATCTATTTAACATAAAATTATTATAAGATTAGTTTACGGTCGTGTATCATACGATACGATATCTTTGTGAAAGTAACTACGTCACGTGATACCACAACGTTAACTAACACGCTATTTCAATAACATACGCACCGGCTCGTTGGTCTAGGGGTATGATTTTCGCTTAGGGTGCGAGAGGTCCCGGGTTCAAATCCCGGACGAGCCCAACCATTTTTTTTTTATAATTTGGTGTAAAATGGCATGTTTTCTATGTTCTTACAGAAATGATTAATTGATTACTCAGATTGTTTTCTTTTTAATTAACCTCTATTCTTAGTGAATGGTAAGTTTTTTTTTATTACAGTTTAGTAAATTATTTATTAAACCATACAGTTATAAAAAAATAATAAAAAAGAAAGAAATAGTTTGTTATATTTCGCAATAAAAACTTGCAGACGCGACGGTGAAAACTTACTAGCTTTTGTATTAGAGGGAGATATGAGAGCCAACGGTCTTACTACAGAGCATTCTCAAGATCGGGCGAAGTGGAGGCGTCTTAGTGGGAAGGCGGACCCTGGCACTAGCCGGGATAACGCCAGGTAGAAACAAAGACTATTTGCACTTCACGGGTCACGGGTGAATGTTTGCGGTTTCACAAATGAGCTTAGCAGACCTACGATTGTGTACGGTCTACACAACCATGGATTGAATTATGAATAACACTAACTCTCCCATAATGAGATCGCAGTAGCATGTGATCGCGTCGTTGCGACTCACCATGACCAAACATTCTCAAACTTGTTTGAACGTTCATTAGACCTCATACATTGCAGAGGAGACACCTCATAGGCTCATGGCACATGAAGACTTGTAACAATCGAAACAAATATTTGCAGAACCGTACGACTTCCACTAGGTGGTAGGTCCCTCGTATTATACGAGTGGAAGTTTTGTTCTTCCTCTTATTAGCTTGAGTGCCCAAACGAGCATGTCGCTCGCTTATGGCATAGACACATTAGAAAAGCATTATGTATCTATGCTTATGGTAAGCGCCACGCCTGCCTATAAACAGAAGCGACACCACAGAGAACTTACAAATGCACTGCATGGCATTGGACTGCGCTCGGCACCACGAGACATAAGATGTTAAGTCTCATAATGCCCAGTACTTTTACTGGCTTTAATGTCCTTCAAACCGGAACACAACAGTGCTTACACACTGCTGCTTGGCGGCAAACATAGACAAAGCGGTGGTACCAACACAGACGACTTCTCGCATACGAGTCTGTCACTGTCTTTCGAGTCTGGGTTGGTATCACTGCTTTGTTTATTTCAGCCGCCAAGCAAGCATTACTGTATTTCGAAAGACATTGAAGCCAGTAAAATTAGTGGGCATTGAGACTTAACATGTTATGATGTCTCGGGGTGACGAGCACAGTCCAGTGTCATGCAGTGCTTTGTAATTCAAAACTCTGTCTGGTGTTGCTTCTGTTTATGGACAGGCATTGGGCTTAGCATCAGGCGAACGACCTACCTGTACCTGCTCCAAAGCAAAATCAATCGGAGGGAAGGATTGTGTTTTAGGTCATCCCTGAATAAAAATAATAAAATATTAATAATCCGTTCCCGCCACGCCGCGGCTACCGCAATCATGATCATGATTCCTATCAATCTATCTAATCTGAAAAGACTGCCATGATTATCAATACCACTATTTGTTAGCTTAGCTTGTTGATAATGACCTTCAGTGGTCTGATGCAGAGCAGCGGACGGTAAAGGTCGGCGCACTTCCTACCGCAAGCACAATGGGAGGGTTACGGCAACTAACCGCTAATTCCGCGCTCACCTTATTAGCTCACACTCGTGTAATGTGTCCGTGACGGGTTGACAAGACCGCGCAATTTATACATACCGTTTTTCACTGTTAAATTTCGTAATAAAAATAACTTGTGGTGATTTAAGTATTGTTTTCGACATGGATTGGAGGGCGAATGGATTTATTGATTTGTCTATTTCTACCAGTAGGAGCAGTCTGTAAGCACCGATGTACAAATGTGGTGGCGCTTACTACCAGGCGACCAGCTCGTACATCGTTCGGGCTGACAAAATACTACCAAATAACCATGAACCTGTCCTACATAATTGTTATAGACCCACGCTGTAGACTGTTTTGTCTACAGCTTGAATGGCCGGCTCGACCGGGTCGTTACCACTATCTCCCAGAAAACCGACGCAAATTAGCGGCTTGCTGCTTACGATCACTAAGATATCCGGCGGCCCATTCCTTAATGATCACTTTATTTTAAGGTCGGCAACGCGCCCATGGCGTACATGAGCGGTGGAAATCGCTTACACATCAGATGAAGCACTTGCTAGTTTACCGCACTATGCTATAAACAAAAACATCATTGCAGTAATAATTCGTGTACACAATCATTACGCATGAGATGGGCGGATAGGATGTTGTGTGGTCAGTGGTCAGAAACCTTGGCCGTGTGTGGTGCGCGCCGCTTTACTGCGCACCTAGAGACGGGCGCGGATGCGGGTGCGGGCGGACGGCGAACCACATATACTCACAAAATAAACCACTAACGAAATATAAATATTTATTGACACTGTACTGGTTTTATCAAGGTGCCAGAGTGTTTATACCTGTATGTATTGTCATTGCACGTTTTCGCGGCTAAACGGCTGTAATTTCATTAAAATAATGTAATAGGAATTTGGGAGGACATAGGTGATACTTTTTGTTCCGGTAAAATAAATTTTGTCCCTGAAAAAAACAACACGCGGGCGGAGCCGCGAGCAAAAGCTAGTAATGTATAAAATGTTGTGATACATACTATAAGCATACTATTTTTTGATTTATATACATTTAATCAATCTTGAGTCGGTTTTAGCATACGTACGGTACGATACAGCTATTCATATATTTCAGGTAATCTATATTAGATAACGACCACTGTAGACGTGATGAATAAGCCCACCATAGTGGCTCGTTCTGCGCGACCTAGGCATAGAAGGAGGTGGTGGGACCATCTTGGACCTCTTTTTGGACTGATGGACCCGAAAAAGCACAACCGAGGAGAACGAAACGAGTAACCAGAGTCGTTTGCCCAGCAGTGGGATAAGAACTAAGAGGGATATATTGGCTCATTCCGTCCAGTCCAGTTTTGGGGTCAGTCAGTGAACAACCTAGTGAAACAGGCCGGCTTCATCTGAGGAAAGTCGAATATCTCTTGTTGATCTATATTACATTTGGATTGCAACCACTTTTCCATGGCAGGATAAAAAAATCCTTAATATGTTGGCAAGTGAACGTGCTACCACAAGTTACAACACCGAGGGTCATTGGATCAAATACAAAGGATATTGCGCTCGCGCACGATTATCATCAATTTGCACGTAATAACAGTAAGCTTGTTGCAAATATGTGGTAATGTGTGTGCCAACTGCTAACTCGATTAGAAATCCGATAATGCACATACTTGAATAGAAATGGTTTGGTGTTATCATTAAATATTGCGTTAAGGTCTTGAAGAAGCTATATATGAATTTTATGTTAACGCGAATATTACACATTGAAACAAAACTAGTTTATATACGGATTTTATCGCGGTTTAATTATTATTTTGGTTCAGTCTCTCCCGTGACCACGAAGGCTGAAAAGCTTTCGAAACGTCGGAACTAAAATAAAACATTAAACCGCGATAAAATCCGTATAAACTAGTTTTATTTCAAAGCTTTACATGAGTACATAAACATTAATGTGTGTTCTTACACGTCGAAGTGCCACGCTGTAGAAAGTTTTGTCTACTGCATGAATAGGCCTGCTCGACCTGATTGTTAGCACTGTCTTACAGAAAACCGACGTGAAGTATCAGCTTGCTTTTGCATTTTATACGGTGAGTAAGGTTGCGTAACCCATGTTCTACGACATAAAGGAGAAGAACACCGTTTAATCAGCAGAGCGGTAGACATTCCGTCGAGCTTCGGCTCGGAGAGTTACGTAAATAGATTGCGTTTAAAAAAGAAGACTGAACGAATAACTAAGTGTAAAATAAAAAAATAAAAACAAATTTTGACGAGTATCCTATCATTATCACATAATACCGTCAGACAACTTATGAGTGGTAGAGCCACGCTGTAGATACTTTTGTCTACAGCATGTATGGGTCGGCTCGTCCGGATCATAACCACTGTCTCACAGAAAACCGGCGTAAAGTAGCCGCTTGCTGCTGCGTTTCGTACGGTGAGTGAGATATCCGGAGGCCCAAACCCCCTCCCCTTCCCAATCCCTTAATTGTCCCTTTCCTTTAAGGTCGGCAACGCACACATGATTCCTTTGGTATTATGGGCGTACATGGGCGGTGGAGATCACTTACCATCAGGTGACCGACTGGCTCGTTTGCCGGCCTATGTAATAAAAAAAAGACAAATCTAATATAAACAATATGTAGTTACTGATAGCGACATCATACCGCACTCTATTACCGCTATTATATTATATAAATACATCACGAGTAAATAAGATAGTGTGCGATACCAAACCATGACACTAAAAAAGCATTAGGCATTGTAACAAAATACATTGACCTTGTAATTATGCACATGAACGTTAATTTTGGTATACTTTTCCGTATTTTTCAGCTGATTGTCTGTATACGATGACCTCCATCCTCACATGCTTAATGAATGAGAAACTAGATGTCGTGAGTATTTATCACAGCCGAATAATACACATTCTAAACTCTTACCGTTAAAACCGACCAAGTGTGTGTCGGACTCACAAACGGAGCGTTCCGTTAAATATATACCCGTCATTGTGGCACGAGAAATGGCTCAAACACCTTTTGCTATAAAATAAGTTTTAACAAGACTTAGAGCCCACAAAAATAACACAGAGGTGTCAAAAATAAAAAAAAAACTATAATCTGTCCGGAGCAGCTGCCGGTCAAATGAAAGTGGAAAATTTAAGTTTTGTTAAAACATATTTTATTATAAATTTTTAGTGGTTTATATTCCAATACAATAACACAATATAATATATTATACTATCCTTTGCTCGCGGCTCCGCCCGCGTGAATGGCCTTTTCCGGGATAAAAGTACCCTATGTTACTCAGTGATAATGTATCTTTTTAACGGCAAAAGAATTTTTGAAATCGGTCCAGTAGTTTTTAAGTTTATTCGTTACATACAAAAATACTAAACTTTCCTCTTTATAATATAAGTGTAGATACTTATACATAAAATAAAAAATACATAAAAAACAGAATAGCTAAGAACCATATCGAATATCCCAACTTTCAAAGAAAAAAAAAACCATCTCAGACAGAGATAAAATGATATTGGCAATGAAAAATTATAACACCACCTTCTTGCTGCAAGAGTTAAAAATAGATTGAAATGTTACAAAATCGAGTATGCTGAAAATCCACACCGAAACGATACTCAAGTTACCTTCCAAAAATCTACTAAATATTCAGGTCAGTTTCACACCTCTTGGACCTAGCTGTGTACTTAAAAAGCAATGTCGATTACGTCTTAAGAGACATTGTTTGTCCAAGTGGCTCGTACATCGGTACAAAAATACTAAGGGGCGAGTGAAGTGGTTCAAGTGACTGAAAGATCCTTATTATATGGTATTACGGGTCCGAACAATCGCAGACTCGAGGCGAGAGGGTCGCGAGACACTCGCAAAGGTCACGTGATGTGACGTATTTTGAATCGTTTGAATATCTTATTCATCATCATTTGAGTGTGAGAACACTGGAATGTTCATTGAAGCCAGTAGAATTACTGGGCATTATGAGATTTTACACCTTATGTCTCAGTGTGACGAGCACAGTTCAGTACCATGCAGTACTTCTACTACTACTGATTGGCGTTACTTCTGTTTATAGGCAGGTGTGACGCTTGCCATCAGGCGAGCGACCTGCTCGTCATTTAAATATTAAATTTCTTAATCGAGATACGACGCTCTGCACGGCGCCAAAATTAGACGTATTAATTATTAATTGCTTGAGTTACGTTTCTTGTCATCTTATTTCGATGATGGCAGGTCACTGTTCTTTGTATACTAATATTTTAACAATAACTTAGCTATAACACGTGCCACAACATACTACCAATCTCTTTGGTGAAGCTACATAATATAATTACAAAAAAGAGTTCGTAAAAACTATTTGTACTAAATTCAGGAGCAATCTTACTAATTGGTATAAGATTAATACATTTTTGGAATATTTTGCGTGTAAAATATAAAATCGAGAACAAGGTTTCGACACTACGCGCAGACACAATCACGAATATCAGAACAAAGACTCATACAAACAATTATATTAAGTACTATTTTGTAAGTAAACTTAAATAAACAAAAATGTGGTGGCAAAACATTATTTAAGAAATTAAAATATCAAAAACTTATTTCCCGTACCGGGAATCGAACCCGAGCCTCCTGGGTGAAAGCCAGGTATCCTAGCCACTAGACCATACGGGAGTTAATATAGCAGACAAAATTACAATATTGGTTCCACAGTAATGGTAGGTACAAAAATTAACGAAGTACATTGTTGTCCAATTAATGTCTTTTCACTATATAAATTTTAAGGAACAATGTCATATCTGTACATCATACGTAGCTACACAAATAGATGTTTAAAATATTAATTAGAAATATATTTATCGATTGAGAATTAAGGGTTTTTATAATTAATTCGCTTGAATGACAAGACGAGCAAAATGCTCGTCTGATGGTAAGCGCCACACCTGCCCATCAGCAGTAGCAACACCATCATTGAGACAACGTGTTGGGATGTATACGAAGGACCTACCATTTAGTGACATAGAAATTCTCGGATGGTCCTTTAAAGCTTCTCGTAGGGATTAACAATAGTTCACGAAGTTCAAACATTTGTATAAGAAATATATTAGGCCGAGCAGTTTTTCTAAAACAGCAGATACTGCATAATAATGCTATTATTTATCACATTCATTAATACCAATTAAAAGACAGATCAATATCGCTAATGTATTACAACAATGAACGGAGGTCATCGCACTCGCATCTGCCTAAATTTGTAGCCTGTTGCTGGTATGGGGGTGCCCGGTGGCATGACGCTAGGATGGGGATGAGTTAAGGGGGGGGCCAGCTATGGAACAATGAAATATTTAACGCGTCTGTTCATGAGGTAGTTGGGAAGCTCGGATTATTTTATAATGGACTCGTCGCTGTAATGTACTGTAAGGACAGATTATTAATTATTATGTAGTGGTACAATATGTTGCAGTATTCACACTTTGATGAGGTTCTTATATTCTTAATTAATTTAATAGAAGCCATTCTTATTTTAGAGTAGAAATTTTCGTCTGATCGCCTCATTGTACTACTCACTATCTTTACTACAGGAGGACAGCAAACGAGCAAGTGGGTCCCCTGATGGTAAGTGATCTTAAGGTAAAAATGGGGATTGGGACGGGAAAGGGGAACTGGGCCAACAAAATAGGCGAGTGCAACAGTGATAGAGAGAGTGCGCGCAATCTAGCGGACTCCATAGATATTACCGACGGGTAAAAGCGATAATTTGTGAAGGATCACTGCTCTATTGAGGATTTTTGAGAAAATGCTGACTGCATTGTTTTTAAGTTGAGACTTGAAAAAATCTGACTGCATTATCGGTGCTTATATACCAATAAGCAAACTTGGTTAACCACATCTGTAACTTGTATTGTGAATTAGCACCAACCAACCGTTTTTAAGATGACATCACCATACCGACTGTCATTGTGCATATTTTGTGAACATTTTGTACCGTCTGACTCAGCGCGAGTAATGTCTAGAGAACACTGATCATTACACCAGCAAGAACAAAAATATATCACTGCTAACTCATATACCATTAAATGCGCCTACACTTTGATGTTAATGTAAACAATGTCTTTCCTGCTAATAAATATGAAATTTTAGAGATTTTTCACCATCGTTAAGATGTATAAAAAGCCATTGAAAAACTTCAAACCTCCTCATGTAAACACATGAGGACGTTGAAGATCAAAGTAAATAGGTTTCAGGAGAAACACATGAGTGTAGTTTGGTATGACATCTGGTAGAAAGAAATTAATGGTTTTATGGTTCCTTACTCGAAGGGTACCATCAGAACTAAGCCTACACAGTCTGCATTTCTGCCTGTTCTACTCTTAGCGGGCTCTATGTTTTAATCGTAAATGGTAACCGGATGACATGTTCATAGAATATGTGTTGCATCGGACGGGAGTGGTCTAACCTTGTAATGGTCGATATCTTGCGATCCACCAACCAACACTGGACTAGCGAGGAGTACTGGTCAATTAACCGAACTCCGCCCTACAAAGCGAACTCTTTGATGTGAGCATAACAGGCTCAAATTTTACTCAAATATTTTTTTGGACCACGTTCTACTCTTCTACCATAATGAAGAAGCATGAATTTAATTGTTCAGATATTTTAGTTTATTTCGAAGAAGTCATAGGTGGACGTTATTAGTCATCATTAAATAAACGTAATTAGAAACATACAAATTACTCATCAACACGCATTAAACAGCTTCCCTGGGTTATTACAAGTCACAACATTATGTTTATTCTTCCTTGTGTTAGGGCTAGCGCTTACATACAACTTTTAGTTGAACAACTATTTTGTTGTGTATCATATGTTTAAAAGAATATATTAAAGCGCATATACAGTCAACTCGATAGTTGTTCGACAAAAAAGCCAAAAAGCTATATCGATTTGCTTTTGATTTAAAAGTTGGACAACTATCGATCAAGCGCTCAGTTTGTATTGCATTGTATTGATGTGCGCAGACCATCGACTAAACAGTCGATCCGCGACTGACCGCGACTGCCAGTCTCGTATAAGCATTTGAAGCGGCGCCACGTCTCTTGTCGCCATGGCGGGAACTATTACGGACGATACGGAGGAGTTCATTAACAGCGTAGAAAAAAGGCCTGCGCTTTACTTAAAGAGTCTAAAAGAGTACTCAGACATCAATCTGAAGAAATCTGAAGAAGAAGTTGTTAATTGACATGGTTTGTAAACACCTTGACTCGAGCGTTGCTGAATAAAGACTGGTCGATTTGAGAAGATATAAAATCGATTGTATACGCACTTCCATCAACTAAACTGTTCAGTTGAGTAAAAATCACGAAAAGTACACAACTCGACGAAACAGTTTAGTCGATGCAACAGTTGTATGTAAGCGCTAGCCCTTACAGTTTACATGAATGATTTAAACATAGCCAACAAGGACCCAGATTCTTCATGATTCATGAGCATGATCAAGGTTTCATTTTCTCACATACCAAGCCACTTTTTGAGGTACGCGACCGAGTTTTGTACGAAATAGGGTAGTTGACTAGATTTTTTTTATTATTTAAATCAATAATTTACGTTACTCAAAATCTATTGGAGAAAGAATAATATAAATCGGACCAAAAATAAATAAGTTAAAAACCATTCAAATCCTGTAGAAGGGTTAATTGTCAAATGACAGACGACGCAAACTTTGACGTCACTGTGTAAAATGTTCATTATGGTCCACGCGTGCAAGCGAAATATCCCTACTACGCACCCACTTTTCCTCATACCAACATTTAAAGTCATAACTGCGGGCACATTTCTGAACCAATTTTGATTGTGTTTTAATAAAAGGTTTTCTTTTGCGTATCATTTTCCGTTGCTTATAAAATAATGTATCTTGTATCGGTCACACATCTCAAAACGTACCTACCTATAAATTTGAATACATACAAAACGGTCACGTAGCTGTCGTCCCGCGTCGCGCGTCGCGGTCTCTTGTTACGGTCGCGCTCGGCGCACCTCAAATGAGGCCTTTATTTGAACATGATGCAACAAGCGCTTAAATTCGGCCCATTATTAACTCTCAAACACAGACGAGTGTTTCTCGGAAAATATCACTTTAGATAGAATCATAATTGGTTACAAACACCGCAACAGTGTCTTCAGTCAGTAATCCGTTTTGTTTATGGCGCCCACGCCATTAAAGATGGACGATATGATGATAAACAACAACGGAATATAATGATTTAAACTCTGAATGCGGAATATTTTTGTTCTAGTGTACATACGAGGAAGTTAATAATATTACTGTTAAAATGTTTAGGATAAATCAGTTACTCAGGAAATTTTCATGCTTATAGACTGAATAACTGTACCGAAATACTTTAAAAGGAATATCCCCTCGCCTACGTAAAATTAACACAAATTGACTCCCCCCCCCCCTCCCCCTCCTTCAACAAAATTTTGGACCCGCGCCAGCACTACAGAGTACAGGTTCAGGAAAGGCAGTACAATAGTAATAGGTATTCGTATTGCAGTGGGACACTATAGATTTATTTTGTGGTAACTTAAAAATTCCCAACCACAAAGAAACAGAAGGAACACAGATGTCTTAACCATGGCATAGAAAAACGTATATACAAATACAACTGTATGAAATAAAATTAAAACATCAAACTATCCTTCGAAATCCTCTAGCCAAAGTAACACACAAGAAATCATAACCTCAAATTTAGTTGAACCCCTTCGCATTCCAGTACAAATCTCTTAGTTGGGCGTGCAGCCGCCGCGCCGCGCCGCGCCGGGCCTCGCCGGGCGGGGTGGGAGTGGGGTATGTGTCGGGGTCCGGGGATGAGGTGCGGGGTTGTTGCCGGAGCCGAAGGTGCATGCGGATCGATAGCGCGCCAGCCACCGGCGACCGGCCCGGACCGGCCCGGCACCGCTACCGACGCGACGTACTCCGCCGATTTTCATCATACCTATATATACTACTAGCTTTTGCTCGCGGCTCCGCCCGCGTGAATAGACTTTTCCGAAATAAAACGTAGCCTATAACCGTCTCCAGGGTCCCATCTAACTCTACATCAATTCATCAAAATCGGTTCAGTGATTTAGGCGTGAAAGCGTAACAAACAAATACTTAGATATATTTTTTTTCATAAAAAGTATCCTATGTTACTTCTTATACATCCAAGAATATGTGTACAAAGTTTCATGATGATCGGTTAAGTAGTTTTCGCGTGAAAGCGTAACAAACAAACTTACATTCACATTTATAATATTAGTATGATAACATCTTGGTGCCGCGTCCTTTGATTCTGCTGTTCAAGAGTAAGTAGGTTCAATGCAGGTTTCACTATTAGGATGTATCAACCTTATGTCAATCGTTTCGTTGCTCTGATACTGCATAAAAAAGGATAAATGAATAGACTCACATTTGCATATATATTATTGAAGGCCAAATTTTCAGTGCCCTAATAAATTTTATCACCCAGATAACGCATTAGTCCGCCAATTTCTGAAGTACCAATGTCATATTACGCTTTTCCGTAAGTATATGTTATATTGACAGCGTCATTGATATATTACCTATAGATAGAGCCATGGCGTGACCGCACATGAGACAGCTAGATTTTTTGAAATGTTGCTACGTTACATATATTTCCCCATTTCATGTTTGGGACAAAATATCTCAACTGTCAAATTCCTATCTTTTAAGTTTAAACTCACATTAAAGTAACGCAAAACACAACTATGTCCAGCATTTAGGAAAAGCGTTGGTAACTCAAAACTACTTCTTCTTAATTAAAAATGTATTTTTTATAGCATAGGCCGGGCAACGAGAAAGTGGATCACCTGATGGTAAGTGATCATCCATGAACGCCCATATAATACCAGAAGAATCATGGTCGCGTTGCCAACCTTAAAGAAAAGGGATAATTATGGGCTTGAGAAGGGAAGGCGATTTGGGCTTTCGGATATCTCACTCACTGTATGAAACGCAGCAGCAAGTCGTTAATTAACATAGATTTTCTGAGAGACAGTGGTAACAATTCGGTCGAGCCGGCTCATTTATACTGTAGACAAAATAGATGAAAAAAAATGCTTGTAGCTTTTGAACCCGAACTATATGTATCACTCATATGGGTAAGGTTGGTAAAAAGAAATCACTATCTATTTTAGTTAAGTATTAATTTACAAACAAAACAAAACTCTGTTATAAAATTTAAAGACAGCCTCCGTGGCGCACTGGGCGAGTACCGGCTGCAAAGCAAGAGGGCGTGGGTTCTATTCCCGCACCGAGACAAATGTTTGTCTGATCCACAAAAGTTTGTTACTGATCTGTGTTATGGGACCACAAGTCCCTCGTAGTTTCTGATACCCACGATACAGTTTTACCTAGTGTGGGATCGGGATTATGTGTGTGACTGTTGGGTGTATTTATTTATTATTATTTATTAGAGCGGGTGAATATTTTTAGTGGCAGTTTTCTATATCAGTATACCGTTTCAGAAAATCAGGGTATTCAATTTCATTATTTGATAGTAAATGGAACTCTTTTGAATACATTTTCATCTTACACTTTAGCTCTGCTACACCACTTTCTAACGGAGCTAGCTTTTTTTACTAATCTATGTTGTGATTCACGCACAACACGAAATTTTTCATTAGTTTAACTGATCTTACTTTTTGACCTAATAATTTTTTATTCTTCTTATGGGTTGATGTCAATGCAGATGGACTAGGTTGTTCTGTAATGGAAACATCTTCTGAAGTACCTGGAGGCACATTTAATTAAATAACTTAACATTTGTAAGGTGACAATTAACATTTTTACAGATATTGCCAAAAAGGTATGCCATCAGTCAGCTATTTTTTTTATGTCTAAACTGCAAGAAACGGAATACAAAGTCTATGATCAATATCAAATCCACAGGAATCACAATATAAAAATCTGCTGTTTACAGGCATTTTGATGGGGCGACCTGTAATATAAATTTACCCAGCATAGATTTCGCTCAGTAGTTTGCAGTTCTTGTAAAACGTTCAGACCTTCTGAGCTCACAACCCGTAATATAAAAAACTTTTTATGTGAACTCAACACTATGATAATACTAGTTTTATTGAGGATACTAAGGTAAACAACCGCCATACAAATATCTAACACCCAGAGTTACACCCGAAACAGCTATTCAAATATACCATAGCTGCATGGCTGGGAATCAAACCTAAGACCTTGACATTGCTCAGAGTGCAATCACAATACCAACAAAATCGGGGTAGCGGTCAATAACTTAAATAATATGTGAGTACATGTCTAAGTTTTGTTGGCACTGCTTCTGCATGTAACAATTTTTTTTTACATAGGTGATCTTTCACTAAAATGTTCATAGCACATTTTGGTATATTTTGGAGGCTCCCAATTCAACCTACATTGAAATACCTGAAATAGTAGATTAAAACATTGTTTGAATAAATCTGGGTAAATAAAATTTACGACCTGGCAGCACCAAACCTATAAACGATTTTAATTTTTGATTAAAAATACTCTATTAATCTATATTCCTAATGGATTCGATGCTAAATCTTTCTTCAGATTTTACAAATTTTTACATCACATGACATTATAACAGGAAAATAGTAACATTTTCGACTACTTACGAGTGAAAGGTTATGGCGGCAATTTGTGGCGTGGTAGTGGCGTTCACTACGGCTTTTACAGCCTAGCACACTACACCCCACCATTCATTTTTTGTCAATCAATGTGTATATTTACTATAAGCGTCTTCAATTCCTTTATTAGCTCGAAAAACTTATTGAATAAAATTTTCTGTCAAACCAACCGACTGACAATATGACAAACAAATGAATCTGACTTATTGACAAACAAAATAACGACGACGACAAAAAAGAAGCCTTTTGTCTCTCTCTTTTACCAATGTTTGGTATCTCGCGATCTCACTTTCACTTTAGGAAGTAGAATAATGGCTCCATCTTTAGGTAATATATCAATGGACAGCATGATAATTTTGTATTTTGCCGTCATATACTTTACCTGATAAATAATGTTTGTTTGGAGTTTGAAAGATTGGCCATAACTATAGATGAGCAATGAGTCTGCGCGTGCCAAGCATGTAATAATATAACGTTTAACAAAACTTAGCAACCGACTTCAATGTACAGCAATAGCATGTAAATTCCAATACAATAACAATCGCGACGAGTGTCCGTTGAGGAGTTTTTTTTTCTCTCCGTACTTCATCAGACCTTAACCAAATTTATATGGGACCACCTCGCAGCTAAACCCTATCGAGTTAAATTTTTTCCTACAAAATCGGTCCACAATTGGCGGAGAAATCGATGGGCATACTTACATAAAAAAAGCAAAATATAAAAAACGCGCCGAATTGAGAACCTCCTCCTTTTTTGAAGTCTGTTAAAAATCACGTGCAAGCAATTTTGATCGTCTAGGAAGCCTTACATGCAAGCTATAATATTAACGACTTGGCTTGCCAATAGATCAGCTTCAGGCACCGTTCAAAACCACGATTTTTAGTCACAATTGTACGTCATGTCCCGATTTAGATTTTAGATGGCGTGGAGTATTATAATAGTCCTGCGTGAAGGCAGCATGAATGGCTAGCGAGCCAAGTCGGATAGACACGGCGCAGCGGTGTGTAAGGACGCGGACGCCACGCTGATTATGTTAATGTTAATGTTAATAACTTGTTATGAAGATCCGTGGGCGACAGCCGACAACACATATTACTAACTTCAAGGATTTATTGGGACATAAAAGACCTCATGCGGATTCAAATAAACTTATTGTTATATAACAGAACATTAGGCCCCTCGTATACGAGAGGTCGTCTGGATTGTTACCACCGCTTTGTCTATTTCTACTGCTAAAAAGCAGTGTGTAAGCATCGTTGTGTTTCGGTTTCCATGACATGGACATTGAATCCAGTGAAATTACTGGACATTATCAGACTTCGTATCTTATGTCTTAGGTTGATGAGCGGAGACCAGTATCATGCAGTGCTTTGTAATATATAGTTTCGTAGGTATGGTGTCAAACGAGCAACGTGCTCGTCTCTTCATTCAAGCTAAAAACACAATAGATATTGTTCAAAATATATACTGACTAGGTTATTTAAAGGTCTGGACAAATTTACATACCTCACTTCAAATTTAAATGCTGAATAATAAAATAACCTTCCATCAGTCACTAATACAATCCTATTAATCCCACGGTAAGTTATGCTTATCTTGTATCGTGGTCATCAACTACGAGAGAGTTTAGGTCCCATTGAGGATCCCAACCCGAAACAAATGTTTTCGAAACATAATATAAATGATGTTGGTGTTGAAATAGAACCTGGGGCCTCTGGATTCACAGCGGACCCACCCGTTGCGCCGATATCACCATGAATCATAAAACATTAACCCAGATAAAATTCCACGCATTCAAATGTAAATCGATTTAACATCAAATCAAATCGATAAATGGTATCATTGTGCCGATCACAACAAGTGCGACTAACTCGCATGCGGCGTGACGCGTGTAATCGATAGCCGATATAACGTTAGCCGGGCACCGAACCGGAACAATCTTGGTGAAGGCCGCGCTGCAATCACGTGGCCTAAGACTATACGTCGGTATTGGTCGTATAAGTAACCAGTCTACATTGACCTCTAGACCTTGACGAACCTGCTAGTCTCGTCACTCGGTGTTATTAAAAAAGTACCAAAATATTGTTAGTCCAACCTAGGAATAGAACCCATAACCTAACCGGTTTCATAGCCTATGTACACAATAGAACAATAATGCAATATGTAATAAAGTAATTGTTGAATATGGACATTCGCCCTGGACGTTATAATACGCTTTTTTAAAATATTTAATTACTAATTTTCCGCTCATGACTCAGCCTAACTCAATAATGGGTAATAATCATAAATAAATATAATAAAACCAGTGGAGTTATAGTAACTCTGAGATAAATAAATAATCTATAACAGGTCTCCTCTCACGCGGGAGGATTTGTAACGTCATCTCAACAAATCATTATGACGCTGGGGTAACTAATATGCGATGGAGCCCTTATAAGGGGTGTGTACAAAATAAATACAACCTTAATTCGCCTTGGGTTAGAGAGCTCACAGAAATTAAGCATTACCTGGAACAAACAAGAAAATAATTAGGATCTGTGATAATAGATAGCACTGTTATAATAGTATCATTTTGAACTAGAAACGTGTGGAGAGATAGAACGCGTGGAACACACAGACACTTGTCTACAGCATTTATAGGCCGGCTCGTCCGGGTCATTACCACTGTCTCACAGAAAACCGGCGTAAAGTAGCAGCTTGCTGCTGCGTTTCGTACGGTGAGTGAGGTATCCTGAGGCCCACTCCCCTTCCCAATCCCTTAATTATCCCTTTCCTTTAAGGTCGGCAACGCACCCATGATTCTTTTGGTATTGTGGGCGTACATGGGCGGTGGAGATCACTTACCATCAGGCGACCCATCTGCTCCGGCCTATACCATAAAAAAACATATAGTTTCAATAATGGTATTCAAGATTATTATTTTTTCAAAGTGAAAATGACACTGCTCCGTAATGTAAAGGTTGTCTGGAAGAACGCTTATAATGTTTAAGGTTATTTTGTATATTTTTTTTGATTTTCTTGTTAAGATGTACAATAAAGAGTTTATAAATAAATGATATCACATTTATTTGATCAGGTAGTAAATCCCTCGTATGCGAAAGGCCGTCAGGGTAGGTACCGCTGCTTTTTCTATTTCTGCCGTGAAGTATGCCGCCAAACAGACATAAAGTATAAACCTAACATAGTTTTAATAAAGCCCTGACTCCTATATATATATCTTACATATGGTTACACAAGTTGCACAACTATGGCAGAGAGCTCTTGCTAAACTGATCGAGATGACCATCGCAAGTGCACTTCTCGGAAGTATCGCGTGTCATCACCCGCAACCGACACGATGCCCGGTGCTCAACGACCGTTTGTTTTCATTACCAACTACGAAACTTATCTACTTACACTTGCAGACCGATAACGTTTTATGGTATTATACTAGAACCCAGATGATTACACTTTCGAGCAGCGTGGCTATAGCCTGGAGATTAGAGCGGAATACGGGTTTCCAAGAAGGCGCAAGTTCGAAAAATGTTAGCGTGTATGGGTCTCATGAAGCTAACTGAAACTTGGTAAAAAACGGACATTAATAATTTAGATTCACATTTTTAGAATACCACGATTAAAGCCACCTGATTATACATATTGTTTCGGGTCTGGGTGTCGTGGGACCGCAAGTCCCTCGTAGTTCCTGATAACCAGGATATAGGTTAGCCTAGTGTGGGGTCAGGACTATGTGTGTGACTGTTGGGTGGATTTATTATTTATTGTATGGTTTTTATATGTACGCACTCACGCCTGTAATCCCCGAAGGGGTAAGCAGAGGTGTAACTAGTACACCCACATTTCGCCGAGCGTATCTCCGTCCCACAATGTGATAGGGGGCGAGCCTAACGCCATACCGGGCACAAATTCCAGACTCCGGGCTGATACTGAGCATTTCGTAATAGAAAAATCCAATACCACTTTACCCGACCCGGGGATCGAACCCGAGACCTCAGCGCTGGCCTCAATCGTAACGCGTACGCATTACGTATTGGTTTTTATATGTATGTTTAATAATCTTGTTTAGTTGTGCTATAAGTATGTATGCATGTAGAACAAAATAAATGTTTTAAATATACATACATACGCATTCACGCTTGTAATCCCCAAAGGATTAGGCAGAGGTACACCTCTGCCTAATCGGTGTACTGGTTACAACCAGTACACCGAATACAACTGACTATAAGTTTCCAATAACGTAATTGTCAGTTATTTCGTAATTCTAACAATAGTTTGCGTTTAATGCATAATATATTGACGCAAATATGTTAAGTTGTATATTTTTATGTGCAACAGACGTACGAAATCTATATACGTGTAACATTTGCATTTGGTGAGTGTGAAAGGATGACGTGATAGATTCGTCATCAGTCTGTAAGAGGTGTCGAGTTCAAGAGCGTGAGTCAGTGTAGGTAATGACGACCGCGACGTCGTCACCGCGCGGCCAAAATGCATCACAATTCACAAGACGGAATTTTGTAGCAGAGGCTGGCAAACGAGCAAGTGGGTCACCCGTTGTTAAATGATCTCCTACGCACATGAGCACATACGGTACCAGAATAATCAGCATCCCACGTTCACCTTAGTAGGAAGTTATAGCGTTAATTTGGGTTAAGGTTAGCCCAGTGGAGACTTTTTACGTTATACGTACAAAGTATTATTTATATAGATAATCAAATATTCAGGTCGTCGATGGACAAAAGTATCATAAGATGCGAATGACGCCATTATTGATGCATAAAATAGAAGCATCATTAAATTATTTGGTACGAATTTACTGTGACTAACTTCGGCGTCCGGTCTACCGTATAAATGCAAATACGCGTTTGACTTAAAATAATCATAATCTTTTTCCTATTACCCCGGATCCGGCCGTCATAATATTTTTTTCTGTACAAGTTTTCCTTATCACTCATCATCTTAGAATTTTATAAGTGGTAGGGCCACAGTCTAAACAATATTGTCTATAGCATGAATCGACTCGACTGGGTTAGTGCCCAAATAAACCGACACAAGTCACAAAAAAAACCGACGTGTGTTGCTTGTTACGAATCGCACAGTGAGTGAGATTTCCGAAGGCCTTATTCCCCCTTTCGTTTCCCTTAAAATCAGCACCGCATCTATGATTATTCTGATATTGTGGGTGCTCATTAGCGGTGGAGATCGCCGACCATCAATCAGGTGACGCACTTGCTAAAGACTAAATCGTAAATGTGAAAGTTTGGATGTTTGTTGTCACGATGTAACAGTTAAACAAATTTGGATGAAATTTAACACATAGGTAGACCATGACCTGAATTAGAACATAGGCTAGTTTTTATCCCGCAAAAGGCCGGTCACGCGGACTGAGCCGCTAGCAAAAGCTATTAGTACTCTATAAGTTTCAAAGAGAAACATTTACTATTCAAAAGAGAATTGTGAAATACCAAGCACTCATAGAACCCCGGCGGTAACATAACATTGCAGCTACGTTAATCGAGGTGCTAGTTAGTGAGGCAAAAGGGTCGGAGGGTTGTCCCTCGCGCACGACCCAATGGCCCGCAAAGGCAGCAACAGCCTGCTCTGTATTTGGGGCAGTCGGTGTTGCTGCCTCATTACATTACACACGCACTGTTTTGGTTACACATTTACTCACCCTGGACAAAGATATTTCGTAATCATAAATTTTATGATATTTCCTTTTTTTGCAGTAGGCTAACAAGGACGCGTCATCGGTATTTAAGAAATGCATTAGTCTAGCATATTGACTGACCTAAAATACACGTGGTAGAGCCTCACTGAAGACAGTTTTGTCTACAACACAAAGGAGTCGGCACTACCGAGTTCTTGCCATGATCTCACAGAACGCTGACTTGAAATAGCATTTTGCTGTTGCGTTTGGTACAATGAGCAAGTTATCTAGAGGCCTAAATCCCCTATCCCTTAATCTCTTCCCATTAAGGTCGGCAACGCGTCCATGATTCTTCAGATATTGTGGATGTTTAGGGGCTGTGAAGATCACGTACCATCAGGTGACCCACGTGCTCGTTTGCCGGCCTCAAAAACCATACACCCACCCATAATCACAGGAAATTACATCATACCATTCATCTATATTCAGGTTGATGTTTTGACTGGTTAAACACATCGCTCATAAAATATATAGCGTTTGTTGAACACTTATATTTAAATAAATAATAAATAAATAAATAAATACATCCAACAGTCACACACATAGTCCTGACCCCACACTAGGTAAACCTGTATCGTGGGTATCAGAAACTACGAGGGGGACTTGCGGTCCCACAACACCCAGACCCGAGACCAATATTTGCGGTTCACACAAACATTTGTCTCAGTGTGGGAATCGAACCCACGGCCTCTCGCTTCGCAGCCGGCTACTCGCCCGCTGCGCCACGGAGGCTGTATGTCTATTTTATGGCGCTCCATCAAAAATAGTGATATGTCAAGGCCTATTCGAGTACAGCAGTGAGCTAATGACCTGAATACTATGAACAAACAGACAAAATATATATAAATTTTATACTCAGTTTAAAACAAATTGACTTCCCGTGATTTAGTGTTACAACTATTTGGGGTACCTATTTAAAATTAGCGCCAGTACAAAATTATTTTAACGATTCAAATAGTTTAGCCTGCAACTAACTACCTATAATAATATGAAGATGGCAAGCGTACAAAGTTTAAAGGGTGAGGGGAAGCTGTTCTCGAGGCGAATATGTTACGCCTGCTGGTTCTAGAGTTGCGAAGCAATACCTCATAACCTGCGATATCCATAAAACCTTTAACATACACGACACATAATAATTTGACAATTGTAAAAAAGAGTTCCTAGGTATTTTTTTGTCACTTGCCCACTTGCTGTCGCTGACCACAGTCAATGGTAATTACCAACTAGAATACCATAATGTTTGTTCAAACTTATAACTCATTAGTTTTTAGTAGTAAATTCACGCTAAAGATAATTAATAATAATAATAATAATAATACACCCAACAGTCACACACATAGCACTGACCCCACACTAGGTAAACCTGTGTCGTGGGTATCAGGAACTACGAGGGACTTGCGGTCCCACAACACCCAGACCCGAGATCAATATTTGTGGTTCACACAAACATTTGTCTCGGTGTGGGAATCGAACCCACGGCCTCTCGCTTCGCAGCCGACTACTCGCCCGCTGCGCCACGGAGCTGTCTCAACTCTAAACATTTTGTTGATGTACTATGAAAGCTCATGGTAAAATAAGTTTATTTAGTTACATTAAGTATCTAAAAATTCTACCAGATTTTACGCTGAGAGCACACAAAAAAATGATAATCTTTGTTACACTCAATAACGACTAAAATTATATTTGAAGCTGGTGGAGGGCTTTTTCCCGTTGTTGATATCTAAGGCCAGTGACCTCGATGGCAGAGGTTAGTGGACGAACAAAATGCATTTCGATAAAGCCGCAAACGTTACGTGTTGCCGGCACTATGTAGTAAATAGACAATACACCATACATTTTTTTACATACATTCACACATACGCTGTCACGCCTGTAATGCCCGAAGGGGTAGGCAGAGGTGTAACCAGTACACCGACATTTCGCCGAGCTTATTTCTGTCCCATGATGTGATAGGTGGCAAGCATATCGCCATACCGGGCACAGATTACAGACTCCGGGCTGATACTGAGAATTATTATTAATAGAAAAACTCAATATCACTTTTACCCAACCCGTGGATTGAACCCGAGACCTCAGCAGCAGCATTACAACTACTCCACCGAGGCAGTCATAATTTTTTTTTTTGCGATTATTCCTCTTCGATCCCGTTAACCACAAGAGATAGATGAGTCTTGTCTATCTGTACTATGGTACGGTTTTGGGACTTCCAAAAGAAATACGCCGAAAAGCAATGCTGTAATAGCACTTCACGTCACGCCAATAAGGCAACATAGATTCAGTTTCCCGGTAGGTAAAGACAGTACCTAAATGCGTTTAAATTTTACTTTTTTTTTAAATACAGCGTTGGTGGCGCGGTGGGCGAGTAGCCGGCTGCGAACTGTGAGGCCGTGAGTTCGATTCCCACACCGAGACAAATGTTGGTGTTATCCACAAATAATTGTTTCGGATCTGGGTGTTGTGGGACCGCCAGTCCCTCGGAGTTGCTGATATCCACGATACAGGTTAACCTAGTGTGGGTTCAGGACTATGTGTGTAACTGTTGGGTGTATTTATTTTTATTTATATAAACTTTCTTGGTTCCCGTTGCGGGTTATGGGGGTCAGAGGGCGCTCGCTCCATATAATTGCAAATACCATTAAATACGGTACGAGAAGGCGAACCCTGGCATTAAGCCGGCATAACGACAGACAGACAGAAAGAAAGACATAAACTTACGGTTAAGTATTTCAAAATGATTTCGTCACTGCCTCTCATTTTCTGTTGGGCAAGTTGTCACGGTAATCGTTAACGGCACAAATGATTTACAATTCAATTTATTTATCATTCCGTGGTTTTATGCAGTAAAAAAATGCCAAAGACTATATATTAAAGCTGAGCTCAGCGAGGAGTGGTACGGACTGTCAAGACGCAAGTCGCAGGTTCGAAACCAGCAAGAGCATAGATACACAACCTCTGAAGTAGTGTGTGTTAAAGTGTGTATTAACTGTTGATTATCGCTTGCTTTAACGGTGAAGGAAACATCGTAGGAAAACCTGCATATCTGAAAAGTTCTCGATAAGAATTTCAAAGGTATGTGAAGTCTGCCAACACGCATTAGGCCCGCGTGGTGGACTAAAGCCTAACCCATCTCTCATTCAGTAGAGGAGGCCCATGCCCAGCAGTGGGACGTGTATAATACAGGGCTAGTATTATTATTATATTAAAACATAAGCGCAGTTAACAGAGCACAACAACTTTAATTATTACAATTCGTAATTGGCCGTTACATGCCGTTGGAATTTCAATCAAAAAGTTTTTACGTTCACGACTTTACCAAAAATCTTTATACGGCATGCCATTAAAGTATCAAGATTAATCGACACCATTCCGAAGTGTTATTGAGAGCTCTAACGGGGCCAGTTCGCTTCAAATCACGAGACATTTTTCATCTCACGGCTCTTTTTTAATTTTATTTTATAACATGGCCGTAATTTGTTCATAGTAATTTAAAATGTAGCGTAAACCTGTGAGGCAAACTAGCGCGTTACAAATCTACACGTTTAGCGAAAAATGCAAGTATAAATGGGCCAATAGTTGATGTAAAACCATGTTATTTTGAAGTATTGAATAAATACAATTTTATTTGTTATAAAATTTGGAAGGAATATTTTGACGAAAATTCTAAGGTAAAAGGTATTTGGTACAGAACCATGCAATGTGAACCTCCTCGTATACCATGGTTTACGAATGTTAAAATTGGCAAAAGTTTTGTAGTGACTGCACATAGATTAAGATCTGGACACATACCATTGAATAAGTTTGGCTTCTTAATGAAGAAAACTAGCAGCCCAAACTGCGATCAATGCGGAATTGTAGAAGATGTCCACCACATGTTAATGGAATGTGTCCGATATAAAAATGAAAGAGAAATATTAATGAGGGAATTAAAACTTAATATTTGGGATATAGGTGTGTTTCATACAATCTTATCCAAACCTTACTGTGAGGACGCTCTAAAAGTATACAAATTCATGAGCAATTTAAAGAAAACGTAATGTTTCTCTTTCTGTGTTTACCTATTAATTTTTGGTTACGATGAGGCTGGCATAATCTTGTTGATTCAAAGCCTCTAAATAATTATAGATAAAAAAAAAAAAAAAAAAAAAAAATCTACACGTATAGTTAGATTTTAAAGGACCCCTGCTACGTGTTAAAATGTTACTGGTAAGTACTAACTATACTTAAAACCTATCAATACATCCTGAGGTATACCCGCATACTTGAAAACATCGTGAGGAAACCTGCATACCTGATAATTTTCCATAAGAATTACGAAGTTACGTGAAGTTTCTCAACCTGCATTATTAACATGGTGGACTGAGACTAACCCATTTCATTATGAAGTGGAGGCCTACGCCCAGCAGAGGGGCAGTGTTAGGTATAGTACTATTGATATTATTTAAGTTACGTTTATTCATTACTAAGCATTAAAGGCACTTTGGCAGTTATCAAGTCAAACTCTCTTGACCAGAGTGGTAACACGGTGGTAGTGGTATCACTCTTTTCAGAGTGGTAGAGCCACGCTGTAGACACTCTTGTTGTAGACAAGAAATATTCAAAATATTGACAGCGACCAACTGAAATAGGTGCAAAAGCATTCGAGTGGTAGAGCCACGCTGCAGACCAAGTGTCTGTTTACAGCATGAATGGGCCGGCTCGTCCGGGTCGTTACCATTGTCTCACAGAAAACTGACGTATAATAGCAGCTTGCTGCTGCGTTTCGTGCGGTGAGTGAGATATCCGGAGGCCCAAATCACCTTCCTCTTCCTCATCCTTTAATTATCCCTTTCCTTTAAGGTCGGCAATTCGCCCATAATTCTTTTGGTATTGTGGGCGTACATGGACGGTGGAGCTCACTTACCATCAGGTGACCCACTTACTCGTTGGCTGCCCTATGCCATAAAATAAATAAATAAATACCATCTCTTGCACAGCAGAAAATAATATTTGATATTATTATAAGTTATTATTATTATATTGAATGACGAGACGAGCAGGTCGCTCGCCTGATGGTAAGCGCCACGCCTGCTCATAAACAGAAGCAACGCCACACAGAACTTTAAATAAAGCACTGCATGACACTGGACTACGCTCGTCACCCCGAGACATAAGGTGTTAAGTCTCATAATGCCCAGTAATTACACTGGCTTCAATGTCCTTCACACCGGAACACAACAGTGCTTACACACTGTTGCTTGGCGGCAGAAATAGACAAAGCGGTGGTACTAACCCAGCCAGTCTCTCGCAAACGAGGGACCTACCACCTTGTAGTATAAGTTATTATAAAAGTTGCCTCACTGTTTGCCTTCCCAACACGGCGTCGATCCAGAGCGACCCGCTTATCATTGCGTGCCTCGACCCAATAATATATCGTATCGACATTCGGCGCACGAACACATGTACGAGTAAAATGTACACGAGGCCCGACAACTTACATTTACTACTTTACAAACAACTCGAACACAATGGGAAAACAAAATGGCTATTGTAGAAACATGCACAAATCACAATACATCTTATCCAATACGGTATATGTTTAGACATTGTATTAAAGTTTTGATATATTTTTGTCAAGAAATTCTACCTTCCATTCTCAAGCTATTTCGGAATTTATTATCGTCAAATAGGTAACATTTAATCCAAAATAACTGTATAATAATAATAATATCATATACACTCACGACTGTAATCCTCAAAGGGGTAGGCAGAGGTGTAACAAGTACAGTACAGTATATCCACATTTCTCTGATCTTATTTTCATCCCCTGATTTAATAGGCGGCGTGCTTATCGCTAACTACTCAAGTGGTTTTTTCAACTCGATGACTCTGAACACAAATCGTAAAATTGCCCGATCTGGGATTCCAACCCATGACCTCGGTTCATAAATATGCTGCCAAAAGACGTAATGGGACGATAAAAATAATAATTGATATTTCTTTTTACAAAATTGCCTGCCGAACTGGCAAAACAGAAAAAGCTGAACTTACTAATAATTTTCATGGATTCAATGAATCAGATACAAATATCTGTTAGACAAAAACGGTTTCACTAAGTATACAATTGAGGACACGTGTTGTGTGTTGAAAACAAGGTTCAATAGATTGATTGTAATCAGCGGTACATGTGCACAACCAGCAGGCAGCACGCCGCGCTGTACGCTATGTATCAGCCGTCTTGTGCTGAGAGCTTTCTACTTCATCGCATCTTATTATGGACAGAAGGTACTAAATACATCCACCCGTTCTTATTTGTTCTGTTTCGTCCCAATAGATTTCTTTTTTTTTTTGGTTATTATTCGCATAAATGACGAGACAAGCAGGTCGCTCGCGAGGTTAGAACCACCACCCACAACTACAGTACTGCGATCGTCATTCGTAACATAAATGCTCAGTAATATCACTGGCTTAAATATCCAACAGTGCTTTCACGCTGGTGTCAGTTGTGGGAGCTCTTCGGACTCGCAGGCGTGTCCTATGTCGGGGTCGCGTATTATTATTGCGATTCGAATTGGGCAAGGAAAGTGCTGCTTCGATAGCGACTGTGATGTAGTCGTTGGGATCTGCCAAAACATGTTTGGGACGTCGACGGAGGAGATCAGTCCTGTATTATATACCGCCCTAAAGCTGGGCTCCCCTACTAATGATACTAGGAGTATTCATAGATACGAGTATATACTTCGAATATACATTAACTAGTATGACAATTGTAATTTTCCCACGAATTACAATCGATCAGTTCACATCTGTTGCGAAGATACTTCATGTCTAGCACAGGGACATACGTGGGCTGGCAGGCCACATCTCCCAATGCGGAAGTATGCGATTACAAGTATGCAGTTGCAAGGAATTTTGTAAGTCCCATATGTTATGTAAGTTTGTGTTTTTGAAGTGAAAACTTCTTTAGGCGCGTCGAACACTTTTTGGGTGAACAAAAATCATGGAACTCGCGTCATCGTCACCGAACGCTTTCCATGAGCTATATGTATACTGTGTATGTATGTACATGGATATACCTCGGTGCGTTATTAGTATACATTATATATACCACGTGTTAATGAAATAACGCAAAACCTCAGACACCCCGTCGGATATTTTAATAAAGTAAAACGATAAAATATAATTTTTTCGTTTTAATTGAATATTGTAAAAGAGCTTTGTATTTTTGTTTTCCAAAAGACATTCAGTCAGTCAGTCTATGTATGGAAGACTGCTTAGTGATATTTCACGCCACGCCGTACGTGTCTCGGTACAGTTTTGTATACAGCGTGACTGTTCACAGGGCCGGTTCGGCGTTCGGCGGCGGTAACAGATAACCGAAGTGAAGTACCAGTTGCTGTTGCGTTTCGTACGGTGAGCGAGATATCCGTTTCCAAATCCCTGGATTATACCTTTCCTTAAAGGTCGGCTATGTCTCCACGATTCTTGTAATATGGTGCGTACATCGGCAGGGGAGAACACTTACCAACGGGCGACCCATTTGCTAGTTTATCGGCCTATGCTATAAAATAAACAAGCCATTTAGGCTTGTCTAACCATGACGTCGATGTCGGCACTCGGCATCGAACTTGATTCCTTTATCAGCACGACTAGGGCACCGATAACAATGCCCACATGTGCCTGTTATCAGTTATCTATAAATTTGTGTAAACTCGAGTGGGTTGACCGTTGTTTCGTCGCTACATGGAACGGCTGTAGCTTGTGAGCCAGCTGATACAACAACTGGACATTTGTGGGTTGGCAAGTCCCTTGTAGTTCCTGATACCCACGATACAGGTTAACCTAGTGTGGGATCAGGACTATGTGTGTGACTGTTGGGTGTATAAAAAAAGTAACATACTCACAAACATTAAAATTGTCACATTTATAATTGTAATAGGAAGTAATTACACATTAAGATAAAATAATACATCTCGAAAGTCACCATAAAGGTAAGTTCTCAATGATTCCACGTTGAGTAGAAAGCGTTAATACACGCGAATGTCCTCCATGAGTGTGACCAATTTTCGACCATGGCGCCGCCAATTGCTCAGTGCTGTAATGGTAGAAACCATCGGTTCACCATCACTTTCCAACGAAATGTACTCGTGCGCGACCAATCGGCGCAATTATGCTGACTACATACAGGCGAAAAAGCAATTTGTATATCTACGTACTGTATGAGTGAGCCAGATAGATTTGTAATGCAGAAAAAATGATTTAAATTCTGTTTATTAAGGATAGACTAATAGCAATAATAATAACATCCATGAAATTATCAAGCAACACCACAGTGGTCTAATAAATATGTATACCTATTATGTATAATGACTGCCTCGGTGGCGCAGTTGAAATGCGTACGCGTTACGATTGAGGCCAACGCTGAGGTCTCGGGTCCGATCCCCGGGTCGGGCAAAGTGGTATTGGGTTTTTCTATTACGAAAATGCTCAGTATCAGTCCGGAGTCTGGAATTTGTGCCGGGTATGACGATAGGCTCGCCCCCTATCACATCGTGGGACGAACATACGCTCGGCGAAATGTGGGTGTACTGGTTACACCTCTGCCTACCGCTTCGGGGATTACAGGCGTGAGTGCGTATATTGAGTGCATATTATGTATAATGATTTTTGTTCTGTTATAATAGTTTTGCATTATCATGTTTTTTTTTAACTTAATTAGTTATCGGCGAATATAGTACTTACTATAATTAATTTATATTTTTTACATGACATATTAAACAACCTTGTACCTATTCGCGCCGGACGAGCCGCATTATCCGGAGACTTCGCATCAAATATGATGACTGCGGCGCGTACAACTCGTGTGATGTGGATAGCCGTACGTTCACTATTAGAATCAAATTTCAAAATATAGAGGACTAATTTCTAAAAACATGAAACAAACATTATTTTCCAAGTACTGAACACCGAAAATTTTGCGCATCGTCTGCCTTAAAGCGCATGCCAGCAGATGTCGAATACAACATTACCTGGAAAATAGTGGTGGCACACGACTTTGTTACATAGAAAGAATGACAAAAAAAATATTTAACCTAACACTGACTTGAGACAAGTTACAAAAAATATATAAAACTAGTGGTAGTACCTAATAATTGCTAAATTCAATTTATCCACTATGACATCAAACCAGTGTGAGGGAATTTCTCTGAATATAAGGATGGTTATTGCCTACAGCTAGATATAACGTATAATACGGGTCCAAGCTTAGCAAAATGTATATATCAAAAAGTAATTCAAAATCCAATACGGGGTTACGTACGTTATCAGAATACGGGAAGGGAAATAATCAAGTTATGAAGGCGAGCGGAAAATATCGCAGAGCGTCGAGTGAAGGGCTACTATCTGTCATAGGTGGAAATCGAGAAATCGGTTCACCTGATGGTATAGTTTGTCTTATTTAACTCAACATTTCCACAACTATATTCGTACGTCGGTTGCCAGAAAGTGGTAGTAAGCTTGTCGAGCCGGCCCATTCATGTTATAGACGAAACGTCGCTGCAGCGCGGCTTTAGCACCAGCATAAACACTTATAAGACAGTTGACGTAGGTAATACACTAGCTGATGCTTTTTTTAGTTATTTCGGCATATAGCTGGATTGCTAGCTGCCACATATTTTTTATTGTAAGGTAAAAAAACACGTACACGAAAACTTTCAAAATTTCCACTTACACCAATGCATTTTTGTCCATGATAACCCTACTCTACCAAAATCGTATCGACTGAAGCCGCTCTTGTGCCCCGCCCCGCCAGGGTTGTGCAAACTACGTTACCAGGATTATTTGGAGCGTGGACATTGGATAATTCACGCCGGATTCAATTTGGGTCGCTGCGATCTAGCGCAGCTGTCCGGTGGTGTGAAACACTGCTGGGTTGGCATTTAGCCTTTGCATTTCATATTAGTGTTAGTAGGACCGGAATTAGATTATACACGCCCTCTCAATTGTCACTGACAATCGAACCCTCATTCAGTCGTTACGCGAAAAGGATCCATGTATCAATAAGGTTAAGGATCCTTTCCGCGTAACTACTTAGTTGAGAGTTGGATCATTTCCGAATGAGATCCATCCCATTTCAGGATGGGCATTGAAAGAATCAAGATTGTATCTTTTTCATTTTTGAATACTGATGATAAGTGATACTATTGTTATGTGCTAATTGTATCTGGTTAGGTTTGGTAATTTCACCGACTTATACTTAGCATTAGTTGACTCCTAAATACTATCACTCGTCAAAGTGGTACAACGCGACGTCGCCCTTTTATTCTTTGCGTCGACACAACACTACAACTGAACTAGTTCATTATCATAATAAGTGTGTACTTCTGTATCCGATTATATCGATCTAGTCGGGGTCTGAGTGGCAAGTTCTAATTAATCTTTAGAGTGCGGAACTGGTTAGTCGAGTGAGACAATTTGCATCGTAGACAAAAGTTACACTTGATTAAATTACGAGGATGACGTTTAGCTTGAAGATTTGAGGACACTCGTAGCCGTCAATCTGTTGTAAGAGCATGTTTAATCACATCAAAAAATACCAAACTGGGTACAACTAGTCAGAAATAAAGAAAAAATACCAATATTTGGCTACATAATAAAATATAACACAGGTGTTTAGTACACTAAACACCTGTGTTAATAGAGTTCTATTGCAAACAACATATTGTTAACATGCTCGCTGATACAAATATTCGGATCGCGCCGCGCCGTGTGTGAACAAATGAGCTATGCTTACGAGTAGATGTAAGGCAGTAGGTACTGGAGATCATCGCCGCGATGCGACGGGTTAGCTCTCGCGTTACTAATTGGCAATATTGGAGTAGGAAGCAGCGAGGGAGTTGAGTGTTGAGCGAATATTATCTGTACTTGACGACCGACGAGGGCCCAGCTGACGAGTGTGACGCTTTATGTCTACATAAGTGATCTTATTCGATGATCAAATGATTTTTGCAGACAATGATATTTGATGGGTTAATAATAAGTTTTAATAGTAAGTGCTATTAAGCCACGCTGTAGACAGTTTTGTCCACAGCATGAATGGGCCGGCTTGACCGGGTTGCTATGACTATCTCACAGAAAACTGGCGCGCAGTAGCAGCTTGCTGTTGAGATTCGTACGGATATCCGGAGGCACAAATTCTAATTCCCGTCCCAATCCCTTACTACCCTTTCTTTTAAGGTCGGCAACGCGTTCCATGATTCTTATAGGCAGTAGAGATCACTTACGAAAGGTAAGTAGATCTGCTGTGCTCAAATTCAAATCATTTGTTCTGTAAATTGGATCATAAATATCACTTTTCCATGTCAATCATTTTTTATGCTACATTACAGTTACGACGGCATTTCGGGGCTAGCCATGAGAAGAAATGCCGAAACATACTCATGGGTTATGGCCTCTTTTAATGTCCAGACATTGTTTTACAGAATTATGCGAGTGTAATGTACAGAAATCGCTCGTTTACTGGTCTATGCTATAAACAGGCGACCGTAGCGCGCGGTGCAGCGCTCACGTGTCATGCGGTACCAATAGGTGTACTCGTACGTTCACCTTTATTTTATTGCATAGAAATATTTTTTTAGCACCACGAGGCCAAGCGACGAAGCCCTAAATTTACTACACTTTACAATGTTGCTTTCGACATGTCAATACATATTAATGTTTAATAAATAAGTCAAATTTACTCAACTAGCCGCTCTGATTAACACCACTCCATAATAATAACAATTGATAGTGAAAGTAAACACACTTATTACAATCAACAATACATTACCTTACATCATAAAAAAGCAAAAAGAATATTCCCGTACCGGGAATCGAACCCGAGCCTCCTGGGTGAAAGCCAGGTATCCTAGCCACTAGACCATACGGGAGATAGGCAACATCCCAAAATTTGTGTTCACAATGAGCTTCGCAATTCAAACGAAATTTGTGATCATCTTCAGTCCATATGAATTATTTTGAGATTCCATACTAATATTATAAATATATAAGTTAGTCTGTCTGTTACATTTTCACGGCTGAACGGATTTTAATAAAATGATGTGATGAGATAGATTATATCCAGGGGCATAGGGATATCCTTCTGTCCCGGATGAAGACAATCACGTGAGCGGAGTCGCGAGCAAAAGCTAGTAAGTATAAAATATTGTAGAATTCTTATGAGACTTACGCCCGGTTTCTGAAAGGCTGATCAATGTTAAATTTACTAATCATATGTCAAATCTCATGTCAAGTCGAAATCGAGATCAACACCTTTGATTTGACACACATGTTAGCTAAACATTACTTTCAAATTAATATGAAAAATCGTATGTCAAACGGTTCTAAAGAGAGATAAAATATTATAATTTCACTAAATAACGTTTCAGCAACTCGAATTGATTTGACAGCGATGTCAACTCAAAGTTCTGTTAGTTGAATGTTGATTTGATCAGCCTTTCAGAAACCGGGGGTTAATATCTTGTATTGGAGTGATAAAACAGTGCAGTGGCATGTCAAGAAGTTAATGATATTGACATTGGTTTCAAGCTATTTGTTTGGTGTCAGTTTTTATTACTTTTACTTTCCTTCCTACTTCATTACTACTTACAAGTAACATTCAAAATGTTTATGACATACATACATACGCACTCACGCCTGTAATCCCTGAATGGGTAGGCAGAGGTGTAACCAGTACACCCACATTTCACCGAGCGTATCTCCGTCCCACGATGTGATAGGGGGCGAGCCTATCGCAATACCCGGGCACAAATTCCAGACTCCGGGCTGATACTGACAGCCTAGCAACAGTTTGAAGGGCATTGAAGCCAGTGCGAAAACTGGGCATTATGAGACTTAACACCTTATGTCTCGCGGTGGCGAGCGCAGTCCAGTGTCATGCATTGCTTTGTTATTTAAAGTTCTGTGTGGCGTTGCTTCTGTTTATGAGCAAGCGTGGCGTTTAACATCAGGCGAGCGTCCGTCAGCGTGTTGTCATCTCAAAATAATAAAAAAAAATGGTGGACTTTCCGTTACAAAACTAATTACAAGAGTAACATTGCTACGATGAAGATTAAGAAACGATATCTCTGAAGAAGGACTATTGAGGAGGCCGAACCAAAGTAGAAATGGGACAAGGATTACAGAATGAGTACACGGGATTCCCCGCCAGGTACATTACACAATAATATATTATTATCAAATGTAAATACTTCATTTTATATCAACTGAATTAACATGGATTGTGTGTAAACATAGGTTTTAAGATAAGATAAAACAGACGTATAATAAAATTGTTCCCCTCCGCCCGGAACCCTCGCCAAATTCAATCCGGGATAAAAAGGGGTAGGCAGAGGTGTAACCAGAACACCCACTTTTTGCCGAGAGTATCTCCGTCCTATAATGTGATACGGGGCGAGCCTATCGCCGTACCGGGCACAATTCCAGACTCCGGGCTGATACTGAGCAATTCGTAATAGAAAAACCCAATAATACTTTTACACGACCCGGGAATCGAATCCGAGACCTCAGCGTCAGTTTTAGTCGTAATGCGTACGCGTTACAACTGCGCCACCGAGGTCAGTCAGAGGATAAAAAGTAGCCTATATCCTAATCCAGGTTATAGTCTACCTGTGTGCAAAATTGTATCTAAATCTATTCACCCGTTATAGCTTGATTCATTAACAAACATCCAACCTTTTATATCTTTAATAGAATTATATCGAAAGCAAACAAAATTCATAGCAATAAATAGTTAAGCCGGAACAAGATAGTCAATTTATAAAAATCGATAAAATTTAACGTTAATGGCACTAGAACGTTAATAAAATACTTGATATTATAAATACGAGTGTGTGCCAGTTGGTTTTTCCTTTTTCCACGGAGCAACGGATCGATATGATTTTTGCAGAATCAGTTTATGTATTATCCCGGAAATATGACGGGAAATACTTCCACATGGCCGGAGCCGCGAGCGAAAGTTAGTAATAAAGAAATTACTGTGATGGCAAATAATAAATGACACATGACACAATGGGACAAAGTAAAAAAAAAACACAGAGAATTTATAATAAACAGTGTTTTTTATCCTGCGAAATCGCAGTTTCGCCTGAAAACATATAAACCTACGAATACAACCGCTATTAAAATACCCAACGAATTGTTGAAGTAAATGGCGCAAACCATTTACTATTTCAATACAAATAACCGGTCGCCGTTTACAATGCTCGAACAATCCTGTCGACCTTCTAGTAGCTTTCGAGTCGGCGCAGACCCTCGTTTTTTGTACCATCTAAATATATTTGATTGGTACAAAACTAATCAATCTAAAATTAACTTTATTGCTAGTATAATAAAGTCTTTTAGATGAGCTGCTATTTTTTAGCACTGCAGAAGACGCAGTAAAGCGGCATCAGTAGGTCAACCAACTCGCTCACAGCTGTTATATTTGACATGTATACTGTATAGGTTAGTGGCTCATATTTCACTGGTAGTGTATTTGTTATATGAACGAACAAAAAAACAGTGACACTTCGGGAATGCCGACAGAAGTGAAAACTTGAACAATTACGTGTCTATTTTTTGAATAGTCATGAATATGTCTATGTTGTACGTATATACACAAAAAATGTTTATATTATATATAGCTATACTTATTATCAATGTATTTCAACCCAAACTCAACTCTCGTGTAAACGGGGCCAATAAATAATAATAATAAATACACCCAACAGTCACACACATAGTCCTGACCCCACACTAGGTTAAACCTGTATCGTGGGTATCAAGAACTACGAGGGACTTGCGGTCCCACAACACCCAGACCCGAGACAAACATTTGTCAAGGTGCGGGAATCGAACCCACGGCCTCACGCTTCGCAACTGGCTACTCGCCCGCTGCGCCACGGAGGCTGTCAATATATGTAGATACTTACATATAGAGGTGTCGGTAACAGTGTCGCGATTTCAATGGTATTTTCCCATCTCAAAAATTGCCCAACGCGCCTATAGAAGTTTTCACTTCAAAAACTCTTGCTGGTGGAAGTGTACCTGATACACATTTTGTACCCGGTTTTAAAGCGAGTGCATTGTTCCAGCGGTTCGCATTCCAGGCTCAGCCAGTATTTTTTTTTTCTTTATTTGTTCTTTTTTTTTGTTACATCAGGTCGGTATAATACTGGCGACCGATCCGGGACGAAAGTAGTCACTTTGCCGTACTAGGATAAAAAATCACCCCGTTATTTGGAATTAAAAAGACCTGTGCACAATGTGGCATATAACACTTATTTCTTACTAGCTTTTTCCCACGGTTCCGCTCGCGTGTATAGACTTTTCCGAAATAAAACGTAGCCTATAACCGTCTCCAGGGTCCCATCTATCTCTACATCAAAATCGGTTCAGTTATTTAGGCGTGAAAGCGTAACAAACAAATAGATAATTAATAATAACATTCACATTTATAACATTAGTATGAAGTATGATGTTCCTATAATCTTGGGCGTACATAAATAAATAGTGATAATGAGATATAACAGTATCACATTGTGTAATAGATTATACATCGTGTTCCGTTATGCGTTATGCAATCAGACTGAACCTATTGTTGTACTGTGTTGTAGTGAACCGTGGCTAGTCCGGTGATCCGGTCACTCGTGACTCACCCGCGTACCCGCTTACAGTGGTCTGTGCCTACACACTGCACCGGTACGATAACTGTTATTTCACGCTGAGTGCGGACTGACATTGCGGAAATCTTTGCCGAATACCAAGAGCATGACCAATGAAAAGAAACGTTGCTATTATATGAACTCATTTAGAAACTAATTATCATAATAGATTGTTGTTTTATGTGCAATAAAACTCAGTTTTTTATGTAATTTTGCGGGCTAACATAGTATTATATTCCCACAATTAGACTAATGTTTGTGTGATCAGCAAATATTTCTTTCGCGTCTGGGTGTTATGAGACCGAAAATCCCTCCTTACTCCTCTACTCTTATTGTGTGGTCAGGATTCAGGACTGTGTATGAAACTGTTAGGTATTATTTATTATGTTTAAGTCATTTTAACTACATTAAGTCGACGACCCTTTGCCAACAGTTGCGACCTACCAGTATAGTACCAGTTAGACCGTCGTAAATGTAATGAAGAATGTAGCATAAAAAAATATTGACATGTAAAAGTGATATTTATGATCCAATTTACAGAATAAAATGATTTGATTTGAGTAATAAACAACACCGAACAAATGTGTACCTATGCCGTCTGAAGTACTAGGTATTCATAAGTCACAGGTGGTTGGGTGCTCACAATAGGGGATCACTTTTCCTGTGGCTATGGCGCAGGCGCGGGCGGCGCAAATAGAGCGTCACGCTCACTGTCGCTTCCAACACCGAGTGTTGCACCACGATACAGACCAATTCGCCTAATGGCGCGGACGTCGCATAGTTTAGGGTGACACGAGATTTCTGGAGACTAAAGTGTCATCCCGTTCCCAACTCGTATTCCTTTCTTTTGACGTTGGCAACGCACCCATGGTTCTTTTGATATCGAGGGCGTTCATGGGCGGTGGATATCGCTTACTATCAGGTGACACACTTGTTTGTTTGCTTTAAAAAACGTATTATCCCAGTTGCACGAACTCGGTGGATCCCAGTCGATTCTATTCTATTTTGTGAATCCCAGTTAGAAATTGATTTCTTTGTTAGAAGGCCAGTGAGTCAAAGCAAGAGCGGTGAGCGACACTCGCTCTCTGCTTGACTTGAAGTGTGTACTGCGTGTACTAAGACATGATCGTAGTATATCAGCGGCTTCCTGTTTTAAGAAAACTTTACCTGTCTCCATGGGTGAGGTGTTTTAATTGGTCAACCTTCGTAAACTGGTGATGAAATCGCTCAAACCCAAGCGTCAACAAAGCAAATGAAACATTGGGTGGTACCATGTAGGCTGTAGTGAGGCGACTTGTAGATTTATTAGTCTGCGTGCAACACAAATACAGACTGATTACAGTGATATATAAAGAGACGGCCGCGCCTGCGTATTTGCATACAATCGGGCTCATTGTGTAGTGCGGAGTGCCATATACCGCCAACGCATAGGACTTTATGTAATCTATGAGAAAGGATATTTGTAATGATCTATCTGTAGAATTGCCTTATTGACCTGGTGGCTGCTACGTTAGCTGAGATTTCTAAGAACCTAGAGTAAACTATCAGACCGAGAAATATTAGGTAAGAGTTTTATGAGAAACAGGTTTTTCGGAAGTGAAACATATAACGCGCGTGTATCCCCGAAGAGGTAATCAGAGGTACATTTAGTGGTGTACCCAAAGTTCAAAGAGTCATAATGTGATGGAGGCGAGTCTATAGCCTTACCTGGCACAAATTCCAAACCCGATCAAACGGACGTGTGAATTTTCAAATCGCAAATTCCAACATAAATCGTCATTGCCCGACCTGTGTTTGAATACTGGACCTCACGGATTGTAAGCGCAACTACACTACCACTACATCAATGAGGCTATTCAAATTGGATTTGTGCCATATATGGCAACAGGCTCGTCAAATTAACATTGCAACAGTATAATGATTTTTTAGGTTTACGCGAATATTACACATTGAAATAAAACTACTTTATACGGATTTTATCGCCCTTACACCTTAGTCTCTCCCGTGACCACGAAGGCTGAAAAGCTTTGTAAACGTCGGGACTAAAATAAAAATTAAACCGCGAAAAAATCCGTATAATCTAGTTTTATTTCAATATTGCAACTGTACCGTACTGTAATAACTCTACTGAGTTATCCGAAGCAGTACAATAAATCCACAGCTGAAACATTCCGAGTCGTCTCCATGTAGCTCAATAATCGTTATTGAGTGCGAACTGAGGGAGCACGGCGTGGAAACGTCGCGTCACATCGCGTGCTTCGTGGAGACAAACGGAAGTCGTTTAGATAGTTCAACTATAGTTTAGATACCAACACGTCGCGACATTACTACTGTCAAATATAATAATGCGATCACTATTTTAATAAGTGTTTGGTACGTACTATCCGTGGCGCAGTAGGTGTGTAGCCGGCTGCGCAGCGTGAGGGCGTGGGTTCCATTTCCGCACCGAGACAAATGTTTGTGTGATCCACACAAAAATTGTGTCGGGTCTGGATGTTATGGGACCGCAAGTCCCTCGTAGTTCCTGACACCCACGATACAGGTTTACCTAGTGTGGGGTAAGGACTATGTGTGTGACTGTTGGGTGTATATATGTATTTGCTAGCACTTCTTGCTGCAATAAAAAGATTATATTTTACTTTTATTTACTATTCGCGAATGGCGATAAAGATGACACCCATAAAAAATAGGCCATCGTGTAAGGTTTGGTTCAATAGTTAGTTGATGCTGCGAGGGTTTTTATAAGCCTATATGACGACACGAGCGGTTCGCTCGTCTGTCCATAAATAAAGAGTAACAACTTCACTCGGATCTTCACGGGGATCGAACCCGAGACCTCAGCATCGTAACGCGTACACATTACAACTGCGCCACCGAGGCAGTCATACGAGAGGCAGACTAATATATATCAATTGTTAATCAATACAAATAATGTCTCAGTTGCTTTTTATTAACCTAACAATGTATTTAAAAATGTACGATAACAATGTTTACATACATTTTATTTGTAATCCGATGTTAATAGCTGTTCAAACACAATGAGATATAAATACTTAATACATAATTATGTTGATAACAGATGTTAAACGTTACGTAACGTTAATATAACAAACAAGAACATGTTTGTTTTAATTGTAATAAATAATAATACATCATTAAATCATGTTTAATTAAACACGAACACAATTGCTTGTAATGTGAGTCTTTTTTTTTGTCTCAGCCTTGGTATGTTGGTTTGAAAAGATTCTTAAAGTCTTTTTTAATGCCAGCGAGTTTCAACGCAGTTTTTGGTCTCGCCTTTTAGGCTGTTTGCACTCACACCTGTAATTCCCGAAGGGGTAGGCAGAGGTGTAACCAGTACACCCACATTTCGCCGAGCGTATCTCCGTCTCATTATATGATAGGGGGCGAGCTTATCGTCATACCGGGCATAATTCCAGACTCCAAGCCTAATTCGCCAATAGTCATACAATCCCCAGCGCTATAGGTACTGCATCGCTCCACATTTAAAAGAAAGAAACAAAGCATTTATTGGCATGCGTTAGGTAAATGTACAATTGATTGCCTGGTTAATTGATTTGATCAGCTTTATTCACCGTGAGTTAATTCGTGGGTCATAAAACCGCGATGTGTCGTACAGTAGAATTAGTACGAATATGCAATAACGTCTGATGAACCTCGTCTGTTAAGCCACTCAGGAGAAAGAAAGAACATGAAATGGAATTAAATAGTTTTATTCATCATGTAGGCAATTAAAATAGCGCTTATGACAAGTCAGAAGAAAATAAAGAAACTTATGTATAGAAATCATATCAACTAATGTATGATATTAACATAGTTTAAGTTTGTGTGGATCTATATGAGATTATCAGCATAATGCGTTTGTATATACGAAATAGACGAAGCACGAAGTACTCACTGTTTGTAACATTGAACCGCACACCTCCCGCAAGCATTGACCACGCACCACACGCGCCATATGCGACACAAACCTCGATCAAGAAATCAGAGACGGAAATGGAAGCGAGAGGCCGTGCGTTCGCATCCCACACCAAGACAAATGTTTGTGTGATCTACAAGTATTTGTTTCGGGTCTGGGTGTTGTGGAACCACAAGTCCCTCGTAGTTCCTGATACCCACGATACAGGTTAACCTAGTGTGGGGTAAGGACTAAGTGTGTGACTGTTGGGTCTTTTATTTGGACGTGATCCTCCCACACGGGCGACACAGTAACTATAAAGTAATTAACTTTGTGTGCCAAATCCCTTCAGTCATTAAGGCGTGATTGATTAACAAACATACGAACTTACAAACATCCAAACTTTTACGTAAATAGGCCAAGACAGACTTCAAGTGTCTGCCAGCGTTTGATTTATTTTATTTATTAGCAATACCATTAGGTAATTCACAACATACATACTTAACATAATATAAAAATCAAATAAATATAAAATTAGGTGCTTACCTTTAAAGGTATTTCAGCAGACACAAAATAATATCAACGTCATAATAACCTAATAATTATCTTTATATATATAATTCTACTGTACGTGTGTATATCACTGAACTCCTCCTAAACGGCTGGACCGATTTGAATGATTTTTTGTATGCGTTTGGGTGGCGCCCAGGATGGTTTAGATTCACAAATCAGCCCGGCAGATGGCGCTGCAATTGTATGCTATGGGTGAAACCGCGCGGGACAGCTAATTATTTTATAAATTATAAATAATAACACACAAATGTATATATTTTTTAAATAAAATGAAATATGTGAACTAAATATTATGAAAAATAACAATGAATACAGACAGATCTAGTCTAATACGCTCTCAAACCATAGTTAAAACGTACCATCAATCAAATGACTACCCGTTGCGCTTCGTGTCGCCAGCTCGTGACCTTTCAACTAGTTAGCAACAAGTCCCTGTATCAAATAGTCAAGTAGTGTGGTGTGTGGATTGATTCAACCTTAGTCTCCCCTCGCCCCTGTCGTGTGTGTATGTTTGTGTGCTTGTGTGTGTATGTCTGGAGCTAAATATATCTACAAATGCAAATACACATGCACTGGTCATGTGTACAGCACTAATGTTGTTATATTGTATTTTTGAAGTGAAAACTTCTTTAGCCGCGTTGGCCACGTCACCGACATGCTGATGACGCGCAGCGGCCGTGTGCTGGGCGCGTTAAACACTTTGTTGGATGGGTAAAATCTCGTGCGTTCGCGTCACCGACATGCTTATAGCAGTATATCTGTAGATATACAGCTGGCGTATTGTGCCACATTAGTGCTGTGTATATCTTATAAGTCTGTGCAGTCCAAAGAGTATACACGATGAGGGAGATCATACTCACCATATGAAACGCAACAGCATATATTGAGAGCGGGATAGTTGTATATTGTGATTTCTTATATTTTGTTATATAAGTAACATTTACTTTAACATTGTGAGATAAGCGATTAGTAGGGGTTATAACCCGTGGTTCGTTTACTGGTATAATAAATAGCCCCTTAACAGTACTCCTACTCAGTATCGAACACAGCATACAAATAATGAAGCTATTTCAACAGTCAATATTGAAGAAGTTAAGAAATGAATGTCAACAGGACCGTTATAATACAATCGCGCCGTACTATGAACTCAATTAACACAACTCACCATGTGGTCGCTGCTCCAGTCTAGTACGTGATTATACAAAATATGTGTTATTACTTGACTGCCTCGGTGGCGCAGTTGTAATGCGTACGCGTTACGATTGAGGCTAACGCTGAGGTCTCGGGTTCGATCCCCGGGTCGGGTAAAGTGGTATTGGGTTTTTCTATCACGAAATGCTCAGTATCAGCCCGGAGTATGGAATTTGTGCCCGGTATTGCGATAGGCTCGCTCCCTATCACATCGTGGGACGGAGATACGCTTGGTGAAATGTGGGTGTACTGGTTACACCTCTGCCTACCCCTTCGGGGATTACAGGTTTGAGTGCGTATGTGTTATTACTTATTCACACAGAGTACAGACATGGGTTTGAGTAGATGACGCAAGTGTACCTATTGTTTAAATGGGGAAACTCTTCTTGGATCCGTGCCCTAATTCTCTTTTCAATGAGTACAACTGCATAACATTGCAGATAAAATGCAATGCGGCTTCTTCGGCACACTAAAATAGTATAGGAGGGCGATATAGAGGCGGGCATGGTAGAGATGCGACGCGACGCCGAGGAAAGGGGTCGAGCTGCGAGCGGCGGCGGCCGCACTGCAGGTGCGACCTATATCCGAGCTAGCCCGATTGGAACCGCGGCCCGTGCGAGCACCGAACAAAAGATCATCTTGACCCACTGCCACGGTTATTACTCGGGTATTATGATCGAAGTTACACAACCATCGCAACAAACAAATAAGTAACCGCCGTTTTATTGCGCGGAACCATCTTTATAAGGCCGGGCCACTTGAAAAAATCCCGTGCGTAATAAAAACGCCCTGTCGTCAATCCGCGCAATGAGCGGGCAAATGGGAGTTTTATCTCGACGTAGGTATCTGAAAGGGAACGAGCGCTTTGGAAACGGTGTTTGGCAACGTCCCCGACCGCAATATCTGCGGAATGAATATCTGCTGTTCGGTGGATTCGCAGCATCGTGCGATAATGCGCCGCATTCAGGTCAAAGCTAGAGCGCGTATTGAGGTTTTTACGCGGTTACGTCACAGTGAAAAACATTTTCCACACCGTTAGCGCTGAAAAAGTACTAGGCGAACATGAAACGATAGCGGTTATTGTTATCAGCGAGGGCGTCAGCGGGACGGCGCGCTGGTGCTGCGGGGGCAACCGGCGCGACGGGGGCCGGGGGCGTGACGTCGCGCCGCATCTGTGTTGACTCCATTAGTTACAACCGTTATCTTATCAGCGGCGTCACACCGACAACAGATCATTGTCGCGGCGCGGCGTGACCTCTATGTAGCCATGTTAGCCTGGTGACTTCTGCAAAATGTTATCTAAATTCTCTAAAATTACAAATAAACTTTCCCTGGGAAAAAAATAACGTTAAATTCGCAATAAATACTATTATCATAATCTGGTTTGTGCTGATAACAATAGTGTATACACTAATTAATAAGTTAGTTTTGTAACGTACGAGTATGATTCATACAAAGATTACCACTATTACGAATTACGATACCAAGAGACATACCGGGACGCGGCGGGGTCAGGAGCCGGGGGGGGGGGGGGGGGCGACTCTACAATATTTAGTGAACAATGCCACACAATTATTTTCAATGTTAACTTGGAACGAGTACGATTAGTTATTTACTTTAACGCTCACATAAGCACATTATAATATTATGTCAAGTACTAGAGTTCAGAGTACGTGCAACCTGTCTTATAGTACACGCCAACACATCGTATATTATGAAATATGAACAAAAACGTGATAAAAGTATAGTTCGGTGTTTAATTCCTGAAAATAAAGCTATGTTTCGCGTGACAAATATATTTGTAACTTCAACGTAATTCATTTTGTGGGGGCCATCTGGCTATAAATAAGTATTTCAGAGCTTATCAGTCAAATATTTCCAGGTCAGCTTTATAAGTTCGTCGAAGCCTGCAGGCCCCTCCAACAATACATGTGCATTTGAAGTCTTCAGAATAAAAAAAACAGACTAGAGGTATATACAGACACTAGTTATTTAAAAATATATACTGTCAAAATATTTTTTTTTTAACGGGATAAATCCTCTTGGATCCCGGCCCTTAATAAAAGATTCACAATTCAGAGTACCTATACTCGTGCCTTGATCTTTTCGGAGATCATTTGTTTGATCAACAAACGTTCTCTTAGGAAGGGCCATCTTCTGATATTACATTTACACTCGCACGATAAAAGCTTTCGTAAGATTATAATGTTTATTTGTCAATAAAAGCACACACTTTCGGATTTGTAAATGTTTGATTTCGATAACCGTCCAAGCACAAGGCTGTTCCCATGAACGTTATCAGTTGCGATAAAGCACCGTGGTCCTTGTGCGTTGTGCTGTGTGCACTGTACATTGTATAGTGAACACAATAGCCGGTATTTACATTGAATGTGAAGGTGAGCCGACGGAAGCCTCCTCCGCTGACCGCTGACTGTACGTCGCGTCGAACCGCATCGGTGCTCGCCGCTCGGTGGACGGTAAACATCCGCTGCAGTGTATCGCCACCCAACCGTATATGACTTTTCAAATATCCTGGGTTATTCAATCCAAACCGCAATTTGAACCACAGACCAAAGATAATTTTCCACGACTTCACGTGACGTCGCGCCGCGACAATGCGACAACTCGGGTAACATGCGAATGCATAACAGTTATAATACAAGTACTATGACCCATGTAAATACATTGTACCCATTATCACTAATATATATGGTGATAGAACTTTTAGAAAAAGTATCCCTTAAATACCAATTTACCCAAGGATTTAAGAGATGACTAAAAAACACAACTTTAAATTAAATTAATAAAAATACATGATAGATACTTTACCTTAAATGACCTAGTAACTTAAAACTAGGCACAGGCTAACACAATATTTTATGGGTACTCGTAATATAATATTTTGTATTGTTTCGCTGGAACGAATCATCCTGCAATCAAACTGTATGTATACGTGCAGTTTTGTGGGACACTGTATTAGTTCGTAAGTTTCTGTATTTATGAATTTGACAAATTAAAATTAAACTCGGCACGCACTATAGGTACCGTAGTGATAACGTCAGTGTACGTACTAATAATTGACTCGTTTGGTTTTCATACACATTTCAATACTGACGGCTTCTATCTACGAGTAGATGTTTTGTCCTTGGTTCTAACTTATACTTTGGGTCTAATTTACCACTGTATGATAGCCTTATTGGTAGCATCGTAGTTAGCCGGTTAAAAGTTGTATTCCATGGTGAAACTTATAAAGTCTTACGTTCAGTCTGAATATAATTTAAATATGAAATGACCTTTGCGATTCGCCGTGGGCGGATTCTCTTCGAGGTTACAGGCGTAAGAGTATTTACTACTAATACTACTACTTTGTAAAAACACACGCAATAATTATATAATACATGATAATGATTAATTACTATCTGTTATTATTAAAATAATTATGAATATAAATGTTTACGACATCGTTATTGCACTATTATGGCACATTATATTATTATTCAACAGGGCATTTAAAAATTATTGCAAGATTACTCAACTCGGTAATACACGTACTATTTATGTATCCTGTATTTATTCTATTTTTACTAGCCATCTATTATACACGCCCCACTGCCGGGCACGGGTCTCTTCTACTGAATGAGAGAGGTTGGGCCTAAGTCCACCACGCTCTACGCTAATGGTTCAACAAGAGCACAAGATCATTGTTGATTGTAACAGCTTCCAAAATTAAGATGGCCTAATTTACCACTGGCCCTTAATCATCATCATTGTAATTTAAAAACTTCTTTAAAAACGGAATCGCGGTGAGTGTGCTGTTTTCCATTGAGGTGTTTCCCATTTTCCCTGTTCTTAACCAAATTTATATGGGATCATCCTCGAAGTAGCCCCTATCGAATATAAAGGCTCATCAAAATCGTTCCACGATTAGCGGAGATATTGCGTAACATATTATATAAAAAAATAAAGACGAATTGTGAACCTCCTTCTTTTTGAAGTCAGTTGATAAACTCATAACAATGCTTTAATAGCTCCAGCCACTACAGCAGTCCAGTGTGGTCCAGTGGTCCGATGAGCACAACAGTCCCGATGGTAGCCGGTAGCCAACGCAGCGAGTCGGAAGTGATAAGACCAAGTGTCGTCGACCTCTCCGACCCCGCACGCGACATGCATACAAACATAGCCTACCTACTACACTATGTCGCTTCGTGCATAGTAACTTGCAGGCCTGTTTCACTTCGTTTAAAGGTTTTTTTTTATAGTATAGGCCGGCAAACGAGCAAGTGGGTCACCTGATGGTAAGTGATCTCCACCGCCCATGTACGCCCACAATGCTTAAAGAATTATGGGGTTTGGGCCTCCGGATATCTCACTCAACGTACGAAACGCAGCAGCAAGCTGCTACTTTACGCCGGTTTTCTGTGAGACAGTGGTAACGACCCGGACGAGCCGGCCCATTCGTGCTGTAGACACAAGTGTCTACAGCGTGGCTCTACCACTCAAATATATGGGTAATCATGTGATAATCAACCACAATTTCCGCAAATATATTCGCGTGTACACAAAAATATACTAATATGGTATTCTCATTATAAAAGAGCGCCTCTTCATGGAGAAATAGTGAATCAGGTAACAACCCAAATAATAATAAATAAATAAATACACCCAACAGTCATACACATAGTCCTGACCCCACACTAGGTAAACCTGTATCGCGGTATCAGGAGCTACGAGGGACTTGCGGTCCCACAACACCCAGACCCGAGACCAATATTTGTGGTTCACACAAACATTTGTCCCGGTGTAGGAATCGAACCCACGGCCTCTCGCTTCGCAGCCGTCTACTCGCCCGCTGCGCCACGGAGCTGTCGTTCATCAACTCCTCCCTATACAGGACTATATTTAAACCGGAGAGCAAGGATATGTAAAAGCTAATCAATCAGGTGGCACCCCTGCATAATGTTGCCAGGTGCACAAACATGATACTGCACCGAGCTAACACCACAAACGGTTCAAGGGCGCGGCCATTGCTTGTCAGCTTGGTCGTATATAAAACTTTATAATCAAGCTCTATTGGGCGTATCCAAGCTCGATTCCGTTAATCCATAGATTTAGGGGAATTCCATCAATGGGAAGGAAGCCACAGCAAGCACGTTTTTTTAAATAAGAGATCGATAAAATTGTCTATAAATGTAGGATTGTATGAATGGCAGAATAACTGATAGGATAGTAATGATTGAGTGAATATAGTGAATGAGTACGAATGAACGAGGGAATGAGCGGAAGTGTGGAAGAGGGAGGATGGCGGTTGAACTTGTGAGTGAAGACGTGTCGGATTAGAGATTAAGATTTTATTTGTTAATTGTGCTAATTTTGTAGTAAAGACTTATAAAAAAACCTGTATTTTTATCCTCGAACCCCTTACAATTGGGGGCTCCTCCGGGATCGGGATAAAAAATATTTTTTTCAATACTTACGTGATTCGCGGCACGTGGCACGGAGCGCCGGCTAAAGAAAATCGCAAGAAGTAATTGTTATTTCGCCGTTATTACCGTTTTAGAAGATGCCTAACAACGGGAAAGATCGAAGACGAAACCGGCAAGACGATTACCAAGAAGCTGATGACGATGTTATGGATGCAACACGAGGTCTTGCGCCCGACATTTTGCAGATGACGGCGGATTTGGTGCCTAAGTTCAACGGGCGTGACAAGACGTATTCGGTGTCACAATGGGTGAGTGACATTGAGGACAACGCAGCTATTTTCGGGTGGTCACCGCTACAGAAGTTGTTAGTGGCACGACGGGCTCTGCAAGGTACAGCTGCATTATGGTTGAAAGCGGAGCGTCCATTCAAGGCGTGGGAAGACCTAAAAGCGGCCATTGTGAAAGAATTTCCCGATACCGTGGACATCAAAGCGATCCACGAGATGATGAGCGCGCGTAGCAAAAAGCCCACCGAGTCGTGTTTAGATTACATGCTCACAATGAAGGAGATGGGTAAGCGCGGCAAAATGCCAGACTATGTAGCGATAAAGTACATAGTAGATGGCATACAGGATAATGAGATAAATAAAGTCATGCTATATGGTGTTACTTCATATAATGATTTAAAGGATAAGCTGGAAATTTACGAGGCGGTCAAAGAAAAAATGTGTCGGCAAACGCAATCGGTGAAAAATAAGCAGAATAAGCCATTTAATCGAAGTATTCCTACCAACTCAAGTACGTCACGAGGATTTTGTTTCAACTGTGGTGATAAGAGTCATATCAGTGAGGAGTGCCCGAACAAAATGCAAGGTAAAAAGTGTTTTCATTGCAATGAGTTTGGCCACATCGCACCCGATTGTCCAGCAAAAACAGCAGTGTCCAAGATGGCGGGCACGACGGAAGCACAAACTCGGAAAACAACTACGTCACGGCGATATGATTCAAAACCGGATACGACCAGGAGCGGTAACACTCAGCACATCGGTCAAAGACGGAAACAGGCCTTGTTTACGGCAGCGACAGAGGGCGCAGCGATCGCGAATGATGGAACGAACGAAGACCGGATCGCGAGTGAGCTAACTGTATGTGAACGAAATGACAGCGATGACATACGTCAGAAGTGTCACTGTCATGGCAGCGAGTTTAACGTTTTGGACATAAATAATTGTTCTGTGAACAACGGCATGTACAACAAAATATGTGCGAAACCAATAAAACCAGTGAAAATAAAGTGCGGAAATATCACTAGTGCTCTTATAGATTCCGGTAGTGAAGTAAATCTCGTATCATACGACTATTTCGTTAAGTTAGGTTTGCCGAATTGTGACATTACAAAAAGTATTGTGCTTACCGGCTTAGGCCAAGCTAAGGTAAATTCTATAGGACAATTTGTGTGTAGCATAGAAATCGACGGGTACCAGTATAACGATGTAAAGTTTTATGTCGTTCCTCAGGATAGCATACCTTATAAAATAATATTAGGGCATGATTTTCTAAAGAATGTTGTCACTGTTATGAGAGATGGGTCAGTGTGGGTGAAACCGAATGACTGGGTGAGTGAGATTGATTGTTTTATGTGTGTCACTGATTCTATAGGTTGTGTCAAAGATGAAGCTGTCAAAGATGAGGTGGTGCGCTTGGTGGAGAGTTACCAGCCACGCCAAACGAAGAGGGCGCCTATTGAATTGAAGATTACACTGAAAGATGATGTACCAGTTGCTCAACGTCCACGACGTGTCTCACCCAAAGAACAACAGGAAGTAGATAAGCAAATACAGGAGTGGCTAGAACAAGGAATCATTCAGGTAAGTTTTTCGGAATATAGTAGTCCACTTGTGCTGGTCAGGAAAAAAGATGGATCATTGCGAATATGTGTTGACTATCGGCTTATCAACAAAAAGATTATGAGGGATGAATATCCTTTGCCTATTATAGATGAGCATATAGATAAGCTGGCTGCTGCAAGAATTTTTAGTACGATTGATTTAAAGAATGGATTTTTCCATTTAAAAGTTCACCCAGATTCAATTAAATATACATCCTTTGTAACTATGACAGGGCAATATGAGTTCTTAAGGGCACCTTTTGGCTTAGCCACCTGCCCCAAAGTGTTTACCAGATATATTTCAGTAATATTCAGAGATTTGATTACAAGAGGAATAGTCCTTGTATTCATTGATGACTTATTGATTCCAACTTTAGATGAGCTGCAAGCTATAGAAAGATTGCGAGAAGTATTACAAACAGCTTCTGAGTATGGTTTGCAGATCAATTGGACTAAGACACAGCTTTTAGTGAGAAGAGTAGAATACTTAGGTTATGTCATCGAAGAAGGTGCAGTAACGCCGTCGCCAGGGAAGACTGATGCAGTCATGAAATTCCCTGAGCCCAGAAACGAGAAGCAACTGCATAGTTTCCTAGGTCTCTGTTCATATTTCAGAAAGTTCATTGAAAATTATGCACTTATAGCCCGACCTTTGACTGATCTACTAAGAAAAGATAAAAAGTTTCTTTTCGGTAATGAACATCGATTAGTATTCAACATATTAAAGGAGAAGCTTGCAAGAAAGCCTGTACTGAAGATTTATGAACCAAATGCTGAAACGGAATTACATACAGATGCCTCCAGTATAGCATACGCAGCGATTTTACTTCAAAAGGACTGCAATGGCGAACTACATCCCATACACTACATGAGTAGACGGACAACTGATGCGGAGAGCCGATACAGTAGCTATGAGTTGGAAGCCTTAGCCATAATAGAAGGCATAAAGAAATTCAGGCATTACCTTTATGGTAAACAGTTCAAGATAGTCACCGACTGTAAGGCATTCCAAATGACTTTAATGAAGAAAGACCTAATTATGTCGCCAAAGGTAGCTAGATGGATATTGTTTCTGCAGGATTATGACTTCACTATAGAACATCGGGAAGGCTCAAAGATGAGACACGCAGATGCTTTGAGCCGAAATCCATATGTGAACGTTATCTTTACAGATTTGCATAGTGACTTGAGGCGTGCTCAAGAAAGTGATGATGGTCTACAGGCAATTATGAAGATTTTGTCTGAAGAAAAGCCTTACAAAGACTTTTACCTGCACAAAGGCATACTGTGCAGAGGACCAGAACAATGCTTGGTTGTTCCACAGAAAATGGAAATGGAAATTATTAAAAGAGCACATGGAAATGGTCATTTCTCCAAAAAGAAAACAATAGAATCAATAAGTAAAGACTATTATATTTCAAAGTTGGGGAAGAAAGTTGAAGACTTCATTGCTACTTGCATACCATGCTTGTTAGGTTCCAGGAAGGAAGGTAAGCAAGAGGGATTCTTACATCCTATTGAAAAGGGAGAGACGCCACTTCACACACTACATATTGATCATATTGGGCCTCTGACTGAAACGCGTAAACAGTATAATTACATACTCACTATTGTTGATGGTTTTACTAAGTTTGTGTGGCTGTTCCCAACGAAGACTACATCTACTCAAGAAGTACTAAATAAACTTGCAATACACCAGCAAACCTTTGGAAATCCAAGGAGAATAATTTCTGATAGAGGGACTGCATTCACAAGCAAAGATTTTATACAACATTGTCTAGAAGAAGGAATAGAGCACATTAAAATCACAACAGGTGTTCCCAGAGGAAATGGGCAAGTAGAAAGGGTACATAGAACATTGATTTCAGTACTGACTAAGCTGTCAATCGAAAAACCTACTCAATGGTATAGGCTAGTAAGTCGTGTTCAGCAAGCACTCAATAGTACTCATCAGAGAAGTATAGATACCACACCATTTGAGTTATTGATTGGAATAAAAATGAAGAGAAAAGAAGATATTGAGCTTGTAGAATTATTAAAACAAGAAGAGAGAAACACTTTTATAGAGAATAGAGAGGAACTTAGAGTAAATGCAAAGAAACAAATATTAGATATTCAAGAAGAAAACAAAAGGAGCTTTAATAAGAAAAGAAAGAAAAGCAAGGCCTACAAAGAAGGGCATCTTGTTTGTATCAAAAGAACCCAGTTTGGTACGTGTATGAAACTCAAAGCAAAGTTTTTGGGTCCCTACAAGGTCACTAAAGTAAAAAGAAATAACCGGTATGATGTGGAGAAAGCGGATCCACAGGCTGAAGGACCTAAAAAGACCACTACCTCTTCTGACTACATGAAACCATGGCCAGATTATGCCAGTGAGTCAGAGTGAAGAATGATAGGTAAGTTTGCATTTTTTTGTTGATTGTTGATGTATGAAAGATGATGCATGAGTTGTTACTTGTTTGTTTCTGCCCTAATCTTGTTTTATTAGGATATGTTGTTTATGTTTTGTACCTGTGTACTCTTATGTAGGAAAATATGCTTTCATGAAAAAAATGTATAATTAAAGATGTTGTTACCTAATATTGTAAGCCAAATATTAAAGAGATGATGCAATATGTACCTAGCTATTACATAATAACATTGTGATGTAATTAGAATCTTTGTTTTAAGTATTCATTTGTTCTGTCAAAAGAAGCTTTATATTAGTGTAACGTTGTGGTATGAAAGTATGAATAAATGATGATGTCTGAGGGCAGACAGTAAGGTAGGACGGCCGAGTGTAGGATTGTATGAATGGCAGAATAACTGATAGGATAGTAATGATTGAGTGAATATAGTGAATGAGTACGAATGAACGAGGGAATGAGCGGAAGTGTGGAAGAGGGAGGATGGCGGTTGAACTTGTGAGTGAAGACGTGTCGGATTAGAGATTAAGATTTTATTTGTTAATTGTGCTAATTTTGTAGTAAAGACTTATAAAAAAACCTGTATTTTTATCCTCGAACCCTACATAAATGTGAATTTTATTTTGTAACACAATTATTTACCATTTGATTTCAGCATAAAATTGTATAATCAATTTCAAAACACAATTAAGCAACTACAGATTACAATTACCAATTAATGAAAGAAATTCTTACACCTAGACAAGACACCCATTTTCTATAATCTCAACATTAATACGTCTTAGCAACAAAATAAATTGAAATAAAACTAGTTTATACGGATTTTATCGCGGTTCGCGGACGGGAGAGACTTCTCCCGTGACCACGAAGGCTGAAAAGCTTTCGAAACGTTGGGACTAAAATAAAAATTAAACCGCGATAAAATCCGTATAAACTAGTTTTATTTCAATGTGTAATATTCGCGTAAACCTTAGAAATCAACAAAATAAATGGTTTTCTTTATCTTACTTTCTTTCAATTTATAATGGCGATTCAATGGAGCGAGTTAAACACAAGAAACTCAATAAGTTCAACGGGCAATTATGAAATGCTCATTGCCCAAGTACTGACTGGTTGATCTGAATTAATATCAATCAGTCTTTTGTTGACTCTCTACAACGTGTTTGTATTATAATTTAAATTGATGACTGTACATTTTTATTTTTTTAAATTCACACACATAGTCCTGACCCCACACTAGGGGTATAGTATAGGGGTATAGGGGTAACCTGTAGCGTGGGTGTCAGGAACTACGAGGTACTTGCGGCCCCACAACACCCAGACCTGAAAAAAATATTTGCGGATCACACAAACATTTGTCTCGGTGCGGGAATCGAACACACAGCCTCTCGCTTCGCAGCCTGGCTACTCGCCCGCTGCACCACGGAGACTGTCAAATTTACAACTAGAAACCAAGTGCTTTTATATTGCCCCGATAGATAGACGAGCAGGCGGCCCACCTGGTGGCAAGCGGTTACCGCTGCGCATGGACTTCAGTAATACCAGAGCGCAATCAAGCCGCCGCCCCGTCTACTGGTAGTAAGTTACGGTCAATTGGCCGTAACTCAATATTACCATCTCGTTTACTCACAACTAGTACCCCTCTCGCACTCCCTGTCTATGAGCTGTCAAACTTCTGCGTAATGTGATGAAATTTTACTTCAATTAATTTTACTTTAGTATACATTAAAGTCTTTTGTTGTACCCTGTTGTACCTTTTATTATCACGTAACTGCTACTCGACTCTATTTATAACTCCCACCCATTTGGTAATACCCGGAGTAATGAGCCCCATCTGTAGTGGATATACCTACAAGGAAACAAATGATATATTGTACTGTAATGATGTTACCTAAACCGTAAACTATTTATTTACCTAGCTACCATAAGACCGCCCATTGTATCACCCTTACTGTATGATCCTCGTTTATAAGCTACCTATTTTATTTAGTGTGCAATAAAGAATATTCTGTCTATGTATCTACCTACAACTTGAATTGGTCTACTCGGCTGACGTGGTGGTACTAATGACTCACAGAAAACTTGTGCGAAATGGCAATTTTCGGAGGACAAAATATTAAATAACTGCACACATGATTCCTCTGGTATTATAAGTGATTATGGCCTATGAAGATCTCTTACTATCAAGTTATTTATTTGCTTCTGTAATCAATAAAAACCAGCCAAGTGCATGTGACGCACCACGCACAGTGAAGGATATAGTTTTTATTTATTAATTTATTAAACTTTATATACAAATGTATAAAGGCGGAATTCATGCCAAAGGCATTCTCTACCAGTCGACCTTGGGTGATGCAAAGAAGGATACCTTAGTGCAACCGAAAATATTCCACATCTTGAAAACTATACAACCAATCTTATTGACATAAATTTTCGTTGGTAGTACGTAGGTAAGGTACCTTTTAAGTTGCCTGTCTCGAGGGCGCTTTTTTTAATACGGTGTGGAAAAGCCACTCCATTTTCTTAATTTCTCTACGCCTTTTTGTATAAGTTCATATAATACAGTAATACTAGCCTCCGAATATAATTACTATGACATACAGAGCCCTAAAAAATTAAAATTACAATAAAATAACATTATTTTTGCCCCTGCTGGATAAATTAATATTACTTAATTTTGCATTCGATAAGGCTTTATTAAATTTAATAATATAAAACGGAAAATTTGATTATCCTCATTAAATACAAAAGCGAACACGTTTTATTCTAATAATTTAGTATTTTAATGATAAATTTTACTGATAACAAAAACATCATTATTTTTTAACAGAAACAAGAAAAATATGGTTATTACTTTATATTTGTTGTATGTATGTTCACACATAACTCTGCAAAAATATGGATCGATTTGGACGAATATTTCTGTACGATAGGGTTTAATTAGTGCGGTGGTGTTTTTTTTTGTTAGCTTATATTACTTTTACAGCTTCACCTGACAATAAAGCCGGCGCTTATGGCGCTCTAGCCAGATATATGTATAATGTACTTAGTAGCGATTAAGCCCAGCGGCGCCTTATAGAAAGCTCAGACCTCAGCTTGAGCAATCGCTGGGGAGTGCCGTCTGTGCACATCATTGTGCCGACGGTCAGTTGTGGGAGTTCTTCGGACTCGCAGGCGTGTCCTATGTCGGGGTCGCGTATTAGTATTGCGATTCGGATTGGGCAAGGAAAGTGCTGCTTCGATAGCGACTGTGATGGACTCGTTGCGATCTGCCAAAACATGTTTGGGACGACGACGGAGGAACGGTGGTGGTCTGTCGTGTAGTATGAATAACTGACTACACCACTGACTCAAATCGGTTGTTTTATTTTTAGTATTTTGAATTAGTCAACTAGAGATTATTATGCAGAGACTTTTATAGCCCCGCCCTCTTACACAGAGTTTTGGTTGGGTAATTTTTTGCTTGAGTTATGTTTCTTATCATCTTATTTCGATGGAAAGAGTATTACCATTCATAAAAAGTTTTCGTGATCCGTAAATATATGCTTCTGTTCTGGGTGTTGCGAGACCGAAAGTCTCTCGTAGTTCCTGATACCCACTACACGAGACACGACTCTTAATGCGGCGTCAGAATAATACAAAATGAGTCCGTTAAAAAGCTTTATTTGACGGAATCTTAATATATTTTATGTCAAAATCTTTCATCAATCAAACATTCATCAGTCCTTCAATTTTGATCAAATATAAATCTTGGACAAAGATGTTTAACGGATGGCATACCCTTCTATTATATTAATAAGGTATCATCTTGTTACTTGCTGAATGATTGCAACACTTTAGTGGCGCGGATGCTGTGCAATTGGCGATCACCAATCTGTACGTACACTCTCCGTATTTGTAGACTCTATGACTATGCTAATAGATGCGAGTTTGGCGTGGCATTTGTTGTGAACAAGTTGGCGACGGAACAATGTGGTTATCTCATTCGTTTTGGGGTCAGCCGGCCCGTTCGCCCACGCGGGCTAACCACCGACACTGGCGAATCTTAAGAATTGTACTGACGCTGAGCGATTTACATTAGGACAGCCCCCGTGGCGGAGTGGGCGAGTAGCCGGCTGTGAAGCGTGAGGCCGTGGGTTCGATTCCCGCACGAGACAAATGTTTGTGTGACCCACAAATATTTGTTTCGGGTCTGGGTGTAGTGGGTTGGTAAGTCCCTCGTAGTTCCTGATACCTACGACACAGGTTAACCTAGTGTGGGATCAGGACTATAGTGTGTGACTGTTGGGTGTATTCATTTATTGAAATCGATCCTGCCGTTAAGGCGCGGTACATGATAAAAATATTATAAACGCGTGCCAATTGGTGCCACCCATTTGTCTATTTCTGCCGCCAAGCACTGTTGTGTTTCAGTTTGAAGGACATTGAAGCCAGTGCCTAGGTTTCGTCATACAAGCTATTAAAAAAAATGACGCGGGCGGAACGGCGAGCAAAAGCTACTAGTGATATAATTAAAATAGTTTCCTGTATTCTGTGTACAACAAGGAATGAAATGCGGTTCAAAAATAATGGGCGCAAACAAATAATTGTTCCTGGTGATAAAAGTTATTTTAAAAGTTGTTTTTGTTGATACTAAAAATTTAATTAGCATTGGTAACTTGGTAATAAGAGTTTGGTTGATAACAAGGTTAAAATAATTACTCTAAACTCTAATCAATATCGTGGTTGATTAACGAAGGGTTTTAAAATAATTCTGTCTAATTGGATAGCCAATGGAATATTGGCCACGTGCAGGTCGCCTAATAGAACCGTAACACCACCCAAAATTATTTTTCTTTATATATATTTTGATTTGTTAATCTGTTGTTTGATCTACAGCATGAATGGGCCGGCTCGTCCGGGTCGTTACCACTGTCTCACAGAAAACCGGCGTAAAGTAGCAGCTTACTGCTGCGTTTCGGTAACGACCCCGGCATATGCATGCTGTAGACAGAATTAATTAATTAATCTACAGCGTGCCTCTACCACTCAAAAAAACATCTTAGGTAAACTTTCGTGTTTTTTGTTAACAAGTAACTTATCTAGCTAACTAACGGTATTAGTCCAAGTAGCACTATGTGGCGTAAGTACTGGCTCGGTGGCGCAGTTGTAATGCGTATGCGTTACGACTGAGGCTGACGCTGAGGTCTCGAGTTCGATTAAAGTCGGGTAAAGTGATATTGGGTTTTTCTATCATGAAATGCTTATTATCAACCCGGAGTCTGGAATTGTGCTCGATATGGGGATAGGCTCGCCCTCTATCATATCATGCGCTCGGCGAAGTGTGAGTGTACTGGTTACACCACTGCCTACCCCTTCGGGGGCTACAGGCGTGAGTTCGTATGTACCAATAAGTGTCAGTTGCACCATGCATCGATTAATGCTAAAGTTGTAACAAACAATCGTTCACGTCATGTAAAGTTTGTATATTGTTGTTTTTAATATTATCAGAATATCAAAATCTGTAGATGTCATCAACCATGGCTTGTTAACCTACACTAAAACGGCCACCGGTGTAACCTTGGCACACAATTAGTACACACTAACACACCCGCCCAAATTAGAAAGTGCACACAATGAGCAACACCGCGCCGCCCCGCCGCCGCGCCGCCTTAATAACAGGGTTCACGACCGAATCTTACCTACTTTATTCTGCTTATGTCATCATGCAAATACTTACAGTACGATGAGTAAAATAATGCGTTTCAGCGATGTACTCGTATAACATAATTTTTAACAAAACTTTATGGGCGAGCATGGTGCTTATAATTAGGCTAGCGACATTCTCTAGTATAGTCATTAAGTCAAATAAAAAAACTTTATCTTTATTACATTTCCAAAGAAAGTTGGCAACCCTAGTCTACCGAAGCGAGATTTACGGCCCGTGTGAAAATAGATTAACGTTAGCCGAATTTCCGATCATAATGTATCCCTTTATTAAGTTCTGGACAATATTAACGGTGCAGTGGTTCCGTTATGTGTTATTAACTTTTAGCATTCTTATACATAATACTAGCTGTTGCCCGCGGCTCCGACCGCGTGAATGCCTATTTCCAGGATTAAAGTAGCCTAGTGGACGCATCAAGCGAGTCCCAGTGAGAAACGCGCTTGACAAAAATACTAATGTCGCTATTAAAAAATAGGGGTTGATCGTAGAGGGTTGAAAATTTAGGGTTGTATATATTTTTCAATGCTGTATCATAAAAAAATAAAAACATAAATTTTTAACCACCCTTTAACATTTAGGGGGATGAAAAATAGATGTTGGCCGATTCTCAGACCTACCCGATATGCACACAAAATTTCATACAAATCGGTCCAGCCGCTTCGGAGGAGTATGGGAACGAACATTGTGACACGAGAATTTTGTATATTAGAGATATTAGATAACATGTCTAGATGATTGATCAATATAATTACACTGTAAACAACTGTGACAATGTAAACACTTTTCTAGCATTTCTATGCATCGAACCCACGGTCTCACACTTCACAGGCGCCTACTCGCCTTGCGCCACGGTGGATGTCGGTTCTTCTGAATGGAAGCCGCTACGTAAATATTACAAAACAACACAGTATATGATGATGTCAGCATACATTTCTCTACTGCATTAACCAGTGACCACAAGCGCTGTAATCTCATCAGATTTTGCAGAGTCACCAGTCATCAGTAATGTGATAGCGGTAGGTGGCCGTGATGACTCAATTGGGTCAGTGTAGGTCAAGACTACCGATGTTTAGCAATTTTAACATCTCGTAACTAGGAAGTTACATTGAGCCCGTGAAATTAAGATTGTTATTTGCAATAGGGTAGTTTCCTATATTGAATTTTATATATTATTTTATAAGCAACAGAAAATGATACGCAAAAGAAACCCTTTTATTAAAACACAATCAAAATTGGTTCAGAAATGTGCCCGCAGTTATGACTTTAAATGTTGGTATGAGGAAAAGTGGGTGCGTAGTAGGGATATCTCACTATCTCGCTTGCACGCGTGCACTATAATGGAACATTTTACACAGTGACGTCAAAGGTTGCATCATCTGTCATTTGACAATTACCCCTTCTACAGGATTTGAATGGCTTCTATCTTATTTATTTTTGGTCCGATTTATAAAATTCTTTCTGCAATAGATTTTGAGTAACATAACTTATTGATTTAAATAATAAAAAAAATCTAGTCAACTACCCTATTGTCGGTAAAGATAAACATACATTTTTAACAGAACATGGTCGGTTCAATTCGGTCTATTACACCAAACATCGTCTTCGCCTGCAAGACTTACCGTGTAAAGACCAGTGACCGAGTAATTGGCTACACCAGGGTTTCCCGGCCCGGGGACCGCGAAATTAAGGGGGTCCGCGACAATATTAAAATAATGAAATCAATAGTGTGATTCATCCGCGGATCAATCGCAATAGGTCTGCCCTTGAAAAGGTTCGGAAAGGCTGAAATATGTAATCTCCACCGCCCATAAACACTTGATAGAAGTGTATACGTTTTAAATCCTAATAAGTAACCAAATATACAATATAATTTTACGAGTGGTAAGGCCACGCTGTAGACAATTTTGTCTACAGCATGAATGGGCTGGCTCGTCCGGGCCGTTACCACTGTCTCACAGAAAACCGACGTAAAGTAGCAGCTTGCTGCTGCGTTCGTACGTGAGATATCCGGAGGCCCAAATCCCCTCCCCTTCCCAATTCCTTAATTATCCCTTTCCTTTAAGGTCGGCAACGCGCCCGTGATTCTTTTGGTATTGTGGGCGTACATGGGCGGTGGTGTTCACTTACCATCAGGTGACCCACTTGCTCGTTTGTCGGCCTATACAATAAAAAAAATTATAATACCAGCCCTGTATTTCATACGTCCCACTGCTGGGCACGAGACTCCTCTACTGAATGAGAGAGGTTAGGCCTTAGTCCACCACGCTGGCCTAATGCGGGTTGGCAGACTTCACATTCCTTCGAAAATCTTATGGAAAACTTCTCAAGTATGCGGAATTTCTCACTATGTTTCCTTCGCCGTTACAGCAAGCGATAATTTACAATGAATACACACGTAACTTAGAAAAGTCAGTGGTGCACGCTCTTAGGGTTGGTTTCGACCCTGCGACTTACATCTCGGCAGTCCGTATCACTCCCCTTTGAGCTATCGCTGCATCTCATTTGTTATTATTTATTTTTGATTATTAATTGAAAATAAATCCTCTGAATTCCGGTTCGGTACCCTGTCTAAATAATTTTCAATTTTATTTTAGATAATACCGGTATTACCCAGGAAAAGCGAGGGTTTATTTATAGAAATGACAAAACCAATTAAATTTTAAATTACATAACGAGAAACGACAAGTATGAACTCCTCCTTTAAACTTACTCGCTGCTTACCAGCGATAATATATCTTATATATAAAATTCTCGGGTCACAATGTTAGTTACCATACTCCTCCGAAACGGCTGGACCGATTTGTATGAAATTTTGTGTGCATATCGGGTAGGTCTGAGAATCGGCCAACATCTAGTTTTCATACCCCTAAATGATAAGGGAGACCCATTCCCTAAATATTATTTTTTTGTCATTATTTTTTTATTTTTTTATTATTTGGCAGTAAGAAATACATACAACCCTAAATTTTCACCCTTCTATTATCAACCCCTATTTTTTAATAGCGTTATTAGTATTTTTGTCAAGCGCGTTTCTCACACCGATCGCGATGACGGGACTCGCTTGATGCAATCACCCCCCACGCCGCGCCCACCGCTGTCGCCCACTAGGCTACTTTAATCCTGGAAATAGGCATTCACGCGGGCGGAGCCGCGGGCAACAGCTAGTAATATTATAATATATACAAAAATAAATTTATGTGTAGTTGCACAACCCTCAGTGCGCGAGTCCAAGTCCCATTTGTCCTGTGTTTTTTTTATCTTTAAACTGTGTCGCAAGAGTTCAATAATAATAGAATGAAGAATGTCGATACCCGATACAGAACTTTCAACGACCGACATTATTTCATAATTACGTATACTATTGCGAAGTATTAACTCAATGCCATGTCACAGACATAAATTATTCTCATAATGATTATGATTTGTAGCGTTGGAGAAATTTAATTTGCTATTTTGAGATGGTGAAAGATATTATGTAAATTTTGGTACAACTTGAAAATTGAAAGTGACTTAAAACAATGCAATAGTAGTGAAAATGGTAATCGATCAAGAGCAGTTGTTGTGTGTTAAAGTGACCACTGAAAATCAGTGCTTTGTTGTGGCTCATGCGCAATACAGCAATATGCTGAGTGGTCACCTGCCTGTCACAGCCACAGCATGCAACTGCTTAATCTTTATTTTATTGTTTGTTTTATGATGTAATGGTGACGACACATTTCGCATATTCGCCGCGCGTGTAATAACAACCGTACCGTGTTTAAACCCCTTGCAAACTTACAGACAAAGTTAATAAACAATCTTAATCCAATAACCTTAATAGATATCTGAAACGAAGTCGGTAAATAAACCAATCAAATTGAGGTTATGTGGTCGCGGCGTCTGGCGATCAAACTTCATTCTGATTGATTTAGTTCTGGAAACGTGGGCGGACGGTTTACCGAATTTCATTACGTTCACACAGCTGCTCCATATTTATAAGATCGTGTTCAACGAATCCGGTGTTACTGGATGTATCACACAGTAGCTCTCTGTCGGTTCCGTAAAGCAGCCGATTTGAATACACTGGCGGATTTTAAGTCTTGGCCGCCCCAGACCCCAGGCTATGTAGTACTACCAGCCACCCCTTTCTCATTACCCATCATATAGACCATTAGTTCCCAAAGCTACCACCAGGGGTCCACGGGCGACTCGACGACGGTCCATAGTTAAATCACATTTTTTGTCGAGTTTTGGGAATATGGTAGAAATGTACCACTGCAGGGAGTCCACTGGAACCAGCTAAATTTTGAAAGTGGTCTATGAGAAAAAAAGTTTGGGAATTTCTGATATAGACTCTTGTTATCATCAGTGATTTTTTGTCACGATTGGCCGCCCTAGGCCCGGACCTACTGGGCCTTAGGGGAAATCCGCCCCTGACCACCGAAGAGAACCGAACTCACTCACACACTCAAACTTCTCCATGCATCTTCAGGTATGCATCCGTTTTTTACTGTTCCCGCATCGTGTTTTTATGACAAAACCGGGTGGACATGACAGTCCTGCATGTTTTACTGGATACAGATATTGTCGTGTATGTGAACTCACATACTTTTACATATACGAAACCAACGTTTTATAAGGTGGTAAGTCCCTCGTATGCGAAAGGCCGTCTGGGTTAGTACCACCGTTTTGACTATTTCTGCCGCCAAGCAAGAGTGTGTAAGCACTGTTATGTTCCGGTTTGACGGATATTGAAGCCAATGAAATTACTCGGCATTATGAGACTTAACTCGCGTCTCGGGGTGACGAGTGTAGTCCCCAGTGTCATGCAGTGCTTTGTAATTAAAAGTTCTGTGTGGCGTTGCTTCTGTTTATGAGCAGGCGTGGCGCTTACCATCAGGCGAGCGACCGGCTCGTCTCATCATTCAAGCTAACAAAAAAGACCACAAAAATAAATCAGTTCCATTATATACGGTCATGTAAAGCGTAAACAGTTTCGTTAACGAGCTGACGACCTCATGGTGAAAAGTGAGATTCGATACATGTAAAAGTAGGGTTGCGTTGTCCGTACCACTACAAGGCAGGTTTGAAAGCTTGTATAAAATATGGTGACCGGTAAAGGGCGCAGTTGGACACGGTTGTGGTGAAAGTAGCTCTGACTGTCCCAACTAATAGCATCATAGTGTGGTGAAATGTTGTGCCGATATTCTTTTTATCGAATTGGTCGAGACTCAAATTAAAACACACTCGTATGCGTCTGTATGGATATGTACAATGTATCATATCATGTACTATATATTCTCGCCGCCAAGCAACACTGTGTAAGCATTGTACCGTTTTGAAGAACATTAAATCCTTTGAAATTACTGCACGTTACTAGACTGAACATCTCAGGTGGATCTTTTGCTAAGGCGACTGCAACCAGTTTGCGTCGTCATTAAGGCGAATAAAAAGAAAAAAATATACGCACTCACGCCTGTAATCCCCGAACGAGTAGGCAGAGGGGTAACTAGTACACCCATATTTCCCAGAGTTTATATCCGTCCCATGATGTGATGGGGGGCGAATCTATCGCCATAACGGGCACTAATTCCAGACTCTGGGCGAATACTGAGCATTTAGAAATAGAAAAACCCAATATCACATTTACCCGAGCCGGGGATCGAACCCGAGACCTCAGCGTCAGCCTCAGTCGTAACGCGTATGCATTACAACTGCGCCACCGAGCCAGTCAGAGCAGAGAAAAAAATATGCCGAAACAGTATTCTGAACGTGTAAGAAGAACCTATGTTCTATGCTAATACAATTGTAACCGGGCTAAATGTGCACTTTAGAGGTTTCTGAACTCGAAACAGTTTTAGAACGTTTGTTTATATTCTCACACAAGATTCACAGAATTAATTGTTAGTCGTATTCGACACAAGCTCAATACATCTCATTCGTGCCACAATTACTAACACCGACCCCGGATCTACGATTTTTAACCGCGGCAGAAACTTGCTAGTGGCGCCCCTCTCTCCAGCGTTTGAGATAAACAACTAAAAAACCCCACAAATATAATAATGGTTGGAATTTTTCGTGAATGGAATGTTAAGGACCTTTTAATAAATTTGTACTTTTCACTTCTTTTATTTTATTAGCTTGAATGACGAGACGAGCAGGTCGCTCGATGGTAACGCCACGCCTGCTCATAAACAGAAGCAACGCCACACAGAACTTTAAGTAACAAAGCACTGGACTGCGCTCGTCACAATTTGTCAATTCACGCAGTGCTTAACATTGAAACCGTATAACAGCATCGTCTAAAAGAGGCTTTAATATCATAAAACTCCAAATTCAGTTAACTTGTTAGTCATGAAGCTTTGCTCAATAGAAGAGTCATAAAAGTTGAACAATGGCACAGTAAACCTTTCAGCAAAACAATGAAATTCGCAAGAATGACCGCTAATCAAAGGCATCGCACCGCCGGCAGGAGTTTACAAACATAATGAAAAGGATCTTTTTCATCTTCCTTCTGTCCTGACTGAATGAAAGTAATTGTAGCGTCGTCACTGACTTTTCGAACGAGTGAACTCGGCTGTATGGAACGGATGGAATATACCGAGACAAAAATCATAATGTTTACAAAAGTGCTTGCCTCGGTGGCGCAGTTGTAATGCGTACGCGCTACGATTGAGGCCGACGCTGAGGTCTCGGGTTCGATCCCCGGGTCGGGTAAATTTGATATTGGGTTTTTCTATTACGAAATGATCAGTACGAGTATCAGCCCGGAGTCTGGAATTGTGCCTGGTATGGCCATAGGCTCGCCCCCGATCACATCATGGGACGGAGATACGCTCAGCGAAATGTGGGTGTACTGGTTACACGTCTGCCTACCCCTTCGGGGATTACAGGCGTGTGAGTGCGTATGTATGTATGTATGTATGTTTATAACACAAACAGCTGTAGCCCGTGTGTAGAGAGCTCGGGCCTCGGGTTGTTTACAGAAAACATTTATTCAGTGTTTTTGAAAGTCGACACACGAGTTAAGTGATTGCACGCGTTTGTTAGAATACAGCCGTTTCCTGGGTTTCGTAGACCGAGCCGCTTCGACCACTGTCTCACATAAAATTGATGTGAAGTAATGTTGCGTTTCGTACGGTGAGTGATATCCGAAGGCCCAAATTCCCCTCCCGTTCCCTTCCAGATACCTTAATTATTCCTTACCTCAAACAACAACGCATCCATGATTATTCTGATATTGTGAGTGTACATGGGCGATGAAGATCATTTACCATCAGGTGACCTACTTGCACGTTTGCCGGCCCATTCTATAAAAAACATAGAAAAATGTTTTTTAGGAATCCATAGTCAAACGACAAAAATATAACCCTTATAATTTCGTCCGTCCGTCCGTATGCGACAGTTATTTTACTCGCAGACTATTAGCACTACATGAATAAAATTTGGATGGTGAATATATTCTACGAACCGCTACACAAAGGTATAATAAAATTAAGAACGAAAATTTGAGGTGGTTTTTCATACATACATGAGGTTGCTAAATGATTGTTTATTAAAGGCGTAAAAAGAAACAAGTTTCTTTCACACGGCAACAACAACGATCGGATCGACATGATTTCTTGCACAGATATTATGTATGAACCACTTGATGTTGATTTGTTCAGCGCACATTGATGTCTTAAATTTCTTGTAAGCGAGAGTTTTCAGCCAACCTGTATCGTGAGCATTTGTCCTCTCGCTCGAAATATGACAGGAAAGACTAACGTGAGCAGACACGAGCATAAGCTAATTAAAAATAAATTTCATTGCCATACATAAAGATAAAAACTGAACAAAGAACATATCGATTACATTATAAAGTCCATTTAACAGTTATGTTAGGTAACACGCATGATCAGTTCGTGTTGCAAGCGACGCGAGCACAATAAGAACCCAATCAGCAGTGAGCCGCACTGCGCCGCACGGCAACGTTGCAACAACCACGCTGCGTCAATTGCCACATCGACTTCATTTGAACCTCATTGTGAAGCGGTCCGGTGTTGATTGATACATCGTAAAAAACCTATCAATCTATCAATAAGGCGGTGTGTATTTTTATCGGTAAATGCGTTTTACCAGTCATGTCGTTGAGATGTAGTCATGTAGTTAACTAGACGAAATAATATTAAAGTTAAATGATGATTACAAATGACCTCCCCAGAGGGGTCGACGTTAGGCGGGCGTCCTGTCATAAAAACTACAAGCCAAATCTTTCTGTAACATGTGTTAACAAGCATGTTGCGCCGACCCCATTGCTAGTGGCATAAGCGCAAGTGGAAGGAAGGAAGGATGATTACAAAGAACGGGAAATCCTACTGCGAATCCCGGCACTCAGAAATATGATAATTCCTATCGATATTTACCAATAAATTACTACAATAATATCGCCACTTTAATATATTACTTGTGACTTAATCAGCTTGCCACGAATGCGTTGACGATAATGACGACGGATCTATAAATCAAACAGACTGAGTAACGGACCGCGGCGACGTGACCCATAGCAAGCTAACAGTAACTATGGTAAACTATGTGTAAGTTGTAGGAAGTCAATTAGCACCAGGTGTGGGGACCTTTTAAGGCTTGGAGAATGAAGTATGAAACCATGCCATACATTCATGATTGATATGATGAATACAAAGAGACAGAATAAAGTAAAGTTGACTCGATGATAATGAAAATAAAAACGATGGAAAAGTACGTTGAGAATTTACTAGCATAGCATAAATCCAGCAAAAAGGATTATTGATTTGACGAGTCCATTAAATGTAAATAATCCTATGTGGGATATACCACAAAATAAAATTAGATGCGCCAATAAAATGAAAGTATCACCACAACAGGAGGCTTCTGGCGTGACTTATTGATAGATGATTGATCTTTACAACGCACAAAATATTGATTCAACACCGGCACATAAACATCAGTAAACAGTTAGACAGTTAACGAGGGCGCGGGTGCCCGGAGCCCTTTCGTACCGCTTAGTGGACGATCTGCTATAAATGGAAACGGTAATGTGTTAATGCAGGTGTTTCTAACTGTTACACACAAACATGGGTATTAGAAAACTACACCTGTACTGGAGAACATTTTAGAAAGAGATATGGATGCTACACGCTATTGAATATGGACATAATGAATAGACACTGTACTTTGTTATTAGTAAAGTAGACTGAATTCACTGCGCGGACAGGCAATTCGAACTATTTCTATATAGCTATTAATTATGAACACATGAATGAGATGAATGTTCTAAATTTTAACAACTGAGCTAAAAGACCTATTTTTTCCGAGTACGCATTATTACGCCATCTAAAAGGTCAGAAGAGGCTGCAGCCCCAAATGAACAACTCACAGATGTCTAAATATGTTGTAAGTTCACAACTATCATCATCGTAGTATCATCGAGGTGGCAGGCAGACAAGTAACTTTAAGTAACCTTACACGCCAAATGCAACAAATACCTTAATACCCAGTAAAATGAATGTATTTTTCTCACTGCTGGGCTCGAAGTCGCCTCGTGTAATAAGTAAGGTCTTTCTTCCAGCATACTGGCGGCCTAATGCAGGTTGGTAGACTTCACGTACCTTTGAAATTCTTTTGGAGAAATTATACGTATGCAGATTTTCCCAAAATGTTTATTTTTCATCGACATAATATTTTTTTATAGTATAGGCCGGCAAACGAGCAAGTGGGTCACCTGATGGTAAGTGATCTCCACCGCCCATGTACCAAAAGAGTCATGGGCGCGTTGCCGACCTTAATGGAAAGGGATATTTAAGGAATTGGGAAGGTGAGGGAATTTCGGCCTCCGGATATCTCACGGACTCACCGTATGAAACGCAGCAAAAACCGCTACTTTACGTCGGTTTTCTGTGAGACAGTGTTAACGGCCCGGACGAGCCGACCCATTCATGCTGTAGACAAAACTGTTACAGCTTGATACATGACCGTAAAGATACGATTCATGTCCTTAATCTATCGTTAGTATGCTTATTGTTTAATATTATTATTCCGAAAATAGCTCTAAAGTGTTTTTTTATGGCAGCTCTAATAAAATGATTGCATTCGACGAGATAGTAAGTTAATGACGTCATACTGGACGTGTAGAGGACAAAGAAACGACAAATTAGAATATAGATGTTATCATCGGTGTTTTTTTATTGCATTGATATGCAAACGTATTATTTAATCTGTTATTAGCATTTTTATTGGTTTAGATCCGGGGAGACAGCCTCCGTGGCGCAGCGGGCGAGTAGCCGGTTGCGAAGCGTGAGGCCGTGGGTTTGATTCCTCCACTTATACAAATGTTAGTCCGATTCACAAATATTTGTCCCGGGTCTGGGTGTTGTGGGTTGGCAAGTCACTCGTAGTTCCTGATACTCACGATACAGGTTTACCTAGTGTGGGGTCAGGACTATGTGTGTGACTGTTGGGTGTATTTAATTTAATTTAGAACAAGGGCCAAGCTATGACACAGAGGCAGATTACCTACAACAAAATAACAAATAAACTTTCCTTTAAAATGTTTAGATCGATTGATAGTTTTCGAAGAATTGGCTACTTTATTTGATTAGTTTATCTATCTGGAAATTTAGATATGAATTTCGGCGGTAAGAGATAATATTTTCTATTAAATACTATGGGTAAAACCACAGGGCCTATTTGTGTTGATGACATCAATTCTTTTATAGTGTAAGGACTTATTTTATATATAATCTACCTCAACAAGTATCATGATGCGTGTAAATGATCGAGGTAAAAGGAAGCTAGCGCATGCGCATGTGCAGGTGACGTGGTCGTGAGAAGATCTATACAATCGCATTATGAGAATACTGCGTGAAGTGGAAGCTTGTATTGTTATGACAATCCGTTTAATTAAAACATTTCACTCATTTATATAACAAGCAATTATTTTCGTAATGAGAGAACATATGAGTATCAAGCTATACCCTGTACTTACTACTACTCGATGTTAGGTCTTTACATGGGAAAAGCCGTCTGGGTGGGTACCACTGCTTTGTCTATTTCCGCGCCAAGCAGCAATATGTTTCGGTTTGAAGTACTTTGAAGCTAATGAAGTTATTGGGCATTATATAACTTATGTCTCGGGGTGACGACCAACCTGTTCAAGTTTCATCATTCAGGCTAATATAAAACTTATAGATAGGCATAAGTACCAACATTTGTATATGATTTTTATCGTGAGTTGCACCAAAGCATGTGTAATAGTCAAAACATTCGCAACAAACAGGTTGACATAATTCATTTATGGCCGTTCCCAATATTAATCTTCAATTTCACGATAGATAGCTATCGTCAAGCATCCGTATTGTTCTATCTACTGCTTGGAATCGTCCCTATTTTTTAGATATGCACGTCGGATACTATGTTAGCAATAGATAGGCAGTCTATCTGGGCCCTCTTGTGCGTTATGTTCATACAAGCTGAGAAAGAGGAACTATTGTTTAATTTATGTTAGAAAATATGAAGATATGATTTTTATTAGAAATATAAGTTTTAATTTAACATTTATCTATAATTCTTATTTTTTACCACTGTAAATGAAATAATAATAACGAGAAATACTTATTATGTTGCAAAACACAATGTAATAACGAAACGTTTTACTGTCAATACATTACGGCTCTGAATACAAGTCCTTTGAACAAAAATCCCAAGCGAATTTGGGGGATTTTACTGAAGTGGGGGAATTATTTTGTTCGCATTAACAAATATTTATATGTCTCTTGCACTTAATTTAATTATCAAAACGGTGCATTATTTTTATTAATGGGATTTTTTATATTCTCTTTTAGATTTTTACATAATTATTTAGTTTTTTGTATTGCAGTGCAAGTGCCATGTAAGCCTTGTATACTCATGGCTATTTCTTCAAAATGCGTTATTTATTTCGGTTTTTTTACAGCCGAGGATATCTGTTTATCGGTCAAAATCTACCGATAAAGAAAAAACTAAATAACTTTATCGACAGATAGCACATAAAAAATATTGGGACGCTTGAACTGTCATTTTCATAGTGTTGTATATCTGTAGTCAGCTATCAGTCCTCTCACCAGTAGACAGCAATGAAGAATAGGATTACCTATCATTAGTGAGTTTATTGGGACGGTAAAACGGTAAATAGATAAAATTTTCTATCGCCGGTATAGCAAAACTAGAGACAGACAGAATATAGGGAACGGCCATTAGTAGTTTAGTACCGCGGACGGTAAAAAAAACCAACGATAATTCGTAAATTACTTGAACTATCAACTACATCTTACGACTTTTTAACGATTACCATTCTTTGGTGTAATTCAGCCATATACCTGGCTATACTAGCATTCCTACAACTGCATACAAAATTTAACTTGGCCGGCCTAAATTTAGTCACGAGTGGCGAGTGGTGGCGGCGAAGTTATTGCTTTTAACGTGTGACAAAGAAATAAGGTGCTATGAGTTTGACTTCTTAGTTAGAGACTGGAAACTTATGTTCGGATGAGTTAGCGCATATTGTAAATCACCGTATGACCATTCCCTATATTCTATCTATTGACGGGTATGCCTATCAATAGTATTTTGACAGATCTTCCATACAAAATTTGACAATATTTTACTGCCAGTAAACAAATCTGTCGATAGATAGACTATTGAGAATACCCATTAGTTGCTCTGTTACTAAAATAGGTCGTATGTTTAAATTTTTATCATTTCCATCTATAGACATTCCATAGAGGGCACCACTAAACTACACTGGCACAGGAAGACCCGTCTGACGATATACGATCAAAGGTACGTTTATCGTCCAGCCTACATATCACTTCCGTCCAAAGACACGTAAAGCGACACTTAGACGAAGCTGATGTTTCTATTTTAATTAAAAAGGGGGCAACGGAGCAAGCGGGTCACCTGATGGTGAGTGATCACCATGGACACCGTCAATACCAGGGGATTTGTCGGTGCGTTGCCGGCCTTTGAGTAAAGAGTAGGCTCTTTTCTTGAAGGTTCCTAAGACGTATCGGTCTGGAAATACCGCAGGTGATAGCTGATTCCATAAGCAGATCGATTGATGTAGCATAGGTTAAGCATATGATAAGGCAGGATGATTTTAATAACACGACAAATCTATATATCTAAAAAATTAGGTTCCGTATGTTTGTGGCCGCAAATCACGGAAAGTAATTGATGGATTGACTCGAAATCTTTACACAACACTGCATTTTAACAGAAGAGGGTTTGTATATATTTTTTACTTTAGTGTTTCCACGGAAACGGAAAATTCTATGCGTTATAAATCTAGAAGGCTCAACGGATTGAGGTAAGTGCTATCTTCTGCCTCAGTAACAAGTTCTCATATTTTCAAGACGGTTTGTAAGTTTTTTTATAACAGTGAAGGACAAACTGACATGTGAGTATCTGATGGTAAGAACTATTAGGTCTCCTCCCACTGATCTTCGAAACGTAATAAAGCACTTCACGTAGGTTTTTGTAAGACAGTATTATGTACTTATTTATATCTTTTTCGAACGTAGCCCATCATTCTGTAGACAATTGGCTACAGCGTAGCTCTACTACTTACGAAATTGGAAAGCAGAAAGCTAACTAGATGTAAGTACTCATCCGAAGTTAAAAGGGTCCATTCGTAAGTAAAAGATAGTGTGTTTATAAATGACCCGCAATTACAGCATCCGCTTAATTAAACACGATCGTAAAGTGTGACGACGCGATGCCATGCCACGGGCTGCGGCCGTATCGTCGCCGCTGTTGTAACTAATCTTCACAAATAGTCAAAAGAGTGAGTCTCACTGTTTGTTTGTTTACCTCTTTAGGCCTAAACTAGTAAAACAACTACATCGTAATTAAGTAGAGAGTAGAATTTAACTTTGAAGGACGTAGAATAATGCTCAATTACTGTCAATTTTGTCTACAGCATGAATGGGCCGGCTCGTCCGGATCGTTACAAATGTCTCACAGAAAACCGACGTAAAGTAGCAGCTTGCTGCTGCGTTACGTACGGTGAGTGGGATATCCGGAGGCTTAAATCCCCTCCCCTTCCCAATCCCTTAATTATCCCTTTCCTTTAAGGTCGGCAACGCGCCCATGATTATTTTGGTATTGTGGGCGTACATGGGCGGTGGTGTTCACTTACCATCAGGTGACCCACTTGCTCGTTTGTCGGCCTATACAATAAAAAAAATAAAAAACAAATTCATAATGTGGGAGGAAACAACGGTTCAACTGTACCACCAGTTCTACCAAAAATCATTAAGTCAGCTCTTCTACCTTCAATGGCCATAAAGGGCAAGAGCTATTAGGCAATAACTCAGTAGGCCGGGTCTGTCCTCGTCAATGCAAGCATAAACGTCCGCCACAATTTGACGGTTGTTTCGACTGTATTTAACAGTTATTTCTGTTTCCTCAATTAACGTGTGCCCAGCCCAGTGCAGTTAAATGTTACAGGACCACCCACGCCCAGTCAGAGTTTTATTGCCATGGTAAAGGCATAAACATTCGCTCGGTAAATGGTGGCCAATGAGCTGCAATTAGTCAAGTTTAGAGTACTAAACTACTTTTGTGTCGATCGTAGTATTTTTTATATCATTTACTATTATTGTGTTAAACGAAAATTATATTAATTTACATTAACAGTGAAACTTAACATGTAAGCTACTCATGTAACAAAAAAAAACCCTACACTAGAATACACTAAGGTTACAATACAGCTATGACGATACTAAGACGCCGGCTATGCAAAGAATTTGACTCAGATAGCGGTTCCGTATGGCATACCTGAGAATCATTATAAGAATTTCTAATTTGTAAAACCTAAATCTCCTTGTACGAGTAGTTTGCGTGATGGAGTAAATGTTTGGAATGTTATGGGTAATGTATAGTTTCGTGATAATGAATATGAACACGCGCACTGAAGGCGGCTAACAAAAGCACTTAATAAATTAACTCCATTCATCATACTTATTCAGTGTGTCATTACGAAACTAGAGTTTAATGCCGTGGCATCTGCAGTGAAGTGAGAAACTATAATTAAATACATAATTCATTGTATATCCGTTATACATTTTTATATCAGACTTGAATGTCTTACTGCAGAGTCCTACCCAGTCCTTCTAGAGCAGTACCCTTTCCTCTAAGGCAGTGTTTCCCAATTAGTGGTACGCGTACCCCCAGGGGTACGTGAAGTTGCATCAAGGGGTACGTGCGGCTATCAGTAAAAACAAGAACAATTTCCAAAATATTATTTTATTACAATCATCAGTAAAAACAAGAACACACACACACACTCACAAACTTTCGCATTTATAATATTAGTGTGTTTGCTACAATAAGGGGTACGCAGGTTTGAGGTCTTTTTTGAAGTGGTACGCAGAAAAAACTAATTGGGAACCACTGCTCTAAGGGAAGGGGTTCGGACACTGTCACGCTGATACGGCCCTGGTTGGTGGATTACCATACCCCCTTTCGTATATCAAGCAGCGTACATCAAGGATGGCTGAGGTTTGATTGAGTTTAGAAAGATGCTATTTAGACAGATACCTTAGGAGGACCCTGGACCTAACTAACGCCATCTAGGCAGGGAAAAGACACTACTCAAAGAAAGAATAATATGGAAAATACCACTAATAATATTTATGCAAAAATAAAGTTCGTTTTGTGAGTTTGTTTCGGAGGTAATCTCTGGAATGAGTCTTACGTAGCAACAAAGACTTTCATGCGGGCGGAGTCGCGAACAAAAGCTAGCCATAAACAAAACAAAACCGACTTTACGACCTATGCGTTCATTGTTTTATACATACTAGGGGCGTTGCCCATGTTTTTCCACAAAACATAAAATAAAAAAAACTTAAAGTCCGACGAATATTAGACATATGTTACTTTCTTCCCCACATTATTCTGCATCGATTGGTATCGGTCTCGACCCCATAACCCCAGCGGTTTCGGAGGAGATAGCGTGACAAAGTTTTGGCAGCGGCAGCGGCGGCGGCGCCAGTTACTTTTTTTTTAGAATAGAGAGAAACGTGTCCTCTATGCAGTAAGGTATCTTATGATTCATAATGATGTCCGTAACAGCCGTACAAAAAGCATATACTATATACTAATCAATACAATATTACACTCACTTATTTGTGGAAGAAATTAAATAACCAACATAGCTTGATCTCTAACGGCGAGACACAGACCTTGTTGATATATAAAAAGGGCCCAGACGAAGAGGCCTCTTGTGTTGGTATTCAGATGGTCATGACTCAGCAGGTGGATTGACCGGTTTGATATAAACATAGCAGTAAAACAGCTCTGCACCACGGAATAATTCCACACACAAAGATTGCCAATTGTTTACTGCACTACGCCATCTCTTTCTGTATGCCTCTAAGGGGCTCTATCTTTTTTGTAGCCTTGTAGCTGAAATGTTTGCAGAAAGTGTATTAATTTATCGCGAATATCCTAAGAAATCATGAGAGACAAGACACGGTACGGAACCCATGGTGTGCGAGGTCGACTTGCACTTGGTCTGTTTTAATGAGCCTTCGAAGTGAGACAAGCTGACATTGATGGTAATTGGTTACCATCGCCCATCATCAGATCAGCATGTCATGTCTGCTAATGTTTAGATTCTTCTGTTGTCTACACTAATATTATAAAGAGGAAAGATTTGTATTTTTGTATGTGTGGCGTCACGACCACACTTACATACTTACACCATTACCATATACCACATACCACATACCACATACAATACCCATTACCGACCAACACCATACCATAACCAACATTGAGAAAAGCAGTTAGTAAATAACACATACACATGCAATACATAACACATTTATTAGTACACACACACCCCCACACTTTTGACGTCTGCCGTTAAGAAACAAGAAGTCGTGAAGCTTAGAAACAAGAATCAACGAGTGCGCCGTGAAAACGACATCACAAGTTGCGTGCAGTACATGCAGCGGAGCCCGAAGCAGTCGACGGTTCCACGTCGCTGAAGCACGCACACGGCGACAACACTCTTGCTGGGGAGATGTGTACTGCAGGTCGGATCGCGCCAAAATGGACGAGCTGCACTGGCTCGGTATATTTATACCTGCGCCGCCGCCGGACCGCGCGCGTCGCGTAGCAACGGTCACGCGCGGGGCCGCGAGGGGAACTCGCGCTTCGCAGCACTAGCGCCACCATACGGCATGCGCAGGAAACCTCAAGATCCACTCTGATTGGTCGGTGGGATAATTTGTAGATAGCTCACTTGTTAATATTTAACATGTACAAATTGTAAATATAATAAGAGCATTTTGTCAAATAAATATATACGTGATTCCAGTCTTGAAGAGTTTAATTACAAGTAGGAAATAGTCCTTCCCTACAATTGGTGACCACCGGCTGAAGAAAAAAGAAAAAAAAAGAAGCCTTCTGAAGACTGAATCCCTGCCCGGTTTCCAGAAAATCCGCTGTTCGTCGAGAACGAATTCCTGTCCTCCGAAGAATTTGTCCGCGAATCATGCAGGAGGAAAACCAGGAAGTCCGTCACGTCGCCGCCGTATCGCTTCAAGCGCGAATTCCACCATTTTGGCGTCAAAATCCGCGCCTATGGTTCGCCCAATTTGAAGCCGTCGTCGCTCCTCAGAAGCTAGGCGAGGAACAGAAGTTTGAGCTTGCCATCCCAGCATTGGACTCGAAGGATATTGACCAGATCGGCGATATAATCCTCGACTCCACGTCAGGCAACAAATATACTAAGCTGAAGGACAGATTAATAGCGATATATCAAGAATCTGCAAATAGTCAACTGGAGAAGCTTCTTGGCGGTTTAGAACTTGGCGAGCAAAAACCCAGCCAACTCCTCCGTCGAATGCGCGATTTAAGCCGCAACATGTTGACAGACGAAGCTCTCACGCACATATGGCTGCGACAGATTCCTCAGCAAGTCCGCAGCATACTAGCCGTAACAACCGAACGATCTCTCGACAAGCTAGCGGAAATAGCGGACAAAATAATGGAACAGCAAGACCTTGGCCCAACAGTAGCCTGCGTTACCTCACCAAACAACTCCGGCATGCAGAATTTACAAATGGAATTGATGGCCAAACAACTTGAAAAACTGTCCATCGAAATCGCTGAATTGCGCGCCGAGCGACACACCGAACGGACACATTATCGCCGTCCCTTTCACTCTCGTCGTCGTTCCCGCTCACGCGCTCGTTCGCCGGCCGACCACGATGCCAAGAAGATCAAACCGGGTGATAAAGACTGGGTATGCCGCTACCACTACAGATTCGGTGATAAAGCAAAAAGATGCGAATCACCCTGCTCTAAGAAGTTAAACTAGAATCGACATCGATCGTGGCGGGTATCGATGTCCCCCTCACTAGTCACCGCCTGTGCGTCGTCGACGTCCGTACGCGGGAACGATTCCTCGTAGACACTGGAGCAGACATATCAGTGCTTGCAGTTAAGAGAAGCGACAAGTCGAATTCAAACACGTCATACCAGCTATTCGCCGCAAACAACACGCCGATACGTACCTATGGAGAGCGAACATTAGAACTCAACTTAGGTCTACGTCGCAGTTTCAAGTGGACATTCGTAATCGCTGACGTGAAAACCTCAATACTGGGTGCTGACTTTTTACGACATCATAAGCTGATAATCGATTTGCATCGCCGTAAACTTATCGACAGCGTAACAGAACTGACAATTAATGCGATCAAGATCAAGAACTCCGATCCAGCTGTCTACACACTCAACAGGGACCACGCCTACCATGACATCTTGGCGAAATTCCCAGACGTACTTCGACCGATGTCACTGAAGTCACCTGCAAAACATGATGTGACCCATCATATTGAAACAACGGGTCCACCCATTTTCTCTAGACCTCGTCCGTTACCGCCAGACAAGTACAAAGCTGCGAAGCAAGAATTCGAAAACATGATTAGCATGGGCATCTGTCAACCATCAAAAAGTCCGTGGGCCAGTCCATTACACGTGGTTAAGAAGAAAGACGGCTCGCTACGAGTATGTGGCGATTACAGACGTCTCAACGCTGTTACAGTTCCCGACAGATATCCGATACCGCGTATTCAAGACTTCACCTACCAACTACACGGAAAAACAATATTCTCAAAACTGGATCTCAAAATGGCTTACTTCTGGATCCCGATCAAGAAAGAAGATGCACCGAAGACAGCCATCATAACTCCGTTTGGTCTCTTCGAATTTAACTGCATGACGTTTGGCTTACGCAACTCTGGTCAAACCTTCCAGCGGTTCATGCATGAAGTGCTACGCGGTCTAGACGACATTGTTTTTTGTTTCGTGGATGATCTACTCGTGCACTCGAAGAATCCTGAAGAACACAGAAGACATCTCGAGTTGGTCCTGGAACGCCTCAATACCTACGGAGTGTCACTTAACATCGACAAATGTGAATTCGGCAAAGAAACAATTCAATTTTTGGGTTACGAAGTCAGTCACGCCGGAATCAAACCTACTGAAGAACGAACGAAAGCAATATCAAGTTACCCCAAGCCACAAACCGTTCAAGAATTGAGAAGATTTCTTGGGATGATTAATTTTTATCGTGACCGCCTACCCCATCAAGCGGAACATCAACATGAATTGAATAAATACCTACAGAATCGCAAGAAAAATGACAAGACCGCAATTGTTTGGACACCCGAGGCCAACGCCGCCTTTGAGAAATGCCGCCAAAGCATTCTCGAGGCCACTACGCTAACGCATCCGATACCAAACGCTCCACTGTGTCTAATGACCGACGCCTCCGACAAGAGCATAGGCGCTGTTCTCCAACAGAAGGTTAACGACGTGTGGAAGCCACTTGCATTTTTCTCAAAAACAATGAGTGAAACACAACGTCGGTACAGTGTATACGATCGCGAATTATTAGCGATCTACACAGCTGTTAAACACCTCCGCCGGCTTATAGAAGGTAACGACGTCACAATATGGACCGATCACAAACCTCTGTCGCATGCACTTACGAAATCTCCGAGCAGCAGTGACACACCTAGAAGAGAGCGTCAGTTACATTTCATTAGTCAATTCTGTTCGAATATTAAATATATTCACGGTGATCGAAATCACGCAGCTGATGCCATGTCTCGGATAGAAGCCATAGAAAATTTTTCTCTCATTGACTACAATCAATTGGCCGAAGATCAAGACGCTGACAACGTGTTGGACCAATTAAAATCGAAACCAAACTTGAAGTTCGCAACAATCACATTACCGGGAGTTCAACGACCTCTGACATGTGAGACATCGTCGGCAAGCCCGCGACCGTACCTACCGATCGCTTATCGTTTTGCCGCTTACAAAGCGCAACACGAATTAAGCCACCCAGGTGTCAGAACGACAAGGAAGATCGTGACCTCGAAATTTTTCTGGCCTTCCATGAACAAGGACATTGGAGTTTGGACAAAAGCTTGCATCGGATGTCAACGCGCGAAAGTTCACAGACACGTCAACAGTCCGTTAGGCGAATTCCCGCAGTCAGCCAGATTCGAACACGTTCACATGGACATAGTTGGACCGCTACCTGCATCAAACGAATATAAGTACTGCGTCACCATGATCGATCGTTGCACGAAGTGGCCGGAAGCCATACCTACTCGCGACATAACTGCTGAAACCGTGGCTCAAGCATTGCATGAAGGATGGATATCCCGATTTGGCTGCCCGCTACGAATCACGACCGACCAAGGTCGTCAGTTCGAGTCCGCGCTATTCAACGCGCTTATGAAGAAGTTTGGGGTTGAACGTATACGAACAACGGCATTTCACCCACAGGCAAATGGCCAAATCGAGCGATGGCATCGCTCACTAAAGTCCGCGCTCATGGCAAGAAGCGCAAACGCACGCTGGAGCGAAGAGTTGCCGACCGTGTTACTCGGCCTACGCACAGCCCTACGTGACAATAACATAAGTCCTGCAGTGATGACCTACGGATGCACTCTACGAGTTCCGTCAGATTTTTTCGTGCCTACACAGCCGAAAATGGATGACACCGAATTCATTCGTCGACTGACCGAAACAATGGCATCGTTATCACCCGTTCAGAGAACTTATGCCTCAAGCAAGAATACGTTCGTTTATAAAGAACTTGCAACGTGCAGCCATGTCTTCATCCGCAACGACACAGTACGCAGCCCTCTGGTACCGCCGTACGACGGACCCTACGAAGTGTTAGAACGCAGTGGAAAAACATTCAAGGTGCAGTTACCACTTCGCACTACCGTCGTGTCCATAGACAGACTGAAACCGGCACACTTGTACAATGCAGAGGACTTTTCAACTACTGCAGCGCACAAACGACCGTCCGTACCAGCGAAGACTGCGCCGCGAGCGACTGAGGTAGCACCGCCGCCGTCAAAGCAGCCCTACGTCACTCGATCGGGACGCCCGGTAAGACCCTCTGTACGCTTCGCTTAGGGGGGAGTACTGTGGCGTCACGACCACACTTACATACTTACACCATTACCATATACCACATACCACATACCACATACAATACCCATTACCGACCAACACCATACCATAACCAACATTTAGAAAAGCAGTTAGTAAATAACACATACACATGCAATACATAACACATTTATTAGTACACACACACCCCCACACTTTTGACGTCTGCCGTTAAGAAACAAGAAGTCGTGAAGCTTAGAAACAAGAATCAACGAGTGCGCCGTGAAAACGACATCACAAGTTGCGTGCAGTACATGCAGCGGAGCCCGAAGCAGTCGACGGTTCCACGTCGCTGAAGCACGCACACGGCGACAACACTCTTGCTGGGGAGATGTGTACTGCAGGTCGGATCGCGCCAAAATGGACGAGCTGCACTGGCTCGGTATATTTATACCTGCGCCGCCGCCGGACCGCGCGCGTCGCGTAGCAACGGTCACGCGCGGGGCCGCGAGGGGAACTCGCGCTTCGCAGCACTAGCGCCACCATACGGCATGCGCAGGAAACCTCAAGATCCACTCTGATTGGTCGGTGGGATAATTTGTAGATAGCTCACTTGTTAATATTTAACATGTACAAATTGTAAATATAATAAGAGCATTTTGTCAAATAAATATATACGTGATTCCAGTCTTGAAGAGTTTAATTACAAGTAGGAAATAGTCCTTCCCTACATATGTAATGAATAAACTTAAAAACTACTGGATCGATTTCAAAAATCATTTACCGTTAGAAAGCTACATTATCACTGAGTAATATAGGCTACTTTTTATCCCGGAAAAGGCCGTTCACGCGGGCGGAGCCGCGAGCAAAGGCTAATCGTAACATATAATTGTTATGATGAGAGACTTGCTTCCACGACACCCTAACAACAACCTAATGTAAAATGTTATATATGCCTTGTTTGAAAAAGGTTGTTGGATAACGTTGGAGAAACGCCGTAGAGTAAAATTCATGCCAGTGTGCAAGTGCGTAGGAGAAATTATCTCTGGAAACGTATTGTATTGTAACTATATATGCGAGAGGCCGGCTGGTTTGATACCACCGCTTTGTCTATTTCTGCCGCAAAGGAACAGTATGTAATCACTGTTGTGTTCCGGTGTTAAGGACGTTGAAGCCAGTGTAATTACTGGGCATTATGAGACTTAACACCTTATGTCTCGGAGTGACGAGCGGACTCCAGTGTCATGCAGTGCTTTGTTATTTAAAGTTCTGTGTAGCGTTGCTTCTGTTTATGAACAGGCGTGGCGCTTACCATCAGGCGAGCGACCTGCTCGTCTCGTCATTCAAGCCAATTAAAAAACTAAAAAACTAGGTGGTGACTGGTGTGTGGTTATGTACACCGCAAAATCGTATGACGTGGGCGTGATAATGAATTCCATATAAATTATAAAGTGGTTGCATTACGCTGGGAATTCTCGTACAATAAAGTTTTATTGGGACAACAATATTGTTATCTGTGCCATACAAGTATGACTCAAAGCTATAAGTTATCTGTATTGGGGCATTATATAAAGAAACGAAGTTGACGAATTAGTGATATCAGTAAAAAAACAAATTATATCGAAAATACGCAATAAGATTTTAATAACAGCCCATGTTACATACACTATATCACATCGCCCGTTATCGTTTTTAATAAATTTGACTCTCTCAATTACCATGCTGAAGACTTTAGCTCTAGTTAGATGGGAGTTTATCGCGTGACACATACTGTTGGCGACGCGACCTCCGACTCCGCGGTTAATGAACTCTAGCGAAGCTCCTATGTGCGCGAGTGACTTGTTATGAGTATTACGTAAATGCGCCCGCGTCGCGCTTGTTTGTAAAATAGAGTACATAACGAAATATATAAGCGCCTTATGCGCAGAGTAAATTATTGTTGTACAGTTTGTGAACTTTGAATGTTTTTTATTGGTTACGTATTATGTGTTTTGTTCATTTACGAATTGGTAGTGTAGTGTTTTATATTAATGTGTAGAGCTAGTTATGAGCTATGTGAAAAGATATGGTATATAATTGTAATATTGTGTGTTTCTGTATTAAAAGTGTCGTTTATGCCAATCGTCATAGTACAAAATGGGCCGTTATGGGGCTAAATTTGGGTCATTTTTCCGGGGCTCTCCCGGCGGTATAACTTCGGACCACTTAAGGTCTGCAAGTGTGTCTGCAAGTGTGTCTGCAAGTATTAAGAAAAACTGAAGAAAGAAAACTGATGAAAAGAAGAAGTCAAGTAAGAAGAGGAAGACAACCTGCTTCAAGATAGACATCTCAAGACATCACGGCGGAATAGTGCATAGGTTCGCGGGGTTTAGGTGCGGTTGGCATACGACTTTATTGTGAGATTGTGGTTTCTCTGGGTCGACCCCCTCTTCCCCCCGTACTATTCTCGCACTCATACTGCACACCATCCACACTTTACACATACAAGTACTCACTCACACATACATACATACATACATACATACATTATATATATTCACACATTATATACTTTCATACATTACACACAACGGTGCCTAGTTCGCACACACACCGGTGCGCTCACACATTCATTACTCTCACATCGTACATTATATACTTTACAGACGTACAGTCAGCACATACACTCTACATACAAGAAACGCTCTCAGGATACAAGAGCTTCAAGAGTTGTCGGCAGTCCCGGCATAGGTGACGCGAAGAGCCTATTGAGCTGGGTGTGAAACCGGCGGCCGAGGTCAAACTCGGTCTATCGCCATCCAACCCCGCTAGCGGAGATCGGATCCTGGTCTTACAAACCGGGGGGTTAGTCCTGATCGTCCGCGACAGCTGGTCCTTCGAGAGCCGGATCCTCGACGCGTCATCAAGATGCCGACGACAAGAAGCCAGAAGAGTACCGCGCTGCAAGAATCCACTCCTACGCCGGTGACCACTGCGACGGTCACCACCTCCGAGTCTGCGATGTCGACGGTCACCACGACCTGGTCGCACGGCACCACGACGACGGTAACCGATGCTCCACGAGCACCTGGACAGCTGGAAGTTGCCCGGGCTGCGTCAGTCAAGGCGAAGAGCATGGCACGGTCGGTCAATAAGAGGAAGGAAATGGAAGCAAGAGCAGAGGTCGCGCTCCAGGAAATGAAGGCGGCGCAGGCAGCAGCGGCACATGCGAGAGCACAACTCGAGTTACTCAGGCTCGAGGAGGAAGAAGATTCCGTCATTGAGGAACCTATTGATAATGAAGATGATGTATCCAGATGGGTGCAGGCAACGATGAAATTGCCAGAGGAGCAGCCGGAAGAGATACCTGCACCGGCTCCTCAGAACCCACCCAAGGACGCATCGGGAAGTGACTCCCAGAAGTTGGCGGACGCCATTATAAAGGCCATCGGCGCTACATCCAGACCCGCGGCAATACCAGCGTTCCTGCACGACTTGCCACAGTTTGATGGAAGCAGTAGCGAGTGGTTGGCTTTCAAGACGGTATACAGCGACACCGCTTCTCTCTTTACCGCCGTGCAGAATATGGCACGGCTCAGAAAGGCCATCAAGGGGACGGCAAGAGAGGCGGTGAAGAGTGCGCTATTCTCGGATTGTAGTCCGGAAGAGGTCATGGAGGCATTGAGGCGTCGCTTCGGGAGGCCGGAAGCATTGGTCCTGACAGAATTGGACAGAATAAGGAGTCTGCCGCGAGTGACAGACAATCCGCGAGATGTATGTTTGTTTGCTAGTCAAGTAAACAACTCTGTCGCGGCGATAAGAGGCTTGAAGATGCCGCAGTATCTACAATCGCCTGAGATGTTGAGACACATCGTAGAAAAGATGTCAGCGGTCACGCGAGCTCGATGGTGTGACTATGCGTCAAATAGAGAACCAGAAGGGCCTGACCTGATGATGGTCATGAAATTCCTCAATAGGGAAGCCGACCTGTTCGGACCCTATGCGGTACAAGAGGCCTCGAAAAGGCAAGCTTCCGTGAAGCAGGGTACGCACACCGCGATAGAAGAGGAACAGAAGCAGGTCAAGGTATCGTGTTCACAGTGCAGAGGTGACCACCGGATGTTGGACTGTAGGGACTTCCTTCAGGCTGCGGTAAGGGACCGGTGGGAAGCTGCAAAAAAGAGCCGACTATGCTATAAGTGTCTGCAGGGTCGGCACAGAAAAGAAAATTGTATGAAGCCGCCGTGCAAGAAGTGCAAAGGTCGGCACCATGTGTTGCTCCACGAAGAGAAAAATGAAAAACAAGAGGAGAACAAAGAGGTGGCCAACAATGTGCGTTTCCCAGTGAACACGGCACAGAGCACACGAGCCTATTTAAAGATGGCGCCGGTGGAGATATATGGACCCAAGGGGTCATTGAAGATTTTGGCACTACTGGACGAAGGATCGACGGTGACACTGCTAGACTCTGCAGTAGCGGCAGAGATAGGTTTACGGGGACCCGAAGAAGGACTCACCCTGGAGACTGTCGGCGGTAGGCAGGTCACTAAAAAGGATTCAATGAAGGTCGATCTCCTCATCAGAGGTGTCCACCAGGCCAAGAAGCGAACATTGAAGGGCGCGAGGACTATTGACGATATACGCCTCACGCCTCAGAGAATCAACAAGGAGCGACTACAAGAGTGCGCTCACCTCCGCAAGCTGGCAGAACAATTGTATTACGAGGAAGAATCGCCCAAGCTCCTGATAGGCCAAGATAATTGGGAACTGATAGTGTCGAAGAGCACGCGCAAGGGAACCAAGAACCAACCTGTGGCGTCTTACACGTTATTGGGGTGGGTGTTACACGGTTTCGATGGGGGAAGTGCGAAGCCGATAGTGAATTTTGTCACGTGTGCTCACGTCTCCGCTCAAGACACAGACATGGAACGCCTGATCAGGGAGCATTTCGCCATCGAGTCTCTCGGTGTGCAACCACGACGGCCTACGACAGATGCTGATGGAAAAGCATTAGAGATATTGGAAAAGTCTAGCCGGCGGTTGCCTAACGGACGTTTCGAGGTGGGACTACTGTGGAGAAAAGGCGACGAACAAATGCCGAGAAACTTCAAGTCCGCAGAGAGCAGGCTAAAGGCCATTGAGAAAAAACTCGACAGAGATGCGGAATTGAAGCAAGAATACAGCCAGCAGATCCAAAACTTACTGGATAGTGGATATGCGGAAGAAGCGAACCGAGAATCGACGTCCACGAGAAAATGGTATTTGCCACACTTCACCGTTACGCACCCGACCAAGAAAAAACGGAGGTTAGTTTTCGACGCCGCCGCGAAATTTGAAGGAAAGAGTTTGAACGACGCACTATTACCGGGACCGGATCTGTTACAATCGCTCTTTGGAGTGCTGTTAAGGTTCCGACAGCGGCCGATCGCCGTAGTGGCAGACATTAAAGAAATGTTCCTTCAAATCAAGATAAGAGAAGAAGATCGCGATAGTTTGCGTTTCTTGTGGCGACAAGATAGGCGGACGGGACCGCCTCAAGAATACAGGATGACGTCACTGATTTTCGGCGCCGCTTGTTCACCGAGTGCCGCGATATTTGTAAAAAATAGGAACGCGGCCGAGTTTAAAGAGGAATTCCCCGAGGCAGCGCGCGCGGTGGAGCGCAATCACTATATGGATGACTATCTACACAGCTTCCATACAGAGAAAGAAGCGATCAAGATAGCGAGCGAAGTGGACACAATACACCGCGCGGCCGGACTGCACTTGCGGGGTTGGGCGTCCAATGACCCCAATGTTTTACGCGCGCTCGGTCACGAAGCGACCGCGTGCGATGAAGTAGAGCTAGGCTCTAAAGAAGAGAAAACGCTAGGACTGCGTTGGTTTACGAGTACAGACGAGATGGGCTTCCGGACATGTATGAGAAATATCAGCCAAGAGGTCGCCGATCAAGAGGCGACACCGACAAAACGGGAAGTCACTAGTGCCGTTATGTCAACATTTGACCCTTTGGGGTTAGCCTGTCCCGTGTTGATCCAAGGTAAACGGCTGATACAGGACATCTGGAGAAGCGGCATCGGTTGGGACGACAGGGTCCAACCCAAGGAAGAGGCCGCGTGGAAGGCCTATCTCGAGAATTTGGAATTTTTGCGCGATTTGAGACTCCCCAGATGCATCGCGCGCGACGGCCACGAGGGGGAGTTACATGTGTTCACGGACGCCAGCGAAACCGCGTACGCATGCGCAGTGTATTGGAGACAGCGGCATGATAATGAGGAATACACCGTCACCCTTTTGGCAGGAAAAGCCCGAGTGACGCCGTTGAAACCGGTCTCAATACCCAGATTAGAGCTACAAGCGGCTCTATTAGGTACGCGCATGGCTCAGGCGGTAAGAGAGGAACTTGACATGAAGGTCAAGGATGTCACATACTGGACGGATTCGAGCACAGTACTTGCCTGGATCAAGTCCGACCCCAGGACGTTCAAACCCTTCGTGGCCCACAGACTCGCCGAGATCGAGGACACGTCGAAACCGCAACAATGGCGCTGGGTGCCTACTAAACAAAACCCGGCGGACGACGCGACGCGAGGTGTGCCTAAAGATTTCAATAAGGCACATCGATGGTTTAATGGTCCTGATTTTTTACAGAAAAGCGAGTGTTCATGGCCGCGTACAAGGTCAACCAAGGCGGAGCTCACTGGCGAGGAGAAGGAGGCGCACATCACCGCAGCGGTGGTCGCGGCCAATAAGTCCGCGATACCTGCGCCCGACCGATTCTCCAGCTGGATGCGCCTAGTGAGGACGACCGCGAGAGTGCTACAGTTCATTGACCTGTGCCGGATCAAAGATAAGTATGCGATTCATGTTGGAAGGAAGGCAGAGTCCCAAGATCCCACCTGGCGGCGGGATCGTAAGAAGGTCGGCGGTAAGGGAAAAATCGTCCGGTCAACTCATCGGGAGAAGTGCTTCATTCCAATCGATTCAGTTCGGATGGTCGAAGCCGAGAGACTATTATTAAAGAATAGTCAGACGGACGATTTTGGGCGCGATATCAGCTCCATCCAGCAACGGAAACCTCTGTCTAAGGACAGTAAACTACGCAAGCTCGCCGTCGTTCAACACGACGGATTATTATGTATGGACGGACGAATCAACGCGGCTACCGCAGTCGACGGGGATTACAAGCGACCCGTGATATTGGATGGCAAACATCGCATAACGAGACTGCTCATTCAATATTATCATGAACAGTTCAATCACGGGAACCACGCGACCGTCATAAACGAGCTGCGACAGAGGTACTGGATATTGGGCTTGCGAACAACAGTAAAAAACATTGTGCGTCAGTGTCAGTGGTGTAAAGTGTATCGTAGTGCGCCACAACAAGTACCGACCGGGGACTTGCCGATAGAAAGGTTACGACACGGAGAGCCGCCGTTCACTCACTCTGCGGTCGATTATTTCGGCCCGATGACCGTGACCGTGGGACGGCGGCATGAGAAGCGTTGGGGAGCCCTGTTCACGTGTATGACCACGAGGGCTGTCCATGTCGAACTCGCCGCTTCACTATCTACGGACTCCATGATATTAGCGCTCCGAAGGATGGCGGCACGAAGAGGTATGCCCAAGTCTCTATTTAGCGACAACGGGACAAACTTCGTCGGGGCCAACAAGGAGCTCAAGGAAGCGGCGGAGACCTTAAAGACGGCCGAGCTAACGACAGAGGCCGACAAGATAGGCGTGCGGTGGAAATTCACCGCACCAGGAGCACCGAACCAAGGCGGGGCGTGGGAACGGCTAGTCCGCTCCATCAAAACGGCCCTGGCGGTGACATTGAGGGAAAAATTTCCCCAAGAAGAGGTTCTGCATACTCTAATCACGGAGGCGGAACACATTGTGAACTCGCGACCGCTCGTGGGAGCGGACGAGAACCCGGAGGAGGAAGCTTTAACCCCTAACCACTTTTTATTAGGCAGGTCATGCGGAGCGAGGCGCATCGGAGCATTTTCCGATGCCGATCTGGCCGGCAGAAAGAGCTGGCGGTCGGCGCAGAGGCTCGCCGATCACTTCTGGAGCCGGTGGGTGAGAGAGTATCTCCCCACCCTGCTCCCGAGAAGGATCGACGGGCGGGCGAGCGCACGAGACCTCCGGTGCGGGGACACTGTCCTCATAGTGGACGCCACGCTGCCACGCTGCGTCTGGCCGAGAGGCCAGATAGTCGGCGTGCATCCAGGACCTGACGGAAGAACAAGAGTCGTCGAAGTGCAGACGACCAACGGAGTGCTGCGGCGGCCGTCCTCCAAGGTGGTGCTGCTAGTGTCAGCGGCGTCGCCAGGACAGGAGGATGGTGCTGCGCACGAGGGGGAGGATGTTGGCGACGCGACCTCCGACTCCGCGGTTAATGAACTCTAGCGAAGCTCCTATGTGCGCGAGTGACTTGTTATGAGTATTACGTAAATGCGCCCGCGTCGCGCTTGTTTGTAAAATAGAGTACATAACGAAATATATAAGCGCCTTATGCGCAGAGTAAATTATTGTTGTACAGTTTGTGAACTTTGAATGTTTTTTATTGGTTACGTATTATGTGTTTTGTTCATTTACGAATTGGTAGTGTAGTGTTTTATATTAATGTGTAGAGCTAGTTATGAGCTATGTGAAAAGATATGGTATATAATTGTAATATTGTGTGTTTCTGTATTAAAAGTGTCGTTTATGCCAATCGTCATAGTACAAAATGGGCCGTTATGGGGCTAAATTTGGGTCATTTTTCCGGGGCTCTCCCGGCGGTATAACTTCGGACCACTTAAGGTCTGCAAGTGTGTCTGCAAGTGTGTCTGCAAGTATTAAGAAAAACTGAAGAAAGAAAACTGATGAAAAGAAGAAGTCAAGTAAGAAGAGGAAGACAACCTGCTTCAAGATAGACATCTCAAGACATCACGGCGGAATAGTGCATAGGTTCGCGGGGTTTAGGTGCGGTTGGCATACGACTTTGTTGTGAGATTGTGGTTTCTCTGGGTCGACCCCCTCTTCCCCCCGTACTATTCTCGCACTCATACTGCACACCATCCACACTTTACACATACAAGTACTCACTCACACATACATACATACATACATACATTATATATATTCACACATTATATACTTTCATACATTACACACAACGGTGCCTAGTTCGCACACACACCGGTGCGCTCACACATTCATTACTCTCACATCGTACATTATATACTTTACAGACGTACAGTCAGCACATACACTCTACATACAAGAAACGCTCTCAGGATACAAGAGCTTCAAGAGTTGTCGGCAGTCCCGGCATAGGTGACGCGAAGAGCCTATTGAGCTGGGTGTGAAACCGGCGGCCGAGGTCAAACTCGGTCTATCGCCATCCAGCCCCGCTAGCGGAGATCGGATCCTGGTCTTACAAACCGGGGGGTTAGTCCTGATCGTCCGCGACACATACATACGAGAATGTGTAACAGATATTGTTGTATACGTGGTCACGTCAGACAGTTTGAAAATAATAATCATTTGACGCGGCCTCGTCAATGAAGGTTTACTGTTATAATCTTGCTATATGAAAATGAAAAATGTAAATGAAAAAAAATCTTTATTTAAATAGAGAAAGATACAAAAACATTTACCAGGGGTTCTCAAATTAGGCGGAGCCTGTGTCTTGAGAAACCAATTAAAATAATGAAAACATTTGTTAGCGTGAGTGAAGCCAAAGAGCGTGTGTGCGTTTATGCTTGAGTGTGTGTTTGTGTGTGTGTGTGTGTGTGTGTGTGTGTGTGTGTGTGTGTGTGTGTGTGTGTGTGTGTGTGTGTGTGTGTGTGTGTGTGTGTGTGTGTGGGTGTGTGTGTGTGTGTGTGTGTGTGTGTGTCTGGGGGTAATGTGGGGGTGTGTACGAGAGCGAGGGGTGTGTGAAAGTGTGGTTTTCCGTGAGTGTGGGTTTGTGTTTGAGCGTGGGATTTATGTGAGAGTGTGGGTTTATGTGTGAGAGTGTGTGGGGTTGTGTGCGAGAGTGTGGGTTTATGTTGAGTGTCGGTTTATGTGTGAGAATGTGGGGTTTTGTGTGAGAGTGTGGGTTTGTGTGTGAGATTATGTGTTTGTGTATGAGTAGAGTTTAAAAGTGAGAAAGTGGGTAAGTGTGTGAGAGTAGAAAGAAACTCATCCCATCTAACTAGCCAACAACACGTAGTCCTGACCCCACACTAGATTTTACCTGTATCGTAAGCACTAGCGAATCCAGGGGGGGCTAAGGGGCTCAAGAAAAAACATATGGGTCCACTGACAAACCTCAAATTAATCTTGAAATTATCCTAATTTCTTAGTACTACCTACAATATAATTTTTATCGCTTATCCTTACTTATTCCATTTTAAGTAGGTATATCCTCATTTTTTTTTATTCTAACTTTGGGTCAAACCAAAATCCTGGAATCCGCCACTGATCGTAGGTATCAGGAACTACGAGGAACTTATGGTCCCACAAAATGTGGCTTTATTTACCGTGTACCGGGAATGTACTCGCTTACCTGTAAACAAGGAAAATTACACATTAATTTACACAGTGACAAAATGCAATGTGTGATTCATTGTATGTGAACAATCGTATTTACAATTATTTTAGTTGTCTCATTTATGTGGCGAAATGTGGGTGTACTGGTTACACCTCTGCCTACCCCTTCGGGGATTACAGGCGTGAGTGCGTATGTATGTATGTATGAATGAACTAGTGCTGCACCGATGCCACGGATCGTCGAGCTATTTTATTCCGAAGATGTTATACGAGTGGTAGAGCCACAGTTTTGTCTGCAGCATCAATGGGCCGGCTTAACCGGGTTGTCACCCATGTCTCACAGAAAACTGACGTGAAGTAACAAGTTCTTGCGTTTCGTATGGTGAGTGAGTTACCCGGAGGCCCAAATTCCTGTTCCTAAACTAAACTTTTGCTTGCGGCTCCGCCCGCGCGAATGACCTTTTCCTGGATAAAAAGTAGCCTATGTTTTAATCCAATGTTTACCTAAAAACAAACCTAGACAAATGTTTGCCTGATTCACAAATATTTGTCTCTGGTCTGGGTGTTATGGGACCGCAAGTCCTTCGTAGTTCTTGATACCCACGATACAGGTTTACCTAATGTGGGGTCAGGACTATGTGTGTGACTGTTGGGTGTATTTATTTATTTAATTTGTAATCGAATTGGTAATTAATTGGTTGTAATCCAAATTCATAAAATCACAAACATTCAACAAATATATAATCAAATAAATTTAAGTAACATAATAGGACAGTATGACTATTCCAAAGTAATATTGATAAATCTTTGCACATTTCTTGGTGTAAACCGAAGTAGGCTAAAAATAGCACGTCATTATAATAGCCTGTACTCCATGAATGCTCAGAGCCTTATCGCCTGCTTCAACATGTTTCGAAAAACGCTTGAGGGACAATATTGATCAGTGTACTTACAGAACATAGATAAGCATAAAATATTATAAATTCTCGTAATTTTAAACGTTCAAAATATCATTCCGATCTAATCTCAGCGTCAAGAAAGTTGCAAATGGCATTCTCTTAAACCAATAATCAACGTCAAATACACCTAGCATTAGCAGTAGCATTATACCGTTTTGGCTTCAGTCAACTTTTATTCTACATTCAATCTCATTACGATTTATGTTCACATTTGACGTTGATTATTGGTTTAAGAGAATGCCATTTGCAACTTTCTTGACGCCGAGACTAGATCGGAATGATATTTGAACGTTTAAAATTACGAGAATTGGCCCTCAGTGTGCAAACATGTGGTTCCGGTTTGAAGGACATTGAAGCCAGTTAATTTATTGGGCATTATGAGCCTTATCATCTTATGTCTCGGGGTGCCGAGCGCAGTCCAGTGTCATGCAGTGCTTTGTTATTTAAAGTTCTGTTTATGAGCAGGCGTGGCGCTTACCATCAGGCGAGCGACCTGCTCGTTTCGTCACTCAAGCTAATAAAAAAAGGTACGCTCCGCTAGGGCGTCGCGGCGTCGATTAAATACACTATCCATAAACATACATCAGTGCATCTGATACACTTCAGCTTCAGCACTCAGTGAGCTTCAGTCACGGTAACATATTCAATAATCAGAAACTAGTAAAAGAGTAGTCGTTGTAAGTACTAGTTAAGTCGAGTAAAAAACAACGGTTGACACCGCGAGTCGCGACACGCACAGAGTACAGACGACGAGATCACTTAATGCCAATGGGGACCATTGTGCGGGTAGGGTTTACGCAATACGCACCAAACTAAAATCATAAACAAGCATTACATTTTAATTTTATTAAATCATGTACAATAAATGCAATCCCCTCCCGGGGTTGACGTCAGGCAGGTGGCCGGTCGTAAGAACTACAAGCCAAATATTTCTGTAACATGAGAAAGCATGTTGCGCCAACCACACTGCGAGTGGGATAAGGGCAGATGGAAGAAGAAGATGTACAATAAATGCGAAATAAATTGGCCGGTCTGAAGCTAGTCATAAACGCCGTCGCGGCTATTATTTGAGAGACAACTGAATAACGAGAGCGGAGAGGTGTAGAGGGCAAGTGAAGTGACTAACTTCAATCCGGCCGAGGTGTCTTGTGTGTATTATATTATATTCAATACTTATAGAATAACGCATAAGTACATATGAAATTCAGGGCAAGAGATAATTCTGGTTCAATTATTGTAAAGCGTTGTAATTGTTTACAAAAGTTATACATTCATACACACACGCACTCACGTCTGTAAACCCCGAAAGGGTAGGCAAAGGTGTAACTAGTACACCCACATTTCGCTGAACGTATCTCCGTCCCATGATGTGATAGGGGGCGAGAAAATCGCTATACCGGGCACAATTCCAGATGCCGGATTGATACTGAGCATTTCATAATAGAAAAACCCAATATCACTTTTACCCGACCCGGGGATCGAACCTGAGACTTCAGCGTCAGTCTCAGTCGTAACGCGTACGCATTACAACTGCGCCACCGAGACAAAAGTTATACACAAAGAAGTTATCTCTATTCTCATTCCTCGGCCAGTAAATTAGAGTGAAGACAATTAAATAATAAGACATTAATTAGTCCTGTACATTTCTACGAGCTATAAAGCCGTTTTATTTGACAGCCCTGCACGACGCGGCGCGGCGTGGCGCGGGCGCATCACCCGGGAGCGCAAGGTCGACGGCCGCGCTCCCTGCGCCCGCGCACATCCCGCAACGATCCCGACTCTATTATTAGTTAACCTCCACAAAAAACATTCATATCAACACTCACACATTATGTTTATTAACTACGCCGCTCCTGGGGTACACTAGGATATAAAAATACTAACATCTTTCGGAATCCAAGCAAAACACGAGCCACGACACTTCACCTAATGTTAAGTTTAATGCAGTCCATATACATGAATTACGTCGAGCGTCGAGAGACATTGTGTCCCGTGACGGTCGGCAGAATTATGCCGGCCTAAAATTACTGGGTGCATATACACGGGCTGACTCCTATTTGGACTGGTAACTGATATGCCCTGCACATAATATGATATAACACTCATTTATGAAAATCAGAGACATTCGAATGTTTTTATGAACCCGTTATATCCTAACTGCCCAGCAGTTCTTCCTCTCTTTGAATGAAGGAATTTGGACCAATAATCCACCACGCCGCGCCGCCGAGCCCCGCTGCGACCGGCGCGCCGGTCCAGGGCAGGAAGAATTATATAATTTGAATTATACCTGGTTATAATTCATATAATCTAATAAAACATTATTTGAAGTACATCTTTATAGTACCTAGAAGTGATTAATCAGTATTAAATTCAATGAATTTATGGTCTGTTATTGGCCGTCAGTACATATAAATAATTTAAACGTCAGCTACAATTCAATACAACACAATATATCATTATTTTTCCAATCTAATTCGTAACATACCTATTTTCACCGAGCTTTGTTTAACATTATTTCAACGTTACGTGCGTATCAAACCGCTTTGATGTGTGTTGGGCGTTACGGGTCAACTAAAGCTAGGCATAGATCGGTGAAAACTAAATACGCCCCGGGAAAATACTAAGGGAACATATGAATTTGCGATTTTGCGACCTTGTTGTTTGTTATCACCTGTAGGCCTAGTACGAATTACAAATACGTTTACAGTTTTTGAATTCGTGTAAAATGACTACCGTCTAAGTGTCAAAATAGTAATTCATACGGTAATAAAGGAAAGAATCGCTTGAAAATAAATTTCATATTCGACTAATATGAAATAAAATTAACCATATTATTATTTTAATTTATCATAGTTCCCACCAGTGGCTACTAATATTTGACGTATGGAGAGAAAACGAAAACTTTTATCGTTTAGGAAAACTATTAAAACTTGTAATAGGCCTACTGATTGTAAGTGTTTACCAACGTCCATAAAATACCCAAGAAGAGTGGGTCTGTTGTCGTACCATCAGTAGGATTGAACGGTGGTAAACCGATGTATCCCTGAGCAGATTGTGGGATTGTTTACGTTCTCGATAGGATATAATGTAGTATAACGTACAAACATGCAGTAAATCTCATTCATTATAAGCTAGGACAAAATGACGCGCTCCATGTACCATAAACTCAATGTTGTGTACAGTAAGGTACAAAGTTGAACGGCGGTGGGCGTCGTTTAGCATTAGGCGATCTTTAGTTTATTTACACGTGCGGGTGAAACTACGCGCCCTTCACTAATTCATAAAAACATGCACAATAGTTGATCTAACACCGTTTCACATTAGAACGTTTAATACACGATGTATTAGTTGTTAAACAACACAACCTATTATGAGATAATTAGACAGTAATCAGAAATATGGCGAGTAGCGACTGCTACCACGGAGTATAGTAAGTAGGTATGTATGTATTACCAAGTGATTTCTAGACACAGTTCCATTTTTTTTATGGCATAGGCCGGCAAACCAGCAAGTGGGTCACCTGATAGTAAGTGATCTCCACCGCCCATGTACGCCCACTACCAAAAGAAGAAGGTGCGTTGCCGACCTTAAAGGAAAGGGATAATTAAGGAATTGGGAAGGGGAGGGGGTTTGTGCCTCCGGATATCTCACTCACCGTACGAAACGCAGCAGCAAGCTGCTCCTTTACGCCGGTTTTCTGTGAGACAGTGGTAATGACCCGGACGAGCCGGCCCATACATGCTGTAGACAAAAGTGTCTACAGTGTGGCTCTACCACTCAGGAGACGATAAGTATAATATGTAGTTATAATTATCAAATAATTATAAATTACTTATTATGGATTTCATTTAAATTAAACAATTAACTTTTATAAAAACATACAAAAAAGACTGAAATACGGTAAACAATTAAAATACTCTTTCTCTTCGCAGACACATAAAGACAAGAAGCCACAGCACTAACCACTATAACATAGTTGTTACACTTGTTATAAACCGTAGACAGATGAAAGCATTGTAAAGGTGAACTTGGTGCATTTTTATTCTACAGACAATGTGGAAGGGTTATTTTTACACATCCGCCGGCACCAGGCACGACAGGCGACAGACGCCGCAGCAAGCAGTAAAAAGCGCATCACTGCGACATGTGTACGAGCTTCGATTCTATGAGCCCAACACAACATATACTGCCGGCTATGTATCTATTTAGTTCATTATATTATTTATTATTATTATGTTTTAAAACACGTGCCGTTTCGGTAATGCCTATATGGTCCATATCGACCCATAAAAAAAGAAGAAAAAATAAAATGATAATATTACTTTACAATTCTGGACTATTTCATAATGAAAATATTGTATAATTTATAGTTGCCTAGTGTATTTTGACGATGCTATGTATGTTATGTATACATTAGTTGATATGATTTTTATACATAAGTTTCTTTATTTTGTACTGACTTGTCATAAGCGCTATTTTAATTGCCTACATGATTAATAAAACTATATCATTTCATTATATATTTAGACATACAACTATACTTCTTGTACTATGTTATATGTAGTTAGTTAGATTTGCAGACATAAAACATAGACTAATGTTGAGGATTAAACATGTCATTATACGGCGCCCTCGTATTCGTCAATCAATAGTCAATACTTGACTTCCAAGATACAGGTTTCTACCTAGTTTGGTGAGTCAGGGAACCAAAACATTTCTGTGTTACATATTGGTTTAAAATAATGATAAATGTATTATGTACCTCTAACACTTTTATAATTTTGTCAATCTATTGTCTACTTAGTTTTAGATGCATAATCTATGTAACATTGTTTGTAAATAAATAAATAAATAAAATAAAATAAATAAATAAATACACACAGAAATTCAGATGTAAATAACATTTTTTTAAATATGTTCAATTTTAAGTCCTCTGAGTACGGATAATATCTCGCTTCTGTTTATTATAATTTTAATTTAACTATTTTTTTGTCTATATGGCTATATACACGACCCAAACAGGGCCAACAGGGTTTTTGTTACAGCTGTATAGTAATATAATCTTACTCGAACATTGTAAATAGACCCTTAGCCTACTAAATCTTAAAGCCTATTCCACAATATTCGAGTGAGATTTAACAGGTAACATATAAGTTGACTATAACGCGAGCAGAGCCGCGAGCATAAGCTAGTGTAGGAATGAAACGACTGACTCAAATATCCTCCCTTAATGGTTGTCTTAACAAATGGCGTCGTATTAATAATACACAAGGGAATTCTCGTGACGGGCATAATTCACATGTTTTAGTAAGTAAATAATACAGCAAGCAGCAAGTTCAACGGATGGTCGAGGTCAACCGAGTGGAGTCGCTTCTTATGACCCTCGCGGGAAATACAAGGTAAAAGGTTTCTGTACCTTTTTCTTTCTTTCTACCTGGTGTTATGCCCGCCTTCTTGTATAATAGATTTGACGGTATTTAAAATTATGTGAGGCGACCCGCCGTCTGATTCCCACCACCCACAAAGGGAACCAAGTGTCGCCATTGCCCCGTCCGTAAATGGGCCCAATGCACCACGAGCCGGTAAGGTTGGCTTTGGACCTAAAATGTTGGTGGTCCACTCATGCTACCTGGGCACACTTCGGAACACTGGCGATAAATTAAAGATAACTCTTTCATTCTGCCTGTCTCTGGCACCATCCCGGCTTAGTGCCAGGGTTTGCTTACACTTCGCTTGCTCTTGAGCATCCTTCAAAATGAGACCGATGGTTAAAATATAATTGAAAGGGGAAAAAAATTGGCAGTTGTGGAGACTGCCGATAGAAGTGAAGTGGTTTTTTAGTACTCACTATTGTACTGCACAATGATTCTACAATTAAACGATTCAAATAATAATCAAAAACAAAACACGGCCGCTGCGCGTCATGAGCATGTCGGTGACGCGAACCCATAAGATTTTCCCCTTCCAAAAAGTGACCAACGCGGCTAAAGAAGTTTTCACTTCAAATAATAATAATTACGTCACATAGCCGCGATGTCATTAACATGTCACATTCGTATCGTAGACAGCACTCAAGTGTGGTTACGTAACGGGAGCTGCGTGTATGAACTGCATACTAGTTATAGTTATAAAGTGTAGGTATGTATAACTCAACAACATAATCAATGCGCCATGAACGCAACTAAAGGTGATGTCAACTGAGAAGGAACCGCAGTCTTATTAGTATTTATCTGGTAGACATTTGATTCAAAATCCTAAAAGGCCGACAGAGTTTAGCTACGCTCTGATGACGGAGTACGAAGTAAAAAAACAACGGATGACATCATAGTCATCGCGATTGTGTTATTGTATTGGAACTTACTATCTAAACTAAAAATAGAAAAATAAAAAAGTATTAACCAAACTTAAATAAAATACTAACACGAAAAACTAAAATTACAATTTTATACGTTTTGGAGTCGGTGCCGGTACAGCTGTCGCTCAAATGTAATTTTTGTATTTACTTATGGTGGGGACGGCTGCGAGTTGAACAGACCGATGATCAGCTCACGTTAGTGGAACCATTTTACCCAATTGAATTTGAAAGAGGTATATCAGGATCGTAGATCGATCAATAACCATAGTCTCGTCCTACCTCCATAGCTGTGAGTGTGTGTACGTATGTACAAACATAGCTACGTGCATATGTAAATAAATAAATAAATACATCCAACATTCACACACATAGTCCCGACCCCACACTAGGTAAACCTGTATCGTGGGTATCAAGAACTACGAGGGGCTTACGGTCCCACAACACCCAGACCCGAAACAAACTTTTGTGGATCACACAAATATTTGTCTCGGTTTGGGAATCGAGTCCACGCCCTCTCGCTTCGCAGCCGGCCACTCGCCCACTGCGCCACGGAGGCTGTCATAAAAGCATATGTAGATATGCTTTTATATCACACGATAACCACTCGACCTCAATCCTTCAAGTTAACATTGGCAACTGGTTTCCACGTAATGATAAGCTGTAATGTCCGGTGAAAATATCAAATGAATCATTAGCTAATCACCTTGAGACATTAATGTGTTGGTTAAGTAATTAGCCAATTTGATAAACGTATAATCCGCGTAATTAATTGTGTATCGGTACTTTACCTGAAACGGCACTATCTATAGGTAAGTGGTTGTTATCGTTGCAGATTGGATTATTTATGGTAACGATACAATAAAGAAAAAAACATAATGCGAACAATAATCTCTCCCCAGAGGGGTTGACGAACGGTCGTAAAAACTACAAACCATATCTTTCTGTAACATGTGTGAAAAACTTGTTGCGCGGACCACGAAGGGCAGGTGGAAGAACAAGAACATACTGCGAACAACAATGTTTTCACTGCCATGTTATCAGTGCGGCATGACGTGGCATGACTTGAATAAGTCTTTGGTAAGAGTGGTATCACCCCGGTTGCACCAGCTCATTCATGCTGTAAAGTGATGTCAAAACTGTACACAGCGTAGCCAAATCACTTACCAACAGCTAGTACATTACAGCGAGTAGCCGGCTACGAAGCGAGAGGCCGTGGGTTCGATTCCCGCACCGAGACAAATATTTGTGTGATTCATAAATGAATTATATGTTTCGGGTCGGAGTGTTGTGGGACCGCCAAGTCTCTCATAGTTCCTGATACCTACGATACACGTTAACCTAGTCTGGGGTTAGAACTATGTGTGTGACTGTTGGGTGTATTTATAATAATAACAATACTAGCCCCGTTTTATACAAGTCCCAGTGCTGGGCATAAGCCTCCTCTACTTAATGAGAGATGGGTTAGGCATTAGGCCACCACGCTGGCCTAAAGCGAGTTGGCAGACTTCACATACCTTCGAAATTCTTATGGAGAACTTCTTAGGTATGCAGGTTTCCTCACGATGTTTCCTTCACCGTTAAAGCAAGCGATATAATCAACAATGAATACACACGTAACTCAGAAAAGTCAGAGGTGTATGCACTTGGGTCTAGTTTTGAACCTGCAACTTTCGTCTCGACAATCCATGCCACTACCAGCTGAGCTATCCGCTGCTCTGGGATCTGGAATATCGGGTGGATTTATTTATTATTATTTATTTAAAACCGAATCTATTGTTTACTATACTATAGTCCATAGTATTTAGTCTACGAAACAACGAGCAAACATCATTAAAGTACTACCTATTCGCTTAAAATAATGTAAATAGGAAGCCGAGGAGATAACCAGCTTACTGTTATATAAATAGTCTTACTACTCACTCTTACTTTTGATAATTGTAAGTAATTAGTAATGAGTCACTACTATTCCAAGTAGCAAAGCATATTCTGTCGGTCAAGAGGTTTGATTCCTAGATCAGGAAACACTCTGTGGTTACAGGCAATGTGTCAAGCCCTTGCAAGTGTTGCACGGGCAACACTTGACAGCCTCCGTGGCGCAACGGTCGAGTGACCGGCTGTGAAACGAGAGGCCACAAGTTCGATACGTTCGTTTCCGAGTGGTTTTACTGTTTAAAGGCAGACGTCTATAAACAGTAGGTACCATCAGGCGAGCGACCTGCTTGCTTCTTTAGTAGTAACTATAAAGTTAAGTGCGATTTGAATGTTACGAGTTTCTCTAGCGTAAAATTACTCTTCCGAATTAATAATGTACTTACTTATAACGTTTTATAGATTCAACAAATGTTTTTATTTTACGTACTCATGCACTCACTCACGACTGTAATCCCCGAAGGAGTAGGCAGAGGTGTAACCAGTACACCCACATTTCGCCGAGCGGATCTTTGTCCCATGATGTGGTAGGGGGCGAGCTTATAGCCATGCCGGGCACAATTCCAGACAGATACTGAGTATTTCGTAATAGAAAAACTCAATATAACTTTTTCCGAGCTGGAGATCGAACGTGAGACCTTAGTGTCAGCCTCAGTCATAACGCGTACATGTTACAACTGCGCCACCGAGGCAGTCAACTTTTTATTTTATGGAGTCAGAATATACCTAGAGGAAACGAAATGATAACCTTTACAGGTCCTGTGTTTATGCGACCTTGTCCAATACAGACGCGACGCGACGCGACGCTTTGATATTGTTATCAAAACTAGCAATAACTAGGTACAAGTACATTTTTATCATCGCATGATACTTCGAATTTTCATAGCAAATATATTTGTAGTGTATCATAATAAGGCATTATCAAGTTCAGATTTTGCAACGAAATAACATAAGCTCACGCCTGTATATCCCAACGTGTAAGTGGTGGTGCAACTACTTCTTCTTAGGTTTGCCATGTCTATCCTATGATGTGATAAATAGCCCGTAGCAATATTATCGCTATACAGGGCACAAATTCCAAGCCCAGGTAATGTGTGAGTAATTAAACCGAAAACTCAAATACTTATTGTGATTACCTGACCTGAGATTGAACCCAGGACCTCACTGGTTTTTCAGTCTAAATATACTGCCACTAGACTAATAAGGCAATGAATCAATGAAATAATGATTTAGTATTCCAGTTAAATTTAAAGAAACGCCTTTAAGCAACAAACATTTCCTTCTATTATTAGTAACCATCCACACCATAATAGTTTATGGGTTGAAAACCTTTGTCTCTCCCTCTTCATGGCATTGTAACTTCCAAACAGATAGACTAATCTCATTGTGTTTATTATTTGCAAGTTGCTTTATCAAGATGGTTCTTACTATTTAGCTATGTTTGAAAAAAAAAGGTATTTTTAAATTGTTTTACCAATTATGAATAAACTGAGACATTATTTAAGTCATGTAAAACATGTTAGTCAAGGATGTGGCTGAGAAAGATAATATCTATATTTAAATATATATAAATGTAATTTATATTTATGTTGTGAGAGATGTTAAGAATCATACCAATGTGATGCATTTTAAAAAAGCTCATTAACATGTAGATTAGGGCTTATAGTATAATGCAATTGACTGGAAGGTGCTTATACCTTAACATTGATAATTTGTTTATATCTAAGGCTCATTCATATATTTAATTGGTTATTATAATGTCAATAATTGTCATTTGCCACCAATTTAATTCAAATAAAAATACTTAACTCCTGTCAATTGGGTGTATAACGAACGGATTTCAAATTTATTGGGACAGTAAGAAAAAAGGACTGCCTCAGTGGCGCAGTTGTAATGCGTATGCGGCTGACGTCTCTGGTTTGACCCGGGGTCGAGTCAAAGTGATATCGGGTTTTTCTATTACGAGATGCTTAGTATCATCCCGGAATCTGGAATTTGTGCCTGGTAGGGCGATAGGCTCGCCTACTATCAATCACATCAAGGGACAGATATACGCTCGGCGAAAAGTGGGTGTGCTGGTTACACCTCTGCCTACCCCTTCGGGGAGTGCGTTACAGGCGTGAGTGCGTATATACGTATAAGAAAAAAGGTTGATAGATAAAAAAAAATGCCAGATATAATTTGTTTCGATATATTTCATGTATGTATGCAATGTACTGTGTATGTGAAAGTAATATTGGTAAATATCAGCTGTTATTTCTGCAAATAACATGTTGTCTCATAATAGCTTACCTACCTAGTGATTACTTAGTTAAGTACTACATACAACTAATATAATGTTTATGAAGGGCTGTAAGTGGAAATGTATTCAATATGGGAGAAGGTGCTTCACTTTGCTACATATACTTTATACTTTGCTATTGAATCACTTAAAATATTGAGGGTACTTTATTATAGCTGTATTTCAAATATTGAGAAGTATTTATATAAAACATTCAACTTACAACACATTGTTGATTCAAATTGTAAACTTCAGACCGGATAATGTGAAAATGCCATGTTTTTTCTTATAATTGCCATAACAAGGATTTGTCTTATTGTGTTCTATGAAAACTGGATAATGCAGGTTTAATGTTAGGATAGTTTGTATTCTGTATTTCTGGGCGATAAAAGATGCCATAGCATATATATAGGAGTTGTGTATGACCACTCATCAAATATTTTTGGCCATTTCTTTGTCCTTAATTGGTTAAAATAATTTGACAGATTTGTTGTGGTATTTAAACTCAAAATCTTTATTCGGATATTAAGATAAAAGCATCAAATTTCTTTGATCAAATCGACATTTAGACAAAGACATTTTAAATGAGTGGCACACCACCAGTTGAATAAGACAAAGAGGAGAGTGTTGTCGGTATTACCTTCAGGATAGGCTTGCTTGTCGGCGATGAAGTCGATAACGAGGTGCGTGGAGTTGTAGAGTGGTCCCATGGCGCGCATGTCGAACTGTACGCTGGCCACGTACGTGGGGTTGATGTCTGGCTGCGAGTAGTTCACAGCCGCCAGCTCCTTCACGTCGGACATCTCACGCATCAGGTGTGCCGTGATGTTGTTCATGTTGTGACCTATCTTCGCCACCGCCACCGTCGCTACCGCCGCCAACACCACCGCACACCACATGTTCAACACTAACACCATCACAACAAGCACATACCGCGCCTCAACAACCCTGCTTTCCGCCACTATTTATAATTCGGCTCGAGGTTATGCTTTATGTTTGCAAAACAAACTCCGAGATACCCTAAACATAAACACCGTCGAATCAGGTCGATAAAGATACTATATTTTAAGCGGACGATACTGCGCACCGTACACTGAACGGCGTCCGTGTAACACTAATATTAATATCGATTTATTCCGTTCACGTTTTATGTCAGGAATCACATATTTTTTAACGGTTTCCTTTGTTGCAAACCACAAAACAACCGACAAAACGAGTCGGTCGATGAATAGCGGCGCGACGCGAGTGAATGAGCGGTTCCGACCACTATTCAACTCCGCGACCGGCTGTCATGTCAACGACCGATTGACACTCGCTACGAAAATGACGTCATTCGGTCTTTAGAGTGGCCGCAATAGAAAATGATTTTCCCATAGTTTTTTTTTTTATACAAATTAGTGACGTAATATATATAATATTATGTTAAGCAAACTCTTCTTTTTCTTCCACCTGCCCTTATACCACTCTTAGTGGGGTCGGCGCAACATACTTTTTAACTCATGTTACAGAAAGACTTGGCTTGCAGTTTTAACGGTCGGTCGCGCGGCCGCCTGCCTAACGTAAACCCGTAAACGTTCTGGAGAGAAATTTTATTATGCAAACTAACTGTCCAATAATTTAATTTTGGCATATCTATTACTAAAGTCGGTCATCCATATAATAAGCTCTGTCCTTATAGTAAGTAGGTGTATATTCATAATATGGGTGTTATCACTGTCTCACCGAAAACCGATGAGAAGTACCAGCTTTCTGTTGCGTTTCGTACGGTGAGTGAGATCTCCGGAGGCTTGAATTCCTTTCCCATTCCCATTTCCCATTCGGTAACACGTCCATGATTCTTCAAGTAATGTGGATGTTTAAAGATGGTGGAGATCACTTACCATCAGGTGGTGGGTCACTTGCTCGTTGCATAATTATATTATGAAATCAATATGCGCAAAAGCCATTATGTATGATGTAATCGTGCGAAAGAGATATTTAGAGGTTTCCACTACGGGCCCACCTTTACTTATTTTTGGTTATGTTTTCACAGAGGAGTTTCTCTTTACTACTAGGAAAACTATACTAATACTACTGTAATAAAGTAGGCTAAAACCAAAACTCTATTTTCCCTTATTCATATAACTAGTTTTACCTTGGCAACATTTTAATCAATTCACGATTTGTTCGTTTTTTCGGGGGACCGTTTTCATTCAACCATTCTCTTATTTGCGGCGCGGCGGGACTTTTGAATTGGAGGTAAAAAATGGGTGCCTATATCTTTCTTTTTTGGTTTCAAGCTGCTACTTTGCGTTGGTTTTCTGTGAGACTGGTAACGAACCGGACGAGCCGGCCCATTGATGCTGTAGATAAAAGTGTCTACAGCGTGGCTCCATCACTCATAAACCACCACACTACAGAGGTATTTCAAAAAACAGCATTTACAGACGAAATGTAAGCTCTTTTTTACTTCAAGACCTCTTAAACAATTGGTAATTTATCTTTGTGATTAAAAATAATAAAAGGGGTAGTGTAATATTTTAAAACTATTTGCATCAGCAGCTGGTCCAAACGCATACTTCATACATTTTCGCCTTGTGCACGTGTTATGAATTCCTATTTTTTAAATCAGAGGTACCTACTAAATAGTAGAATTTAAGTATAGTTTTTGGTACCCGCTATTACGATATTCCCATTCATGTCATAGATTAAACTGTCTACATTCTACTGGCTGATCCAGACATTAATGTATACTACTTGCGCGGTACACAGAAATTGTACCACTAAGTTGCGGTCAATTGACCGTAACTCAATATTACCATCTCGCTTACTCTAAACTAGAACCCCTATCGCGCTCCCTGTTTGTGAGCTGTCAAACTCCCGCGTTATGTGACGCAATTTTACTTCTAAACAGCTACTAGACAGTAGTATACATTAAGTCTTTGGGCTGATCTATTAGTTTAAAGCATATTAAGTATTGCTCCTAATCATAATGAAACAAAACTCTTATTGGTACTTTGCACATTTATTTACATGAAAGGATATTTAAATAAATTATGTTATAAAAATTGTGTATAAGGTCACAATTACATTTAATTCTGTAAGTTTTACTTACGGCCTTACGCAAGAGTTGGTTACTTCGTAAATGGCTTACATATCCGTTTCCTGGTAGAACTTTTAGATCTGCCATGTTTATATACCATATGTTTCTGCTTATGTAATTTAATTACAATAAGCAACATACAATAGTGTTTACATATAATTTTTTCGTTATTCCATTTACTTTATAACATCGTTTATTTGAGTAAAAGTTACTAGTAGTGATGTTAATCAAATAATCATTTTTATTAATTATACAGAATTCTTTATTTAAAGAATTTTTCACATTTTAAATATTAGGTACATTTAAATTCATAAAAAAAAAAAATATCACTCTTGAGTGGCAAGGCCTGGGACCCAATTTATTATCATCATATTTCCATTAAAATAATCGAATAATTGAAGTCAGTCCAGGGCCCTTAATCGATCAATAATCGATTATTTCAACCAAGAGAAACTACTTCTAACTAGGTACTCTTAGAATATTCTTTATTTCCTTAACTACTTACTGTAAGCACAATTCGTTAGAAATAAACCAAATGTTGGAAATATATCACAGAGTAATATACAAACAAATTTTAAACAAGTAAGGTACAGTTTTATGTAGTCCATAGGACATATTTTAAACTATTCATCTTCATAACCTTTCTTTGTATGTTACATAAAGAAAACTAGTGTTGGCGCCTGCGCTTGCGCCTATGGACAGGTTAATGCAATGGTTTTACGCTTCGATATTGCTATTTGTATTTTATTTACAAATAATATGATTGTTAGCTGTACAGTATTGCTTATTTTGTATTGACTATGATTATCAATCAATTTCATTAAATTAAATCTCCATATCGACACGCTACCATAATAGAGCCAATAAGAATAACATTTGGGCGCTCATAACATAAATGGCTCTTATCTGTTACCAACACATCTTGCTACGGCATGGATTTAAATGGAATATAAAACTAGAAGATAATTTCTTTGTATAAAATATTTATAGAATTAATCTAAGAGTTTAATTACAGTAGCGGAACCGTGCGATGCCATTTGATACAACTTCAATAGTGTTGCACACTGCAATTTAGATACATTATAACTCCAGCACTACGTCACTATTGTGGTTCCTACATCAATGAAGTACCGCAATTGCTGTTGGTTGGAAGGTACTTGAACCATAATCGTATCCAAATTGAAATCGACGACCATACACATCGTGAAAAACCTACCATAGTGGCTGGTTTCTTCGATTCGCCTTCCGGATTTAGCCAGTGTATACCCAATAAGATAACTCTGCCGACCTTCCAGGGACACAATGTCTCTTGATGTATAGATTATATTTGGACTTGACTGTACTTACCATTAGGTGTCGTGCCACTTTGCCATGCCAGGATAAAAGAAATTATTGTTTCACACGTCGCTGTCGATATTTGCCGACTTCATGAGCGTGCATACATCTATCTCAAGTGACATCGTACTGTTTCGTTACTGTATAACTTACATTACTAATATAATACCTAAACATATGGCTTGGGAATCAAATAATTGGCTAATCACTTTCAGGCAACGGGTTTTAATATGAACCCTCTGTCAGTTTGTTTTATCGATTTTTATTTGTATCTCTATAGAGTTACGGATTATCGTGTCATAGTTATTAATAAATAATCTTGTGCGCATTGAATGTCACAATACAAGTTCTATTGAGTCGCGTTCTGTAATCATCCGGTCCGTGCAGTTCGACACTTAGACAGGCCTGCACAATTCTAGCGACCATAGAGAGTTGTCACGTCTCACGTTGGTCGACATTAGGTATATTTGTACTGCAAAACTATAATATATAATAACTAATGTAGATTTTTTCGTCCCTGCATATATAATAATATAATACCCAATGTTTTTTTAACAGCAATTCAAATTATATAAATGGGCGGGAAATAGGAACATCTCGCTATCTCTCTCTCACACGTCGCACTGTAGCAGCGGTGACGTCATGGTTATAGTAAGCACGTCCTGTTCCTGTCATTTGGCAATTTGTAATTACTTACAATTTTTAAAATGCTTATAACTTATATTTTTAGAAGGATTTATAATTATTTTGTTCAAACGTTGGGTGAAGTAAGTTACTAATTTGATAAATTATATAATACATACTGCTGACAGAGAGCTCAGGCTTAACCACGTCGCCAGTATAGTTACCGGCACGAGTCGTGAGCACAAACTTCACCGGCGCAGTAGTTTAATCATAGGTCTGTTTGTCGCGGTCGGTATGAAGGAGCGCGATGCTTCGCCGCTTCACCCGATTGGCTCGGCGATTACTGAACTCTGCACTGCGTGCTGGTTATTATAATAAATATAAGTTGCCAGTCCCGCTATCGTCATAGTTTCTCAACGATGGGTTTCGGCAGTAATGCATCGTTTTCAGTTCCATCTATAGGCTCATCTACAGCGGCGAGTGCTTCTACAAGTGTAGTAGTTTTGAACGCGCGAGACTCGATCCCTTCTACTGCCTCTAGTGTGTTTGTGATGTCGGTGGGCACGTTGAAGAATATCAACTTTTGGTTGTCGCTTTTTAGGTTCTTGATTACACGTTGGAGTACCTGGAAATGTTAACAGGCAGAAATATGCTGATGAATTTTGTTATTGATGTTGGTAATCGATTATTATAAAACTCGAATATTAAATCGAATATCTTACTGCCATGACGTCAAGAACAAAATAAATGAAAATGTACGCGCGTTCAAGACTTTGCTCAAGATGTCGGCAAACTAAGCTGTAGTTGTAGCCTCTTGCTGTAAAACAGTCGTGGTTAGGATGGAGGTTACGGAGCGGGATCGGGAAAGGGCTGATCTCGCTCGGAAGCAAAACAAGTAGCAAAAGTTTCTCTGCATAGAGGCAAGGTAGTTATCGGGAGAGTGAACGTTTGCACCGGCGTGAGCCGTCGCCTATCGAAGTGATAAGTCGTGAGTCCATCATACAGCAGGATGTTCACATACACCAGCGGGAGTGATGGATCACGGATCACGGATCACGGACGTGATGTATACTAACCGTGGCAGTAGCGTAGTCGATGACTGTGAGCTGTGTACAGTCGAGCAGCACGGCGTGTGGCGCCACCCTGGCGGCCGCCGACTGCAGCTGGCGCGCGGACCATTCCGCGTTCACATACACCAGCGGGAGTGATGGACGCACCTATGATAACAACAAATATCGGTAAACCAAACTAACTTTAACAACATTCACTTCTAAAATCAACAAAACATTCGCGACTCGTGTAGTATTTATTGCATACGATTACCTTGGCCACACTCCCCTTGCCAGCCCTGTGCATGGTGACGCGTATCCTGGGCCGGGCTAGTGACGCGAGCAGTATGGCGAGGTCTGCCAGCGCGCCCGCCAGCACAGCGAACTCCACACTATGCACGACACCGATACACGCGGTGAGAGCTAGTACGCACAGAGACCGACGGTCGCGGTGCCACAGATGATGGATTGTTGTCAAGTCCACCTGAACACATAATAATACATCTAATGGTTACACAAATAGTTCTGACTCCGCATGGTACAGTCTTGGGATGTCGGTTATGAGCATCAACTACAAGGGACTTACGGTCCTGCAATACACACCCACAAACATTTTTATCGGTGCAGGGATTGAACCTGCAACCCCTCGTTTCACAGCAGCATGGTTACTGTCGAACGAATGGTTACAATGACCATTGCCTTTACGACACTTATTAGAAATATTGCAATATATAAATGAAACATAATCTTCACTAAAATGTCCGGTTTAGCTGACCTATTGCGAGTCATATCTCACTGCCTATCTAATCGAAGTGTGGGAAACACCTGCAAAAACCACTTTGTAACCTGTTAAAATTTGCTAAAACTAATACAATACTCATTTGAATATGATTTCCATATTTCAACAAACGAAATATACAGAACTACTAAAGCAATAAATATTATCAATACAAAACACATTTCATAATAGGTATAATCCCGTAGTAGAGATATGCTATAGACAGTTTATCTGCAGAATGAAAGGAACAGTTCTTGTGGGTCAGGTTCACTGCTTCATAGAAAACCAACGTTAAAAGACGTAGCTTGCTGTTCTTTTCGTAAAGTCGATGAATTTGTCGGGGGGCCAACAATCTACTTCCCTCACGGAATCGCCTATATTGTTCCCAAAGGACGACAGCGCACCAAATTTTTTTTTAATACATTTAGATGTTTATTTTAGAGATGCGCATTACGATTGATTTTTATGAAGATCGATATTCGTGTATCATACGATCTAGTGATGTGTTGATTCATTACAATACGATCTTCAAGTGGGTCGATAATAAACTATCGAATGGTGTGGATCGTATTCGTAAACATAAACCCACTAATCTGCGATAGTGGTCATTTGCCACCATGTACCTATCATTAAAAATTGATATAAAAAAAAGAAATAAATTGCCACATCTTTTATAGAGAAAACATAACAACCGTCTTCATAATTGCACCGCATTGACATTATATCATAATTATTCTTGAAATAAAACTAAGTTATACGGATTTTATCGCGGTTTAATTTTTATTTTAGTCCCGGCGTGTCGAAAGCTTTTCAGCCTTCGTGGTCACGGGAGAGACTAAGGTGTAGATCGTCTCGAAAAGTTGATGTTATATTGGCTACCTTCATTTTAAAATTATACATATATTTTGTAATTATTTGAAAAGTTAGTTGACACTAGTCCGATCTACGCAGAACGAGCTCACGGTGTCTTGAGGTCTGGCAGTTGATCTTTTGGGTTCCGATTTAATTAAATGTATAATTGGATCCCAGGCTTGAACAAGCTTCCAACCACCTTCTCTATTGAAATTTGGGAGTTTCTTAATTTCAATAGCCTCGCGAATCATCCTAGGTAGGACTCGGTGTTCTTTGGCAAGGATTTCAAATCTAAGGTATTAATGTTTGGAGCCTTCGTCTGAATGTTCAGCAACTGCAGACTTCGTCGAGCGTCGGTGTTTACCATCAGCTATGTGTTCTTTTACGCAGGTCCTTATGCTTCTTTTAGTTAATTTTATTTGTTGTTTATAAAATAACAATTACTCTGTTTACAAACGTGCACTTATTAATAGGTACCCGTTGAGTGTCGAGTGTAAGCAGTAGACAGTGTGCAGTGGGTGTGTGTGGCCAAAGGTTACGACTTTAGTGATAAGGCTAGGAAATGAATTAATTCATTAATAACAAGCGCGAGACATCGCCGCGGTGCGAGCGGGCGCGACGGAAAATAACATAACTGTGGTAACCTGTATTACATATTATCTATTTGCTATTTTAGTGACAATAACACACAGTTCTTGAGGAGTTCAGGTCAAGTAGTCTCCTTTATCTACCCTATTTTATGAAGTGGAAATATTTGTATGTTTGTATGTAGGGGTTAATCCCTGAGTAACATAGGATATATTTTATTGTTATTTACGGATACGGTGCCCCCCAGATATCGATTTTGTAGTCAATCGGCATTAAAACTATTAATAAATATTTCAATATAATCCATACATAAATATTACCTACTATTAAACTGATAAAGTCGATTTAATTGATTTGATGTTAGAATTGAAATAGTTGCCGCCATTTTGTTTTTCCTTGTTTCAAGGTTTGGTTGACTTCAAAATCGATATCTAAGACGCCCCGTAGTTACAAATGATATATCTAAAGGTAGAATAAAAATGTGGCAACCATTTTATTTTTCTTTGTTTCAAGGTCGATCGACTTCAAAATCAATATTTGGGTCGCCCCGTAGTCATAAACGATAGATCCAAAGTTTGTATTGAAAAAAGTAGCCACCTAGTAGTAGTACTAGTAATATTAGTAGTATAATATAATGAGCTCACCATAAATATGACAGCACAGATGAGCACCGACGACAGACACGCCTTGGGAATGAAGTAGAAGTGACGCGTTAGAAATATCAGCGCCAAGAGCGTGATCACACCTGCAATATGAACACTGTATTATATAGGGCCCCTAATTAGATGGGACACCCAAAAGGCCTAAATTCAGTACTTAATCTAAATCAAATTTTATTCTCAACTTAAATCATAAACAATTCGTTTAACACTGTTTGACAATAATTTCAGTCATGAGTGAATGACTTAAAAGAAAAGTATTTCCTAAAAAGTTTTTTTTTATTCCTCAAATTGTGTACCCAAGGCCCAAGACGGTCCTGATTATATACCATCCCACTAACAGACACGTGATTCTAACTAATAGACGGAGTTACGCTTTAGGTTAGTCCTGGATACATTATTATTTATCAACGATATGCTTAAAGTGAGTGGACGAACAAAAACTAACTTAAATTAGCTTAAATCTTAGATATTTTCTTAGATTACATTTGTACTATACAATAAGATATTAATGACCTTAACCTTAGAGGGGTTGACGTCAGGTGGCCGGTCGTAAAAACTACAAGTCAAATCTTTTTGTAACATGTGTGCAATGTTGCGACCCCACTGCGGGGTAAGGGCAACGGTAGGCAGCGGCCAGGCTATGCTCTGGCATTGCTGAGGTCGATGGGTGGCGGTAACCACTTATCATCAGGTGGGCCGCCTGCTTGCCTGTCTATCTAGGCAATATAAAAAAGAGCAGGTGGAAGAGAGAATAAGAAAGAAAGAAAGAAAGAAGAAAGAAAAATATTTATTCGCAACAAGCAAACATTATAAGGAAAACGAAAATACAAAAACACTTAAATTAGATGTGCTCGTCACAAAAACGACACCAACTCAGCATAAGCTGGTAATAAAACCAGCGCTGGTCTTCCGTTAGACGGCTTACGTGAAGTCACGGGCGCCAAACGCAAAAATAGTAGGTACTTGTTTACACACTACAATATGTTATTGCTAACTACGTAACCATGAACAAAAAGACACATAATTGTACAAGTGCGAGATTCAGATGGAGACATATACTTATATAAAAGACAGTATTATGTGATGTGTGATGTGTGATGTGTGATGTGTGATGTGTGATGTGTGATGTGTGATGTGTGATGTGTGATGTGTGATGTGTACAGGGTATAGAGTACAAGAGTACAAGAGTACAAGAGTACCGGAGTAGAGTCCGGCGGCCGGGGTGCGCACGCCGCTGCAGTGCGACACGGCGGAGCGCGTGAAGGCGCCGCACGTGGGCATGGCGTGCACCAGCGAGCCCGCCACGTTACACAGCCCCAGCGTCACCATCTCCTGCGTCGCGTCCACGCGCCCGCCGGAACCTGCGCACCGACACATCACCTCTCAGCCCGTGGACATATCGGCTCTCAGTCGGCTCGATCAACGTTAACAACGTAACTAACAGATATCTACGAGTGGTAGACAATTTTGTCTACAGCATGAATGGGCCGGCTCGTCCGGGTCGTTACCACTGTCTCACAGAAAACCGGCGTAAAGTAGCAGCTTGCTGCTGCGTTTCGTATGGTGAGTGAGATATCCGGAGGCCCAAATCCCCCTCCCATTCCCAATCCCTTATTATCCCTTTCCTTTAAGGTCGGCAACGCGCCCATAATTCTTTTGTATTGTGGGCGTACATGGGCGGTGGAGATCACTTACCATCAGGTGACCCACTTGCTCGTTTGCCAGCCTATTTTTGACGGTAGGCAGCGGCTTTGCTGTGCCCTGGCATTGCAGAAGTCTATGGGCGGCGGTGACTACTTACCATCAGGTGGCCCGTTTGCTCGTCTGCCTATCCAGGCAGTAAAAAAAAAAAAAATCGATGAAATGTGGCTATACTGGTCACACTTACTACCTACCCCTTTAAGAATTACAGGTGTCAGCGCGTATTACTACACAAGTAACAGATTACTATTGTATTTCATACGGTCAGTGAGATATATGGAGACCCAAATCCCTGTTCCCTTCCCAATTCTTTAATTATCCCTTCCCTTTAAAGTTGATAACGCGTCCATACTTCCTCTGGGTATTGTAGGTACATGCACGGCACATATTACTTACCATCAGGTGATCCACTTGCTTTTTTTTGACATATTATATAATATGAAAATTAATTCACGCTGTCATAACTCTTGCGATCTTCAAGATACAACATCTTTCGACATTCGACACTATATTTAGTCAAGACAAAACTACTTACCATTAAGTGCAGTGTAGCCATTTTGATGCGGTAATATAAAACAATGATAATCGATTAAATGAACTTACAGAAAGCCTTAGCGATTGCGATGTTGGCGAGGACCATGACGACCGGCATCATGAGTAGTCCGGTGCCAAGTTGATGCACCATGTCCACGAACTGTACCGTGGTGTTGTCGACGTCCGCGCTGAACGGTGGCGCGGACAGCGGCGGCAGCCCGGGCTCCACGCGACCTGCCAGTTGCGACCATGCACTACACACTACACACTACACAATACACACGGACCTTGGAACTAGTTCTACTACCTGGTAGTAGTTACACACATTCCCGCAGTAATCCAAGTTTCTGAATTAACTATCCAATAAAGAATACCACGAGTTTTTAATCGATAATTAAGAAAAATCGATAAAGATCCGATTCAGTTGTTGATTCGATGACACCTGCGTCAGAAGAACCCAGAGGTCTCCGCAGTCCAAAATCAAATTATTAACTATCATTCCTTAACATGATGACTAAATGATTTTGACAGCCCCTGTGGCGCAGTGGGGGAGTAGCCGACTGTGAACCGAAATGCCACAGGTTCGATTCTCACACTGAGACACCTATTTGTATGACCCATAAATATTTATTCCGGGTCTTGGTGTTGTCGGACTACAAGTTCCCCGTAGTTCCTGACACCTACGATTGAGTGTACTTACTTACTATATTTACTAAACATCAGACATCTGATTCAACCGTTATCATTTTGGAATATTATAATAATATAGTTATTGTATATTTATGCAGAATCCTTTTCCGTTATTTTTGATAGGTCAAAATACATTTGCAATAATATATGTATACAAATGTTAAGCAATATAATAATAAGCGGTTCTGATCTACGTTCTATCACCTAGCGTGCAATACCTTTAAATAAATTAATAAACTAACAATAACTATGCATCATTTATAAGTTATTTAGTATTTAAAATTATTTCCTGGCATCCCGGCATAATGCCAGAGTCTGCATTCTCAAACCATACATTTGGGGGCATTTGGTATTATATGGGGCGACAACGTCTGACCCCCACAACCCGCAACAGGAACCAAGTTTCGCCATTGCCTCTTCCGTTAATCAGAAGAATGTAGCACGTGCATGTGAGGTCGGCTTTATTTAAAATGAATGTCACAACAACGCCACATCTAATGTAATTCTCGTCCTGATAAAATGCATCATGACAAATTTAATTTCAAATGAGGGGTAGGTATTAGTAGTATTCATCTGTCTATCTGTGTTTCTGTCTGTAGCATCGTAGCACCTAAACGAATGCACCTCTTTAGTAGTTTATTTTATGTGAAAGATAATTATGTAAATCGAAAGTGTTTAGGTAACCTTGACCTGATGTACAACATCAGCTTTCAACTCCTCGATAATTATTAGCAGATGTTTCGTGTTTGGATGAACCGAACAGGTTTCGACGAGTAGTTGGCATACAGATGACATATACATCAGGGTCTGGAGTAGGAAGGGCACTCAGAAGCTCGGGGGTTTTTATTAAGTACTAGCTGTTGCTCGCGGCTCCGCCCGCGTGAAAATAAAACGTAGCCTATAACCGTCTCCAGGGTCCCATCTATCTCTACATCAAAATTCATCAAAATCGGTTCTGTGATTTAGGCGTGAAAGCGTAACAAACAAATAGATATTTTTTTTCATAAAAAGTATCCTATGTTACTTCTTATACCTCCAATAATATGTGTACAAAGTTTCATGATGATCGGTTAAGAGGTTTTTCGGGTGAAACCGTAACAAACAAACTTACATTCACATTTATAATATTAGTACGAGTATGATATTATGATAGTTTATGTACCGTCGAACTTACCTGAGAGTTTAAACATGGGATCGTTAGGGTCATGCACGTAGTACGCAAACGTGGTAGCTGCCAGCACCACCAGCGCGTTCCTGCTGATGGACACCAACCACAACGCCTTCTTCAACGTGCCGCGCTTTGGGTTCACTGGGATGTCTTTTAGCTTCTGCAACAGCATTAGCGTATATTTGCAGCAAACTGATTGCTACCTTTGAGTTCTGTTTCTTTTTCATTAAGTATTAGTAGATGTATCTAATTAAAAAAATCCTTTTGATTATAGTTTTATTTGCCGGCAATCCCGAAGATAAACCATTTTTTATAGCTGAGATAATCAAGCATGTAGTTATTGTGGATCTCCTGATATTAAACGATCTCCACGGCCCATGAACACTCACTATATACCTATATACACACACCCACTATACCAGAAGAATAATTAATAGTTGCTTTACCTAATATCTATCTTAAACTATAGGACGAGGTATTGCAAAGGGGAAAGGATGTGGAAATCGCATTTACAATACGAAACTACTTTACATCTAGTTGCTACTTAACGTCGATTTCTTGTGTGACAGAAGGAACAACCCGGTCGAGCCAGCCCATTTATGCTGTAGACAATACTGTCTACACTTAGAAATGTGTGCAAGGATCGCAGCGAATCAGTCATTAACAAAAAATCAAGATCATCGGTATGTATACACTGTGTCCAATTTCTATTGAAAATTAAATAACCACTTTGTCGTGCCAACGCAACGTAATAACATTCGCAGTACAATTAGTCGACGGTTGATGGAGCTATTTCCAGATCGGTCTCATAACCTTGTTGTTTCAGATAACCGCAGCAAATATTACAATGCAATTCAAATCATTAAAAGGTATTAGGTAGGTAGGTATTATCAGTGGTAGAGCCACGTTGTAGACAGTGTTGTTTGCAGAATGAATGGGCTGGCTCGCCCGGGATTTAACCACTGTCTCAGAGAAACCCGACGTGATGTAACAGCTCGCTGTTGCATTTCATACTATGAGTAAGCAAAATGAGTCTTCCGGTTCTGGAGGCTTCAATATCCCCATTCCCCTTCCCAAACCCTTAATTATCCTTTAGGGTCGGCAACGCGTTCATAATTTTCCTGGTATTGTTGGTAAACATGGGCGGTGGATATCACATACCATCAGATGACCAATCACCCACTGGTTCGATTGTCGACCAATGCTATAAAAATAGTATGTATATAGTTTGTTTTTTTTATGTATGTTCACGCATAACTGATATGGACTGATTTTTTGATTATTTTTACATTCGACAAGGTTTACTTCGACAGTTCCATATAAATCTGATGACGCGATACGAGACATTATTAAAAAGCGATTCGAGTTTTGAACTTTATAACTTATAATAATAGCATGTCTATTCTAAACGGATCAAGTTCTAGGTTGTTAACTATCTTACTTATTATAGACTTGATCAATAAGATAGCGAGAGTATTGTTTTGAACGAATCAGTTATTTAATTAAGTAAATAATTGCGTATATTTCTGTAAAACACACATTTGGTCGGTTTATTTTCGTGGTTGTGTTACAGTCACAGACAAATAAACCTACAAAACACCACATTACAGGATACACGCGTTCACCAAGTATTCACGCGGTTCTATTATAGCTGATCAACCGCTAAATCACAAGCGATTTCAACAGTGTGAACAGACTTTCAATCGAATGGATAAGAAAAAAACCATACTGCTTTCGTTGATTCAATTCAGTTGATAAACTAAAATTGACCCGTGTGAATTCGCTATTAGGTAGGTACTCGTACTGATTAAATCTTTCAACGTGCGTTTTCGACCACTGCACATTGATATAATTTCATACATACCGGATGTAAGCGAAAAGCTTCCGAAAATGAAATAAGAATACATATTGTTTTTGTTCCCCAGCTTTATTTGGTCCATTAAGTACAATGAAGTTTAATCCAAATAATAATTAAAATCATATTTTTCTTAATAACGTAATGTAGAGCCAGTACAAATCAACTGACGCTCGGAACCAGCTGTGCAGCGCTGCTCGCGGCGCGATGCACCTACTGAGAATCAGCGCGCAGTGATGCGTGCGGGACATTAAGCCCGAGTTTAAAATTAGTAGATACACTTTACATTGCGGTCTTACGTTTCCAAAATGGCAAAGGAATAGCGTTTTCAATTTATGTAAAGTGTTTTATTCCCGTTTCGGCTTTAGAGTATTCTTTCAATGGTACGCAGCGGCTTAGCTGTGCCCCTGGGATTGTCGATGAGCAGTGATGATCGCTTATGACAGTCCGCTTGCTTGTTCCGGTTCCCTTACACTTGGTATTTGACAGGTGGCGACCGACGAGAGACGTAGCGTCTCATTATAGATTGTAATGTTTTCTCCATGTGCGAGTACGTGAAATCCATCTTATGTCTATTTATTAGAAAGCAAATTCAGTACAATGATTGTTTAAACATGATTTACTGAGTATTTGTCTGTGCCGGTGTCGCGGTGTCGCGGTGTGGCGGGCCGAGCCGAGGCAGGCGGTGCCGTCGCGACGCGTCTTATCTTTATAACTATACTTTATTTTAATTCCACTAACATTACAATTAATACATGCTGCTGGCACAGATTTATTGTCGCCCCATTATGATTTATTCACATTTATTTACAATTAAATTACAATATCGCGGTTAGTACTTTTTAAATAACCACAAGTTGGACAAATTATATCGCACGTATTTAAAAAATTAAGAACTTGATTGGTGGATGGTGCGCTCATGCGCTATATCTAGTAGTTATATATATACATACGCACTCACGCTTGTAAAGGGGTAGACAGAGGTGACCAGTACAACTACATTTGCCGAGCGTATCTCCGTCCCATGATGTGATAGGGAGCGAGCATATCGCCCTGCTGGGCCAAATTCCAGGCTCCTGGCTGATACTGAGCATTTCGTAATAGAAAAGCCCAATATCACTTTTACCCACCCGGGGACCCGGCAAACGATCAAGTGTTACCTGATGGACAGTGGAGGTTCCTAAGCTCCACTGTCCATAATCACTGATAATATCAAAAGAATCATGAACGCGATGTCGATTGGACAGGGAAAAGGGATTATTTGGGTATCCGGGATATCTCATTTATCGTTTGAAACGGAACAGCAAGCTGCTATTTCCGTCGGTTTTCTGCAAGACTGTGGTAACGACCCTATCGAGCCGGCCCATTCAAACTGTAGACAAAAATGTCTAGAGCGTGGCTCTACCACTTACAAAAGAGTACTTTTACATAGGTTTTTATGTGAGCGTCCATGGTTCGGTACTGTAGATGACGGTGGGCAGTACGCATTGGTGAAACATTAAGGTCTTATGATATTGTAGTATTTTGTGTGAGTTGCAGATATGTTTTAACCTCTGGAATTCGGTCAAGCGTAACTATATAATGAGTTTTTTCATGTGGTGGTCACGGCCGAAAGACGTGTACCTAATAATCTTCCCACGAATATTTTTTTTAGTATAGGCCGGCAAACGAGGAAGTGAGTCACCTGATGATAAGTGACTCCACCCCCATGTACGCTCACAATACAAAACAAAAGACAAAAGTGTTTACAGCGTGGCTCTACCACTCATATATACTCAATGTATGACTCGCCAAGGTCTTAGTAACCACATGAATTGAATGAACATGCAGATCAATGGGCAAACACCAGTGCGTGCAGACAATCCCGGGAAACGGTGCCACACCCGGATGCACGTTTAACAAAGCGCCTGCTATCCTTAGACAGGACATCCCTACGTATAATCGTAGGCAATATTACAGGACATTGCCCACTTTACAAACATTTATATGTTCTAGGTATAACCGACAGCCCCCTATGTAGGGGATGTCTGTCGGCTGATGAAACAGCTTCACACGTCATCCTGGAATGTGAAGGTGTAGCTACACAACGGGCGGAAATCCTCAATACACCGAGGTCACTCCGAGAAGCCTGTGGAGACACCAGGAGGATCCTGCGCTTCTGGTCGGAGTTAGGCTGGCTAGATCTCTAGCCGGCACAAACTTCACGCACAATGGCCCGACATTCAACGGGCTAAGTGCGGAGAAAAGGAGCCCACAATCAAATCAAATCAAATCAAATCAACCACATGAATTGAGAATAAAAGGCAGATGGTGATATTTGATGTTAGTTAAAGTGTTAGTAGAGTGTAGACACATACCCTGAGCAGCAGCAGCACGGTGCAGCAGACCGCGGCGAGCGCGCAGTCGGCGCGGCGCACGCGGTGCCACTGCACGGCGATGCACCGCACGTTGTCCCACAGCGACTCCGCCGTGAAGCTCAGCCCCAGCAGGCCCTTCAGCTGTGCCACCACGATGATCACCGCCGTGGCTGACGTGAACCCGCTCGTCACGCCGGCCGATATGAAGTCTACTAGGAAACCTGCACCACGGTACACATAACACAACAGATATTGTAGAGCCGTGTTCTAATTACTTACGACCGGATTCAAGTTTCAACTTTTTTTTATGGTATAGGCCGGCGAACGAGCAAGTGGGACACCTGATGGTAAGTGATCTCCACGGCCCATGTACGCCTACAATACCAAAAGATGTATGGGTGCGTTGCCGATCTTAAAGGAAAGGGATAATTAAGGAATTGGGAGCGAGTTTGGGCCTCCGGATATCTCACTCACCGTACGTAACTCAACGACTCTCGATGACGAACAACTCAACTGTAGGATTATTCCCATGTTGTCATATTAGACTAGCTTGGCAAACTGGCTTCCTCGAGGAGATTGACCGCCACCACCCGGGACCCTCCGGCAGAATAGGTACCATTGTGTCACATAATACCGATGTTAAATACTAAATCACGTTTCTTTCAGATTGCATTTCTTATCATTATTTTTAATTATCAATTAACTCATATCATAAGATATCACAGCTCGCAGTTCAATTACGCATTCAAATTTAATGGACAGTTAATGCGATATTGTGTATTTGCTTAACTAATGGATCTTTCTATTCGACTGTATCATACATAATACGTATCTGTTAAAAAGTAAAAAAAACTCCAAATTAAAGTAAGTAAGTTTAATATATACATAGTTATCTCAAATGTCAAATAAAACCACATTAGAATATCGCTGGGTACAATTTACAAAAAAAAACAGGTAGGTACTCTTTTTAATTCAATATCAGCTGTCTGCTGCGTTTAGTACGATGAGTTAAATATTCAGAGACCCAAATCGCACCTTCCTTCCCAACCCCTTAATTATCCTTTTACTTTAAGGTCAGCAATGTCTACACATTTTTGTGAACCTTCATGGGCGGTAGATATCACCTAATACGCACTTGTTTGTTTGCCAGACTATGCTATGAAAAAAAAATGTTTCATCTCCAGATATGCATTGAAGATGGTCTTGTTCCACATAGTTTGGAAAGCCACATTTAGATATATCCTGGACACTTAGCATCATCAAATGATATTGATGTGACGGTGTAGTACTCACCCAGCCGCAGCAGACCCATTAGCAGCACAACACAGCCTGAGAGGAAGGTGAGCAGCACCACAAACTCGACGGGCAGCCCGCGACATATGTGCAACGTCAGCAGTGCCATCAGGCTCGTAGGGCCGATGGACACCTCCTTGACGGTGCCCAGCACCACGTATAGCATCGTACCTGCAACATTATGATGTGATGCAGGACCTAGCGCCTCATTGTGGCTTACTGCTCAGCACACACGATACTTTTGGTATCAGCCGTATTTTTATAGTTTTCAGAATATACGCCGCTTAAACGCTACACTTACTTCTGCCGGACCATCAAGTTGTGGAATAGTTTGCCGGCACATGTGTTCCCTCGTTCCTATAATATGAGGTCCTTTAAACGGAGTGTGAAGAAGCAATTAGGCAGGCCGGCATAATTTTGCCGACCTACGATTCTTGGATTGCGCTGCACTTAACATCAGGTGTAGCGTAGTAGTAGTATAAAAAAAAACACACCGCGTAATTTTTACCCCCGAGAAAAAATAACGGTGTTATAAGATTGAATCCTTTATCTGTCTGCATCATAGCACCTAAAGGAATGGAACGATTTGGATGCGGTGTTTTTAATTGATAGCTAATTTTATCAAGTGTTAATAGCTAGGTAACCTTGACCTGTAATTAATTGTATTCACGAATAAACGATTCAAATAATACAAAAAACACGAGGAAATAATTTAAATTCATCATTATAAAGTTTGCCGGATTAAAGATCGGTAACTATATGTTTATGTCCCGTATTCAAGAACACTTAAGTGAGCTCTTTGCTAAGTGTCAATTTCTGAGTGTTGTTCTTGAACACGGGCCTTAATCTTTAATTTTAATGATATTTTAAGTATACATCGGAGATATACAGTATGTAACAAAAACCCTGTTGTCCCTTTTTGGCTTGTGAAGATAGATATATAGATAGCTTAATAAAAATAGTTAAATTAAAAAAGTAATAAACCGAAGCGAGATATTATCCTTACACAGGTAATTTAATAAATGAACATATTTAAAAAACGTTATTTACGTCTGAATTTCTTTATGTATTGACGAAAACGGGGGCGCGGCACGTTTAATTAATGTACATTTTAACTTGCTATCTCGCTCTCGCCCGCAAGTCATCGCTTTAGGAGGGGCAATCAATCGAAATACGGTTTACAAATAATAAATTAATTCAAGCTTAAAATAATAATTTGATTATTTTTATAGTCCAATTTTCGTATGCGAGATTTTTCATTACGTTTGAATATCGATTCACATATTACAGTTAAAATGCTCAACAGGGTTTTTGTTACATATTGTATAGCATAGGCCGATAAGAAATCTACCGCTCATGTACACCTATAATATCAAAGAATAATGGACGCGTTGGGTTAAAACGAAAGGGATTTGGAAGGGGATTTGTACCTCCGGATATCTCACCGTACAAAATGGAACAAGCTGTTAATTAAAATCGTAATTTTCTGTGAGACAGTGGCAACAACTTGGTCGAGCCCCGTCATACTGTAGACAACACTGTCTACAGCAGGTTTCGTGTGTCGGAATGTCGTGTTTTAATAGTTTTTTTTTATTTATTTACCCCCAACAGTCACACTCATAGTCCTGACCCCACACTAAATTAACCTGTATCGTGGGTATCAGGAACTACGTCTTCGTACTTGCGGTCCTACAACACCCAGACCCGTAACAAATATTTGTGGATCGCACAAACATTTGTGTCGGTGCGGGAATCGAACCCAAGGCCTCTCGCTTTGCAGCCGGCTACTCGCCCGTTGCGCCACGGAGGCTGATTTGATAGCATGCATACACGCAGCCGAAATAGGAATTAACATGTATCATTCATACATACAACGTACATGCATGAAAATTTTAATGAGAGTGAAGGAGGCCAAAGAGGTATGCAAGGATCGTAGCAAGTGGAAATCCGTTGTCCCTGCCTACCCCTAAGGGAAGCAGGCGTGAGTCTATGTATGTATGTATATATTCATACAACCACATAATCTCTGTTATCTATAGTAAAAGTATCGTGTGTACTGTAGGTGGTGTTGCCCTTAACTTCAATATCCGCAAAATAACTTATCCGGCCTGAAGTGATTCGTAGAGGGCAGATGAACTTGTAGTTTCAACCCGGAAAAGTTATTTTGCGCGTACCTATTGTAAATTCAATAACCGACACAGGCAGCTAGTTAGTAGTTGTATTTAATGGTATTAAAATAAATAAATAAGCCTTTTATTATTTCTCATTTTTTATTAGGAACTCGCGCGCGGCCTAAAAAGCGTTGGCTTGACGTATTGGAGGGAGATATGAGAGCCAATGGTCTCACTATGGAGGATGCTCAAGATCGCGCGAAGTGGAAGCGTTTAAGTAGGAAAGCGGACCCTGGCAATAAGTCGGGATAACGCCAGCCAGAAAGAAAGAAAAAATAATTATTTCTCATTTTTCCATGCAGTTTGATAACAATATTTAATTTTATTACTTATATATTATTATATGTTGGGGACGTCTGCGAGTTACACTGACTGGTGCAGCTCATGTTAGTGGAGTGGGATTACCCGTAGGTAATCCCAAAAGTTGGTGGTTGATGTTGAGGTGCAAGTGGTGCACAACATTTATAACATCAAAATTTCTATACCTACCTAAATCTTGACTGTTATTAATGTAGGTTTTACAAAACATTACGTTCTCATTTTTTTGTAAATAATTGTGAATTCACTATTTAATAAATTTATCACGAATAAACAAACTATAATGCATTTCAATACCATTCCTATATCATGTTTATTCGATTTAATGACCAGTTTCTACTAAATATACCTATTATTTTAACCAGTAATATTACCGTTAGCGGACATTCATTAGATAACGAACTACAAAAAAATAATATTTCATTCATAATTTGACTACTATGGTTATTAAATTGTCGTTATCAAATTAATCCAAAAATAGTAGATAGTTATAGTTTATTTGTAAACATCTGCCATTTTTACTTGTAATACTTACCGACAAACGAGGAATAGAGTCCATACTGCACGGGCAGGTTAGCGAGCGAGGCGTAGGCAATGCTCTGCGGGACGAGCGTGAGGCCGAGGGTGACGCCGGCGACGAGATCCGCCATCGCAGTCATTCGGTCGTACCGCGGCGCCCACTGGAGTATGGGCAACCGCTTGCGCAGTACTCGCATCCATCGACCTTCCGCCTTCGATCGCACCAGCGGTAACCCCGTCTCAGTCTCCATGTTCACTCACAACTCATCGAACTCGAGACGTTCGTCGCACAGTACTGTCTGACACGGTGTCGGCTGAACGAACACCTCACAGCGTATAAACGCGCGCGTATCTGCGCACCTAAGATAAAGTGTCAATAACGCGTCATACACTAGTAGTCTGGTAGCTAGTTGACTACACTTTCGTTTATAATACTCTCAGATCATTGTTTTATTGTGTTATGCATGCTCCTGAAGTGAAGTCCAGTCCAATCCAATATCAGTCGACAGGAGAGGTTAGTCTCGTTGACATTTCGGTAATTTTATTGACTAAAATGCTACAATTTAAATGTCTTAATATTACGGAATCGAAATCAGGTTCGCAAGCTTACATAATCATTACCTATGGCTTAACTATTGATGAAACAGATTTTAAAGTTTAGAAATTTCTAAACATTTAGACATCCTGTTTAGATGCCATTTTAGGCTATGGAAAAATACAATTTAAATATACGTGGCGTCTGCTGGTGCGGCATTGCGGTGATACGTGCAAAAAGATGTTTGGACTCATGCAGCGAGCCTGCGTAGAGTGCGTATCGGCAGGTGTATATTAATACGCTGGAGCACTTACAGGCTACAGCATTGTGAGGACGACGTCGGCGACCGAGTGCGGTATGGTCGCGGCGCGGCGCGGCGGTGACGTCACCAGCACGGGCCGCTTCAGGCTATTCCACCACCCACCATGTCTCCATGTGACCGGTGCCTTTCACTTCTACCATGTTGGGGTACTTCAAGCTGTTGCCGCACCGCTCCAGTATCTAAGAGCATTGGCTTGCCATAGCTAATAATATTAATAATAATTACACCCAACAGTCACACACATAGTCCTGACCCCACACCAGGTTAAGCTGTGTCGCGGCTTTCAGGAACTACGAGGGACTTGCGGTCCCACAACACCCAGACCCGAAACAAATATTTTTGAATGACACAAATATCTGTATCGGTGCGGGAATTTAAGCTCCGGCCTCTCGCTTCGCAGCCGGCGACTTACCCACTGCGCCACGGAGGCTGTCAATATAGCTATGCGTAGGTTAAATGATATGGCAAGTTGTGTAGTGGTAGAGTCACGCTGTAGAAAGTTTTGTCTACAGCCGGCTTGTCCGGGTTGTCTCCCAGAAAACAGACGTACAGTAGCAGCTTCCTATTCCGTTTCTCCTGGTGAACAAGATATCCGGACGCCCAAATCTCCTTCCCACTTAATCTATAATTATCTATCCCATTTCTTTTAGGTCGGCAACACGTTCATGATTCTTCTGGGATAGCATACACATGTTTATCAAGTGTCAAGTTTATGTAAGGATCCTGGAACGTAGCACCGGTCGCGTTTTTACTATCATATCGAGCGATTAAGTTCTTTATTCTGAGTTTCCTTCCGATCCTTCAATTCTGATGACGCAGCACCATTCTGATAATACTACCCTAGCTAAATCATGAGGATCGCGGGTTTTCGGACTTATAATTGATTTTGTGGCTACCAAGCATTACCTTTCCCACTGAGTCCAAGTGCCAACTCCTCCATTCTGAAAGGTACTGCAACATAAACTGTGAAGGACAAAAATTCTACCGATTTTGAATTGAAATTATGAGTAGATAGCCATATACTTAGCCATACACATCCAGGTTTGAACCCTTCACTATTCACTTTAGATCTAATAAATTTATCTGTTGTATTTTGCAAAATGCCGCCATTTTGATTTTGATTGTTTTATGGCCGATTTACTTTTTTTTATTGAACACAATTACAGAAATACTATCCAATTTATAAAAGCATAGTAATCTATTAAGAATAACAATAAATTAGTTGCGATTAGCAATGGACAGTGTTATGTATGACGTCCTTACTGGGACAGGCCGCGTTATACAGTTATGGTTAATTTGGCAAAAATATCGCAAAAGAAGCTCTACATCAGTGCTTTTAAAGCCATGTATTCACTTGGCAACTATTGACATTGATAAGTTGCTCAACATAATTATTGTTAACGAGCATTCTGAACGACGCGAAACTTTTTTAGCCACGTTGGGTATCCATAGCACGAGCGAGCGACCTGCTCATCAGTCATCTCACAATATAGGCTAATAAAAAAATATATGTAGAGGATGTATATCACTACATTGCTATGTTATCGATTATATTGTAGCTAATTTAATTTCATCGAGATCATAGTCCAGGGCCTGTGGTAGAACGAATCGTCTATTTTGTAATACTGGTACCAAGCCAGCCGCAGTTTTTTTACTAGTTTTAATGTCAAAACGAGCAGGTCGTTCGCTTGTCGTTAAGCGCCACGCTTGCCTATCAACAGACAAGACAACACACAGAGCTTTAAATTAATATGCACTGCATGGCATTGCATTAAGTCTCACAATGTTTATTTGTGTTCTCCACACTAGTCTGATGGCAACGTACTTAGACCGTGAAACTGATGAGGCTCTGCCTATGATTCCCAGACCAGCCAACCATAATTTTATTCATGTTTAATATTTCTATGCGAAAATAATACGATTTCCTCGGAATTAGAATTTGCCCTCGATACGACGATTGGGTCGCCACCTATCACAACATGGGACGGAAATAAGATCGGTGAAGTTGACGAGCCTTGGCCGTGGGTGTAGTTGCATCCCTGATTATCCATTACGGGGAAAAGTGTAATATAATAAAAATGTCATCTGTAAACCGGAAAGGGATGATTAAAGTTTCGGAAGGATAGGGGGATTTGGGCTTCGGGATGTCTCACTCACCGTACGAAACGAGATGAGAGATGAGACAATGGTAATGAACCGGTTGAGCCGGTCCATTCATGCTGTAGACAAAACGGTCTTCAGCGTGGCTCTACCAGTAAGCATGCTAGTTATGGGAAATTAATTAAAGGCAGTTTTTGTGCAGTGCTTGCTTCGTCAATGCGTCCGTGGTGTATTGATAAGCTATATGTTCCAAATAATAGAGTGAAACATACTTCAGAACCACAATTCGGACGAACCGACAGGGAATTAGTACGACATCTGACTAAATAATTTCTAAAGTGTAACATTACATGTGTAAGTATTGTTTGTATTCATTATTTATATAATTTTATTATCAATGCCACAGCGCACATTTAATGTTATTGTAGTATAATTAACAGCTTTCATTGTGTTACGAGTATGTAGGTGTCGTAAATCGCAATAATAATGTATATGATGTATGAGTGACACTATATCACACTTCATTCCTTTCTTTCATGAAGAAAAGGTCCCAAATATCTTAAATACCAATCTACGGCCTATTATTTTTTAACCCAACATTAAAAATAGGTAAACCGTAGTCTTATCTACTCTATTATATAAAGAGCAAATATTTGTTTGTTTGTAGACGGTAATCTTTGGAACTACTGAACCGATTTTAAAATTCTTTCACTATTACAAAGGTACATTATCCTTTAGTGTGTAACATAGGATTTTATCGTAATTTATGACCACGGTTATCGATTATGTAGTCAATTGACATTAAAATTGTGTTCTATGGATAATTATTTTAATCTGGGAGTACCCGCAGTCAAAATCCGATGTTGGCATTTAATAAAGTTATGGTCATTTTGTATTTCTTTATTTTAAGGCTGACCGACTTCAAAATTGATATCTGGGACAGCACGTATTTAGAATAATACCCTGAGAGAAACTATAACGGATTTTTTGTTCTAAAACATATTTACTGCTACTAAATTGCTCTGGGATCGAACCAGTGGCGTCTCATTTTATAGCCGGTTACTCGACTCGAGCGCCACGGCGGCTGAGATTCTTGTATAGTTATAGGTATCGGCAATTAGCATGGGTGCACGGAACGTTAGATGGGTGTTGGTAATAACATCATAAGTAAAGCATCTAAAATGCTTGGGTTTGAGATTAGAAATGGAAAACTCTTCAAAAACCCTTACACTAAAATGGCACTCTACAACTGTTATGTCAGATCTACTTTGGAGTATTGCAGTATCGTCTGGTCACCCTATTACTCAGTCCACCAATTACGTATTGAGCGCATACAGAAAAGATTTACAAGACATCTCGCTTATTACACAAACTCAATTCTTATACTGAAAGACTAAAACACTTCAATATGATCAGTTTGAATGACAGAAGGAAAATTCTTGATATGAATTTTTTGTTTAAACTTTTGAGAAATCATATTGATTGCCCAACTTTGTTGGAGTGTATAAAACTACGCGTCCCTAATCGCTTGCCGCGGCAGCCTGTTGGTTTGTTGTATCCTCCACAAGCTAGAACGAATCTCAAACAAAATTCCGCATTAACCAGATTATCCAGTACATACAACTCTCTCGGTCAGTCTATAGATGTGTTCAGTGATTCATTGAGAACGTTTCAGACCGAGATCATGAAAGTAATAAATGACAATAATACCTAATATATAATTAAATCAAAATTAATGATTGTATTTCTCCTCTCTCATAACTTTTATTGTACCTATCTATTTATTATGTTATCCCTGACTTATTAAAGTAATTGTAATTATTATTTCCTTCTCCAATAATTATTTTCAATGCATGCTGTGGCTTCTGAAGGTGATGCATTTATCATGTAAGTTCTTGAATGTTATTATATTATTAAGTTACAATGTAATTACCACTGATTGTCCCAAATAAAAATAAATAAATAAATAAATAAAAATATTAGGTTTGATAGAAACTTGATAAATCCCCGAAATGTGTTGAATTAAGTATTTACCATTTGCTAAATAGGTATAGTCGCAATAAATTCGGATAGTAATACGGTACAGATAATAAAAAATATTGTTAAACCGGCACAAACTAGCTATACAGGAGTTTTGGCAGAAACGAGACTAATTAATATCACCACATGAGGTCCACCGTCCACCACCACGCCGTCACACGTGCGACGGGACGACTCCCTGTGGAGTGTGGACATCACATTGTTAGGGTCAGCGCAGACCATGCGAAGAAATACATGCGCATATTCCCGCGCAGTTTTCATTACTTAATACATTTTGGCCTTTTACAAAAAAAAATATAGTATAGGTCGGTAAACGAGCAAGTGGGTCACCTGATGGTAAGTGATCTCCACCGCCCATGTACGCTCACAATACTAAAATAATCGTGGGCGCGTTGCCGACCTTAAAGGAAAGGGATAAGTTAGGGATTGGGAAAGAGAGGGGAATTTGGGCCTCCGGATATCTCACTGACCGTATGAAACGCAGCAGCAAGCTGCTACTTTACGTCGGCTTTCTGTGAGACAGTGGTAACGACCCGGACGAGCCGGCCCATTCATGCTCAAATAGTGTGTAGTCTCGCAAGCGTCGAACAGAAAGAGATCTTCCATGTTATTTTCAACTTATTTGTTTTTAAATACATATATATATAAGTGCACGCCTGTGTCCCCGAAAGGGTAGGAAGAGATGCAACTAGTGCAGTCACAGTTCGACAAACTTATTTCCGTCCCATGATGTAATAGGTTGCGACCCTATCGCCATATCGGACACCAACTCTTATACCAGGGAATTTATGTGTATTTTTTTCGAATTTAAAAACCCGACCCTACCACCTAACCTGAAGTTTGAACTCGGGACTTCACAGGTTTTTTAGACTAAATAAATCGAACTCGATCTGTTGGACGGTTATTTCTATTTATTGAAAAATATACTAATATGAAAAAATGCTCAGCATCAGCCCGGAGTCTGGAATTTGTGCCCGGTATGACGATAGGCTCGCCCCCTATCACATAAGGGACGGAAAAACGCTCGGCGAAATGTGGATGTACTGGTTACACCTCTGCCTACCCCTTCGGGGATTACAGGCGTGAGTGCGTATGTATGTATACTAATATCATTGACTTATCACTAAAATAATGTTTACATAGTTTTCAGTCTATTTGATTTGCTTTAGACACTACGCAACATTTAAATGTATAGAGGAAATATAAATTAAAAATAAATTAAGACTTATTTTTTAAATAACTAGGGGCTTCGCCCCTAGGCTCGCTGCGCGAGCGCTTACTTTTTATGAGTAAGTAATAAGGCTTACTCGTAAAAAGTCTTAATAGAGAATATTTTACTCGTAAAAGGCTCCTAATAACACTTACTCGCAAAAAAATATTTGTTATTGCAATGTGATATTAAACGTGACGTTTTTAGCGTAAAAAAACGAAATTAAAAAAATAATATAGTGAAAAAATGTTTTACTGTAAAGATTTAATCAATTCAAGGTCTCTAATTAAATGTGTCTTACATTAAGGGCGATGAATGAATCAAGTGAATGAATGACTCAATCGTTGTATAAAATCCAAGAGGAGAAAAACCAAGAAAAGACGCGATTCTTCATTCCGATTTCTGTTGAAGTATCGTTCTTTAAAATCCAATTAAAAATCGAAATTTTAAGATAGAGACTTGAAATGAGGTTCATATGAATCTGTTAAATTATTTTTAAACAAATGAGGTCTTGTTTGAAGGAGAAATGTCAACATTCTACGATCCTTTTTTGGCGAGTTATCGTAATCTGAACATGAAAAAGTCAATATTTCCGGATACATAAGTCCGACGAATATGAGACATATCTTACTTTCTTCCCCACATTATTCTGCATCGATTGATATCGGTCGCGACCCCATACCCCCAGCGGTTTCGGAGGAGATGGAGACGAAGACGTGACAAGATTTTGGCAGCGGCAGTTACTTTTTTTTAGAATAGAGAGATATAAAATATTCAACTGTCTGCCTCGGTGGCGCAGTTGTAATGCGTACGCGTTACGATTGAGGGCAACGCTGAGGTCTCGGGTTCGATTCCCGGGTCGTGTGAAGTGGTATTGGTTTTTATATTACGAAATGCTCAGCATCAGCCCGGAGCCTAGAATTTGTGCCCGTTATGGCGATAGGCTCGCCCCCTATGACATAAGGGACGGAGATTCGCTCGGCGAAATGTGGATGGTTACACCACTGCCTACCCCTTCAGGGTTTACAGGCTTGATTGCGTATGTATGTATGTAATAAATATTCAAATTGCATAGGTAACTATTATATGTAATTATTAGTACAAAGCTATGCAAGCATACGCACGCAGTCCTCCTGTGTGTGCTGACCCCCTTAATGACCAAAACAGGAACTTTATCTAGCGAATCACTATTCATATATGTACCATAAAAATATGTTATTGATTATAATAATGTGTAGGCACATTTATTAGTTGTCATTCCTTGGAATCCTATCAATGTGGTGTATAATAAAAAAAACAAGAACCTAAGCTAAAAGAAAAAATAAAAGTCTAACCAATTTTATCAACGATTGATGGCACCGTTTTTTAAATTCGGTGTTTTTTTAGTAAAATCCGTTTTATTTTACCTACACATTTTAGTGAAAATATCATGAAATCTAGTACCAAATGCTAGAGATACGAGGTAAAATATCAAAAATATTCCGACCAACTGAAATAAATGTCAATGGAAATATATAATATAGATACACCCAACAGTCACACGCATAGTCCTGATCCCACACTAGGTTAACCTGTATCGTGGGTATCAAGTACTACGAGGGACTTGCGGTCACACAACACCCAGACCCGAAACAAATATTTGTGAATCAGACAAACATTTGTCTAGGTGCGGGATTCGAACCCATGTCCTCACGCTTCGCAACCGGCTCCACGGAGACTGTCATAGGTGCATAAGTATTTGAGTGGTAGAGCCACGCTGTAGACACTTGTGTTTACAACACGAATGAGCCGGCTCGTCCGGATCTTTACCACTGTCTCACAGAAAACCGGCGTAAAGTAGCAATTTGCGGCTGCGTTTCATACGAAGAATGAGATATCCGGATGCCCAAACCCCCTCCCTCCCTTTCCAATCCCTTAGGTATGCCTTTCTGTTACAGTCGGCAACGCACCCTTAATTCTCTTGGTATTGTGGGCCCACATGGGCGATGGAGATCACTTACCATCAGGTGACCCACTTGCTCGTTTACCGGCCTATACTATGAAAAAAGTCAACACTGAAACCTATTCAGTGAGCCCAAACACAATACATCTGCTATTAATTATCGAACAGTTGGAGCATCAGGTAATTGACACCTATCTAAGAATACTGTCGACTAAATTATCTTTCGAATAAAAAAACCACTCCTCTGTGTGCGACGGGGGTTAAAAACTAAAATATGATAGATAAGTAATGCACGAGTATTTCTATCTATGTATACATGTCATACTCGATATCAAAAGTTACAAACAAACAGAGCAAATAGTTACTTCCGCTCTCTACGACTCCGTAAAACATTTGAACATGTTTATAGATAGTTTAATATTGTATTATCATTAGCCGTAGCTGCGTAGTCATCACGCCAGCCTGCTGTATTCACACACACACACACACGCACACACGCACACATGCACACACGCACACACGCACACACACGCTCCGCTTTACTCGCTCAGCACAAACTGCAATTCCTCCGTCGTCGTCCCAAACATGTTTTGGCAGATCCCAATGACTCCATCACAGTCGCTATCGAAGCAGCACTTTCCTTGCCCAATCCGAATCGCAATACTAATACGCGACCCCGACATAGGACACGTCTGTGAGTCCCACAACTGGCCCTCGGCACAATGATGTGCAGAGACGGCCCGAAACTATACTCCCCAGCGATTGCTCAAGCTGAGGTCTGAGCCAAGGCGCCTCTGTTCTTAATCGCTACTAAATACACTATACATATTGCTGGCTAGAGCGCTATAAGCGTCGGCTTTATTGTCAGGTGAAGCTGTAAAAGCATTTTTTTTTTTTATAGTATAGGCCGGCAAACGAGCAAGTGGGTCACCTGATGGTAAGCGATCTCCAGCGCCCATGTACGCCCACAATACAAAAGAATTATGGGCGCGTTGCCGACCTTAAAGGAAAGGGATAATAAGGGATTGGGAAGGTGAGGGGGATTTGGGCCTCCGGATATCTCACTCACCGTACGAAACGCAGCAGCAAGCTGCTACTTTACGCCGGTTTTCTGTGAGATATAAGCTAACAGCACAAATCCATTCGAAAAAAAAGAAACAAACTGTAGTAACAGTCAGTCTATCGACGCGTGCACGCGTGGTAGACATTAGCCACGGATGAAGCGCAAACTACTCGTGTACACGTCGCGTCACCGCACGCTGTTTACTCGACATCAAAACTTCGTATTTTTGAAGACGCGGCGAGTTTGTATAGAAATATTTCCGGCTCGTCCGTGACTCGGCTCACACTAGTACGCGTCTTTTATCTGGACCCTGGAATATTGGTTGATTTCACACAAAACATGAGTTTTTATCGCATATATATTCATTACCCGAATCGAAGTAGTACCTAAAACTCAGTTATTCGGCAAAATACAATGTTTTATGAGTGGTAGAGCCACGCTGTAGATACTTTTGTCTACAGCATGTATGAGTCGGCTCGTCCGGGTCATTACCACTGTTCCACAGAAAACCAGCGTAAAGTAGCAGCTTGCTGCTGTGTTTCGTACGGTGAGTGAGATATCCGGATGTCCAAACCCCTCCGCTTCCCAATCCCTTTCCTTTAAGGTCGGCAACGCACTCATGATTCTTTTGGTATTATGGGCGTACATGGGCGGTGGAGATCACTTACCATCAGGTGACCCACTGGCTCGTTTGCCGGCCTATGCATTAAAAAAAAAACTTGTAATTCGTCGTCACCTGTAACTAATAAAAGTCGTAAACTACACATACAGTATTATATACTAATATAGGAATAAAACTAGGATAAATGTGTGATATAATTTATTACAACTCGTAATACATAAATTTGACTATAATAATGTTCAGATAAATAATCACAATACTTTACAAATATTAGAATTTTAAACGGGGAAGCAAAATACCACATATAATACGTATAATATAATAGTTTATCAAAGACAGTAGTTATTTATATAAATATTTGCATTTTAATCAAATTTTTTAACATTTTTAAATGTCGATCAACCTAAATGTTGTTTAGAATGTCCGGTAAAGGTTTTGGACGTTACAAACGTGTTGGGATGGTCAACAATTAATATACATACTCGTATATTAATATTGATGTAAAATACTGCACACTCCCCGCAATAAATAAAAGTGTAAATGCACCTTTGTCACCATGTTAGTGCTAGCAACAATATAAATACACGATATACTATAGTGTAACTATGTTAAACATATTAGGGTGTCTAATCAAATGGCGGCTTGCTCTCCAACACTCTTATTTGTATGAATTATAGTAAGGAGTATAGTAGTAAGTAGTGACTGATGTTTTTTTAGTAAGAAACGGTTATTTGCCTATTTTTGTAATGAATATTGTGAAGAAAGAAACATATTTAGAAAACAAATAGGTCTCAATATATCAATGAAGTTAAGCAAATATCAATATCGTTAAGTGAATATCAATTATGTTAAGCAAATAACAATGAAGTTAAGCAAATTTCAATGAAGTTAAGCATATTTGCGTATTTTTTTACAAAAAGCCGCCATTTTCGCGTACGCATTACTAAAGAATCGCGACAAGCTCAGGTACTTACTCTAAATTTGTCCTCTTACCAATACAGTAAAGTTAAACACTAATCAATTTTATTTACAATTCGTGATGTCACAACGACCGCAAGCGATGGAAACGCGACCGCCTCACTAGTGTCTAGTTATTCAAAAATCGCAGTATGAAAATACTAGTAAATTTTCCTTAAAACACCATAACAATTTTATTTATACTACCTATATCACATCCTACCTTAATTAAAATGGTAACTATTAATCACAAAGTATATTAAGCATATAAAAGTTGGTACAAAGGCCGCGTTTCCATTTACCTCACTACACTAGTTAATTCGGAGCATATTCATTTTTATTTGGAAAAAACAACTTTACAAAGATCTTATGATAAACGCAATTAAAGGCAAAATCAGACGGTTCACTCAAAAGTGTTCTTTCGGGAGAAGGTTCTTTCCATTTCATTTGTTTACGGGACTTAGATAGAAATGAACATCAATTGCTTTTCTCTTTATCAGTATCTACATTAGTCGAATCAGAATGATGTAATGTTCACGTAGGTGGTGTTCTGACGTTTGATTATTATCACTCTGGTTGGAGACGCCGAGTAAAAAAATATAAAGACATTAATTAATATTAATATAAAAAATTAAGATACTTTAGATTTTGATTAATGAAACGTCTGATTTAGGCTAGAGAAGTCAATTTGAATGACAAAAAGCTCCGAGTTCAAATCCAAATTGTATGTAGTAAAGCTGAGCACCGACCTAAGTGTGGATAAGTTGTGAGTGCAGATGACGCGCCGTCGGTCATCGCGCTGTTACTCACTTACTCCTAGCGCGTGGTTACTTCACCTTCTGCATTATCAGGTCTATCTGCTCGTCTACGCGTGGACTCGTTCCTCTGTGACATCATAAAACAATGTAAACCTGAATACAATACATTTTCAAAACATAAACTACTGCGTATTTCATCAGTCTGTGGTCAACTAAAATTATTTATTTATTTATTTACTCACATGGAAAACTTACAGTCTAAACATTTATACTAATAGTACTTTATACATATAAATATGGCAAATAACAAGTTTTACTTATAAAAAGTGACAGAACAGTGTTATTGGTAAAAAATGTGAATACCTATTACTGTATATATTATGTTGAAAAACCCATTATTAGGCGACGCCCCACTGGGTTTCTGTGCGGCACCGCAACATAATAATTAATATTGTATGGTACAAGTGTGGTGTAGCGGCACACTGGTGTGCGGTCTGAAGCCGGAGCAGATAGTTACCTGAAGGCGGCGGGGTCGGGCCCCACCAGCGCCACGAGCTGCGGCACCTCCTGCGAGTGCTGCGCGAGTCTGGCCAGCGCCTTCACCGCGCGGTGCAGTTGTTCCTCAGCCGGCGCCCACTGCAGCAGCTGCAGCAGCGCCATCGCCAGCTCCACGCACACCTCGTCGAACACCTGCCACACCCGACGCCACACGCCACACGCAACACAATACTGACGCCCCAACACACCACGCACACCACGCACACCACGCACACGGCACAGCCCACGCGATTGTACCTCATCACCAAATAGTAGGTAAGGAAACATTAAATAAACGCAGACAAGTGAAGACCGAATTTAATAACAAAAGAAACTTAACCTAGCTTGAACGGAACTTGAAAATTTTAAAATGCTTTGACCAACCCGTAAACCCTGAACTGACCCCGCTGTACGTGAGGAATCAGATTTTTTTACTTATGGTAAGATATATCTATAAAACAACTCATTCAAACAGTCATAAAGAGCACCTACTTATAGTAAAATATATACATAAAACAACTCATCAAACAGTCTTAAGAGCACGCAAATAGGAATTAATTTATTTCCGACGACTATTTGTGTGTTGTCCTACAGATAGGTATTTACAGACAGGGCGTCATTATTAAACCGAGGCGAATGAACTAGAATTCTTTTCACCTAAACAGACAAGCAAAATCTGTCTAAACATAGTTACGCAAATGATAAGTAAAGGCCCAAATATCTTAAAGACAATTTTACAACTTATTTATTAATAACCCAACAATAAAAATAAGTAATCAGTAATACGTAATAGATCTTATATAAATAGGAAATATTATTTATTTCTTAGTTTATATTTAGGTAGGCGATTTGAAAAATTCTTTCACTAATAGGGAGTTACACTATCCCTGAGTAACATAGGGTACATCTTATTACAATTTGTGACCACGAGGCTTCACAAATACCGCTTTTGTGGTAATTTGTATTAAAGCCTAATCACTGAAACTACTGAACCGATTCTAAAAATCCGTTCACAATTAAAAAGCTACGTTATCCTTTAGTAACCTCAGATATATTTTACTGTGATTTGTGACCACGGTGCCCGCTAGATATCGATTTCGTAGTCATTATGAGGAGTATTCTATTCTAAAAATTATATCACTACTAGAAAACTTACATGAGTAACAACAGGTATATTTTATTATAATTTATGACCACTATGGTGCCGCCACCCAGATATCAATTGTGTAGTCAATCGACATTAAAACTGGTTTAATTATGCTATGGATAAAATTTATTTGAATCTTATTCAATACTTCCGTACTAATATTATAAATGCGAAAATGAGTCTGCTGCTAGATTCGATTTAAGAATTGAAACAAGTGGCCGACATTTTGTCTCTTTTTATTTTAGGTCCGATTGACTTCAAAGTCGATATCTGTGACGCCTCGTAGTTACAACTGATAGATCTGATGTTAGAATCGAAAAAGTACCCGCTACTTTTCTTTGTTTTAAACCGATTGACTTCAAAACCGTTATCTGACACATCCCGTAGTGATAACCAGTAGGACTGATGTCAGATTTGAAAAGAGTGGCTGTTTTATTTTTATTTGTTTTAACGCCGTTTGACTTTAATATCGATATTGTAGCCGCAAGTACACAATTTAGATCAAATGATACAATTGTGAGGACCATTTGCTTTATGATCCGGAAATCATACACAAATAGATCATCACGCTTCGTTGGATTTGATTTAATACCTATTATCCACCAGGACCTATTTTCTGGGGTTAAATAAAATAATGTTTTCCGTTTAACCAAGGCTGCTACGCGAGCGGAGCCGCGGTCAAAAGAAAGTATGATATAAATTTACCCATATTATTAATTTTAATTCCTCATATATATCACTAATTGCTCATGTAACTCAATGTATGGAGAGAAAACGGGAAACTGTCATCATATAAGAAAACTATCAGTTGTTGTTATACAACGTGTTCCTAAAAGGTGCGGTAAAATTTAAGCAACGTATAAGAGGCTCGTAGGCTATTTTAAGCCAAGTTCAAAGATGGAAGAACCGGGAAGGAAGTATTTAAAGTTCTTCTTGACAGCCTCCGTGGCGCAGCGGGCGAGTAGCCGGTTGCGAAGCGTGAGGCCGTGGGTTCGATTCCCGCACCTTGACAAATGTTTGCTGATCCACAAATGTTTGCCTCGGGTCTGGGTGTTGTGGGACCGCAAGTCCCTCGTAGTTCTTGATACCCACGATACAGGTTTAACATAGTATGGGGTCAGGACTATGTGTGTGGCTGTTGGGTGTATTTATTGCTTGACGTGCTTTCCCACAACACCCAGACCCGAGACCAATATTTGTGGATCACACAAACATTTGTATCTGTGTGGAAATCGAACCCACGGCCTCTCGCTTCGCAGCCGGCTACTCGCCCTTTGCGCCACGAAGCTGTCGAATATATTAAACAATAATACTAAATTAAATAACTAAACTACTTATAATCTAGATCGTATACGACTAATAGTGTATGAACGTTTCAGTTGTTTTTAACCGACTTCGAAAAAGGAGGGGTGCTCAATCAAATATGAACCGACTCTGAGAATATCAAGTTGCTTTCAACCCCCAACTAAATTAATCAGATATATAGTTATGGATAAACTGAGAACTCTACACTCTACACTGTATAATGCGTTTGACGTGATGCAACAAATCACGATGTAATATGGAGACTAGAATTATCAGCACGAGTCGTGAGCACAGATCAACAGAACTGGGGACAGTTGATAGTCCAATAAACGATGAGCGTCGAACTGAACAATTAATCACACGAAGCGTCGTGAATTTTTTTTTTGTACTTCAGGCCGGCAACCGAGCAAGTGGGTCACCTGATGGTAAGTGATCGCCACCGCCCATGTACGCCCACAATACTAAAATAATAATGGGCGCGTTGGCGACCTTAAAGGAGAGGGATAAGTTAGGGATCGGGAAGGGGAGGGGAATTTGGGCCTCCGGATATCTCACTCACCGTACGAAACGCAGCAGCAAGTTGCTACTTTACGCCGATTTTCTGTGTGACAGTGGTAGTGCTCTACGCTTCTTCATAGACCTATGAATATTGTGCTCACGACTCGGGCCGGTACCTGTACCTTGGACTTCGCCTTCTTCGGCAGCAGGTCCCGCAGCGTCTTGCCCACCTGGAAGCGCTGCAACATACGCACGGGCGCTGCAGCGCTCTCGCTCGCTCGCATTCGTATCTCACAACATACGCCTGTCTCTCTCGCACTTCTACACTATGTCTTAAGATGCAAGCTATAAAGCCTTTAATTCACGAGAGTCTGATCTTAAGCCAGGTTACTCTCTGATACTTTCAGGTATCATTGTATACTGTATTGTTACATATAAATATAGACCTTAATAATAAACGCTTATTGCCAAATTTTCATTATTGCGTATTTGGTCCCGATCATTATAAAATCATACCTACGAGATAATATAGACTACTTAAAATTTAATAATTACAGTACAGGTCATTAAATATTTATGGACAAAGAGGATAAAAAATAATATAATATTATAATTATTTGAATAAAATAAGTTTCAAGATTTATTTATAATTTTGTAAACTAATATATGTTGTGAAATACCAATACGGCATAATTTGGAAAAATATATAGAGAACGAAGGTATTGTACAATTTCAATATGTGCATATGATAATAGAAAATAAATGAGATGCAATACGTTTATTTTCATATCTGTACTTTAAGGTTATCGCACATTTGTCCGCATTCAGCATCGTACCCGCACGCACGCACGCACGCACGCACGCACGCACGCACGCACGCAAGCACGCACGCACGCACGGCGCGCGCGACGTTGTACTAATCATGTGCGACGCGACAAGTTCGGATAGAACTGCGTTACTACATAAGGTTTACGGCTGTAATATAGAAAGAACAAACCGTAAGATGGCGTAAGTTCCAAGAAATTCCTGAGAAATCTGCTGACCCAATCCCTCGTGAACGGATGCTGTTTGTGTGGACTGGTTTACTCAGCCTGTCATTAGCTGATTTAATACTTATTAAATTCGTCTTTTTCTTACTATTCACATTTTCGTATGAAATTACTTAAAAAAAATCCTATTTAAAATTATTACAATATGACATGTAAAAATATGATGTGATAGATATTTAAAAGACCTACGGCTGAGTTTCTTGGTGCTTCTTCTCAGACCAGTGGACATTTTCGAAGCACCGGTTAAGACATCTACGAGGAACTTACAATCCCACAATAGGTACTCAGTTTATAAAAAAAACAAGTAATGCGGCGCGTACTGCGTGTACTGCGTGTACTGCGTGTACTGCGCGAACAATGCTGACAAATGTGCGGACACCTTTAGTAAGCGTAATTTAAATTAATAGAAGTTCAGCAATCACAATGTAAATAATAATGATATTCAATGATCCCGTACACAAACATTTAATGCACATCAAGATAATGTTGAACACATATATTCCTCTATAATACTACATAATATTTGTATAAACACTGGCCACATAGTTACAAGTATTACATAGTGTTAGCACATAAAACAGGAAAGTTATTGCGCAGTGACATGAGCAAACCCAAGTGATTCCGAACAAACTTGTCGCGGAGTATCAATGATGAACGAGTGAAGCCACGGGCAAACAAACTGCCTCTACGCACGTCAACACTCTTTTATATTTCCGACTTTTGATTTTATACAAATACCACGCTTTTAGCACGAAACACTTGGCAATTTTATGATCTTACTACTGCCGGACACGAGTACCTAATTTAAATAGAATCGTTTATCCATTATCATTCAATAATTTTTTAGAGAGATCAATTATGATTATTTCGACAATGAGTAAGGGAGCATAAAGCATTTTTGTACTCAGTAATGGAACGTAAAGAATTAATTGGCTTTGAGTGTGAAAACATCGAACTGTAAGATAGGACTGATTGACAATTTAAAGTTAATTGACGACTCTGAGTTAGATTAAGACATTAGTTTAATCTAAACAAAATTATAACTACAAGATGTCACATTTGAGATCAGAATAGCCTCGCACACTAAACCTCTACATTGTGAATGACTATAGAGCGATTACGTCACCAAAAGTGTAGCAGGGTAGGTTGAGCCATCCCGACCACCTCAGTATTTGACTAACCTATTCATCTAATCTGCCTATACTTTTGGTAATTGGGAGCAGTAATTTTAAATCTGGTCATCATCAGAATAATCCTTATACGTCCTTACACGCCTTTATTGCTTGATTTTCGCTGTCAACACACGTTTTTGACTTATGTCAAGTGTTGTCCATTTAACTAACAATTGAAATATGTCTACGTTTTGATCTTTATTTTTAGATATTGCTATTTCAATACTTGATATTGGCGAAAAAATCGATGGGGCCATATTCTAAAAATAGAATAGAATACTTTATCCACTTCCATCCCAAAACATAAAATTACGATTATGTATTCGTGTATAACTTACTAAAAAAATATATACAACGTGTTACAGAAAGGTGGTCATATTTTAGTTTCATTATGTACACCTTACAATTCGTACTTATGTACGTGATCTTTTCAATACCAAGACATCCAAAAATTTCACGTTGATTTTATTCACTCGTTTATCAAGATCGATAAGATTCTTGACATCACTATTAATTATTATGAACGACACTCACTTTTTAATAAACTTGAATAAGTTGTACGTAATTCTACGAACATACGTAAACTTGTAATTTAAACACAAATTAACACCTCAAAGAGATTGTGTGCTGAAGACGATATCGGTACCATCCTCTAGAAGCATTTTAAAGCTTTCATTCTCGCGTCTTCCACCTATGAATTTGGCTTAATACAGTCAAGGATCCTCTTAAAAGCTAATTTCAGTTACACCAACACAAAGTACCAATACATAATACTTGTTTTTAGTCAAATATAACATATTTTTGAACTCGTAATCATACTTCATAAAATCAGAAATTACCGAACTGACTGCGTCAAATAAATATTGACATTTGACAACTGTTTAATGTTTTTTTATTTATAAAATAATAAAATGAAAGGAGGTCTATAGTATCATTGTTTATCATTTAGTGTTGTCCAAAGTTGAAAGTAGATATCGACATGTAACTCATTCGATAAAAAAGAAAATTCTATAATAGGGTAGTTTCCTATATTGAATTTTATACATTATTTTATAAGTAACAGAAAATGATACACAAAAGAAACCCTTTTATTAAAACACAATCAAAATTGGTTCAGAAATTGCATCGTCTGTCATTTGACAATTACCCCCTCTACAGGATTTGAATGGCTTCTAACTTATTTATGTTTGGTCCGATTTATAAAATTCTTTCTGCAATATATTTTGAGTAACGTAACTTATTGATGTAAATATAAAAAAAATCTAGTCAACTACCCTATTATTGTACTAGCAATGCAATCGGATTTGGTACTATGGGAGATAAAATACTTATACGCTATACTATACATTGCTTAAATTTGCCCGCTCCTTTCTATAACACGTTGTATATATAGAATCCTATATTGCCCACCGAGGTCCCGGAGACTACAAATTAAGGTTGTCTGGAAGAAAACGCCGTTTGCGATAAGACCGCCCATTGTATCATTCATTACTGTATGATCCTCCTCCGTAGCGCAGTGGCCGGCTGTGAAGCGTGAGGCCGTGGGTTCGATTCCCACACCGTGATAAATGTTTGTCTAATCCACAAATATTTGTTTCGGGTCTGGGTGTTGTGTGACCGCAAGTCCCTCGTAGTACCTCGTAGTACCCACTATACAGGTTTAACCTAGTGTGGGGTCAGGACTATGTGTGTGACTGTTGGGTGTATTTATTTTATTATTTATCCTTGTTTATAATCTACCTACTTTATTTGGTGTGCAATAAAGAATATTCTATCTATCTATAAATATAAAAACATTAAACAATTAATATAGTACAACTGGCTGCCATATAGTTCAGAGATAAGATAGAGAGAGAGTAAGAGCAAGAGAAGAAACTCCAGAGTTCATAAAACAAAAATAATTAAATAAATAACAAGTACCAACATCGACCCTATAACATTCTGTGTCAATGTGGAGGACGTTAAGTCTTTATTTTCCACAATCTGTATGTTTGGATGTGAAGAAGTCTAATATTAGGCCATGCACGATGTTATCAAGTATTGCATACAAATGGTATTTATTCAGATATATCATATAATTCGTGCGCGTGCAGTATATCAGCTGGCCTGTGATATTAACTATATAGGACATCATTACTGACTTTTTAATGAATTTTTAAAGTAGATCTTGCTACTACTACTACGTTACAGCATGTTCACAGCATCAATAGGCCAGCTCGATCGACTTATCACCATTGTCATGGTGTATTTCCGGAGGCCTAAATCTACCTCCTTCCCAATCTCCTATTGCTTTTCTTTAAGATCGGCAACGTTTATGGCCGGTGGAGAGCACTTACTATCACATGACCCATTTGCCTGCCTAAGCGTTAAAAATACTTAAATAAATACTAGCCCTGTATTATACACGTCCCACTGCTGGGCCTTAGTCCACCACGCAATTATAATAACAATATATTCCGAATTTATTATAACATATTATATACTAGACAATCCATAAGGATATGCCACCTAGAAAGTAGATTAATTTCTAATTCCTATTCCTATAACTTACGAACAGATGTACGTAAAAACCGAGACATATCGACCGGGTGAGCGTGACCGAACGTCATCTGGCTGTTTCACAATACGATTTACGGCTCGTTACTTTGATAATATCTGCTTCCCTGTTTAATATTATAATGTTAGCTGGGTCCACTATAACTGGGCGAGCAGTAACATAAGATTTTTTTATATACTATCTTTATTAGCTAGTTGCTGTATCGTCTGTTGGTGGATCAAATATAACTATGAATAAATAAATAAATAGACACATATTTTTTGTTTACACCATTTGTGTCCATCTTTATATATTTGTCTTGCGATCTGTTATTTGTAAACCTCCCAAACGTAAGTATGGTCAGCTATCGGTAACTTACGAAACGTTTTTTGGAATGGTTTTGACTTATGCTTGAAAAAACTATACTATTCGTAAGCAAAACGAATCGTTTACTGTTTATACGAACCGGGTGATACAAGAATTCTAGTTCATAGCCCTGATTCTGTGCTTAAAGAAATGAAAAGACTTGAGAAAATCTTAAGTCAAATTATATCAGTATATTTAATTATTATTGATTTATCATAAGGTTTAGTTTTATCTTAACTATTCATAGTGTTTCTGGACCGCTTCAAACATTTGTACAAGAAGTCTAATTATTGAAAAGTGACGTATCAATGACTATATTATTATTGTGACTTGATTTTTTTGTAATAAAAATATAAGAGATGTAAGGGAAAAGCTTCTAAGAACTAAAGTACGAGTAGGTGCTAGTATTGATGATTACAAACAAATCATAAAAAAGCGATATGAATATAACTGTTTTTTAGCAACGCGTGCGTAATCGATGGCAATTTTTCGAACGTGAGCTGAATTATTACGTGTTATATTTATATTGTCTTAGTAATAAAAATTGATGATTAATAACTGTGTTTGTCTCTCTTAACATGATACTGTGTAAAGAATTAAAAAAAAAAATGAAAATTTATTTTGTTATTACTTAATGTCTAGCACACTAACCTGTTTTTGTTTTCGTAAACTTTTCCCTTAAATTATGTATAATATTAGGTACGATTAAATGAATCAAACAGCACCAAATGCACCACAAACCGAGTACTTGTTTTAAATATTGATATCGCGTAGGTATTTACAATATGTAAAAAGAACCCTGTCCGATCCGTGAAGGTGTTATTAGGTATCGAGATAAGGTTCTATTGATGTAATCCTTTTTGCATAAATAGTGAAAAAAATTCCCCAAATAAAATAAAATCTAATTACACGAGATACATGGCAATACATACAGGCGGCGGCACGGTGCGGCGCCCGACACCTGTTCGGTAGTGACGTCATGAGGTCATGACCCCAGTTCATCGTTGGATTACAAACCCCATCCCAAGTACTCGTTCTGTGACGCGACAGCTGGGTACTAATCACGTGCAAGTGTGGAAAGTGTTAAAAGTAGATGATCAACATTATTCCATCCGATCAGTACGTAAATAGTACGAGTAATATGGAGAACGGTGGATTGGTAGTCGTGGATCAACTTCGTGCCCAGCAGTTTCTAGACTTCACGTAAGCAATTCGTTTTGACGAAAACTTGTCAAACTGAAACCGAAATGCGTTTGCGGATTGTAGCAGTTATTGATTAAATTAATTCAGACACAAAAGAGGTAAGTGCCGCCGCCTGTATGTATTGCCATGTAAACTATCTCGTGTAATTAGATTTTATTTTATTTTATTTGGGGTATTTTTTTCACTATTTATGCAAAAATGATTACATCAATAGAACCTTATATCGATACCTAATAACACCTTCACGGATCGGACAGGGTTTTTTTTACATATTATATGTAAACAGATGGTGGTGTGCGGGTAAGTACGTAAGATGTTGAAGCAGTATTGGGTAGATCGGATACAGACCACAGTTTTTACCTCCTTGGTGGCGATGTTGTGCATCAGCGCCGTGCCCACCTCGCGCAGCTCCGGGTCGTCGCTCAGTGTGGCGTGCACACACACCTGACCGTACACATACACACTCATCACATGGGACATGGTACAAGTGAAAGCAGTGGGAGGAGGTCTTCACATAGAACATACCCCGCTTACACGTATAGCGGCCTCACCGATTAAAAAATACCATCTTATATCTCAGAATGATAAACGCAGAACAGTGCCATACAAGGAGTGCCGCTACTGATTATGGACTGAGGTTGTGCTTACCACCAAGCGATCAGCCTGTTCGTCTTGTCATTCAATAGAATAGTTTTTTATTAGCCTGAATGACGAGAACACCTGTCGATAAATTTTTTTTAACTACACAACACTTTGAATTAGAAACCACTGTATGGAATTTGGCTTCTCTCGTCACTCCGAGACGATAAGATGTTAAGTTTCATAATATATAGTTTAAAAAAAAGGTGTAAAAGCCAACATAGTGTCTTGATCTAGTAATTTTAGGTCAACATAATTCTGCCGACCTTCAACGGACACAATGTCACGGTCGACATTATATTTAGACTGCACTGTACTTAACTTCAGGTCGAGTCTAGTCACTTTGCCGTGCCAGGGGAAAAATACATACGCACTCACGTCTGTAATCCCCGAAGGGGTAGGCAGAGGTATAACCAGTACACCCGCATTTCGCCGCGCGTATCTCCGTCCCATGATGTGATAGGGGGCAAGCTTATCACCATGCCGGGTTTAATTTCGGACTCCGGGCGGATACTGAGCATTTCGTAATAGAAAAACTCAATATCACTTTTACCCGACCCGGGGATCGAACCCGAGAACTCAGCGTCAGCCTCAGTCGCAACGCGTACAGATTACAACTATGCCACCGAGAAAAAAATACCACTACATTATAACTACACGATGATATTTGACCGTAGGTACCTTAGTGGTGGCGCGTATGTTGGACAGCGGTTGTCCGTTCGAGTCCCACTCGCTGATATACAACAACCATTCAGACGATGAGATGTTCTCGAACAGATTACACATCTGCAAACAAATATAAACAGTATTTTAGAACCCGTGGGGAAACGATCAATGTGCAACAATTGATCGCAACTACAATAAACGCAATATAATTTGGCCAGTTTTTTTTATAGTATAGGTAGTAACTTTTTTTTAATGGTATAGGCCGGCAAGCGAGCAAGTGGGTCACCTGATGGTAAGTGATCTCCACCGCCCATGTACGCCCACAATACTAAAATAATCATGGGCGCGTTGCCGACCTTAAAGGTAAGAGATTGGGAAGTGTAGGGGAATTTGGGCCTCCGGATTCTCACTCACCGTACCAAACCCAGCAGCAAGCTGCTACTTTACGCCGGGTTTCTGTGAGACAGTGATAACGACCTGGACTAGACGGCCCATACATGCTGTAGAGAAAATTGTAAAAGATTGAAGTTAGTCACTTCCCCCGCTTATTATAACTCAGTTAATCAAGGTTGACTTTGTTAGATTAAAGGTACTTAGTTACTAAATAATGGTACATTACAAGATATCGTTGATGTTATTTGTGACATCTAGTACGACTGAAATTCGTCCTTCATTATCTTATTATTGCTAATATAATGATTACAATTCAACTAGGTAGTTACACTACTGAATATATTATATTTTTATTGTTGTTTCACATATAAATGTGTATGCAAACAAAGTTGATTTCATATAACGGCATTTTGTTGAAAATTGTTATAGTGAGTAAGTACTTGATCATCTTTTATAAAGTTGAATGAAAAGGTAAAATAGTATCGATGTAATTAATCCGGCCGGATCGGTGGGGATTCCGGAAGATTGTTTCTGTAGTGAGAGTAGTGAGTGTAGTGTGGGTGCTGGGTGGTGGGTTGTTGGTACTCACAAAGAGTGCGAGCGCTCGTTGTTCGGGTAGCGGCGCGGCGTCAATGCGATATGCGTGCGTGAGCAGCGCGTGGTGGCGTCGGTCCTGATGCAGCACCAGCGACACGTCCTCGCGCAGCGCCGCCGCCGCCAGGCAGCGCAGCACGCCCACGCGCACCTCTGAGCTCACGCTGCCGTCACTCAACACTCTACCTGCACACGCAATACACAACACACATCATACCATTTCTCTTGCGCTTAATATAACTTTACCATAACTTAACGAGTATAACCCAAATAAAAATAATAGCCTAAAATTTAATTCTGTAACGCAGCTCTTTCAAGACTTAAAATGGGTTCGTATTATCATTAAATATATATTTACAATATGTAAAAAAACCCCTGTCCGATCCGAAAGCGGTATATAGGTATCCCAATGACATTACCGAGAAAAATAAAAATAAAATATTATTCATGAAAACCAAAATGTTATTGTATTTCAAAATGCACGTTATTAGTACCTAAATTACTCGAATTCCCCTAAAATGTGGATTTTTTTTAAAAGGATTACATTAATAGAACCTTATCTCGATACCTAACAACACCTTCACGGATCGGACAGGGTTTTTTTTACATATTGTATATTATAATATATATATCACATTACCAAAATGTCCACAAAACCCATAGAATTTGAGAACCTCGTAATTCAATACAAAGAAATGTTATAGCAAAATTAACAAATACATATATCTGAACTACAATAAATAAAATAAGCTAACATTAATATTATATTAATCATTCATTTACACATATGAAATTAATTTGTAAAAGTATTTTAATTTTGGCTTCAAGGCTAACGGAAATTATCAATTAACAACACGGAAATACACACAGGTATCAAAAGTAAAACAATGCGACTTCTTTACACAATACTGTCATAATTAATGAAAATAAAATAATATTTTTCTCACTACTTAATCTTTAAACAATATAATATTGATGTTATTGATGCTTATAGGACAAATGGTTCCACCTCTTTTGAACATGACTAATATTTATCTTTTTTCAGAAGAAAGTTGTGTAAAATAAAATTTCGGATAGCATTTTGACATAAATTTTCTTAGCATAATAAGCTCAGCGGTAATCTCAACGTCAGATATACACAATTTACTCAGCAAAGATTAGCGTAAGATAAGTCTAAGCAAAATCAAAGTGCGCTCAATGTACCCACCCAATATTATTATTATATGAACCAGGTATTGGTGTAGTAATTTGGATACCATTCCAAATCATGCAAAACCTTATGTTAAACGACAAATCAATAAATATATCGAACCAAAACATATGCACCGTAACCGTTATAGTAACAAAAACAAATTTCAAATGGTTCTTCAAGCCGGGCACGAAAAATAGTTCAAATTTTTTACAACATACATACATAGACTCACGCCTGTTTCCCATAGGGGTAGGCAGAGACAACGGATTTCCAAAAATTTGAATTATACAACTTTTAATCAATGTTGTTATTTATGCCAACATCCTTTTGACAGCCTCCGTAGCGCAGCGGGCGAATAGCCGGATGCGATGCGAGAGGCCGGGGGTCAATTCCCACACCGAGACAAATATTTGTTTCGGGTTTGGGTGTTGTGTGACCGCAAGTCTCTCGTAGTACCTGATACCCACTATACAGGTTGACCTAATGTGGGGTCGGGATTAGTCCCGACCGACACATAGGTGTGTGACTGTTGGGTGTATTTATTTATTTATACATACCTATAAATAGAAGGAAGTCATCGCCGAGCACCCAGCTGCCCTCCCCGTGCACCAAATACTGTTGCAGCTCATCGACGCACTGTCGCTCTTCTGGGCTCAGGTTAACGCCTTCCAGAGCCTTTGTTAATTTTTCGAATTCAGCTGCACCCTACAGATAAAATATTCACCTACATTATAATGGTTTTAGAAAGACAAACAGGAAGGCCGTTCAGGCCCAAAGGTCAAAGGCACTCAAAAGAGTGCCATATCCGCGCTTCCTAAATCATATCGCAAAAGAATAACTCCAAATATAAAAAACAAAACAAATATCGTTGCTTAGCTGACAACACCGCGTAACTCGAAAATTAGCCATGTGATATTGTCATTGGATAAATTGATTTTGCCGCGCATCCAATAAATTTTCACAACATTTTTAATTAACCATACCAAGCACGATATTCAAATAGTTCTGTTATCGCATAATTAATTGGTTACATCACACATATTCATAAAAAATATTTAGTTTTATGTCTCTCCTGAAAACTAAGAGAATTTAACTTGCGCGGTATTGTTAGCTAAGCGACAATATTAATTAATTCCTTTTCAGTCATGAATCACTGAAGCTAGCTAGTTAGCGCTGTCACCAAGAAAGCTTGATCCAACGTGAATGTTATTGGAAATATGTAATTCCTTACAAGGCCAGATTACGATTATTAGGTACATCGTATTTCTGTTGGCAAACAAAATTAAACACACAACTCATGGCAAGCATTACGAAGATACGCCACGTAACACAACGGAAAATAAACGTTGGCTTCTCCAGTGAGATGCCACCCACACAATGGTCATTTGTCACTCCATATAATGTGCTAAGCGGTACACCAGCATAGTCATCCTGCATCCATAGAATGTTCTGGATGTATTGACGCTTTAATAATATATATAATATAATGTCATAGTAAATTCTGACTCATTTAAGAAATTTAAAATACGCATATTTTAATGCCTATACCAGCAATGGTAGTAGTTACTAAAGTCTCCATAGTTTTTACCGTCCCATTTTCCGTAATGATATTACCATACACTTCAATGGTACCTAGATTATAAAAGCGGCCATTCGGTCGAATGCAATTCAGGCTGCGATTTCACTAAAGTATGAAACCGAGGTTGGGTCACTCTACTGAAGTGGAGCGAAGTAGAGATATGGAATTCCAAACAATTTGATAGGTGCTTTCATACACAAGTCACAACTCGTCTTGGCTACAGTGGAAATGCACCGAAGCGTTGTTTACTGCAGGACGCAGCAAAGTCCCCCCCTCCCCCCTCGCCACCCTCGCCGCGTCAATATTTATTGAACTTGTGAATCAGAGTTTAAAATCACTAGCACGGCTGCGCGGCCTTCAGCGTGTACTTTCATTATGGCTCGCCCGACGTCGCGTCGCCGCTCGCCTGACGCCTGACGCCTGACGCCTGACGCCTGACGCCCGCACACGTTAATCTAAACGGACGTTTGTGTTGTATGGATATGAAGCATCTTATTTATGCATCAGATATTTATATGCAACGCAATATTACATGTGTGGTGACATCATTTCAATTTCAGCTAACATTCATTTCATATAATAAAAAGCAATCAATTTCTGTTACTAATCTTAAATGTTACAATAACGTAATATTATGTGGCTCTATAATAGGATTGAATGTATTTGCAATAATGTTAAAGACCAGAGAAGATAATTATGAAGACTAGCTTTAAATAAAAACTAACCAATTTTGAGTAAGTGTAAGAGTAAGAGTAAGTTTTATTGTAAGTCGATGAATAGCAACGACTCAAAACTGATAAGACTTTTTATTTAAGTGTTCAGTGGACAAGCCACGCTGTAGACAGTTTTGTCTAGAGCATTAATTGGCAAGCTCGAACCCCCCCAATATTATCACTGATTCACTGAATATCGGCATGAAGTTGCAACCTGCTGTTGCATTTCGTATGATGGTGAGATTACCGGACGCCCAAAATTTGTATTGGTTGAGACAGTGGTAACATCCCGGTCGAGATATGAAGGTGTGAATACTCACGTCGATGTCTCTGTAGACGATGGGCGGGTCGCGGTCCCGCTTGCGTTGTTCCTCGACGCGTCGTTCGTCCGCCTCCAGCTCGAGCGCCTCGGAGCTCGGCCCCGCGCGGGACAGCTCCTCGTGCGCGCTGCTGGCCGCTTCTACTGCTTCTGCCATGTCTGCCAAGTGCCATCACACAATACAACAACCTCATTATACATGGACGTCTACATAATGAGCCAATGTTCAGCAGACGGGAAAATAGGTTGTATGCCCCTTGTATGGAAGATAAGTCAACTCGAACATTTACGCCGAGATACGGTACAAAATGACTACGTAATCTCAATCTTGCTGAGACAGAATCAAAAAAATAATACAGACTACAATCCTATGGTAGCTAGTTTCAACGCTGCAGAGGTGTTTGTAAAGCAACAGATAATCATTCTTTCTTCTTTTAATTAATAACTTCTGTTCCATTTTACAAAACGAAACAAAAGCTACATTACAATGTATCAGTGACCTTGTGTTGTTTCATAACACAATTTATATCAGAAATAGCGAACCTGAACTGGTCCCGGGGAAGATTGTTGATCGGAAAAACTATAAAAAAGGATTTTTTTTATATTATCGCTAGTATTTGTTTAATACTCACGAGGCGCAGTGGGCAATTAAGCGAAAGAACGCAGGTTCAATTCCCGCACGGAGACAAAAAAAATGGTTTCTACAAATATTTGTTTCGGGTCTGGTTATTTTCTCCCAAAGGTGTTGACGTCAGTCAGGTGGCCGGTCGTAAAAACTACATGCCAATCTTTGTATAACATATGTTAAAAACATGTTACGCCGACCACACTGCCAGTGGGATAAGGGCAAGTGGAAGAAGATTGCTTTTATTTGTTTAAATTTAAAATAAACGAATAACCCACTACAGAATCTTAGTGCATTATGCATATGGCTCCATAACATGTTTTGTAACGGCATCTAGTATAATGATACATGTGACACATTATTTAATGTAGACAAACATAATATTAGAATGATGTCTTTGAAACATAATCAATTCTCTACGTGTTGTAATAAATTATTTTGTCAAAGAAATTTTATCTAAACTATAAATTTAGCATATTATTACTGATTTCGTTCAGTGTGTCATGACATGAGTCATCATGAGCAAGAAACGGCGCAAAATATCTGAAATGAGAAACACTAATAAACATTATATCAAACCACAAATTTACTGTTTAATACGAAGTATGTTTTATTGCATTTACACTTTTATTTATGTTTACTCTTTACTCCAGTTTATTTTTTATGTTTGGGAAATACAGATCAGTAAAGATTATTTTCGATTTGAATGTTTAAGAACTGAATAGTAATTTGTTATTTTAATGTTTTCGTAATTTTAGTGTTTTACGACGGAAAATTTTATTAAATTTCTTAAAATCAAAGAAGCACGAAAGAGGTTATTATATATAAATCTAAGTGTTATTAATCCCCATTGCCACTCAGAGAATGTGGTACCGGAGGCTACCACAAAGTTTCGGTCTGGAGAAACAATAGATAGAACTCGCTGGCTTTGCTTTACCTAAGGCGGGCGGATGATTTTATTAACCTGTATACGTATATATTTTTTATCAATTAAATGATTTCAGTTGATAATGAGACCAACGGGACCGAGTTTTGATTTATTCTACCTAAACTAGAACATCCTCTCATTGGTCTAGCGGCAATGCACTTCGATTGTAAAACCAGTGAGCTACTGAGTGAAACTCGGGCAAAAAGCTTGTAATTTTATCGATTCTAAACACACAAATTGTCCTTTATTGGAATTGTGGCCGATATTACGATAGGCTCGCTGCATATCACATTATGAAACGGAAATATAATTGGCGAGCTGTGGGTGTAGTCATTGCACCTCTGCTTACCTCTTCGGCGATAGAGGCGTGATAATCCGTTTGTATATGAAGTGGAACAATTATCCAGATTGAAATCGATTTATTTACTTTAACAGGCTATTATTTACTATAGGGTGGTTGGAAACATATTAGATTTTGACAAATTCAGTTTTATAAGTGCAATATCTTCAATTTCACGAATCTACGTGTAATATACGCTGTTTATATTTTCATCGAGTATGTCCAATTATGTTTGAATACGAGACCTTTACTCGTGTTACAAGTTTTTAATTGATCTATTTTTAATATGTTCAGCACGTGGCGGCCGGCGCGCGCTGCATAGAGCTTCGATCCTTCGACCGCGTGCACATTGTCACCTATCACCACATTACTTACTAATATATCACATGAGGGTATCACATCACACTACGCACAGTTTATCAGAAAACACACAACACTTCGAACGGTTCACATTATATCCGATTATTCACCACTGGAAAATCACGCGCCGCCAACGTGGCCCACTCCCGCGCACATAAATAGCCTCCCATAAATAAATGGCGACCTATATCTCCGTGAGGGCGTGATGGCCGATGGTGACCATACGAACCTGTGTTGCTGATGGTGGTGATGTGCGGCGGTGGTGGTCGCCGGTGGTGGAATGGCAAGGAATGTGTGGAGTTGGCGCGTGGCCAGCAGCGCTTCGGGCCGATGCCTCGCCGCCCTCGCCGGTCGACGTATTATATTTATAATTGCTGTTCGGGATCGGACGGAAATGTGGTAGGCAGAGCTTTCACACTACTCGCGGGGTGATTTATACAACTGCGGATTCGTCATTAATACTGATTGACAAAGTATCTAAAGAACCCTTTTTCATAGCAGAGGTCGGCCATCGGATATCTGAATTACCGAATGGTAAGGTGATCTCCTACACCCATGCACATTCTCAATACACGAAGATTCGTGGGTGCGTTGCCGACCTTAAAGGACAGGTATGGGGTGGTGTAGAAGGTTGTAGACTCTTTCATGGCGAGTAACACACCAGTAACAAACATTTCTAAAGCGTGACGTGAGCAAGCAGCGAGCCGGTCATAAAAAACTAATCAATGTTTTATGTAATAAATGCATGGAAATATGTATCGGATATGTATTTTCAGTTTGTATGAAGGTAGAGCGGGGATGATACACAGATTATTCTGTATTCGCTTAAAGAACCAGGTCGTGTTCAATTTTCTTTATTACGAGAGCGTAAGACATTTGTAATTAATAAGTTCATAATTTATTTGGTAGGTACGTATTGAAAAACATGTAAACGCCCCAACTGTGACTTGTAGAAATTATAGGCAGTGTTTCAGTGTTTTTCTAGCCCTTTATTATATACGTCCCACTGCTGGGCCCGGGCTTCCTCTACTGAATGAAAAGGAGTTAGGCCTTAGTCCACCACACTGGCCTAATGCGGGTTGGCAGACTTGGCAAACCGGGTCACCCGCCCCGGGCGGCAGTTTCAGGGGGCGTGGGGGGAGGGGGCTGCCAAAATCATGATATTATATGATTAAAAATTAAAAAACTTGCCCCATAAAGCGCCTACCATACGGAAGCCTGGTTGGCTCACCGACGGCTTGTAAGAAAAGACGCCACACATGCCCACACCACAGAATGGGACGTTAGTCCCATTCGCGAAAAATAACAACCTTTATATATTTATGAGTTTTTTGAGTAATTTATTTTTTTTAAATGCTGGAGAGGGGCGCCACTAACAAGTTTCTGCCCTGGTTCTATAAAATCGTACATACGATGCTGGGATGCGTATATAAACAGATTACAAGCGTAAGTGCAAGTAGAGGGTTTCTTTCCAGTGCGTGTTACGTCGCCCAGCCCGACCCACTTGCGATCCGTTCAACCGGCCAGAGTTCGCCACATAGGCGGTCGGTCAATCACACGCCACGGCGTGGATGCTTTTTTTAGTACACCGTCTATTGTTTGCCAATACTAATTGTACAGAAAGCCGCTTTTGCACTTCCTACTTCCAATATTATTTTTTCTAAAACACTAACACTACAGGCCTGTTTCACGTCATTTAAGTTGTTTTTTTGCTATTAAAAAAACATTTTAATCACCAATTTCAACGTAGTCACCTACTATTGCTAATGCTAACGACTGTGATTTGGGCGGTCTGTACAGACTTTTAATCAAATTGCTCAACAAAAATAAAATAGATTTTTGTTGGTTTAAGTCAGTTCATCAATTAAAATTGAATTGTGTGAACCCGCTATAAAGAAGCTACTTTTAGAAGCACTAATTATGACATTCCGTTAGAAACAGCCTCTATAGTGACTTTGTATTTAAACGTGTTATATTTTTTATTTAATGAATAGCATCTACCCCGACACGACATGGTGATACAAGCGTATAGAGTCCAAAACTATGCACACGAAATGATAAAATACATCGGAATTGAGAACCCCCTTATTTGTAGCTGTATAAAAATGAATAAAGCTGTTGCGCTGAAACAATATTTTTGTGGGAATTTAACTTGCACCGACTATTCAGAAGGGGCCGTATGTATGTACTTACTATAATAATAATAATACCAGCCCTGCATTATATACGTCCCACTGCTGGGCACGGGCCTCCTCTACTGAATGAGAGGGGTTAGGACTAGGTCCACCACGCTGTCCTAATGCGGGTTAGCAGACTTCACATACCTTCGAAATTCTTATGAAGAACTTCTCATTTATGCAGGTTTCCTTCACCGTTAAAGCAAGTGATAATTAACAATTAATACACACATAACTTAGAAAAGTCAGAGGTGTATGCTCTTGGGGCTGGTTTCAGATGATAATATTCGTAATGAGGTAGTGAGTTGTACATCGCTAATACAATTATCAGCGCACATAAATTGTGGTAACACATCAGTGACGAGTGGTAATTAATACTGTTTGTATTACATGACATGCAGGCTGCACGTTGCAGCACGCTCGCGCTGCCGAATTAATTGGCATCAGTGTCCGCAAATCTCGCGACACACAACGTCCCATTTATTTTCTGTAATCATCTCTCAGGGGCGAATCAAGAGTTGAAGTGAGTAAATTTACCACACCTGGGCGGATTTAAACTGTAGTTGTCTCTCACGGGCGGATCAAGGGTTAAAGGAGGTGCATTTACACCTGGGCGGATTTATTTACTGTAGTTGTCTCTCACGGGCGGATCAAGGGTTAAAGGAGGTGCATTTACACCTGGGCGGATTTATTTACTGTAGTTGTCTCTCACGGGCGGATAAAGGGTTAAAGGGGGTGCATTTACACCTGGGCGGATTTATTTACTGTAGTTGTCTCTCACGGGCGGATAAAGGGTTAAAGGGGGTGCATTTACACCTGGGCGGATTTATTAACTGTAGTTGTCTCTCACGGGCGGATAAAGGATTAAAGGGGGTGCATTTACACCTGGGCGGATTTATTAACTGTAGTTGTCTCTCACGGGCGGATAAAGGATTAAAGGGGGTGCATTTACACCTGGGCGGATTTATTAACTGTAGTTGTCTCTCACGGGCGGATAAAGGGTTAAAGGGGGTGCATTTACACCTGGGCGGATTTATTAACTGTAGTTGTCTCTCACGGGCGGATAAAGGGTTAAAGGGGGTGCATTTACACCTGGGCGGATTTATTAACTGTAGTTGTCTCTCACGGGCGGATAAAGGGTTAAAGGGGGTGCATTTACACCTGGACGGATTTATTTACATGAGGTTTAGTACGTGACCGAGACCAGCTGGACGATGGCAATTTTGTGCACATCTCCAATGAAAAGTGCCGATGTGGCACTGTCATGCTTACTATTAATAAATGGTTTGTTTATTCAGTGCTCTTTAGGTAATCTCAATACCTATAGTAAAAAATACTTTCAAAGACGAGAGAGATGGCAAAAAGTGGGTTATTTCAATTGGACATTTTAGTTAATAATAAATTAATGATATTAATGTGTCCAATATTTTTTTTTTGTCAATGTACAATGTAGTAGTAGTGTACTTCTGTACCTTACCAGTTTTAATGTATACTATAGTCCCCTTTATATTGAACAAGACATTTATCTTAAAATTGACATAAAAAACAGATAATATAATATGATAATGAGATGACAGCCTCGACACAGGGCTAGTACTTAAAAATGTAATGTATGGATTGATCGTCAATCATCGTTTGGACCGGTGAGAGTAATGAGAAAATAAGCATTTTTTTTATCATTGAATCATCAGTATGGCGATATGCTCGGCCCCTATCACATCACGGGACGGAGATACGCTCGGCGGAAATGTGGGTGTACTGGTTACACCTCTGCCTACCCCTTAAGTAATTTAGTGTTTTAAAATCATTTGGGTAATAAAGTACAGAGTACAAGAGTATAAAATGTAATTCTCTCGGGAAGTAATTTTGAATCAGCCGGTTTCACGATTTCCTCGAACGGAGAGAATCATCCTATTATGTTTATACTTTGAAAAACAGTACGCGATTTTATTGCATCATAAACTTTAAATAATGGAAGTCCTAAAAGGTCAGACACAAATATTTCTGTTTTCGCTTCGTTGCCAACAGAAATAAAAACAGCTGATTAATTTAACATAACAAATTGATATTCAAGATCGGGCGAAGTGGAATGGTCTTAGAAATGTAGAGTGCGGCAATAAACTGGGATAACGCCAGACTGAAGAAAGAACATATTTTTGCATAGGTCGGCGAACGAGCAAGTGGGTCACCTGATGATAAGTGATCTCCACCGCCCATGTACGCCCACAATACCAAAAGAAATATGGGCGCGTTGCCGACCTTAAAGGAAAGGGATAATTAAGGGAATGGGAAGGGAAGGGGATTTGGGTCTCCGAAGTACCAGGCAAGGGTAAGTGATCCCATATCTTAACTGGAGGTTTACCGCCGGGGGGTGGGGGAGTATGTAGGCAGACAACGTCAAGCAGCCGGTACGTATTACGTATTGGCTGAACACAGTCCACTCTGATGGTCCTGACGCAGCAGGTCTCAGGATTGCCGTGGTGGGGCTATCGATGGGCAGGTACACAAGGCAGTAGTGAACCATTCTGAAAGGTTTTATGAGTGGTAGAGCCACGCTGTAGATACTTTTGTCTACAGCATGTATGGGTCGTCTCGTCCGGGTCATTACCACTGTCTCACAGAAAACCGGCATAAAGTAGCAGCTTGCTGCTGCGTTTCATACGGTGAGTGTGATATCCGGAGGCCCAAACCCCCTCCCCTTCCCAATCCCTTAATTATCCCTTTCTTTTAAGGTCAGCAACGCACCCATGATTCTTTTGGTATTATGGGCGTACATGGGCGGTGGAGATCACTTACCATCAGGTGACTCACTGGCTCGATTGCCGGTCTATGCTATAAAAATAATTTTACATTCAACTTCTAAATTCGACTGCCTCGGTGGCGCAGTTGTAATGCGTATGCGTTAGGATTGAGGCTAACGCTGAGGTCTCGGGTTCGATCCCCGGGTCGGGTAAAGTGGTATTGGGATATTCTATTACGAAATGCTCAGTATCGGCCCGGAGTCTGGAATTTGTGCCCGGTATGGCGATAGGCTCGCCCCCTATCACATTGTGGGACGGAGATACGCTCGGCGAAATGTGGGCCGCCTAGGAGCAGGAAAGGGATTGGGAAGGAGAGGGGGATTTGGGCCTCCGGATATCTCACTCACCGTACGAAACGCAGCAGCAAGCTGTTACTTTACGCCGGTTTCACTGACTGGTCCGGATCGTTACCACTGTAGACAAAAGTGTCTACAGCGTGGCTCTACTACTCAGAAAATTAATTAAATTATGCATAGTCTTGTTTTACATATAATGATAATAGTGTTCATCACACGGCTGCGGTCTCGTCCCGCCCCGCCCCGTTCCGCCTCGCCCCGTCCCGTCCCGCCGCGCAGCGCTGTACAACGCATATCGTTTCAGTCAGACGTGTAAATTAATCATCGCGGTCGGTTTCAACTTTATATCGGCATTGTCGGAAAAAATAACACATTGTCAAAAAAATAGCAATGGAACACACGCTGTGCCCACCGTGTCTATAAATACAGGGTTTGTGAACAACGCCATCTAGCGGGAACTGGAGTAAACAGTGTTGGATAGCTACTAGCTTGTAATAATCATAATATAGTTAGTACACACTTGTTTAACACCGGTAATTCGTTTACAGATTTCTTCGTTCGTGCTTCAGAAGTATGTGAGACTCATCGGCTAAAACAGTCCTACCGACTTAACCCCGCGTTGTACCACTCTACTACATTGTCAGGTTTAAAAAAAAAGATTTTTAAAGTATGGGGTGACTTTATTGGTTTTAAAGGTAATTAATACCGATAGCTGATGGAATCCGACTGACTTATTATTCCATATGATATATTGAGCATTCAAAAATGCAGATAAGACAAAATGCAGAACGGTGATGTTCAGCATCTTCCTAGACAATCTACATAAATAACAGTACACATGCAGCTGCAGCATCCGCAACATCCCTAGCATCCGCAGCAGTCTACGCAGAATTCGACACTTATTCTGACCTCTTCGCGGTCAGAGGATTACCTTCTGACGTACCGCAATAAAATGATTACCACAATAAGTTATGTTACCCGCCTTACGCCTTAGGTTTTTAAGGCCTTGCATGTGCACCCTGAAGAGTCCCAAGCACTATCACCTGCAGGTTCACTTTCGGAGGTCGAAGATCATCTCTCCGGTGTCGATTTCGAAAATCGCGTGAGGGGTAGGGGGTGTTTCTCTCCCTCCGTCCTCTCTTTCCGTCGCCTCTTTTAAACACATTATCCGTTCGTAAAACACGGCAACGGAGATCCATCCATCTTCACTCTCAACCATGTCGTGAGCGACAAATGGTTGCCAATAACATCGAGTAGTTCACGGCGCGGTGACTCCTGTACGGAGAGGTGTCTTACTCACACACACAACGAAGTCACCCCGCTGTTGGCTTCTGACGAATGAGACACAGATACTTCCCGAACCAGCTTAGCCATGCCCTGAGACTATCTGTGTCACCATAAAGGTTACAGTGCCATGCCACATTCGAAATCATTCCGCCATTACAGACCAAATGGCATCGACTGTCACCGCACCAAATACAGTAAACACTACATGCATGTACTATACACAATATGCAAAGTTGATACGACCCAGGAGTTTTTGTTTCAACTCCATATACTAGGTACCATTTTCAAGCTCTGTACTAAAAATCCTTAAATATCTACAATTTAAAAAAATACATAATTGTATATTTTTATACATCTACACTAATATTATAAAGAGGAAAGATTTGTATTTTTGTATGTAACGAATAAACTCAAAATCTACTGGACCGATTTCAAAAATACTTTGCCGTTAGAAAGCTACATTATCACTGAGTAATATAGGCTACTTTTATCCCGGAAAAGGCCGTTCACGCGGGCGGAGCCGCGAGCAAAGGCTATTTATTATACAAAAATAAGGATGGTGCTGGTGGATGTATTTTTCATACAATTATACTAAATAGCGTTGACATTTTGATATCTCAACGGGAGTTGATGTTGAAACTAAAAACTGTACTAAAAAATAAATATCTTAGGACCCAAACTATACATGCTAATAATAAATAAATAAACACGCCGTCACATAGCCCCGACCCTACCGTAGGGGGTATCGTGGGTATCGGAAGCTACGAAGGACTTGTCGATCCACAACACCCAGACCCGAAACAAATATTTGTAGATTATATATCATACTAGCATTTACCCGCGGCTCCGCCCGCGAAGTCATTTTCTGGGATAAAAGTTGCCTATGTTGTCTTGGTATACATGTATGCCAAATTTTACCCAAATCCATTCAGCCGTTAAAGTTAATAAGTAATATTTGTATCCAATTCACACCCGTTTTACGTTTCATAGAAAATTCAACAACATGACTCCAATCGGTAAGTTGTTCAAAAGTTAAAATTAATATTTTCATACTAAATTCAACCCCCCTTCCCCCTTTTACAAGTGTAATTTTACAAAAATGTGAATCACTTTTTTCATTATTTATTATAAGCAATATTTGTGTTTAATGTCACAGTCGTATTCCATTCAGTAAAAACGTTCATACAATATTCAAACCCCCTTTTACCCCCTTAAAATGTGAATTTCCAAAAATTCGTTCTTAGCTGACGTCTACATTACACAAACTATCATCTGACCAAATTTCATGATGACATGACAAATTCTATCTATTGTATTCTCTTTAGAGTCGCTGCCTGTGTCACTACCGGTCAAATAAAATTGCACCGACTCCGTTTATTATTATTTTTGATTTTATTGTTATTTTTGACTTTTCAGTTTTTTTTTTTTTTTTTTTTATTAGCAATAAAAAGCATAACACAGAATACAATCATACAAGTAATATAACTTAAATATTATAATTTTATGTACTAGATCGTCTTCCTAAACATATGCCCTAATAGAAAAACAGTGCGGAAATGACAAACTAAGACAAATTAATTAATATTGTTAATCTATAACAAAGAGAAGAGAAAGTCAAGAAAAAAATAAATAACTGAACCTTTTACACCCTGCTTACTTTATTATATATTTAGTACTACGCAAAAATGGCCCTGCCTTGCTGTTCATAATGTCAAATGTGCCATCTTTATCGTAAAGTTCATTGTATAACCGACACATCCGTATGATAGGATTATAATAGGAAGTGTTATTAGCAAACACGCGCAGTGTAAAGATGTTTGGATTACGGATCCTATAATTTGTGTTAAAATTTAATAAGGATAGTAGTTCTGGGGAATCTATTTTCGAATGAATGATTTTATGCAAGTATATTAAATCAGTCTTCTTCCGTCTTAGGTCGAGTCTCTCCACTTTAAACTTAGACAACAATTTTGAAGTCGGTTTCTGAGTTTTGTTAAACGTTATTTTATTTTTTATTTTTAGTGGTAGATACAGCAATAGCATGTAAATTCTAATACAATATTGTGTACTGATGTCCGTGGAGGAGTTTTATTTTTTTACTCCGTACCCCTTCATCAGATCTTAACGAAATTTATATGGGACCACATCGCAACTAAACTCTATCGATTGATTTTTTTTTCAACCAAATCGATGTACGTACATTAAAAGAAAGCAAAATAAAACTACCTGTGCCTTGAAAATGATTACAGATCTGGAAAACCACACCAATGTCAGTCATTTGTCAATAGACAGAAAGTTGAGTTTCAAGTAGGTACCATCGAATTTGTTATCTTCGTCTTCAGTCCATGAGTCTACATTGACAAGAGTCCTTATAGTAATAGGGTAGTTTCCTATATTGAATTGTATACATTATTTTAGAAGCAACACAAAATTATACGCAAAAGAAACCCTTTTAATAAAACACAATCAAAATTGGTTGAGAAATGTGCCCGCAGTTATGACTTTAAATGTTGGTATGAGGAAAAGTGGGTGCGTAGTAGGGATATCTCACTATCTCGCTTGCACGCGTGCACCATAATGAACATTTTACACAGTGACGTCAAAGTTTGCGTCGTCTGTCATTTGACAATTACCCCTTCTACAGGATTTTAATGGCTTCTAACTTATTTATTTTTGGTCAGATTTATAAAATTCTGTCTGCAATAGATTTTGAGTAACGTAACTTATTGATTGAAATAATAAAAAAAATCTAGTGAACTCCCCTTTTAATGTGTATTCTGTAGTGAGTATTGCGTACCTTCGTCATGATGTTCGGCATCGTGCTCGTCTCCTCGCTCGCGTTGTTGTTTCTTGCGTTTCTTCTCTTTCTTGCGTTCCTTGCGCGCGAGTTTCTCCGCGAGTGTGCTGCGGCGCTGCTCCAGCTCGGCAGACTGCAACCTAATGCAACGATGCCAATACAACCAAAATACCTTATACATTAACAGATCCTTCTTGTCTGCCAGTTGATGCGTACACGTTATGACAAGCTGACGCTGAGGTCTGACTCCCGAAGGGGTAGGCAGAGGTGTAACCCAGTATACCCACATTTCGCAGAGCTTATTTCCGTCCCATGATATGCAAGGGGGCGGCATATCGCCATACCGGGCACAATTCTCAGTATCAGCCCGGAGTCTACTCCGGGCTGATACTGAGCATTTTGAAATAGAAAAACCTAATATCAATTTTATCCAACCCGGGGATGGAACTCGAGATCTCAGCATAACAGTTGTACCGCGTACTCAAGACAACTGCGCCACCAAGGCAGTCAAAGTACAATTATAAAAATTTACGCGTGCAACTCAGTATGCAACTCATAAAAGTAAAACAAGTTATTTGGCAAGTGTCTTTTAAAATGACCTTAAGTTTGTGTACCCAAGAGCCCCTGCGCGGATAGCTATCTTAAGCCACGTAGGGGCTCTTGAGAACACAAACTTATGTATGTCAAACATTTAAATTCTATGGAATGTTTCGACAATTTTATTAAAGTAACGACACACACATAATATGGTAGTTTCCTATATTGAATTTTATACATTATTTTATAAGCAACAGAAAATGATACGCAAAAGAAACCCTTTTTATTAAAACACAATCAAAATTGGTTCAGAAATGTGCCCGCAGTTATGACTTTAAATGTTGGTATGAGGAAAAGTGGGTGCGTAGTAGGGATATCTCACTATCTCCCTTCCACGCATGCACCATAATGAACATTTTATACAGTGACGTCAAAGTTTGCGTCGTCTGTCATTTGACAATTACCCCTTCTACAGGATTTAAATGGCTACTAACTTATTTATCTTTGGTCTGATTTATAAAATTCTTTCTGCAATAGATTTTGAGTAACGTAACTTATTGATTAAATAAATTAAAAAATCTAGTCAACTACCCTATTCGATATAATATGTCGAATTATACAAGTAAGCTTTACTTTACGATGTGGTTTATACTTGTGCAAGGTCTCATATAGGTAATTTCATATAACGAATTCTAAAATTCGATGACTGTGTGGCATAAATGGTTACTGCAGTGCGAACAAGTATACCATTACCTTTATTCATCCTTCACAATAAAAAAAAACACTAATAAATCTAACTACAAACAAATAAAATAAGTATTTGACTTTACTGATGTTTATTGATTCTAATAAATTGTTAAAAAAGTATTGTTGATAGTGTTATACAAGGCTATAGTTAGTATAGTGCGGTGTCTGGCGTAGTGTAGTCTGCGGGTATTAACATGTAAAGTTCAGAAAGGTTTGTAGGTGTGTTCCCGCATGTTTGACGTTGTAGGTGCAGGTGCAGATGTATTCCGTCGTATCGTGCGCCACACACTACGCATGACACGCAGCAACGTGCACGCTCGCACCGGACACCGGACACCGGACACCGGACACCGGACACTGCACACCGGACACCAGACACCGGACTACTGAGCTCGGTTACACATTATTATAATATATTTTTTATTTTGTTTTCGTATGGATTTTTGCTGTTAGCCTATGTTGCTTTTACAGCTTCACGTGAAAATAAAGCCACCGCTTAAGGCGCTCTAGCCAGAAATAATATAGCGTATTTATAGATTAAGCACAGAGGTGCCTTTTAGAAGGCTCAAACCTCAGCTTGAGCAATCTCTGGGGAGTATAGTTTCGGGCCGTCTCTGCACATCATTGTGCCGATCGTCCGAGGGCCAGTTGTCGGGGTCGCGTATTATTATTGCGATTCGGATTGGGCAGGGAAAGTGCTGCTTCGATAGCGACTGTGATGGAGTCGTTGGGATCTACCAAAACATGTTTGGGACGTCGACGGAGGAACATTATTATAATACTAGCTCTATATTATACACGTAATACGGCTGGGCTTAGGCTCCTCTCTTGAATTAGAAGGGATAGACCGTACATCCACCACGCTTGCTTTACCGGTGAAGGTAGCACCGTAAGAAAATCACCATACTTGAGAAGTTATGTAAAGTCTGTCAACCCATATTAGGCCAGCGTAGTACACTAAGGCCTAACCCCACTTTTTCAGTAGAGTAGGCCTGCGCCCAGTAGTGGGACGAGTATTATTATTATTATTAGTTATGGTTGAATATCGAAGCGTGACTGGAAGCTGCAATTCGCCTCTGAAATCATTTATTGACAGTTTCGTTGTAGAAGCCATTAGTTATATGAATAGTATGTTATATTACTGACCTGACTTCATCGATCTGATTGTTGAGGGTGAGGTAGTCAGGACTGTCCTGTCGCGCGTGACGTCCGCCGTTAGTGTACAGCGTCTGTACACAATAATACAATGTTATATTATTACACATGTTGTAACATTCGTATCTAAAACTAATATTATTGCCGATACGATAAAAATAATATTTTAAAGCCTTCAGGGGCGGTACCGGCTAATTCGCCTAACTTCGGATTTATGCTAATCGATGTTCGATTAGTGAACCAATGATTCTGTCGTACCGCCGAACGACCGTCTAATGGCCAAAACGATGAACAACGATTTATAATAATAATAATAATAACACGTCACATAAACTTCAATAAAACCGATTTATTTGAATTAATTAATGCCGCCCGCGGGCGATTAATCTGAATGGACTTGAACGCTGGCGAAGTTGATGAAGTTCGGCGAATTAGGCGGTACCGGCCCAGAACCCGCTTTAAACGGTATAAAATTTAAACTACACTTGAAACCGAGACCAGACACGTGTAATGTATTATGTTGCTGCATTTTGCTCGCGACTCTCTCCTATGCTCTTCCTATGTGCCAAATTTTATCAAAATCCCTTCAGTCGTTAAGGGTTGATGTATAAACAAACATATTTTTTTTTATAGTATAGGCCGGCAAACTAGCAAGTGGGTCACCTAATGGTAAGTGATCTCCACCGCCCAGGTACGCCCAAAATATCAAAAGGATCATGTGGGCGTTGCCGACCTTAAAGGAAAGGCATAATTAAGGGATTGGGAAGGGGAAGGGAATTTGGGCCTCCGGATATCTCACTCACCGTACGAAACACAGCAGCAAACTGCTACTTTACGCCGGTTTTCTGTGAGACAGTGGTAACGACCCGGACGAGCCGGCCCATTCATGCTGTAGACAGAATTGTCTACAGCGTGGCTCTACAATTAAGTGGTAGGTCCAATACTAGCTGCTAGTAGGTGCAATACTCGTACGCGAAACACTGGGTTGGTAATAAATTTGCCTATTTTTACCACTAAGCAGTTACGTTATTTCGCGCATATTGTACACGCGTCTAGTGCCGGCTTTAGAGTAGAAGCAGTCTGCGCATTATATCCTTTAACTACATATATAAAAGTAACATTTAATCTATCTACTACAAGAAAATTATACAAGTTAAAAGCAACAAAATATGTGAAGCCATCGAGACTAAAATCAGATTCGTGCTGCTAAGGATTCCGTCAACATGACACTAACAACTCCTTTATGAATAACAAGGAGTATTGGCTATTGGACACCACGCCTTTAAATCACTCTTCACTGTGGGTGTGGTCAGTTCAGCCGAAATGCAATTTACTACAATCCAGCACAGAGGGTGAGTGTAGGCGGCCTCGAGTGGATATCGCCTCGATCTGAGATAGCTCAAGTGGAGATGCTGTCTCAACTGCAGGCACGACACGTCGTGAGGTCCTCAGCTTGAGCAATACCCAGTGAACACATGACCTTAAAATTATGTCATACATAGATCATACAGAGATCATACATCAAAATACATAAATTTACGCAGACATGACGTAATGCTGACTTTATTTAGTATCAATAAATATGATCATTACATATATAATTACAATCATTCAGAACCAATCACACATCACTATTATTAAGTCAAATAGAAGTCACATTGTTCACGACCAAAACTAAATTAATGCAAACCATGTCGATAAAAGTTTGTCTTTTGTCTTAATAGATGGCGCTACAGCAAAAATACATCGCGATATGGTTTAGTCGCATTGATTTGGTTAGGGTCTCGCATGTTTTTCAAGATATTGGATTCGGTTCGGACAAATACGGGACCAGTTTAGAACAGTACACAATAGATGTGTTCTCAATATCCTATTAATGTATTCATTAGTTCAACAGTCCACCACCGATACTAGCTGAGCGCATCAGTGCACGCTCACAAGTATATTCGGTATTTAACACACATCTAAGTAAGCGATTTAGGAACAACTTGACATTGCTATGAGATCATTGTTATGTCAGCTTAACGTCAGTTAGGTAATAATGATATGGACTGGACATCATACGTACGTCATATTTATTATGTAAAAGTCTTACGTTAAGAAGTGTGAAATTATGAGTCATATGTGAGTCATATCTAACTCATATCTTACATAAATCCTAACATAGCGCAATATCATTTTGACGTCCGTTTGACATAAATGTGTTCACTGGGTATAGTCGGATTTTCATGGTACTCAATGAAGCCTTATTCCATACCCTGCGTCTAGTAAGCAGAGAATTCATTTTAAGAGCCTCGACCTAATGTAGAATGAGGCCGCTCAGATGGATACGTCAGTTTATACGGGCTAAACTCACGGTTTGGAGCAGCAATATTTAAATGCACATTATGTAACATGAGTCCTCATAGCAAGATCTTTTTTTGCCATTTCCCAAAAAATGTGTTTTTTTAGTTAGGTCAGTATTCCATTAAGCATGCGATGTGCTCAATGATATGGGTGTCACATAATATGTACAAATTGTCTATGTCTATGTCTATAATATGTTTTTTATATAATTGTGATACTGTTTTTTGATCCTAATAAATTAAAAAAAAATTGCTCGTCCCGAGGAGATAATTTTATTTTATGCCTCAGGTTGAGGCAGCATGTTCACTTGGAGCGCCTATCCATGAGGCGGTGTCTGGACTCAAAGTGGCCTCCAGTGGATCCAGAGCTGTAGACATTTGGGCAGGCTAGGGGAAACAGTCTCAACTAAAGGCAAGCTGATAGCTTGACAAAGTAACAGAGCAGATAGAGAGCGGCCGACTCACGGGTCAACACTGATCCCGCGAGGGGCGCGGCGCATCTCGCGACGATCCACTGCTCCGGCCACCACTCTGTGAACGCGACAACCGATCTACTTACTTTCAAATTGGGTGTCCGTTGCAATTAACATGATATTTTAAAACGAGGCAGCTGCAATGTCCCTATATTATAACCCAACTGGCACAAAACCTCCATAACACGCTGTACAGTAATCGCTTTTTTATATCATATGCCGGTAAACGAGCAGGCGAGTCACCTGATGGTAAGTGATCTCCACCGCCTATGTACGCCCACAATACAAAAAAATTTGGGCGCGTTGCAGACCTTAAAGGAAAGGGATAATTAAGGGATTAGGAAGCGGAAGGGGATTTGGGCCTCCGGATATCTCACTCACCGTAAAAGCTGCTACTTTACGTCGGTTTTATGTGAGACAGCCGGCCCATTCTACTGTAGACAAGTGTCTACAGCGTGGCTCTACCACTCATAACTGTCAGCGCAGTACAGTATAGTTACCTGGTTGTTGGTCGCGTCCGGCACCGGCAGCAGGCTGGTGAGCAGCGCCTGCACGGCGGCGCGTTGCTGCGCGTCGAGCAGCTCCTCGGGCTGCGCGGTACAGTATAGTTACCTGGTTGTTGGTCGCGTCCGGCACCGGCAGCAGGCTGGTGAGCAGCGCCTGCACGGCGGCGCGTTGCTGCGCGTCGAGCAGCTCCTCGGGCTGCGCGGTACAGTATAGTTACCTGGTTGTTGGTCGCGTCCGGCACCGGCAGCAGGCTGGTGAGCAGCGCCTGCACGGCGGCGCGTTGCTGCGCGTCGAGCAGCTCCTCGGGCTGCGCGGTACAGTATAGTTACCTGGTTGTTGGTCGCGTCCGGCACCGGCAGCAGGCTGGTGAGCAGCGCCTGCACGGCGGCGCGTTGCTGCGCGTCGAGCAGCTCCTCGGGCTGCGCGGTACAGTATAGTTACCTGGTTGTTGGTCGCGTCCGGCACCGGCAGCAGGCTGGTGAGCAGCGCCTGCACGGCGGCGCGTTGCTGCGCGTCGAGCAGCTCCTCGGGCTGCGCGGTACAGTATAGTTACCTGGTTGTTGGTCGCGTCCGGCACCGGCAGCAGGCTGGTGAGCAGCGCCTGCACGGCGGCGCGTTGCTGCGCGTCGAGCAGCTCCTCGGGCTGCGCGAGGATGTGCTTGGGGATGCGAGCTCCGCACAGGAACTGCGCCACCTCGTCACTGAAGTGGTTGCAGTTGTGCTCCAGTAAACTGTACATGCCGGGACTGCAAACACCAACATTATTGTCAATACCAATTTGAACACAATATTACTAAACATCCTATCAACAAGACGTAGCAGAACCGTGCCGTAGAAAGTTAAGTCTACAACAAGATCGACCGAACGGTCTCATGACAGTATTCCACAAAAACCGATAGAAAATATCAGCTAATTGCTGTTGAATTTCATGTAATCAATGAGATTTCCGGTTGCTATTTATATTTTATCTACATCCTCTCCTGTACAAAAGGTCAACAATACAACCACGACTCCTCTGCTATTGTAAATGTTTAACATCTTCAATAATCTACATACATTCATAGACGCCTGTTTCCTATAAGGGTAGGCAGAGACAACGGATTTCCACTTGCTACGATCCTTGCATAACTCTTTGGCCTTGTTCACTCTCATTAAATTTTTCATTCATGCACGTCGGTTTAGGGTACTCTTGATCTGGCATTTCTCGAGAATACCTCTAACTTGATCTTATACATTTCTTGATCTTATACATTTCTATCTTATCCACAATAATCTAGTGATATAAAACTCTACTATCATAGGTTGTGTGTATTAATTAATATGTAAGAACAAAGAAATCACTAACGTGTATGTGGTGGTAGCGAGACCCTGCAGATAGTCTACGAACACCTGGAAGGGCACGAACGTCTCGCCGAGCCGCTCCACCTTGTGCGGCGCACCGAGCTGTGTCGCGCCCTGCAACATGCAACACAACAATACTAATTAACATCCTCCCGGCCCTTGCTTATTCTAATGTGGCGTGGACGCAACACGCTTTATACACATGTCAAAAAGATTTAGCTTCATATTAAAGACCGACCGCCTGACGTCAAATCATTCTGGGGAATCCAATCCCAAACAAATAGTGTTTGAAAAATTCACACAGCCCAACCCACATCCCATTATATGGGCCGCCACTTGATCAAAGCGCTTAATTTTGCGATTACGCCTTAGGTAATATCATACAGGAATATATATCTAGAAAATAAAGAATGCATAGCGTGAACAATTTATATTCTTCCCATTAATTTTTATAATATCTAGCAACATCAGTGTATGATTGAATTGAATGATTAAGGTTGTCTGGAAGAAATCGATAAGCGATAAGACCGCCCATTGTACCCTTACTGTATGATCCTCGTTTATAAATTACCTACTTTATTTAGTGTGCAATAAAGAATATTCTAACTATCTATGTATCTGATTGCTATTATGATAATTACACGTAAAGTCTGTGTTTTCCCAATTGAATACTGATACCAGTACTATACTATACAGATATAGTTTGTCCAGCGGTGACACTGGCCGTGTCCCGTATGGTGTGTCGCAAGTGTGTTCAGTGTTGTGTCCTATGCGTACCTAACGGTGGATCGAGGAGGGGAGGGGGATGCACGCGGACGTTCTCGCAGCTATTTTAGCGATCGCCGCATCGCATGTGCACACTCGTTATAAGACGATGCGTTTGCTCTTTATTTTAGAAATGCATGGAGTGTTGTGATGAAATATCTACTAATAGATATTATTTTACTTCACGTGTTTTGATTGCGTTGTTTGCTGTCCAGAAATGTTATGATAAATGTTATGTTAAGTAATGATAATAATTCTTAGTACATACATACATACATACGCTCTCACGCCTGTAATCCCCGAAGGGGTAAGCAGAGGTTTAACCAGTACCTACACCCACATTTCGCCGAGCGTATCTCCGTCCCACGATGTGATAGGGGGCGAGCCTATCGCCATTCCGGGCATAAATTCCAGACTCCGGGCTGATACTAAGCATTTCGTAATTGTATGGTCTAGGTCCAGCACCACACACCTTATAGTTTGTTGATGTAATGATACCACTTGATAAATGTAAAAATGTTTATTGCTGATAACTAAAGCACTACTGATGATAATGATTGTATTGATTGATGTGAGCACGCGCGGCTTGTTGCTCAGCGGTACGCGGACTAATAAATAATCACCGTTGTGACACGGTAATGGTGTAAATCGCTGAAGGCGCAATTTTGTACGGTTGCACCGTACAGTAATAGAAAAACCCAATACCACTTTATGCGACCTGTTGATCGAACCCGAGACCTCAGCGTTAGCCTCAATCGTAACGCGTACGCATTACAACTGCGCCACCGAGATAGTCTTCTTCAGTAATTCTTAGTATAAAAGCTTTACAGATCATTTCACGCACAGCTGATGATCACCAACAGTCACACACCGCACCGAGGAGGTCATCCCCACAATCCGTGTCTGTATGGCCGTACGTAACCCAAAGCTATTTTGTTATTTGAAAACGCTAAGTCAAAGAGAATGCTGATAAAGAGTGAAGGAGAACTCACATCGCAAGTTTGAAGATACTTCACGACGCGGCGCTACGGACGCATCTACATTACCACAGACCCAGAGAGACTATTTCCCACGGTTCGGGGTACGAGCTCCACCGTACTTTCGCGATGTCAGCCCCGTAGGAACTAGCGTATGAGCACCACTCTGCATTCTATGTGCATTGTGCATGCATGATTGTTGAGTGGTAGAGCCACGCTGTAGACAGTTCTGTATACAGCATGAAGGGGCCGGCTCGTCCGATTCACAGAAAACCGGCGTAAAGTAGCAGTGAGATATCCGGAGTTCCAAATTCCCCTCCTCTTCCCAATCTCTTACTTATCCCTTTCATTTAAGGTCGACACCGCGCCCATGATTAATTTAGTATTGTGGGCGTACATGGGCGGTGGAGATCACTTACCAATAGGTGACCCACTTGCTCGCTAATTACCTCGTTCGGGATTATCTGGCATATACTATTAAAAAAAAATAGGTTGCGTTAATTAATCATCATTAAATATTTCATTTAGGCACCACAATAACGCAATAATTATGAATTGTATTTATTACTGCTATAGTCGAGTAATCGATAGTACGTTTAACTAATGAACCGCGACGACGCGGGCGTTGTATTCTGTAACACATTACAAAGTCTGATTTGTACTGCACTGCACAGTACCAACCATTAATTAGGTTCATGTAATCGTTTAAATAGGAACAACCAATTATTAAAAGTTACAAACCGAGACTGCCTCGGTGGCGCAGTTGTGCGTACGCGTTACGATTGAGGTCGACGCTGTGGTCTCGGGTTCGATACCCGGGTCGGGTAAAGTGGTATTGGGTTTTTCTATTACGAAACGCTCAATATCAGCCCGGAGTCTGGAATTTGTGCCCGGTATGGCGATAGGCTCGTCCCCTATCACATAAGGGAAGGAAATACGCTTGGCGAAACGTGGATGTACTGGTTACACCTCTGCCCACTCCTTCGGGGATTGAGTGCGTATGTATTAAAAACCGATTATAAAACCCGACCCGCGGTACATTTTCTGTTTTTCTCTTAGCCTTGCCGCAATAGACTTGTGTACGAGAACGTGTGTGTGTGTGTGTGTGTGTGCGTCAATCCCTGGTGTAGATGAATGCGTTATAACAATAACACCAGGATATATATTTGTGAAGATTGTATCTGGAGCGCGACACGGTTCCGAGAACACATCGACGCAACGCGGTGTGGCGACGACTCAACTAGGCATGGATCCAAGGAGGCACTGCATGGATGTAACACCCTCCCTCATCGGGGCCAAATTACACAAGACAGATTACAATTGTTACAAAAATATAGCCATTTTTTTTTTCTGGATTGTATGCCAGAAGTGAAGTCCAAATTGAAGTATAAGCTAATTGAATGACGCGCTCCTTCCAGGTCCGCACCACTCCATTGTGCATGCAATGGAATTTAAAATAGGAATATGCCAACTTTGTTTTGCAATTTAACACAAATACCCCATGATAAGCAGCAGTTTGGCATTGCTGAGGTCCATGTCTCCATGAGCCGCAGTGACCGCTTACTAGTAGGCGGGCTGCTTGTTCGTCTGCCTAGCTTAGCATTAAAAAGGCAATTTGAGGTTAAATGTGACAAAAATATCCCCCCTAGTGTTACATTCTAGATCCGCGCCTGAATACGGCAACAATGCATCCCACAATAACCGACTTTATGACTCACTTTATGTCTTTCACATTTGTGGAATTACAATTTATGGGATTAAGAACTGTTTGACATAATTTAAGTAATTTATTTTAAGTTATTGTCCACTACTGAAATGTGTGATCAGTATTACTATCGGCTATACTCACTAGGATCATGTTTGTCTACCTGTTAGGAAAGCTGATATTCAGAAAGCGAGATTTCTAAGAAATAACATCCTCGGTAATCTTGATCTCCTAGTTTCTTGATGTCTAAACAATCCTTATCATCCGGAATATCGGTATCCAGAAAATTGATCATCCGGAAATCTCATCTTCCGGGAAATCCGTTCTCTAAACTGATTTCCTGAGCAAAACTGCCGTGCTGCATAGGTAACAAGACCTGAAGAAATGGCGTGAACTAGAGGCTTGTATCCGATTAGATAGGCAGATAGATAGATGGTCGACAATGTCGACAGGTCGGGGTACGGTGTCGACTCGACACTCCAGCCCAGAGAGTGCGATGAAACTGAACCAGAAACACAATTAATTGTCGAACAATAACAAAAAGTCGTCAAGCATTGTGCGACTCAGAATCTAGCGTGGGTGGGATGCCGATGCGGTACATTCCCCCGTCCGTCGGGTCGCCTACAGGTAAATGTATATAATATGTATGTGACCAGAGGTCAATAAGGCTAAAGACGACACACACAATCACAAATGGGAGTGAAATGTTATCTGATGAATCAAAAGGGAAAACACGGCGCAACAGAGAAATACCTCATTTATACAAGAACAGTTTCTCGCACGACGTGACAGAGAAAATAATGTGCAATTTGAAAAACAGAATCGAATGATGCGGACTTATAAACGAGGTTTCTGTTATAATATACCGCAGAAAGAACTCATTGAACTATGTCGGAAGACCACTGTGTCTGGTACAATCATCCCTCCACCCACGGGGTTCAACAGATATACGTAAGATGGATTTACGAGAAGTAGAGCCACACTATAGACGGTTTTATCTACAGAATGAATTGGCCACCTCGACCGAGTTATTACGTCTGTCTCACAGAAAACCGAGAAGTAACAGCTTACTGTTGCGTTCCGTACGGTGAGGTATCCAGATGCACAAATAGCCCCTTCCCTTTCCAATCCCTTTATACCCCTTTTATTTAAGGTCGGTTATGCAACCATGATTCTTCCGGTATTGTGGGCGTTCATGGGAGGTGTAGATCACTTACCATCAAATGACTCACTTGCTCGTTTGCCGGCCCATGCCCTATAATGTGGTGTTTGTTAGTTTAGTTGTCTGTAATGTAGTGAAGTACCACGTATGTGTCGTGTGGACACAAATGTCAGTCGCGGATGCAACACCAATTAAACCCAAATTACCGCGCATTAAGGAAACTCGGGGAAAGGTGAATTGGCGTGTTTACCGCGAACCGTCGTTATTTTGGCGACGACTCCAAACCTAAAATATACACACTGTTTACGCAAACGCATTACCTACGTATTAATCACACCAGTTTGCGGAGATCTCCCTGCATCACTTTATATTTTAATTTGTTAAAGCTTTTGTGATGATTTCTGCTAGATACTTTTCTTATATTTTTGTACTAACTTGTCATAATCAAATCAAATCATTTATTATGTAAGTTGGATCATAAATATCACTTTTACATGTTAATATTTTTTTTAAGATAGATTTACATTTATGTTTATGTCATAATCGCTATTTTAATTGCCTACATGATCATAAACCATTTCATTCATTCATTCATTTAGATTTCATTCATTTAGTACAGTGTGGTAGTCAGTTTTGTCTACATCATAAATGTAGTGGCGGCTTGCTATAGCATTGCATATGGTTAGCGAAACTGTCGGGAGGCCAAAAAAATAATCATTCCTATTCTCTACTGTTAGTGGTAGCAGGTGCAACGGCTTGTTGGGAGGCCGAATATATGGCGCTTTCCGAGACTACGAAGGAAACTCTTTATTTGAATGGTATTTTAAAGAATGCTGGTGTAAACAGTGAGTGTGTGATTTTATACAATGATAATCAGGGTACGATAAAACTTGCTCAAAGTAAGAAATACCGAGCGAGAACGAAACACATTGATATTCGTCATCATCTACTACATTCCTTAAGGGTTGGTAACGCATCATAAATTTACTATCGGTTAATACGTGTTGGTGATCAACATCAGCCTACACACTAGATTATTTGTGGGCATTCTAATAAAAAACACCGTGGATATTAGTAAAATTGGGGGCCAATTTATGATGGTTTGATAAAGATTATTTGGCATGTAATGTGCTATAAATACACCTGCATGGAGCACGCGCATATGAAATATATTAATACGTGTCTAATATTACACTACACGCGGTGACTGGTGACCGGTGACAGAACACTGATGCGGACGCGCCCGTATTATATCGCTTTCTCGGGAGTTTTATGTCATTTTATGAGAAATATATGACGGCTGGTGGTTGATGTGGCGCTAACGAAATATTAATGGCACTACTAACGTTAATGTAGTAATTTATTGGAATTAAATTGTAATAAACTGGGGAAAAATTATAATATAAAATCTTAAACCGCCGTGGAAGCATTCCCTAGCGATCGAATATTGGTATGATTCAGTCACTTGTCAAAATTATACAGAGGTGAAGTTAGTAAGTTTGTGACTTTGTTTGTTTGTGAGGGGTTCTACCTAGAACTACTGATTTGATTCCGAAAATTCTTACCAATACCGATTCTACTTTCCTTTACCAATAAGAAGTTAATCGTAACTTGCTTTGACACTGCATCGTGTTTTAGCGACTCTAACTTTATTACATAATATGGACTAGCGCGGGCGGATAGGTGAAGTAAGGGCAAGAGCAGGCAGGCACCTTAACGGTACGCAGCGGCCTGGCTGTGCTCTGGCATTGCTGAGGTCCATGGGCGGCGGTAACCACTTACCACCAGGTGAGCCGCCCGCTCGTCTGTTATCTAGGGCAATAAAAAAAAAGAGCAGGGAGAGAGAGACGTGAAAGCCTCTCGCCTGATGGTAAGCAACAGGACTGCCTAGTATATATCTTCGTATCTCGTATGTACCACTTAGTGGCGAGTACCACCTATTCCACAATACTTTAAGTATTCCGTGTCAGGTAGCCTGCAAAAGCCATCATTCACAAATTTCATGAATTTATCGCACTATCTTACTAATATTAATTTGGGTGTTTGTGAGTTTGCAAATTAGGTTCAGTTGTTTAGCCCTGAAAACGTAACAAACAGACATATTTACTATTTATATACACATTTCATATTAAGTATTATCTATTCTGGATATATTCTATAGTAAAGATAGTATGGATTGTGTATTTATCAGCCCAGCTCTTGGTATATATACTTTCAAATCAAATCAAATCAATCCATATATATTATATATACTTTGCGTTATATTTGCATGTGGGTTCCTTTACTGTTTATTTACGTACGTCTGAAAATATTATATCTATCGGCTGTTCGGTGTCCCTCAACATCTATGTTCTGCTTTACTTGATAACCATTCTTTATCTTGTGATTTGCAACATATTCAGAAAATTTATCACCTCATTACTCTAGAGGCAGGGTATAAGACTGAGAACCGTGAGCTCATGTTCGGGTAATCCCAATTTGTGGTTAGTTTTTCGATTGAAAAATTACACATAAGCTGCTCCAGATTGGAATTTGCGGATGCCGGATATAGCAATAGACTCGTCATTTATCACATCATGGGATGGAAAGAAGTTGGAGCAATTGTCCCACTGGTAACACGGTGCACCTAGCCTACAGGCGTCAGGTTACGCATGTATATTTAGAAAACAATGTCGTGCAAGACATCTACTGCGTTTCCTGGAACTTTCCATAGCATATTCGTACAGGCAAATGGAAACTCATAAAACATTCGATTCAAAAGGACTTGGGGACGCAGACATCAGTTAAATGTTTTCAAACGATATTTTTTAAGCTACCAAGCTGCGGTAATAACAAATCAAATCCTTTATTCAGTAATTAAGCTGTCAAGGGCACTTTTACACGTCATGTCTAGAATCTACCGGTGCTTCGGAAATGCCCACTGGTCTGAGAAGAAGCACCAAGAAACTCAGCCGTAGGTCTTTTGACAAATAAACATTCTTGATATACATATCTCTTCATTGTTATACAATACATTCAAATCATCGAGTCAACTGAAAATAACTATGTGGTAGGAATATTGTACGGAAGTGCGATGTAATAGTGTAAAAAGGCAGTAGTTTATGCCCAGTACACAATGCGTATAAAGGTGGTTTGCTTATGACCGTTCCCAATATTCTGTCTATGGACAGATTTCCTTACTGATAGTAAAATATTGACACATTTTGTATGGAAGATCTGTCAAAACACCATCGATCGTAAGCAAATGTGTCGATAGATAGAATATAGGAAATGGCCATTAGTGGGTAGTGGGTAGCGACCGCGACAGGGCGGGAGAGGCGCGGCGCGGCGGCCGGCGCGGGCCCACGCGTTCTCCAGATATAAACCTATGATGGCCCGTTTCACACGTACTCCACATACCATTCGACGCATTTTTCTTTGCCGTTGTCAAAGTAACACGGAATTAAATAAATTGTAGGTAAAGCGCGTCAACAAACAGTACCGCTGCGTGCGTCACCCACGTCGAGTCGTGTCGTCGTGTGGATGTGTGGATGTGTTTACATGTTTCACAAGCAGGCGCGGATCCAGGAGAAGCGGTGGGAACGAAGGGGGAACATGGGTATATTTTATTAACGCAGTCTGGCAAACGAATAGCATCAGGCATATTACGGGTGTTGGTTACATTGAGATTGGCGAGGAGGAATTAATTGGGGTGTCTGACAATCTCGCCGACAATGCGAAACACACCAAAGTTGGCACTTTAGGTACGTTTCTATGAGACAATGACAACGTTGGTCGAGCTGACACATTTAGACAAAACTGTCTACATCTGCACTGAAGCTCTACCATTTACCTACAAGTAAAACAGGTAAATGATAGTTTCATATAACTTAATTTTTAAATAGGTAGAGGTAAAACTGTCCCCCAAGTAAATATAGCATTGTTAGAACTACCCATGAGCACTCTAAATGAACTGAATGCTTCTAGGCAACAATAAGTTCAACTGAGCCAGCGTAACCATGTAGTAATGTATTCGAGACTGGTGACTGATTACCGAGAACCAAGAACAGACAGAACCCAAAGAACTGAGAGCACTCGCAGCACTCACAGTACTGAGTTCCCAATGACGGAACGCTCTCTTATAAAGCAACTGTCACCCCACCAGGCGTACAACTTGTTTACTACTTGCACGGTTATTATTTCAATCTACCCGGCATTACATTCTCGGACACCTTCATTATCAACCGATATATGATAAACAGGGAGTCCCCAACAAGTCTGGTGTTGCGATCTAACAAATGTTGCCTAACAGCATAATATATACCCCTTGCCTTATCGACCAAAAATTACCCCCCATTAAGGGAAAACCTAAATTCTCGCCTGCTACCAAGTCCCCAAAATGCATGCCGTTTATTTAATTTAGTAGTAATGGGTGCAACTGTTACATTCCACTGCTGGTATGCCGTAATGTACTTCCTGACATCAGACAGAAGAGCCGTCGCGCCGAATAAATGTCATGTTCTAAAGGCACATTCACTAAGTAATTAGACTGTTCTTACCACATTTATTTAAAATGAGAATGTAATTTTAAAATAAGCTTGAATAAATGATTCCAGTTCTAAAACATAGGTTAAAATCTAAGGTTAGGAGCAGCTAGTACAGCTAATGTTCACCGAGCGTGTTTCTGACGTTTCATATGAAATTCGACTATAATGTCGCCATATCAGGCGTAACGACCCTACACCCTACACAACTAACGTAACATACGTGACCAGAAACATACTAAAATAAAAAATAACAGTGAAACGTCAAAAACAACAATTTCTATACTTAGGTATCTTTGGAGTCAGTGCCGGGGCAGCTGGCGGTCAAATTAAATTGTCATTATTGACTTTTCAGTGTTATTTTTTGAAGACGGTTTTTAAGTTTTGTAAATCTTGTTTTTTTTTTCAATTTTTAGTGGTAGGTACTGCTATGGTATGTATATATATGCTATCTTAACCAAATTTATATGAAACCACATGGCAGCAAAACTATCGAATGAAATTTTTTCCAACAAAATCGGTCTGCAATTGGCAGAGAAATCGATGTACATACATAAAAAAGCAATTTAAAAAAATCCCCAAATTGAGAACCTTCTCCTTTTTGAATTTGGTTAAAAAAGAAATGCCCGATCGACGGATAACAGCCTAGATAAGTACGTTGCCACTACATGCAGATTCGTGTGCATATACCACAACCCGTTTGAGTCGCAATACCGAACACCACGTCGTTGTGTTGGCTTACTTCGCACCTATCACTGCCAACGTGCAGTGTCGCGTAGTTGAATAGTATGCATAAATCATAATTTCGAATGATATCCTCATACATGACACGTAATTTACGAGCCACATACGATTCCATCCCACAATAACAACACAAAACCTAAACATCAACAGAAAGAGTAACGCCCACTGAACAACTGAAGTCTAAGGGCATTCAATCTGAGCCTAAATATCAAACATATAGGAGTATAGAAAAATGAGCAATTATTTAAACGTTGATTTATAGAAATCATAATTCCTAGATGTTCCTGCAGCGCTACTTACAGAAAGAAACGATACACAATGTACACAGACACAGAGAGGCGTTCATTGAAATAATTCCACTAACTGTACAAAATACATCGTCGTGTTTCGGTTATCGGTTTTCTGTGGGATAAGAGGTACCCCAGTAGAGTTCGCCTCCATACTGTAGACATCAAATCAATTACAACGCGCCTCTACCAAATGTTTGAAAAATATTGCATGGTATTCGCCTGTAAGTTAGGTACAACTGCTACAAGGTGAATTAATGAGAAAACAAATAACTGTCCAGTTGTGTTACATGCCAACACACGTGGCGGAGCATTAGCACAACATCGGAAATATATTGTGAACAATATTAGATAACTACAATGTCGGAAGGGTTACGTCTTAATAAATGATCTCTATATGTACAAGAGTAGGTAAGGTTGTAAATAACACATTTTGTTTTGAGTTTATTAATGACATGCTGCATACAATATTATCAAGGACTGTTATATTCAGATCTGGAACTAGCGTAGAAGACCAACATGTTGATGGTGAGATAAACTCGTGTATTGTCCAGATTCAGACTAGCAATACACACAGCTATAAACTAACACTGATGTAGGGTGTCCTTCCATGAGTGTACTTCTAGCTGGAGGTGCAGCGTCGAGAATATGGACAAAAGTTTTCTTATCTCAGTTGAGCTATTAATATAATAAACGAATGACAATATCTATCACATCATGGGACGGAAATGGGCCCGGCCAAATGTGGCTGTACCGGTTACACCTCTGCCTACCCCTTCGGGGATTGCAGGCGTGAGTGCGTATGTATGTATATAAAACATCTGTATTACGACATCTGTATTAGTACTTTCCGTCGCGTCGCGGTTCGGGATCGCTAAAACTAAAACTTGGCTGGAAGTTGATCAGTATGTTTTACAATTTTTCAAAGGCCATAGCAACTTTTAAGTTAAAACTATTATCATTTATTTTTTGTTTTGTTATTGGTTGATTCGCCTGAGTCGTATGTTCTATACGTAATTGCCAGTGCTAACAATCTGGACACCACATTCTTTGAGAGTTGTATTAGACAGCTCCGTGGCGCAGCGGGCGAGTAGTCGGCTGCGAAGCGAGAAGCCGTGGGTTCGATTCCCACACCGAGACAAATGTTTGTGTGAACCACAAATATTGGTCTCGGGTCTGGGTGTTGTGGGACCGCAAGTCCCTCTTAGTTCCCGATATCCACGACACAGGTTTACCTAGTGTGGGGTCAGGACTATGTGTGTGACTGTTGGGTGTATTATTATTATTATTATTTTAAGGAACTTGTGAATACTAGGAACAATTTCAGTGCTTACCAGCATTTCTGTCATACCTATTATTGGAATCAAGTTTCAACAGGTCGCTTGGTGCGACCCGCTTTATAACATCCGTGGTGCTTTAACTACATCTGGCTTCTCTAGTTTTAAATGTCCGTGTGCCTTAGGTTGATACCTCCTTAGTTCATTATTTACTCTCCAGCTTTGCTATAGAGTGAAGTGGACAATTTACATTTCCAACTCCTCTCTGACTTTCTATTTAGTTAGATAGATAGAACATGCTTTATTGCACACCAAATAACGTAGTTCATACAGGATTTCTTCCAGACAACCTTACTTCCAATCTAATTAGCAATCTATTCAGTTAATTTCGATGCGGGACAAAGACGATTTAAAATTCCCAATCTTCACTGCTCGGTGTTAACGAAAATGCGTGCACTATTTATCCTGCTCACACACAAGAGTTACAGTGCTGGGGGGTCGGGATAGGCTTTACCCATATAAATAATTCCAACATGACTAATCATGGTCATTCATTAAAATAAGAACTGTACGTTTCAACATCCGTAGCAAATTAGAATACAAAAGATAACAAAAGCCTATTTTTATGTAAAACTATCGCCATCAGCCCCTAAAACCGTTTTTACAGAACCTACAGCACAAGTCAGCACAATCCGACAAACTGCAATGACGAGTCGTGTCTATGAATCGTGTCGTGCTTGCGATGTCGTATCATTCATTATAAATCAAAAATAAAATTAATCTCAAAAACAACATAAAAATAACAACATTAAATTCACCATCATTTTGTAAATGGACATCCATTAATTCCTGTCGAAAATAGCTCGGTAATGTTTAAAAAAATCTCAGCACGAATACGCGGAAACCGTAAACTTTATGATGGAAACTTTTGTACTGGCAATAGATATATAGATACCTATAATATCGTGTCACGTGCTATATACATAGTAATATTTGAAAGCGATAAACGCACGGTATTTTCGTAAATTAATCTTGACAGCACATACATGAACTGTTTCGGTTTGAAGGATATTGAAGCAAGTGAAATTACTATATAGTAATAGTATCGAGTGTGTTATGACCCTTAGAGGTTCCACCGCATGTATATTCACTGAGTGCAGGTATTTTGATCACGCTTTAGCCTAAAGTTAGTCTCGAGCCGGCACGACTCAAGAGCATCAGTATCGATTTCAAGTAGAGACGATCTGTTAGACCGCTCCGGGTTTTAATGTTTTTAAAAAACATTTAATTCAAAACGAAAATTTCTTTATTTAAAATACATATATAGAAAAACCCTAAGAAGTGGCGGTATTCATCAAAAACCCTTAGAACGCTCGGTAAGTGTGTAATCTGCGGTGACCGGTACGGGACTAAGGATGTACCCGGGAGACGATGTCATCTGAACTTATCTAGTCAGCGATTTAGTTATTAGATATGTCCATGTAAGCTTTACACCATACATATTACATATATAACAGATCGATGTTTAAAAACATATAACTACTCTTGGGTCTGAATCAATATACATAATGTATTGTCAATACCCATCACGGCACTAACAAAAAGGCAATAGCAGAAGAGAGAACTAGTCTTGGTTTGAGAACTAGTCCGCGAGCAAAGACTAGTTTAAAATAATAATGAATGGATCTTGGTGCAGTTAATGCAGCACGGTCGGTCCAGCGTTAAAGTAATATGAATAGTTTTGAATGTGTTAGACCGTGGTGTGATGATCATTTTGATGTAATGCAATAATGTAGGTATCATCATCATCGGCCACAAGACGTCCACTGCTGAACATAGGCCTCCTCTAATGCCTTCCAGGCCGACCTGCTGGAAGCGGCCTGCATCCATCACGGGCAAGCGCAACAGAGGACGTCCACCTACAAGATGGACCGACGACCTGACAAGGATTGCAGTAATGTAGGTATAGTAAATGTATAATGTAACACTGACCGGCGCACAGCTGGTGATGCCGCCGCCTCCATAGAAGAACTCGCGATCGTACGCTACTACCGCGGTGTGCCACACGCCTTCTACTTGCCGTCCTACAATCAAACACATACTATAATAAATCATATTCATATTATATCTTATACAATATATAATTAAAATAATATTATTTTGTGGTACAGCCACGCTGTACAGTTTTGTCTACAGCGTCGATGGACCGGCTTGTCCGGGTTGTTGCCACTGTCTCACAGAAAACTCGCGTAAAGTAGCAGCTTGCTGCTGCATTTCGTACGGTGAATGACATATCCGGAGGACCAGAGCCCCTCCTCTTCATAATCCCTTAATTATCTCTTTCCTTTAAGATGGGCAACGCGCCCATGATCCTTTTGGTATTGTGGGCGTAAATAGGTGATGGAGATCACTTGCCAGGTGACCCACTTGCCCGTTTGCCGGCCGATGATATAAAAAATAATAACATAGTGCCTACACTGATTATAAGGACAGTGTAATCTAAATGTAATGTAATGTTGACTAACGGAGAGACATTGCGTCCCTCGACGCGACGCGACGTTCGGCACAATTATGCCAGCCTAAAGTAACTGGAAACAGCAAACCACCATACAATGTAAACTCACGCCTGCTCAAACGGGAAGGCAGAGATGTAGAGCAGCGATGCCGATGCCGAGCTTATTTCCATTCCCGTACATACATACATACATACATACATACATAGACTCACGCCTGTTTCCCATAGGGGTAGGCAGAGACAACGCATTTCCAATTGCTACGATCCTTGCATTCCCGTGTTGTTATATAATCTGAGGCTACAGTAACCGTACAGACTATAGACGCATCGAGTTATGTACATTGGTGACGTCATTACTCACACGTATTTATAAGGCGTCAACTCACACATATTCTATGTTAAAAAAATCGCACAAAATGACAGGTAGCGAATCTATGTATAGAGTGGTAAGTGGACCACGGAAACATGTCCTTGAAACGCATTCGATGGCAAACAACGCACTGTTGTCGACCAGTGGAATTGGGTCACGGGATGTTACACTGTAGAGACGATCATAGTTGTATTAAAGATGTGATTTTTATAATTGATTTCCTATATTGAATTTTAAACATTATTTTATAAGCAACAGAAAATGATATGCAAAAAGAAACCCTTTTATTAAAACACAATCAAAATTGGTTCAGAAATGTGCCCGCAGTTATGACTTTAAATGTTGGTATGAGGAAAAGTGGGTGCGTAGTAGGGATATCTCACTATCTCGCTTGCACGCGTGCACCATAATGAACATTTTACACAGTGAGTCAAAGTTTGCGTCGTCTGTCATTTGACAATTACCCCTTCTACAGGATTTGAATGGCTTCTAACTTATTTATTTTTGGTCCTATTTATAAAATTCTTTCTGCAATAGATTTTGAGTAACATAACTTATTGATTTAAATAAAAAAAAAAATCTAGTCAACTACCCTATTTAGGATTCTGTACCCGATAGGTACCAACGAATACCTATTACAGAGCCTACGCTGCTCGCTGTCCGACTCTCTGTCTATTCTACTTTTAAAAGGTTCTTCTTTCTTTCCACTTGCCCTTACCCCACTCGCAGTGGGGTCGGCGCAACATGCTTTTTAACACATGTTACCGAAAAATTTGGCTTGTAGTTATTACGACCGACCGCCTGCCTGACGTGAACCCCTCTGGAGGGAAAGCACCCAGACCCGAAACAATTATTTGTGGATCACACAAACATTTTATCTCGATGCGGGAATCGAACGCGCGACCTCTCGCTACACAGCAGGCTATTTGCCCACTGCGCCACGGAGGCTGTCTACTTTTAAAAGGTTCTATTTTCTGAATAGGTAGCCGGCTGAAATCTTCACAGAATATGTGTTACTAGCTTTTGCTCGCAGCTGCGCCCGCGTGATCAGCCTTTTCTGGCATAAAAAGTAGACTATAACCGTCTCCAGGGTAGCATCTATCTCTGTACCAAAATTAATCGAAATCGGTTCAGCTATTTAGGCGTCAAAGCGTAACAAACTAACTCATTTTCGCATTTATAATATTAGTTAGTAACAAAATGTAAAAATTATAAGTGTGTTGGTACGAAATCCTCAGCGCGCGATCCTGATTAGCACTTTGCCGGATTTTCGTAATTTTGTGTTTCTATTACGCTTTGAAGGACACTGAAACCAGTGAAATTACTCTGCATGATGATACTTAGCATCTTATATCTCAGGGTGAGCTCAGTCCAGTATCATGTAGAACTTCATAATGCGAATACTTGATATGCTTCTGCTTATGAGCATGCGTGAGGTTTACTATCGGTAAACATCTGTCACTTTTAATGTGATTTTCTTCAAACATAGCTGAGAACCAGCACAATGAAACGAGCATTCAAATAACAAAATAAAACATTCTAAGTGGTCCATTTATTCAGAGTGTCAGACACACACCAAATGGACAAATGGATCAAACTTATAAACTATACCCTTCTTTTTGAGGGGCTAAAAGGATGTTAATATTTGTGTCCTTACCAATGATAGCAGGAGCAAGTAGTGATGCGAAGCCATGTGTGAGGTCATATATGTAGAGCTGCACGGTGGTGCCCGGCTCTGAAGACATGTTGCTCAGCTTAATTCAACTCTGTTATACAATTATACATTATTATTACTTTTGAATATCAATGTTTATAAATACATGCATAGGTATAGTATAATTAATTTTCTTGCCAGTTTTTAGACTGTTTTATGGAAATTTAAACTAAATAGGACGGAAGGTAACATAAAGAAGATATACTTAAACATAATCAATCTCATGCCTGTATGCCAGAAGGGGTAGGTTGAGTGAGTGCTCCCATGGTTCACCGAGCTTACTTCCATCCCATGATAAGAAACAAGCTTATCACCATACTGGGCACATATTCCAATCCTAGGCAACACATGTGTAATATGTGGATCAATACACTCAAATTATGATTACCTTACTTGGGATTTGATACTAGTGTCACAGTTTCTCTGCCACTATTGATTGCCACTAGACGGACAATAGTTACTACTTAACATTTTTTAATATGAAATGAAATGAAATGAAATAGTTTTATTCATCATGTAGGCAATTAAAATAGCGCTTATGACAAGTCAGTACAAAATAAAGAAACTTATGTAATTACAGAAATCATATCAGCTAATATATACATAACATACATAGCATCGTCAAAATACACTAGGCAACTATAAAGTTTACAATATTTTTATATTAGTCCAGAATTGTTAAGTATTATTATTATTGTTATTTTTTCTCTGTTTTAAAGGTCGATATGGACCATAGGCATTACCGAAACGGCACGTGGTTTAAAACTACCACCGGATCCAAAACGACCCAACCTGAGAAGACCCGGCGAAACAAACTCAGTGGGCTTACTTTACCACTGAATTTTACGCGGCGCGACCCAGTCCTGAGAATATCCAGCTAGTCAAACTCAGTGGGCTTGTTTTTGGTCCGGTTTATACACAATCATTACACCTGTCTGACATTGTCTTCCACCAAATATAAATAGAAACTATTTTCTACTCTATATACACCTTTCATTATAACTGTACTTGTGATTTGTGAATGTGAACAGTGGCGATTATAAGCTGTGGTAGACACTTTATTTGGCTTGTCTGCAGTGGTAAAAATCACCATATCTGCAAATGTACTGTCATGCGAAATCCTCACATTCATCCTTTTTGCACACAATGAGTACAAAAACACTTGGAAGATTGTACATTTATAGCCCAAATACGAAATGTATTGTTACAGTACAAAATACCTACATTTGTAAAGATTTTCATTCACTGTTTTTAGGTCAGAATGCACGGTTCGCGTTCGCGGATCACACGTCGTGCAACGCGACGGTACAGCGGTCAGCGGAAGCGTGGTGCAGCGCGTTGACACCTGCACGCTCAACTCACCACCTAGCCGAGTGCCGACTAACTACATTACAATTTACACGGGCTATTTTAGTACACACAACATACCGTCGACACACATTCATATCTTACGCTCTATACTACATCGCTTCCTATCGCTACTAAACTGTGCTGTTTTTTCATAGACCTATCCTCTTGGACTCTTCATCTCTTCTTCACACGGCTATAGTTATGAATTTATGATTTATGAGTCACAAGAGTTTTTTTCCTTTTTGAGGGTAGTTTCGTAACTTTTATGCAACTTATAAACATTTATTGAGATTCTTACCGTTTCTGTACGGATATTTTACAATTTATTATTTTATGCCAGGAGTTTGATTTTTAACCAGGCCAATATATTATTGAAACTATTGTTTTGTTTTTTTTTGTTGATTGTCTAATAGTGGCGAGTGTCTGACACTTATCTAGGGATGAGCGATGAACGTCAACGTTTAAAAATCGAGTTAGTATAAGTCAAATATCGACACATCGACAACAAATTCGGAAAAATAAACAAACCCAATGAGTTTGACTAGCTGGATCTTCTCAGGGCTGGATCGCGCCGCGTTGAATCCAGTGATAAAGTAAGCCCACTGAGTTTGTTTCGCCGGGTCTTCCCAAGCTGGATTGTTTTGGATTCGGTGGTAATTTTAAAACACGTGCCGTTTCGGTAATGCCTATGGTACATACACCTACCCCTCCCTAAATACCCCTCCCAATTCTGGTCTTTATTCAGAATAAAAATATTGTTAAATTTATAGATATAAAAATAAATAGATTTCGTTTACTTGCCTAGTGTATTTTGATGCTATGTATGTTATATATACATTCGTTGATATGATTTCTATACTTTTTCGTTTATTTTTGTACATACTGACTTGTCATATGCGGTATTTCAATAAACTATTTCATTTTATTTCACAACACCTAATCGGAAGTCACGAGATAGATGTTAGCTCGACTTTGTATCGTTATTACACTGTCTTTGGTCTGATATGTCTTTCAAATTTCACCTTTATGCTAGCTTTGAGGTTTAAAATATTTTTTAATTTAGTAATTTAAAGATGTATGTGATTGAACTATAAAAATTGAGTATCGATGTTGAGTGGAAGTTTTTGCAACATCGACATCGCTACTCAAGGCTACTCACCTGACAGTTGACAGACTGATTTGACAAAAATGCTCGTGACAGTTATCCGTTCTGAAACTGGAAATGTATTATTATGTACTTATACTCTTTGGGTATAATTTTAAATGTATTCTGATTGCAGTACTGTCGCATTTATAAATAAAGCTATGGCCGTTCCATACATTGATCTATTTACAGATAGGTTTGCGTAATAGCAATAGTGTTTTTGACAGATCTTACAAAATATGGTTTTTGCTCAGAAGGTCCGGATACAAGAGTTATACGCGTATCCGATTTTTTAAAATGTCATGTCATCTTCTCGTTCCAATACGACTTGTGCGAGTTAGTATTTACAGCATTTGAGTTATAAAGTCCTGTAATTTATTTACACAATTAAAAAAAGACAGTAGAAAATAAGCCCTATGAGTTGCGACTTGTGACTTGAATCACTGGTTAAACGTCGTCGCCAGGGTAGCGAAACATTAAAATTGTCAAAATTGTTATGTCAGTGCATTGTTGGTGTTTTGCAGTTTTATGTTGATAAAAAAATGTCCGGATCAAAGAAAATGGTAATAAAGAATCTTGAAAACAACGTTAACTTCTATCTGTTCCTGAAAATTCTACAAAGTTGATATGCCAACTGTTCAAATTGAAGCATAGTTTCAACTTTCCAGTTGATTTGCTTGAGAACTCTTTGAATTGTTGAATGTTTTCATTATCTTCCACCGTCGCGCAGCTGACGGAGCATGTCGTATCTCAGGTGACTCGCGGCGGCTGTGAACCAACAGCATAAAGAATGCGTTGACGTTTTAGAAGGTTATGATTTGAGTATGAGTAATGTTGCTGATGTGTATTGGTGCTTGTGTACAGACGGTGCGTGTGCAGTCGGCGGAGGGCACGGCGCGCGTCGACGTACTAGACACAGACATGACTGCGCACCTGTACGAGCGGATATACGAGGCGCTAGGGCTGAAGTCCTTCGCGTTTACGCTGCACAAGGACCGTCAGCAGAAGGACGACATCATATCGAGCAAGTCGCGGCGTCTGCGAGACTGTGGCCTGCAGCACGGCGACATGCTCTACCTGAAACCGGTCAATGGTGCTGTGCTGTTTGATCAGCCATCAACAAGTGCCGAGGTCTGCACCACTTACAGCAAATATTCACTAGTTCTTTGCTGAGCATACATTGTTGAGTTGTCAACAATTTAACACTATAGAATAAAATAATGTTGCTTGATAACTTACCATGTAGAAACCCTTGACAATACTTTCAAAAAACATACATACTTACAATAGCTTTTGTAATACAGTTTTAGATTTATAATAGGAAATAGATATTCAACAAAAGGTGTTTTAAGTGTCTTAACACATAAGCTAAGTGTATAATGTTGGTCTATTTTATATATATAAGAGTTCCAAAGTCCTCCCCAGAGGGGTTGATGTGAGGCATGCGGCTGATTGTAAAAACAAGTCAAATCTTTCTGTTCTGTTTCATCTTCTGGCAGATGGAAGGAAGGAGTTGCAAAGTCCTTCATATTGTATAGTGTAGTGCCCAAAATACAGTACTTTTATAAATATACAGTTACAATGAGAGTAACTCTTAAGAATATTCATTTAATTTATCATGCCTATGTATGTTTGTGTAATTAGCAGGTCAACAATACACCATTTGGTGAGCCAGTGAAACAAGCAGAGGCGGGTCCATCCAGCTCACAAGACACTGCTACTTCAGCCACAGGGACAATACAGTGTTCAGCTACTATTCAGGAAGATGATATTGACTTGGAGTTGTACAAAACATCAGGCAGCATACAGAGAGAAAGAGATGAAAAATTGTAAGTCATATAGTATAATAGTATATAATATAAATAATATAGTATAGTATAATAATATAGTAGCTTTTGCTTGGGTCTCCACCTGTGGTAAAGGCTTTTTTCGGGATTATATAATAATAATAATACACCCAACAGTCACACACATAGCTCTGACCCCACACTAGGTAAACCTGTATCGTGGGTATCAGGAACTACGAGGGACTTGCGGTCCCACAACACCCAGACCCGAGACCAATATTTGTGGTTCACACAAACATTTGTCTCGGTGTGGGAATCGAACCCACGGCCTCTCGCTTCGCAGCCGACTACTCGCCTGCTGCGCCACGGAGCTGAAACATTACTCCCTTGCTCCCATGAATCATAGATTGATATACACATAAAATCGTCTGGAATAAATTCTCTAAATGATAGCGATAACCACATTTTTGATTCCATTGGGTGGTTTAGGAGGAGTTAGCAGATAAACATACAAAGCAAAGTTGTTTTGGGAATCCATAGTTCTAAAACTAATCTATGTACCATATGTTGTCAATAACTTGTTTGTGATACAAGTTATTCATTTCACCGACCCTCTATGCATCTTGTTACTTGTTACTCTTAACTCTCTGAAGTCAATAGATGCACAACCATTCATTTCTAACTTGAGGCTAGCCATGTTATATATTTGCTTTGTAAAAAAAAATATCTTGATCTAGTGGTAATAAGGATACATTGTTATCTCCCTCAGATGCAGACACAACTCAAAGGGCTGCTGTGTGCATTGTTCTCCACTGGAACCATGGGATGAAGGTTACCTCAAAGAGCACAACATCAAGCACTTGTCTTTCCATGCATATCTGCGCAAGATGACTTCCAAGAACTTTATCTCGCTAGATGAGCTCTCATGCAAAATTAAACCTGGTGAGAACTTTATAATTTTAGTTAATATTAAGTTAATAGTTAAAAATAGTTACTTCAATGCTAATGTAAATTCAATGCAACTAAGATGTTTTATGCTGAAATGGCTGAATGTGCTTGATGTTACTACTGATGGTAAGCACAACATCTGTCTATAAACAAGCAGCACCACACAAAACTGTGAATTACAAAGCAGTTTTTGCTTACACACTGCTGCTCAGCAGCAGAAATAGACAAACTGGTTGTACCAACTCAGATGGCATTTTACAGATAAATAATATTCCACAATTGCAAATGCGGATGCAAATACGATCCAACGTCCCTGCTTGGTACCACTGATTAATTGATCACTACCATTAATAAATAAATGATTTGTGTGTAGGATGTACAGAGCACCCGCCGTGGCCGCGTGGTATCTGTTCAAAGTGTCAGCCCGGTGCGGTGACGTTGAACCGGCAACCCTACCGCCATGTCGACAACGTACTGTTCGATCATCCCGCACTCGTGGAGCGCTTCCTCGCTTACTGGCGCGCCACCGGACACCAGCGCATCGGATACCTCTATGGATACTATGAGAGACATCCTGACGTGCCACTAGGTATGCTTCTTGCTATCATCTGACCAAATTTCATGATCCCAGCTTCAGTAGTTTTTGAGAAATTGTGATTAATCAGTGAGTGAGTGGTATTTCGCTTATATATATATATGTATATAGATTATAGTGTTTGAATGTGTCTGATGGCAGGTATCCGAGCGCGTGTGTGCGCCATATACGAGCCGCCGCAGACATCATCGCGGGACTCCATCACACTACAACACGACTCGCGCGCGTCTCTACTGCACGAAGTGACGCAACGCCTCGGACTGCGGCCCGTGGGATGGATGTTCACTGACCTGCTGACACGCGACCGAGCTAGTGGTACCGTGCAACATATACGTGGCGTCGATACACACTTCCTAACCGCGCAGGAGTGCATCATGGCAGGACACTATCAGAACGATCATCCCAACGCGTGCCGACATGCGTCCACAGGATATTTCGGATCTAAGTTCGTCACTGTCTGTGTCACAGGTATCTATTGAGCTATTGAGGATCGTACTTGCAAACAAATAAATAATGATTGAATACTAATTGTTAATATGTTTTGACAGGCGACAGCGAAAATCGTGTCCATCTGGAGGGGTACCAGGTGTCTGGGCAGTGCCAGGCGTTAGTGCGCGACGACGTGGTGCTGCCCACGCGCGACGCGCCCGAGCTCGGCTACATCCGCGACTCCGCGCCCGCGCACTACGTGCCCGACGTCTACTACAAGGTACTATACAATACAATACAACACAATACAACACAACATCTAACAAAAGCCTTCTTACTCCTTTTAGCTGTGTTATGCGAATCGATATTCAAACATACGGAAATATCTGTAATGCGAAAAATTCATCATAATAAATAATAGTTAAAAAAAACTAAAAACACGCTTTTATAGAAAATTCAACTAAAACTTTTAAAATAAATATTAGTTAGAAATATTTTATTGACAAATATGAGTAGGATTATCATTTTGATAATTACTTAAAAAGCACTCCACGCTTTTCTTACAGTAAAATATTTTAAACTACTATTTATTTTTCATTTTTTAGTTGGATTTTCTATAAAAGCGTGTTTTTAAGTTTTTTTTTAACTATTATTTATTTTCAATAAAATTAAAAATGAATTAATTAAATTAAAATGTCCCCCCCCCCCATGCAATAGTAACATAGATCGCGAAATAAGTCAAAATGTAAACGTTCGCGTAATGAGTGCAGTGATGAACGTTCGTGTAATGAGTGCAGTGATGATCGTTCGTGTAATGAGTCCAGTGGTGCACGTTCGCGTAATGAGATATAAGTAATAACTAATTAAATCAATTTATATTGTCGGTCCTTGATAAGTATGCCAAATTTCGAGTTAATCCAACGTTTTGAAGGGGGTCAAAATCATGTTCAAAGTTTCCGTTACATACATACATATATGAAGCTAATTAAAGCGTGTTAAAAATAGGACAGATTGTGGGCCAGCAGCTCAATAAAAGTGGTATTTTGAATGAATTACTACTAAAAACTATAATTTTATGTGTTTTACGTGCGTATTAAAATTATAATAATAAAAAGGTACCGTACCGAGTAACTACCAATTTTGATAAACCACCGGGTGATCGCCAATCGTTATTTTTATGGTAGAAATTTCTTAATTGAGATTTTTCTTTACGTTTTAATTACGATTCTGATAACGTGGTTAAAAGGAACAACAGGGTTTTTGTTACATATTGTATATGTAACAAATAAATAAAAATGCACTTAGATTATTGTTGTCTTGACATCTGACTTAATCAAATATCGTATACAACTATGTGGATGGCGTCCTCACATGTAGCAACTGCTCTCGAACGTTCACAGCTAAAATTGGTTACATCAGCCATGTGAGGACCCATCAGTGACCCATTAGTAACTCAATTAGCAGAAATAGTCGCCGTGGCCGAAACCGGTCTGGAACATATATACATACATATATAATTTGACAGTGAGTGTTTATGTACCGGATCGTATCAAAATCTAGACATCCTAACATTTCACGGTATAAGATAACAATACTATAAATTAAGTGAAGTGCGTGAGCGAGAATAACAATGCTGGAGGGAGACAAAAGCTCAGCTGTTTATCATTTAGTGTTATATAAACTTGCAAGATGAATATCGACATTAAATATCCAATGAGTAACTTATTCGATATAATAATTGATATAAAGAAAATATGATTATTTTTATAGTCCAATTTTCGTTTCCAAGTTTTTTCATTACGGTTGAATATCGATTCTGATATCACAGTTAAAACGCCCAACAGGGTTTTTGTTACATCATACTAATATTATAAATGTGAATGTAAGTTTGTTTGTTACGTTTTCACGCGAAAACTACTTAACCGATCATCATGAAACTTTGTACACATATTCTTGGAGGTATATGAAGTAACATAGGATACTTTTTATGAAAAAAGAATATATCTATTTATTTGTTACGTTTTCACGCCTAAATCACTGAACCGGTTTTGATGAATTTTGCTGTAGAGATAGATGGGATCCTGGAGACGGTTATAGGCTACGTTTTATTTCGGAAAAGTCTATTCACGCAGGCGGAGCCGCGAGCAAAAGCTAGTATTGTATAAATGCGAAAGAAACTGTCTGTCATTTTCACGGCTAAACTACTGAACCGATTTTGATGAAATTTGGTATAAAGAAAGTTTGAACCCCAAGGACGGACATAGGCTACCTTTTGTCTCAAAAAACCCGACGGGGTTAAAATGGGGGATGAAAGTTTGTATGGAGACTCTATAGGGGTGAATCAGGGGCTCGAATTGTTCGTGGAGAAAGAATATTATAATTTTTGCACAAGAGTCTCTTTAATGACGTATGTGAGCACTGAAAGGGAATTTTGACCATTCATCCCCTAAAGTCGTAAAATAGGGGATAAAAGTTTGTAAGCGCATTTATTTTCAACAAATCGACATGGGTGTCGTTTTCAAGGTTTCTTGAGGTACTGATTACGAAAACGACATCCATTTTCAAATCCAAGATCGCAGATTTTTTTTTTAAATCGACATTGGTGTAATTTTCGAGGTTTCTTGGGGTGATGATTAGGAAAACGACATCCATCTTCAAATCCAAGATGGCGGATTTTTTTTTCAACTAATTGATATCGGTGTCATTTGAGTTGAAAAAGTGGCCGTCATTTTTGGTTTAAGGCCGATTGACTTCAAAATAGGAAGCCGCGACGTCCGTAGTTGAAAATGGAGATCCGATGTTATTCCGCAGTTACGAATACGTACGTGAGTGCGTGCGTGAGCCTGTGACCCCCGAAGGGGTAGGCAGAGGTGTTATCAGTACACCTACATTTCGCCGAGCGTATCTCCGTCCCATTATATTATAGGAGGTGAGCCTATCGCCATACCGACCACAATTCCAGACTCCGGGCTGAAACTGAACATTTAGTAATAGAAAAACCCAATATAACTTTTACCCGACTCGAGAATCGAACCCGAGACCTTAGCGTCAGCCTCAGTCGTAACGCGTACGCATTATAATTTCGCCACCGAGGCAGCGTGGTGATGAAATATAGTACCTGATGGTAAAAACCATACCTGCTCATAAGCAGACACAATAAACTACACAATTTGAATTACAAAACACTGATGCCGTATTTTAAAGCCAGTGTTAGTCTTTGAAATTTCGTTGGGTAGACACCCTACTTTCCTGTATTGCATCACATAAACAAAGCGCTATCAGCGCCTCCAGTGGTGGATAATGCAACTATAGATATATAGATAACACTTTATTGTACACCATGCAGAATATTACAGTAAAGAAAAACAAAAACAAAATTAAAAATGTAACAAATGTGGTCTTATTGGTAGTAGCGATCTCTACCAGACAACGTTTATTATATGATCATACAATGTCCCACGAAAGAGCCATGTGTTTAGTTGATTATATCGTCAAACTATCTAGTATTCAATTACTTGGTCAAGCCATACTACCATCGAAATGCCAACATTTTATGAAATATTCGACTATATATCAATATCATGAAAGGACCAATTATACTATCTGATCACGATATTTTCACTAGATGTATGATTAAAATAACTGCTGCTAATGATAGTAACATCTCATACCAAAGTTTGCTGTTAGGTTAAGTTAATGTATGAATATAAACTATGAATATAATAAAACACAAATATGTAGTTGCTCCATAGATATTTATTTATCAGGAGTTTCGCCCGGGCTTTTATCCCCGGTCCTAGCCGCCCCCCCCCCATCCCCCCCGGGCATGCCAAGTGCACACAACATTAACAATCGCCACATAAACTATATATCGACAAAACCAAACGCCGCTACCGTAGGTATATAATATGAATATAGTTAACACGAATTACAACATCTCTATAGAGGGCGTCACACGCACACATGGAGCCGCCTTTGGTAAATAGAAAAATAAATTAAACAGCACACGCCCTGTGATGTCGCGGTAGTCTACAGTATAACGTCCTAATGTATACTATAAATACAATAATAAAGCAGGCACTGACCGCCGAGGCGCCGCTCCGCATCCGCCTCCGCATCCACCTCCGCATCCACCTCCGCCTCGGTCATCTACGCATCTACGCATCTTCAGTCATCACAGTCTTGTAATACTCACGGAGTATTATCACGATTTAATTCGTGTCGTCAGTCGTACAATGTACACTCTACCGAGTTCCGTATGCCAATTGCCGCGTCAAAAACAACGATATCTTTATATAAACTCTATAATATATATGTACCTATATAATACCTATATTGACACACATACGACCGGAACGTTTATGATAATTTATCGATACTTACAACTAACGGGCGCGACGCGGACGTACACGTCGACGTCGACCGCGCGCGCCTCACACACTTATAACAAAAATATATACCGCTCGCGAGAGAGTACCAACAGTAGGCCTGGCGCACGGCTCGGGGTCTATGAGCCTCCGCCGCGTGTCGCCAACCGAGAAACGGCTACCGAAGCTCAAGCTGACAATCTTTAAAATTTCATAAACTCTTCCAAACGTTTAATATAACTAATACTACTATACATACAAAAATAGTTCTGAGATGCTCACGAGAGGAATCGATTGGTCCAAGGAATACGATTTAGGTACAAGAATCTAAAGAGATCGTGAGAGGAGAGCCGATGTGCAGGAAGCGGAGTAGAGAGGAGAGTGAGCACGCGACGTCTAGTTGAGTTTGCCGCAGTCCGAGATGAGGATGGTGCCGTGCGGCTTGCCGGCGCTGTCGCCCGTGCGGCTCAGCCGGTCAACCAGTTCCAGCCCCTCCACCACGAACGCAAAGATCGCCGTAAAGCCGCGCATCTCGCGCAGTACGATGCGGAACTGTGACCCGACCAGGCCGAGGTTGTCGTGCCGCTTTTGCGAGCGGCGCATGCCCACCGAGCCGCGCACCGCCACCATGCGCGTGTCGTCCGGCATGAAGAAGCTCTCCTCGAACACGCTGCGTCCGCCGCGGCCGTTGTTTTGCTCGAAATCGCCCGTGATCACGCTCTCGTTCTCCCAGCATTGGAACACGCTGCAGCCGCGGTACCCGACGCCCAGCTCACCCGTCGACAGAACGGTGAAGTTGCGTGCCATCCGTGGCGCTACATCGTCACGTACCTCGATCACGATGCGACCGAACGGTGCGCCATTCATCTCCAGCTCGAAGAAAAACAACGGGAGACCGGCCGGCGCGCGCACAGGTGGTGACGTCATGGACGCCACTGACGCCGCGCCCGACGCCGGCGCCGGCTCGCCTCCCGCCTCGGCGGCCGCCTCGCCCGCCTGCGGCGCCGAGCTTCGCGCTTCCGCCTCGCCTCCGGCCGGTTCGAACCCCCGACGTCGTGCCCACTGTCGCACGAACATCTGCGCCGTGCAGTAGTTGCCCAACAACAACACCGGATCGCGTCGTTCGGCGCCCGCCGCCACCGTCAGTACGCTCGCACCACCCAACGCGCGCCGCATCATTTCGAAATCCAGCGGAACCGTCGCGTACCGAACTAGATCGTCGAGTCGCGCCACCGCGAGCGCGTCGGCGTGTCGCGCGCGTACTCGGTCGCGTTCCGCAGCGCACGCGGCCAACGAGCTCGCGCCCACACCCGGCACCGTGTCGGCCGGCGCCGCCGCCAGCTCCGCCTCCAGTCGCAGCTTGAGCACGGTGGCGGCGTCGAGCGCGCGCAGCAACAGGTCCCGCTGCCGCGCGGCGAGCCGCTGCAGGTCGGTGCGCACGTCACGCGTCTCGCGGGCGAGCAGCGCGCGTGCCTCGTGCGGCGGACGCAGAGCGTGCAGGTGCGGCGCGTGAGCGGGACACGCGCGGCACGCTCGCGTTGAACACATACAGCACCAGAGCGCGGGAAGCGCGTGCGCCGCGCACGTCGCCTCGTCGCCGGTCGGCGATGCCGGCGATGAGACGACGATCCCGTCGGGCGGCGGTAGCGTGAGGCGACGCGCGAGCGCGAGCACGGGCCCGTGCGTCGGCAGCGAGTCGGCGCGACCGTCGGGCAGCTCGGTACGCTTCCAGCAGTGCGCGCAGTACACGTCGCGGCCGGCGTCGAGCACGGTGCGCGCGCACGTCAGACAGAAGTGATGCTTGCACGCGAGCAGCTTGGGCGCGCGCTCGCCGTCGTCGAACACGCGCCGACAGCACGAGCACAGCGTCAGCTCCTCGATGTCGCCGAGCGGGGAGTTCGCCATCTGTGGAGATATCACTTCCACCGTGAAATTGATGCATAGCGTTAGTTTATTAGCGGGCGTCCACGGTCGTAGAATCAGTAGGTACACACCTGGTTGCGACGGGCGCCAGTCGATCGGTGGTGCAGGTCAGGCGGTGACGCGGTCACGCGATCACGCCGCCGCGGCAGGCGCGCGCGGCATCGAGCCGGACCTTTGTCCCGCGGAGGGCGAAGCGCTCAGGACTTGTGTCACGTCGCTCGACTCGATCACATTTTTTTCCTCTGCTCGCGTTCACGGGAGCGCCGACCTCGGGTGCCTCCGTTTGTGTCGTGTAATAGGTCGGGATCGATGTGGCCTCAGGCCTGCCACATCATTTTACGTGTTGTGTACACACGCCATGTTGTTTCTGATTTCTGCGCGCCGCTTCACATCGTTCGATCAACAGATTACTTCCCGACGACGTAACTTTGTCGCGAAGCAATTTATTAAATTCCATGTTTTGCACAACATGACCATATTATGACCAAACATTATTCATTTTTCAACAAATTTAAACATCTTAATTTTTCCTTTAGTAATATATAACATAGTATTTTTTAAACATAAAATAGATTGTTATTTTGCTTCAAAATGACCACTGTATTTTAGACATGTTGCGATAAAATATAGCCACGCCGCTGTGCCGCCGTGGCGAGGTTAGTGCGCGCGTCCGTGGCCACTGTCTGCAACTTCACGTCATTGTATATGACATTAGGCTGATAAAGCCGAGCGGTGGGCGATGGGCGATGGCAGCCCGCAGCAGTCGCGGGCCGCGGTTGGACTCGTCGCACGCGTTATCGAGTAGTGCCGCGGCTGGTGTGAGCTGTGGACGGTTACCGCGATACGTGTTGACTGTTGATATGTCGCGACTCGCGGTCGGCGCGCCGGCGACCCGCGCGGCCTCGACCCTACGCACAGTATCGATCGGCGACGCGACGCGCCGGCCGCGTTGCATGACAACTACACAGATAGACCCGACAGTCGACACGCGCCATCAGTGTCCACAGCGTCCACTGCCCACAGTACTTGCACAGTGCACTCCACACGACCACACCTGACCTGACTAACGTGCATGTTTCACGCGTTATACATGGATACGGCACCGTGACGTGGGAATTTCTAAACAGATCACGATTTCTATTAGGTCAGATCGCCTATAATAAGTAGTTTTACTTGTGTCAGTTTTTTTTTAATACTATGTAAGATAATCAAATTGGGAATTAATAAATTAAAACGTAACTTCTCGCCTATATCCCCGAAGGATTTGGCAGAGGTGCAACTAATGCGCCCACATTCCACCGACCCGGGGCGAGCCTATCTCAATGCGTGATTTTTCAAAACGAAAACTCAAAACAAATAACGATCGCGCGACATGGGAATTGAACTCAGGACCCCACGGTTCTCAGCCTTAGTACGCTACGTACGCTGCCACTATATCAATGAGGTGATTAACAAATATTCACCTACAAAACAAGTTTGTTATTGTTACAAAATAATTTGTTTGCTATGAGTTTGTTCGCGGTTAGATAGCCGTGGGGTCAATACAAAACAGCCTCCGTGGCGTAGTGAGCGAGTAACCGGCTGCGAAGCGAAAGACCATGGGTTTGATTCCCATACCGAGACAAATTTCGGATCTGGGTGTTGTGGGACCGCAAGTCCTCGTACTTCCTGATCAATACAGTTTAACCTAGTGTGAGGTCAGGACTATGTGTATGACTGTTGGGTGTATTTAAAAAAAACATACATAATAGGTATTGCCCGGGATAAAGGAACTTAGTTTTCAAGATAGGATGTGAAGCTGAACGGGTTTTTAAGAACAAAATCATATAAAAATATAGGGAGGAATTGGAAATATACAGGCTAGTAGAACAGTATAATATGACAGTCACGGGTTAAAAACAGGAAATAAATATTTAGCCGTCTAATGGTTTATCCGGACCCTTTTTTATAACATAGGGCGGCAAACGAGCAAGTGGGTCACCCGATGGTAAGTGATCTCTGCCGCCCATAAACGCTCACAATACTAGAAGAATCGTGGACACGTTGCCGACCTTAAAGGAAAGGGATAATTAAGAAATTGGGAAGGGGAATTGGAGAATCTAGGCCTCCGGATATCTCACTCACCGTACGAAACACAGCTGCAAACAGCTACTTCACGCCGGTTATCTGTGAGACAGTGGTAACGACACGGACGAGCCAGTCCATTCATGCTGTAGACGAAACGTGTTTACAACGTGGCTCTGCCACAAAAAATATGCGGTATTTAATTGCATTCAAATAAAAAAAACACCTGTTGACTAGGTAATTCTTAAATAAGTAAAGCTATGTTAAATTTAACGCACAAATATTCAGCCAGCGGGCATATAAGATGATCCAGTCACGATCTCAAGTCTAACAAAAAGTTTGTTTTACTATGTTTTAAACGTAACATTAAATGCTGCCGAACAGTTGCTGTGAAAACTAGCGTCGTGTATCTCGGGCGGCGTGGCGAGCGTAACAGACACATGTGCCGAGTGCCGATTACAGAGAGTGGCGAGTCACGAGTCTGATTCCTCCGTCGTCGTCCCAAACATGTCTTGGCAGATCCCAACGACTTCATCACATTCTCTACCGAAGCAGCTGAAGCTGAGGTCTGAGCCTTCTAAAAGGCGCCTCTGTGCTTAATCGCTACTAAGTACATTATACATATTTCTGGCTAGAGCGCCATAAGCGCCGGCTTTATTGTCACAGGTGAAGCTGTAAAAGAAATATAAGCTAACAGCACAAATCCATTCGTAAAAAAACGAGTCTGATTGTTGTGTGGACCGCTCGACCGGTTTGTTTTGTTTATGTTTATACTCGACACTCGCATGTGTGTCATGTCGAGTATCGGTCGATGACTCCGACACATAATGTCATTATGCATTCTGCACCGTGTACCGAGTACCGACCACTACCGACTGGCGACTCGTACGGTCGTATCTTCACTTTTACTTTAAACAAGTTCAATTCTTATTATCTTCCGAATATTATAAATGATAAGTTTTGTATATTTGTGAGATTTTAATTTTAACGCCTCAATCCCGTATATAACTCGTCTCATTCGTAGATGATATCCGTGCGTCGTCCGACTATAATGACTTACTTTATTAACATCGGCCGCGGCGTCGCATCACGAGTGATTAATTTATATAAAGAAATAACAGTTACCCCGTTAGTCAATGTTTAATTAGTATATAATCACAAACGAGAGCTATACAAACTACAAACTTGTAGATAAGTACATAAACTGATTAAATACATCGAATCAAATATAACTGGCTATTTATTGCAACAACATAACATTTAAATTCTTTAATATAGGTGTTAATTAAAATTGTTTTTTTTTATTTATATCAGGTCAGTTCGCTAATCATTTATTTATTTTATCATACTATCATACCAACATAGAGTTATGAGACATATAAATGTGAATGTAAGTTTGTTTGTTACGCTTTCACGCTAAAACTACTTCACCGATCATCATGAAACTTTGTACACATATTCTTGGAGGTATAAGAAGTAAGATAGGATACTTTTTATGAAAAAAATCTATTTGTTTGTTACGCTTTCACGCCTAAATCACAACCTATTTTGATGAATTTTGATGTAGAGATAGATGGGACCCTGGAGACGGTTATAGGCTACGTTTTATTTCGGAAAAGTCTATTCACGCGGGCGGAGCCGCGAGCAAAAGCTAGTACCGTATAACTACAGCGTAGGTTAACAATACAATACCTACACAAATGACCACAACCAAAACCCTGATACAGAACAACCACCAAATGTATTAGCCGGGCGAGTACCTAGTACTCCCTCGGCTTATTTTATTAATTCAGCGTACCTGTTTGACATATAAATAAATAAAACATTATTTGTGTAAAATGATAAAAATAATATGAATAATATTTGTGTAATTTTACAATATAATTTAACAAAAATGTTCAATTTATATCTACAGACATGGTATGTAGCACAAACGTACCAGTACAGTAGGTACACCGTACAGCTGTACTCTAATGGCCGTTCCCAATATACCTACTGTCTATCGACAGATTTGCTTACCGGCAGTAAAATTTTGACACATTTTGTATGGAAGATCTGTCAAAACACTATTGACAATAAGCAAATCTGTCGATAGATAGAATATAGGGAACGGCCATAAACGCATAAAACACGGGCCGATTGAATTGTCACTCTGCTCGTATCTACAGACTACAGCGTACATGTGTCTGTAGAGTGCAGATATGAATGGTAGGCCTTATTGTGTGGGTGTGTGACGTGTGTTTCCAGGAGCGTGATGTGTACGGTAACGAGGTGGGCGTGTCTGCGAAGCGCGTGCCTGTAGCGTATCTGTTGGTGGACGTGCCGTGCGGCGTGGCGTCCGCCTCCGCCACCGCCTCCGCCTCCGCCTCCGCCTCCGCCTCCGCCTCCACCGAGCCTCTGTTCAGTTCGCGCGCTAACTTCCCGCCCGCCAACCGTCCACTGCAACATCATCTGCAGACGCTCAAAGCGTTGCACCAACACCTGCAGGTGAGCTTACCAGACGTCAGACGGTCCCGGCCACATAAAGCACGTCACAGTTTTCGAACGCTTGTACGGTTTATATTAGATGTACTACGTTATACACTATACATACTGTACTAGTGCGTAGTGCGTGTATAACTTATACTCGCATTAATAAGGTCACTAAAATGCCATATTTTGTATAGAGTCGGGAGACTTGTTTCCTAACTATGGCTGCACTACAGTAACGACACCGTATGATGTGATATGGGACAATTTATAACAGTGTTGCGATATCATTGTCTGTATTGTAACTGCATTACTTATTACATAGTTACACCTTTTTTTATAGCTAAGACCGGTAAACGAGCAAATGAGTCGCCTGAGGGTAAGTGATCTCCACCGCTCATGTACACCCACAATACCAAAAGACTTATGGCTTGAATTAAAGGGATAATTAAGGGATTGGGAATGGGAGGGGGGTTTGGGAGATACAGCTGTCAGCTACTTTTGTTATATTATTATAGCTCTAGCGGTAGGTACGTCACTGTTGTGGTTCCTACAATAATAAAGTATGGCTATTGTTCTTTATCACATAGTTCCCAATAATTATGGAACTTGTATCAGTTTGCATTCATCTCAAGTGACATTGTACGATGCCGTTACTGTAACATACTCGTATGTAGAGCATGTGTGAGTACTGAGTAGTAGAGCCACGCTGTAGACACTTTTGTTTACAGCATGAATGGGCCGTCGTGTTTTTGTGAAATCGTCCAGGTCGTACCACTATCTCATAGAAAATCTACGTAAAGTATCGTGAGATATCTGGAGGTCCAAATCCCACGTCCCCTTCCCAATCCCTTAATTATTTGTTTACTTTAAGGTCTGCAACGCGCCCATGATTTTTTGGTATTGTGCGCGTACATGGGCGGTGGACATCACTTACCATCAAGTGATCCAGTTGTTCGTTTCCGACCTATGCTATAAACAATCTGTTTGTTGGGCACATGTATTAGCGTCCAGTGTTCAGTGTTCAGTGTTCAGTGTTCAGTGTTCAGTATCTGGTATATTATGTCTCGTCAGGCGAGCGAGTCGTTCCTGGAGGCGGCATCAGACCTGCACGTGTTGTTGTACCTGGCTACAAACGAGGCGCTGCCGCTGAGTCCCGCAGCGCTGCAGCCGCTGCTGGACGCCGTGCGCGCGCGGGACGCGGCCGCGGCAGACGCGTGGCGAGCCGACCCGTCCGCCGCCACGCTCGACCAGCTGGTGCGCGCCGCCGCCGACGCCGACCCACACGAGCCACACGAGCCACACGACCCACACGCGCCCGCCACGCGCCCGGCCGACGTGTGGACATGCAACATGTGCACCTTCCACAACCATCACCAACGAGACGCCTGCGAGATGTGCGCCATGCCCAGGTCACAACTCACATACCACCTACATACATACATACATACATACATACATTATAATAAAACATTATTATGAAGTGTATCACTTCATAGTTGTAGTTGGTTTCACAGAGCCACAGTTTTGGAGTAACAGAGCCACTTTGTATTCGGTTATATGTCGTACAACATGAATGGACCGGCTCGACCGAGGTAGTACCACTGTCTTGCAGGATACAGATGTGAAGTAGCAGATTGCTGTTACGTTTCATACTGTGTCAAATTTCCGGAGGCCCAAATTCTCAAGACCTTCAATAAATGTGATATGTGATACTCATCGTAATTGGCAACGCTGCGTAAACAAAACGTGTGTGAACGTTGCTAAAAATGTCAAGCGTCACGTGTTGCGCCTCTATGAATGCGTAGTGAATATATAACTTGTTGTTGCAGGAACAGCGCGATGTAAATAGTATGGTGGTGCGGCGCCAATCTAGCTTTATTGATGTGACGCGCGTCACGTCACGTCACATCACGTCACGGCACAGACATGTCGCAGGACAATGGACACGGACTATCCTACTAAAGGCTCACGCTCACACAAAGTGCAGGCAGAGGCAGTACTGCATAGCAGTCATTTAAATCCTATTTTAATTCATTCGTATTCTGTTGATACTGTTTTAACGGTAGTAGCAGTTTCACGTGTGCGCCGCTGCAATGGAATCAATTAAATATAAACTTTAAGCTTATTTATGTAAGATTCTTGAAAACTGACGACTTATCCCTTCACTGAGCGCCTCGCCTTGAGGGTCCGTTATAATACGAAGGTACAGAACCGAACAAACATCGTATTTATTCCATTTTAACACTTTTGTATGGGTACTTTTAAAATGGAACATCGGCGGTGTTTGATAAGTTACTTTCCGTCGTAGTATGCCGGGGCTCTTATTGCCCAAGTGTTGTGTGGCGTGCGCCTTACGTTATAGCTCGGCCCTTAGGAACATTTCCATAAGCGGCACGTCACGTCATGTCACGTCATCACGCCAGCGACCACATGAGACCAAAGTGTCACGTCAAGTCACAACGTCAGCGACCACATGAGACGAACGTGTCACGTCATAACGCCAGCGACCATATGAGACCAAAGTGTCACGTCGTCACAACGTCAGCGACCACATGAGACCAAAGTGTCACGTCAAGCCACAACGTCAGCGACCACATGAGACCAAAGTGTCACGTCAAGTCATAACGCCAGCGACCACTGAGACGAACGTGTCACGTCACGTCATAACGCCAGCGACCACATGAGACCAAAGTGTCACGTCAAGTCACAACGTCAGTGATCACATGAGACCAAAATGTCACGTCAAGTCACAACGTCAGCGACCACTGAGACGAACGTGTCACGTCAAGTCACGCCAACTGCCAGTTGTTCCGAATTGTCCTTACCTTCATTTGAAATTGTTATCTAACTTAATAGATTTATATTAAAATGGGCGTTGTGTTTTGATACCTCTAAAACTAAAGCACTGCGGAATACCAATACATACCCAATATTAAGTTTGGTGTTCGTAAAATCACGCAGACCGTGCAATTATTAGTTTGTCCGGTTGACGTCAGTCAGATGCACATTTTAATTTCTATATTTAATGCTCCACAAAACTGTTTGCTTCAATGAATTTTTCCATACTAAGATGAAAACACACATCACCCGTCCTCTACACCTCCTGTCACGGTTTACATGCAGACGCAGCACGCAGGGAGGGATTTACTACAGGACGGTTTGTTATTATTTTGCGTGAGTTGTCATAATAAGCTTATAACAATAAAATCCACAATTGTAATGTATTCCAATACAAATGTAGATATGAATATCCACAGAATACCATAGTAGATACTAAAGGTAAACTTGTCCCACGTCTGCAACATATTATTATGACGTTTGAATTCTTTATTTTAGGTATATAAAACATAAGCCAGAAGGAGCCTTCGCTACTGTAGCCCATTTTATACATTTGGTCCAATACAATGTCTATATTTTTTTTTTTACTGAGCACGCGACTGTTTCTTGTATAAAGAGCGAGACCTAAGTAGTCGAAGGGTCAGTCATAACAAAATATGTACCTACCTAAGATGATGTCTAAATAACAATGTCCGTTATGGATAAATTTATTGAAGGTGCGCGGTATATGGCACGTCTTGCAGTGTTGCGTTTTATATGAAAGAGAGAGAAATATAGTGTACTACTTGAACATTAGCGTGTTTCATTAAATCTATATAAATATACTGTCTAGAAAAGGCGAGCCCAGACCACTAGAAACTTGTTACTTTTAGTTAAGTTGGGGTACTTGTACCTCGGCGGGCCGTCTTTCAGCAATGGTTGGTCAGGCGCAACGGGGCACCTCATTGGCCACTACTGTCAAATAGTCGGCACAAAAGAGTTGGCCTTGGGGCAGCACTGTTACAATTGACCGCAGGAGAGTGCCGAGGGATCGGTAACAATCCGATCGGTCCGGCCACCAGAGAAAACGTAGGGGGCGCCGGGGTGACCGGCGTCTCCCGCCCTGTGGATTTGGGATCGTTTGGAGAATTCCATCACGGTATTTTTTTTTTTTTTTATATACTGGCACGGCAAAGTGACTACGCTACACCTGATGTTAAGTGCAGCGCAATCCAAGAATACTGTCGACCAACGACAGACGATGTGTCTATCGTAGGTCGGCAAAATTATGCCGGCCTGCCTAATTCGTAAGAGGCGACTAATTGGGACCATCAGGGATTGCGGGCGAGCAGCGGGGATTTGTCGGAGCACCCTTTGTACTTTTTAAATTCTGATACGTGCGACCTCGCGATGGACGGCAACATATGGGTAGTTTGTCTCATTGCTTCTGTTGACGCCGAGAGAGTCGTGTGGTGCGCGAGGGGTTTCCGAGCCCCTCCCGCCCCTCCCCCACATATAGAAGGAGACGGGCTGCAAGGCAGCACTGTGCAGCGGCGGTTTGGGCTGAAGCTGGGGCGCTTCACGCTTCGGAAACCCGGGGACGTCCCTTACACGTCGAAGATAGAGGTTATTAGTTATTGTAAAAATAGAATTATAGTATTGGCGGCATGGTGTATACATATTGTAAGGTACTCTGCCTAGCGGTCGTCTGGATGTTTTCTCATCTCTCCCAGGCGGCTTAACGCTGGTTCGTAAGGCCAATAGAGCTCAACATAACCGTCTCATCTCGCCACGGGGTGGGCGTAAGTACTTACATTAAACTTTTACTTACAGTTTTATACGGAAGGAGCTGCCAAAAGCATTGGGTGCATTATAAAGCTTGGTAGTGTAGGGTGCGTGTAAGTCAGTTTACTTATTATAAATCCTTGATAGACAACGAGGTTGATGGAATAAATGGAAAATATATTTGGGTTTTGTAAAAATATTTATTCATTTATAATAATTTATATACAATTTAGCTAGAGCGCGCGGGACGGGACCGCTGCGCCGCGATGGTTATGACATAGGTATATCATACAAACTGATCTAAGACTCTACGAGGATAGATAACGATGAATTGTGTTTTTTTATTAAGTACTTATACTTTCACATAACTAATATAAATGATTGCTGACCAAGATTCTCATAATAATATACAATTGATACAATACACAAATATATGTTGATCATATACTTAAATGCTTGTAAAAATAATGCACTATACTAGAGTACACTATTTAATGGTAATTAATTCTTTCGTTAAATTATTGTAAAATAAAGTAATAATTTTAAATAATTTTAGATCCCTACTTGTATACATGATAATCTGCAGACGAAGAAAATGCTTTCTTTATAACGCATAAGTGTTGCAAGTGAATTTCCTCGTCACGCGGGTCGGTACTCTATAGGAGTCTGTAGATGCGCATGCGTCTAGTGATCTAGTCCCGTGCGCCTGCGTCAGCTCACACACACACAATAATTAAAACTGATTTTGATTTTCTCATTTTATACATTTTTCTCATTTCGCTGTCGTTCTAAAGTATACATAGTTCCATAATGTGAGATATAAAATATATGATTGTGAGCCAACGCTTATCACAATCAAAATAATGTATAAATGCAGGCGATTCTGAAGGCACACGCGCGGACAGTTTGAAGCTCATAAGAACAAAGACCGAGTGGTGACGTCAGCCGTCAGAATGCCCGCATTGCTGCGTTGCGATATTTGATAGGTATATAATAAAATGTAGACGTGAAGAGGCGTTAGCGATGCGCTCCTGTGGGATATATCAATAAATAACTTCTTTTCAATGCCTTTTGACCTGGATACCGTGGAACGTTACTCGCTGGTCTTCGTCTTGTGATCCGACGTGTATACACGTCCAGTGCTAGTAACAAGGCGCGTCTCGCTCCACTAATAATTAACTTACATTGAGCGAACCCATTCCGCCGCCGGCTTATTTACAATTTTATCATTGTTATTTTTCGTATATTTTGTATTTTTTTTATTCATTTTTGTGGCGGCCTTAGGCGCGTTATTAAATCTAAATTTTTGTCGCACATACACACAGACAGACATATAGCCAAAGACAGACAAATAGACCAAGCTCCCAGTGCGTTCATCGTTCATCATCCATCGTGTCTCACAAACGTTATATTATGCTAAACGGACCTACCTACTAGTGCTCCGTACAGTTACACGTACAAGTATGTACACACTACGAGTATGTACTGATTGCGGCAAAACCGCCAGCTCATACTCTTCCACCAGCACACTGTTTCATACATATTCTATTTATTTTTATTTATTTATTTTTATTGTTATAAAATATATTCCTTTAAATAAGCCCAAAATGAGAAGTTTCTATAGTTTAAGATAATATAAAACAATCACTAATACACAAAATACATGTTGTTTGTTAATGTATATTTCCTGTATTTAGCGAGTCTGTAGTGTTGCTTCACCGCGCTGCAGCGGCGCGTCACGATGTTTCTAATAATCGTTATGTCAACATTTCTTATTTACGTATGCAATGCATAGTATGCTTATGCTTTGAGCTTAAATGTCAATAAACCAATAGTCGCCAATCGATGCGTACGGCGACATATTGCACGAGTCATAAGCAATACAACAGACAAGCTGGAATATTAATACAACAAAATATACAATTAAATATATGCGCCACGAGTCATGACGCAACGTGGACGTCACCTGACGTCGCAGATGTGGTATTTCTATGCACACAAATAATTCGCTACGACACACACGCGAGCGCTCGTCACATCAGTACATCACACGACACAACGACTCCTCCACAAGCTCTGGAGCACCTTCTATCAAGACCTCGGGCATCCTGAATTCTATAACGATTGAAACTTTTTGTTGATATGATTGGTTTTAGTACAATAAAAATAACGATGTGGTGCTTTGTGTTGCTCGGTTATTCTTGATACTTTTATCGATCCTTTGAGTATGAAGTTTCAATTGTGATCGAATTTGGCCTGATCACCGATACGCGCGCTCCCTCGCTCCTGGCGCGTGGAGTCGTGTGTCGTGTGTCGCACGACATGACTGCACTGCACACATTCAGCACAAGCGTAGGTAAGTATAGAGTATAGAGTATGTTGCGGGGCGGGTGTTGTTACTGCGCGAGCTCGTCGCCGACCGCGGATGATGACGGCGGCGGCGGCGGCAGCGGTGCGGTGGTCTGACGCATCGGCGGGAAGTGTCTCGGGTCGCGCAGGTCGAAGGGTCCGCGCGGCGGCGATGGTTCCATGGCGGCGCCCAGCTCGCATGCGCGCTCCGACTCTGTGCAACACGCACGTGATACCGTGACACCGTGACAACGTGACAACGTGACAACATGACACCGTACCGAACTCCGACCTCCGCGACATACACAATGTGCACGCGCCACCGAGTGCCACGTCCACAACATCCAACTGCTGGCGCCCGGTGTACGCGAATATTCACATACACTAATAGATTACGTTCTATTGTTGTTTTATAAGAGCAAGCGTAGACACTCGATCGTCACGACGACGAGTACTGAGTGCCGAGTGGTAATGTGGTAATGTGGTAATGTGATGTGTCGACGTGGCACGGGGCGGATGTCGGAGTGCTACGTCCATTGACGAAGTCCACGCGCCGCTCGAATAAAGCTCATCTGTAATGCGCTTATGAAAGCATAGTATAAAGCGCTTGGCAACTGGCACGTGACAGATCAGTGCTAAAGCGCGAACACGGACAAGCGTCGCGTCGCGTGGAGTTCGCGTCTTGACGCGTTTCACACGCGTAACGCGTTACATGTACCAAAACCAAACCAGACATAAATCTGTACAGACGCGAGCCACGGTTATACTCGTATCTTTAGGTTGGTTTTAAACTATTACGCGCCGGCCTTTAACGGGCCGCGGCCGGGCGTTTAAACATGTGAAGTACAAAAAGGACGACAAACATCTGTACAGATTTATTGTTTAATGGAACATTGGAAAAAATACCAAATATTATGTAGGTATATGCACTAAGTATCAACACCTATTTCCGTTAACCATGCATATATATTTATTTATTTGAAACATATGTATAATATTAGTATATTGCTAGTTTTTCCAACGCGCGACATGAGATATGATGGTTGCGACAGGAATACAATAAATACACTTTGAGCATCGTCTCCTGCGCCGTACGTGGTGTGCGCCTTACTCCGATACTGTCGCGGTCGGTCCGGTTGTTAAAGATAGAAATGAGCGATATAATTATTAAATATCAATATTGATATTGGTATCGGTAGCTTAATATCGATATTTCGATATTATCGACTACAAAATATTGCAATTATATAATATCGATGGTTCATTAATACTTTTAAGTCATGCAAGTGTTACGATAGCAAACCATGATCAACTGCAAGTTATGTGCTAAAAATAATCTAAGAATAGATATCATATTTTTAACAGAATCTATAAAAAATTACAAAGAACAAACTAATTAGAAAAGTTTAATTGAAGTGTTAAGTATGTATCGACAAAATGCAGATGGCGCTATAATTCAACCAATATATTCGTAATAACGTAATTTAGCGTAACGTAACGTAAATTTATTAATTTTTTATTTCTGAGATAGTATAATAAATATCTTGTGAACTCTATAATTTGTAAAATACACTAACATTGTATAAATAAAAAACTAACAAAACGATATTTTGTAAAAAATATCGATATTTCGATGTTTACAAGTGATTATCGATATTTAAATATCGATATTTTACAAATTTCGATAATTATCGCTCATCCCTAGTTATAGACAGATCATACGTTGTCATCTGTTGTCTTTGTTCCTATGGGAAACAGGCGTAAATGTATGTATGTAAGATTATACGATCGCGGATCAACTCTTATTAGTAACTGCACTTCTTATTTATATGTACACTTTCAAATGTGCGAGCTTACTTGAGAAAAATGTATAATGTATGTCTTTTTGAATACCGCTCTATTCAGTTTGATTAATGTCCATATGACGTCCCTGATCCCGTTAAATGATAACATTAGAGTACATAATCTACGCTATCAACAATAAGCTGAGGAAGCGGGGCACTCGGGACTTTCGGACACGGATACACGAAGAAAAAACATAACACAAAGCGTACCACTGTATTTGGTACAAATAATATTATGTCGGTGACATGTGGAGGCGCGGTGCGGTCCCGGTGCGGGCACGTGTGCGGCGTCTCCGACCCGGCCCGGCCCGGCCCGGCCCGGCACGACACGGCACGACACGGCCCCGGAGGAATGTTATACTGTTGGGAGACGGCCGTTCAGAAACTATCGCGCTCTACCGACGCAGGATGCCGATCTGTTCCAGGCGAGAACAATTATGTGTAATGTGATCTATGACAGGCATTTATTATACAGAGATGGAGATGAACCGGTCGTCGGTCGCTGATGTCATTATGTCAGTATGAAGCGTGGGGCGTGGGGCGTGGGGCGGGGCTCGCCGCCGCCGGCCACCGGGCCGACGCCGAGACACCCCGCCCCGTGCGGGAAGCGGTCCGGTACGAACTGTACGCAGCCCTCACTCAACTGCGCACACGTCCGTCAGGCGAGGGAGCAATGATTTAACCATGTTTAGCGTCGCGCCGCACAATCAAACATTCAGTTTAATGTGTGATGCGGTGGAGTAAGAGGGGCAGGGGCAGGGGCATGGGGAGGAGGGAGGTGAGAGAGGGTGTCGGGGTGTCGGGTTGTCGTGTAGATAGATGCGTGTGCACTCTGCACTGCAGTACCTGACATCCGGTCGGGGTCCCGTCCTCGCAGCGCGCCCGCGTAACTGTTGGAGTTGGCAGCGAGTCCCGCTACACACACACATACACACATACACACGCGATCGTTACATAGGGCGGCGGGTCGAGCTTGCCGGGAATCGAACCCGCACCGTACACGTCGTTACTTTCTTTATACTTTACTCTTCAATATATTTTGTTCTATTTGTGGTATATAATAATATAAATACAATGTACACAGTAATACATATTTGATGCGTGGTCTTAAATATTCTCATAGGTAGTACAAAACTGATTTTATTTTAAAGGAGGAGTCTGACAATTTGCTTGTTACGTTTACTAGCAAAATGTACGTGTCTGATGAATGTGAATTGGTGAATGTGATATAAAATTAAAGGCTCTAGACACAAAATCTTCGTAAAAGGCGAAACAAATCTAAAATAAGCATTATGCTTGTTTTTTAGAGTCCCCACAGAGATTCTACGTTAATAAGTTTTTTCTATTTAAATACAATTTAGGCTTTAGGCCTAAGATGTTGATGGCACTCCATTCTAGTGGCATTTCAGAAACCTAAAATAAATGTTACCATGGTTAAAATTTTGAATTTAATAGAAACTAGAAATGGAAATATTAGACTGATTTTCTATACCTGGCACGGCGTCGCGTAGTGATTAATAAATATGATGCAGTTAAAATAGGTAACTTTTTGGCGGGAAAAACTCAATACCCGAGAGGCAGTACAAAATGACTTTAAACAGTTTGTTGCCTCCAGTCCAGCAATTTCTTCAAGATGGACATCGATAAATTGCTACTGCGCTGGGGAAGATGCATCGATAGCATGGGTGGTTACTTTCATTAAAAGAATTAAAAAGATCGAAAAACAATACTTTTAACTTTTTTCGTACAGAACGGCAATTTCATAGGTAAATACATATTATATATTTTTATTTTTATAGGAGAGGAGGCAAACGAGCAAGTGGGTCATGTGATGGTAAGTGATCACCGCCACCCATGGACACCATCAATACCAGAGGAATATGCTCGGTGCGTTGTCAGCCTTTGAGAAAAGAAATAATAGGTTTTTTTCTTGAAGATTCCTAAGTGACATCGATCTGGAAATACCGAAAATGAGAGCTAATTCCACAAGAATGCCGTACGGAGAAGAAATCTTCGTGAATATCGAACCATATTATTCCGAGTATTATATCAAGCTCTAAAACGACGTTCCACTGATGACTAGTCACTCACTAGTAACATCAGTAGCGTCGTGCGCACACTCACACATCAATAAAATACCTAACTAGGTACATGTACCAGTTTAGGTACGAGTTATGAACGCAAACTTCACCTGCGCAGTAGTTCGTTTAGATGTCGGTTTGACGGTATGAAGGTGCGCGTCGCGTTGACGTTTCCCATGGTTATTGATTTCTTAGGTTTACGCGAATATTACACATTGAAATAAAACTAGTTTCTACGTATTTTATCGCGGTTTAATTTTTATTTCTCTCCCGTGACCACGAAGGCTGAAAAGCTTTCGCAACGTCGGGACTAAAATAAAAATTAAACCGCGATAAAATCCGTATAAACTAGTTTTATTTCGATGTTTCTCATGATTGTTTCATCAGGCGATGCTCGTCGTGTACTGGAGTCTCAACAGGTCGCAGCTACTACTGCAGCTGTCCTACAGTGCTCACGACTCGTGTCGATTATTATTATTATGTTTATAAACTCTTGGTATTCTTCAAGAATTAAATCTCATAACTCGTAGATGTTGTGTCTAGAATTGTTAATTGCTATTTGGTGTTGTAAAGTGTCGATAATCATTAGAATTCCCTCGCTTTTTATTTTCCTAAATTATGTATTTATTGTAACTTTGCTCAATGAATTTTGATATAGTTTACTGTGGACGAATGGCTTAATCTGTGTTGAATATTATACTCTGAAATAATCGACATGAATTATATGAAATAAAAACAAAATTTGAGGCATCGTTTAAGTAAACAATATTCGTAAGTTCAAATAAGCTTATTTAGGATAAATGTTTAATAGTTGTTGCACAGTAAACCTAAGGTGTAAAGTCCAGTCGTTAGGGGTGAAATAGGAGAACTCTATTAGTTTACGTCACTTTATTAGTTTGTCTAATCACACACACATAAACAGCCTCCGTGGCGCAGTGGGCAAGTAGCCGGCTGTGAAGCGAGAGGCCGCGGTTTCAATTCCCGCACCAAGACAAAATGTTTGTGTGATCCACAAATATTTGTTTCGTGTCTGGGTGTTTTCTCCCCAGAGGGGTTGGGATTTTCTCCTCAGGCAGGCAACCGGTCGTTAAAACTACATGACAAATCGACAAATTTTATTTCCCGATAGACAGACGAGCAGTTGGCCCACCTGATGGTAAGTGGTTACTGTCGCCTATGGACTTCAGCACAGCCAAGCCGCTGCCTACCGTTAAAGGAAAAATATTTTTATGCCTTGCTTAAAGGACAGGTCATAGTGCTCGGAGTCATAGAGGAACAACGATGCAGAAAGTTCATTCCAGACCTTGCATGTGCTGTGTATGTATGCTGTGCTAGACGGCATTGTTTCAGATAATATGGATGAACTCTACTGCGGTGTCGGGTGGTGCGATGGTAAAATGGCACTCCCCGTGGAACATACGATAAAATGCACAGAGAGAACCGGAGTCTCTCCGCAGTTCTAAACGTTCTAAGTTGTCTGTGAGATCGGGATCCTCGGCGTCGATATTTCAAGCAAAGTCGCTTTGGGAGTCATTTGGAGGAAAACGCCAAATTGGCTTACAAAAAGTTGGGTATCTTGAACACAGACTCCTTAGAACTGTGGCGCCATGACAAAAGGGTCGTTCTTAGTAGTGAACGCGCAAACTTATGTCTTCGTGGGGTTAAATTGAACCAAGTTCCTTTCACCCCATTCGGAGGTTGCTCCAAAGAGCTCTCGAGTTAAGACATAAGTTGAGATCGCCTTTCCTCTACTTGTACTCCGAGGAACACTCTGTTGTCCGATGTGTCGCCCATCAATCGTACTAGCATCTGAATATCAATGCATGTTGTCAACAGACAACATTAGGCCTAGTACAAGTTTTCTAAAACGATAAAAGTTTTCGATTTCTCTCCATACGTCAAGTATTAGTAGCCACTAGTGGGAACTATGTTGAATTAAAATTAATAATATGGTTAATTTAATTTCACATTAGTCGAATATGAAATTAGTTTTCAAGCGATTCTTTGCTTTATTACCGTTTGAATGACTAGTTTGACACTTCGACGGTAGTAAATATATACGAATTCGAAAACTATGAACGTATTTGTAACTCGTACTAGGCCTACATGTCATTAATATGCAAGATGAACAGAGTCGGTAACAACACCGAGGCTTGTGGAATGCTAACATTAACGTGCAGAGTCTCGAAGCAGCAGCCGACTACACCGAGTATCGACTTTAAATATTTCTGTAACATGCAAAGACTGGTATTAAACCATAGACGGGCTGATCAGAAGTAAAATTGTGTTACACACGCGGCCGGCGAGGCGGGAATGACGTCTGTGGCGTGGGAGCGAGAAGAGTTGAGAGTAAGCGAGATGGCAATATTGGGACGGCTGTTTTGTTTGGTATTAGTTTTCATACACAATAAATGATTTTTTCGATCACAACCAAGAAATAATATAGTTACTTCCGTAAAATAACTTCAAATTGAATGAATAATATATTCACGTAAATAATGACAATGTTTTATGAGTCACAATAAACAATTTCGTGTTATTTTATCGAATTTAACGTTCGCAGCTATTCAAACAACAACTGCTCTTGTCGCTCTCTCGCGGGCGACTAAATGAGTTGCGGTCAATTGACCGTAACTAAGTGTGCAATTTCTTTGTACCGCACAGCTTGTCTAGTAGTATACATTAAAGTCTTTGGTAACATGTGTTTAAAAAGCATGTTGCGCCGACCCACTGCGAGTTAGATAAGGGCAGGTGGAAGAAGATCAATACAAAACTAATAGAGTACTCGTATTTTTGTTTATTAATGCGCAGTAGTAACGGCACTTACTATTATAATTTTATAAATAAATATTATTTTGAACCCCCAATATTAAAGACAGCTGGACGCTAATGTGTGTGTGAGTGTTATTCAAGTTAAATGATATGCATGTATGTTTGTCGTTGTCATTTAAATTATCACTGAAATAAATATAATATATTATGTGCGATAGTGATGTAATAATGGGCAAGCGTAGAGTAAAATATATTAATAAATTATATGAAAAAATATTAAAACGGGTAACGAAAAATAACTCGTGATTTATTTTGAATCATGAATGAGTCGAAAAGAAAACGTCGATTTGGATCGTGAAAGGAAGGCGGGGTTAGGAAGGATAATGATGAGGTGGGGGGGGGTTTCGGTCTGATGTGCGCAAGACGTTTCAAAAGGACTTATTTACTTATTCACACATTCTCTTATGAGTTACGCTGCCACATTTTTAACAGTGTTTACTCATTGAGTATATCTGTTGCGCTCATATTTATATCTGTATATCCAAATCTAGTTCGGATAGATGAGCTACGTGATGTTTTTGAGTGGCGCGTATACGCGTTAACGTCAATGTACCGGAAAAATGGATTTCCACGTAAAACAAATAATATGCTTACGTAATGTAATTGCGGTTAAAGAAATTCATCGGGTAGCCATGTACTACCAGAATCTTAAGTAGACGTCAAGAGATGGGATTTTCTTTCATTTTGAACATGGCGGACGACTGTGCGTGGCTAAATAAATCCATTTGAAAAGTTAAGTAATAAGACAGACTTAAAACAGATTATAAGTGAGTAAGTATTAATGTGCGGCCGATGTGGCCACCGCCACGGACGAGCGCGTCCGGGCGGCGAACACGTGCCGAATTACTGTGGGCGACTGACGAACGGCGGGGACATCGGTATGTAGGGGGGAGGGGGGAGCATATGAAGTACAAATTAATCACCTTAAAGATGCCACATCAAATAATTTCATGTAAAACACAATCGAATATCGGCGAAAGTGAGTAAAGTGTTTTGAATTTGAGCTTTAACTTAAGTTAGCAAAAATTGTTGATCGAGTATTGTAAACACTTGATGATGAACACACGTTAAAGCGGTGCAATATAATCTGTATAAAGTGACGTATTACCTACTATGACGTGTGTTTGTCACAAGTTTTAGTAACGGAGAAGTGGCGTCTCCAAAGTGTAGATACGTGTGTTGTGTAGTGAGGAGTGAGGAGTGAGGAGTGAACGGTGAGCAAGTGTGTAGTGAGTACTGACCGTCGACGCCGGTGTTGGTGCCGGTGTTGGTGTTGGTGTTGGTGTTGGCGGGTGGTGTTGGCGCGTCGAGCAGGCGATGCGTGCGCAGCAGTGCGCAGTCCCCTCCCTCCCCCGCGTCCAGTGCGTACACATACAGCACGCCTGCTGACGTCGCCACCAACAGCCGGGGGGCGCGGGGGACGCTGTATACACATACACACATACACACATACACACGTACTACTCTACTGTAATGTACACCTCACTCTACAACCAACCTAGAGCCGAGACTCTGCCTTGACCTGAGGCACCTCAACATAAAACATTAGGCCTGAGGCTTAAGAAAACTTTACTTTATAAAATATCAACCAGAATCATATATGATGATGGGCAGTTATTTTATTTTCCTTTGTTTTAAAGATAATTGACTTCGAAATCGATATCTGTGGAGCCTCGGCAGTCACAGATGACAGATCCAATTACTAAAATAGTCGACATTTTGTTTTTCTTTGTTTTGGAACTGAATTAACTTTACAAGCGATATCTGTGGGACTCAGTAGTCACAAATGATAGATCTAATGTTAGAATTGAAATAAGGGCCACCATTTTGTTTTCCTTTCTTTTGGGGATCGACTTTGAAATCTATATTTGGGACGGCCATTTGCGATTAAATACTGAAATAAACATATCATGTTCATTATTTAGGAATACATAATGTGTGCGTACTTGGTGATGGCCGCGACGGCTCTGTGTCCAGTGCGCGGGAGTCGAGCCGCGGCGAACGCTCGTCCTTGCGCGAGCACGTCAGCCACGTGCGCGACATGCGCAGGCAGATACCCCGCGCCTGCGGACACCGCCGCCGACAACCATCCCATCCACCCGCCGACGCCCTCGCCCTCCGCCGCGCCCGTCTCCCCCGCGCCGCCGCCCCCGCCCCCGACACTCCCCGCGCCGCCCCCGCCCCCGCCCGCGCCCGCGCCTGCACCCGCGCTCGACTCCGCGCCCTCCTGCACGCAGACATTACTATATCGACACCACTCACCACTCACCACTCACCACTCACCACACGGCACAGACGAATCAGAGACAATAGAACATCTTCAACTCTTTCATTGCGATTACTAGCTACTATAGCTTTAACTTATCGACAGATTCAAGTAAATAAAAGAATCATCCATCAATTACTATTATACTAGGTTTTTTTCATTTGGTATTTTTTTTAACAATATGGTATTCTCAATGGTGAACAAAAAATAGAAAATTATAAAAAAATAGTTTATTTTAACATAAACGTAAATGTATTAATTCCGGGTCATAAATTAACCGAATTAATTATATAAATCAATTTTAGAAAAATATTTTTAGTATGTATATCACGTGACCCAAAACACGAACTGCCATGATATGACGTCACTCTGTCAGTTTATTATTATCTGTACCGTGACTGTCAATAATGTCTTATCATATTAATTGCTGTTTAAATCTTTGCTTTACGTCTTGATTCTTGTGGATTTCATTTGTTTGCTAATATTGAAGGTGTATAGTATGTATGTAGTATATTTATTATAATCCTGTGTATGAAAGCTAATCGAAATAGTATAACATATCACGGAAGCCAGTTTTCTAAATGCATACAGTACCAATCTGCCAACTATTGATGCAACGATGGTTGCATTTTTTTGTATCTAACCCAGATTTCCATTCTGTTGAATTTAGAAATACTTATAAAAAGGTCTTTGTGATTATTAAATCTAATGTGCAGGCAAATTTATATACTTAATAATATATCATACCTATTTTGATATATTTGTAATTTGGGCGACCTCCAACCAAACATTTCTCAATTTAATGTTATCTGGCACTTCGATAAAAAATTGTTCTACAGTTTTAATAATGCACGTCGTCCATCTTTTTATAATACATACTAAAAAAAAATACATCATAGCGGAATCCAAAATGGCTGTGAGTGTTTTCGCGGTGTCATAAAAGGTTTAAATTTTAATCATGTAAGTATAATTAGCGTATTTCATTTGAGGAAATATAAATTACTGTGGTTTTAGACTACGAGATAAATATTTTAAAGTACCTACTTTTTTATACAGAGGAGAACGCCCTAACCTATCGACGGTCAAGCCGCATGCAATACCACGTGAATGACATGAATTTACGAGTGGTAGAGCCACGCTGTAGACAATTTTGTCTACAGCATGAATGGACCGACTCGTCCGGGTCATTACCACTGTCTTACAGAAAAACGAAGTAAAGTAGCAGCTTGCTGCTGAGGCTCAAATCCCCCTCCCCTTCCCAATCCCTTAATTATCCCTTTCCTTTAAGGTCGGCAACGCGCCCATGACTCTTTTGGTATTGTGGGTGTACATGGGCGGTGGAGATCACTTACCATCAGGTGACCCACTTGCTCGTTTGCCGGCCTATGCAATAAAAAAAAAATACAGATGAATAGATCTATCCTAAATCGATATAATCGAATAGATCAATTTGACTTATTTGGAACATACGAATACATACACAGGCAAAACTCGCTTTATTATCGATTGATAGCACCGACGCGCGATGGCCGTAAGTAAAGATATTATACATTATGTATACTTTCATGGACATCGAAAAGAGTTGCGCATCGAAAGATCCCTTAAAGTGTAGTTGTATACGGTATACGGTATACGGTATAATATAGTTACCTGCAGTTTGAAGACATGCACCGTCTCCGTGTTAGATGTAGCGGCTAAGTATGTGCCGCACGCGCTGAACGACAAACAAGCGATGGACACGCAGCGCTTGACGCCGCGCCGCAGCTCGTACAGCTTGACGCGCTCCGGCACCGAGAACACTCTGATGACGGTGCCGCGCTCGGACGCCGTGGCCAGGCGTCGCCCACACATCGACCACGCCAGCGCCGCCACCGGGCTCTCGTGCGCACTGATGGCGCACTTGGCGTTCAGATGCACCGCGTCGAAGATCTGCACCTCGCCCACCGCGCTGGACCCGGGATACGCCACGTAGCAGTGGTCGACGCACGGCGACAGCGCGCACAGGCCGCGCGGGTTCGGAGGCGTGTCGCGGATCGTGTGCAACACCTTCATGTCGCGGATGTTGTGGATATGCAGCGACTCCTCTAAACATACGATCAGTCTCTGCAACACAACACAACACAACACAACTATACATCATACATCATACATCATACACCATACACTCAATACCAACATCACACCACATGTAGGGCTCGAATGAGAAACATTTTCAATTTTGTATTATTACTTAATTATTTTTTTTGTTTTTTTATTAAAGTGAGTGCGAGTGCTAAGTATGTCTGGTATACTCTTGGCTATTTCTTGAAAAGGCCAATCCAGGATTTTCTGTACATTACACTCGCATAATTCTGTAAAACAATGTCTGGACATTAAAAGAGGCCATAACCCATGAGTTTGTTTCGACATTTCTTCTCATGGCTAGCCCCGAACATAAAAAAATATTGGCATGTATAAGTGATATTTATAATACTAGTTACAGAATAAATTATTTGAATTTGAATGACATTAAAGTATTAATGTTAGAATATAAACATAGAGCTAATATTATTATTATGTATGTATACAGTATTGGATGCAGGTACAGGCACAGGTGCAGATACTCACAGAACGGTTGAGCTTCACCGCGAGTATGGTGTTGCTATAGCTGTAGTTACATATCTCGGTGCCCTTTTTGTAATGGCACACTATCAGCTTCCTGCAACACAGACAAGTCACACGTTAACAGTTTTCTATGTTTATACCTATATTACTTATACGTACCTAGTCTATAAACCATGTGAGTAAGGGCCTTCAATATATTGTAGAATTTAGAGTAATTTAGACTAAAGAGCCTCGCCATGATAGATTTTTAAAGTTGTATTCAATGAATAAAATGGACGTTATGTCATTTATCGTTCGATATTGTAATTAGGTCGTCGGTCTATCTTGTAGGTGGACGTCCTCTGTTGCGCTTGCCTGTAACAGAGGACAACAGGTCGACCTGGAAGGCATTAGAGGAGGCCTATGTTCAGCAGTGGACGTCTTGTGGCTGATGATGATGATCATTGTAATTAACCGATGCGCGATGGGAAAAAAACTGTGGAGGTTTTCGATTCGACGCGTTATTTTTTATGTATAACTACGCATAACTTATCACAGAGTGATTCAATTATTCAGTCTACTGAATTCTCAGAAAGAATCAATTCTTTCTGTATTCGGTAGTATTATAAATAAAAGTTGGCCCCATTTAAACATGAATAAAATATTTCACCCCTAAAGGAGTAAAGTCGGGGATGCTACACAACTTCGGCATTTATACAACGGTTTTGATGATTCTCTCACTGAAATGTTGTAAAAACGAACTAAAAATTACATGTTTAGTTTACTTATACTTAAGTATAGCAAAATTTCGCCGTTTAGATGGTTTGATAAAGACTGTTTTAGCTATATTTAATGAGAATCAAATTCAGCCCTTTAAAACTTAGAATATGTATGTCTAAGTCAAGGGTTTTTGAGGGTTAGATTAATTATTGATTACGTTAATACCTTTGTTATTCTAGTAGCATTTATATAAAATATATATACATAAATTAAGAAGTTTCAATATGGCTATTCGTCTCTCAGATTATGCCATCCCAGGAGTGTGTCTTTGATAGTAATTGTTATACTCCATAAGTCCGTACCAACATTGAGTATGCTTGATGGAGCCTTCGAGCTTCGACAATAACAACAGTGAGGACCGTAGTTACTTCGAACTATTTGGCTCGCTTTGCGTGGCCCGTAGGGTTTACTAATATTTTGCGAGTCTTCGATCTCAACTTTTTTCTATGAACGGTGCAGCTGAGTCCGTACATCACATGGAATCCCGAACGAAGGTGACCGGGCTCGCATGTATGGATTAAATGACCTAGATCATTCCAGCCTTCGGTTAAAACGTAAGTATTTACAGAGCACAGAGGGCGAGCGAGTCGCGTCGTGTGCAAGCTCAACTCGTGCTGTGACTCACTCGGCGGTAATCAAACGTCCATAATTATTATTATGTCGATAACATTGTCACGTTACGATTGCACCGTCTCAACTCTCGACTCTCACACACCTCTCATACGTCACACGCGTGTAATATACATACAAGCTTGTGAAGAACATTATGTAGGAATTTGTAGTTTAGTGAAGACAAAGCATCGTACAGGTTGGTGCTTGCTTTTCAGTAGACAGATGCGGTAAATGCATGCCCCAAACGGGTCATACCTTATTTAAACAGATAGTATGATAAATTAGAAAAATGCTAGGTAAATGATCCGCATTGATCATTCAAGGTTTCCCTTAAAATCCCTAATTACAAAGTACTTCCGAGTACTTTGTACGGAGACTCTTGTCGAGGCTTAGGTTAAAGCCGTTTTTTTTATTGCATAGAACCAGCAAACGAGTAAGTGTGTCGTCACCTGATGATGATTAGTTACCTCCACCGCCCATGTACTTACGCCTACAATATCAGAAGAATAGTGGGCACGTGGCCGACCTTAAAGGAAAGGGATTGGGAAGGGGAGGGAGATTTGAGCCTCCGGATATCTCACTCACCGTAGAAAACTCATCAGCTAACTGCTACTTTACGCCGATTTTCTGTGAGACAGTAGTAACAACCCGGTAGAGCCGGCCCATTCATGCTGAAGACAAAACTGTCTGTCACTCATATCACCGTGTGCTTTAATACATTGATGTCGAGATACAGATACACTTGCCATACATATTATTATTAGTAGTACGAGTAGGTACCTACGTCATGAATGTGAATCGCGTGCGTACTGCGTAGTGGGGCGCGGGCGGTTCGCAACAGTGCAGCGCGGCAACGCGGGCTGTTAGTATACCTAATAGTTGGCACACCTCCGACCCTACGCGGAAACTTTACACGTTACTCGCCTTCAGCCGTCAGCCGTCAGCTGTGTCGCCAAGGAGATTAACAATAGCTACTATCGTCCGATTCAACAAATTTTGAAGGTGAACCATTGATCAATAGTTACCTACATTACGCTGCTTAACTTAGTATTTGATCGTATGTTAGTAATAAGTTATTGACATACACATTATAACCGTAGATCTGCGATATATACCTACACTGAAAACTGACATGTTTTTTCTGAAATCTAAGTACCTACTACTAGCCGTAAAGAAATCCAATTCGACGACAGTTAAAAATCAGCTTTTTTTAAACATACCGCTAATTTTGGTATAAGTACTAAAACTAAATATATCAAGCAGCTCCAAGCAGCGCACGCAGTCTTTACGGCTTTCATAGCCTATATATAGCCGTATATGAAAGTTGAGCCTTTATTATTATCGAATTCAGCCTCTTCTACTTCATCCGATGGCGGTGATACTACAGGATTAATAGAATCAGTGTTCATGTTCGTATTGTTTGGCTGCATGAAACACACTATGCATAATAATATTCATCACGTATATACTCAAAGTTTTTGTTCTATAATTAAGGAAATGGCGTCATTTCCTTATGTTATCAAGGTCGATGAACTAGATAATCATCAATATGTTTCTGGTTCAGATGCTGGATGCCTACGTATAATTGATACCTCGATACCTACGTATAAAAAGGTATTGTTGGGTCTGTGGGGTGTGCCGTGTGACTGATTTGTCTTACCTACTTCTAATCACAGAACACAGAATTTCTGTGTCGAGTGTTTCTAATAATCTCAAGATCACATGTACTTACTTAAAAATGCCAATGACAGTGTTTACACATGTATGTTTGTATATATGCTTACACATTATGCAAACTGCTGCACCCACGTATCGCCGAGCTTGTATCAATCTCATGATGTGATAGCGGGCGAGCCTATAGCCATACCGGGTACAAATACGATACGAAATACGAAGTTGTGCACCGCGCAAAAAATTACACGTATTAAGGGTCAACTAGAGATCATGAATCAATTTTTATGAATTGATGAATGAACGAGCTCCACAGAATTTTATAGCCCCGCCCCCTTGCACAGTTTTGGCGGGGTAATTTTTTTGCTTGAGTTACGTTTGTTGTCATCTTATTTCGATGGATTATAAGGTCACCTGGCCACTCCTGTTGCTATGTGCCATGTGTGTGGTAAGCAGCGAACACTACGTGACTGTGGCGACTGGTGACTAATATGTCACCATGTCATGTGTAATAACATCTGTGTTTTATTTATTTATAAACATGGGACAACAAACAGTTACACAATTTGTTTATGACAAATTCGTGATATAAAACAAAACCAAATAAGTAATAAATGTGTAACACACAACGTTATCCTCAGATTGGTTTTTCAAAGCATATTTGTATGATAATAAGTGAAAGCCTCAACCTCCAGTGCTGCTTCCGCGTCACCTAGTATCTTTGGTTGTTGTGATAATTAATGTTCAAAAGTGAACACGCTACGCCAGAGACGGTCAAGTTCAGGAGCATCGAACACGGTCACGGCTCGTGGTCGTACTCCGCATCGGCATGACACTCGGCGCAGTTAAAAATACCGGTCGCTATAAATAAATACTACAATTAGCGACGGAGACTCGCCGCCGCCCGCACTCTCGCACAATACCCTCCCTCGCCCATCTCTTGAGGGCATCATAGTCAACACCAGCGCCAGCCGCCATTGCACGCAGGACCGTGGGAAATACTTCAACTGTATACTACTCGTAACTAAATAATAAAATGCAAAAGCTGGGGGCTTCTTCTATCGTGTCAATGTAGCCATTGTAAATGTTGATATGTAGGTAAATATTTTAAAGTCAAAAAAATATATATTTTCCTTTATATTTTACCTGGGGGCTTAGCATATGCAACACGAGATTATTTTGTCCACACGTTATCTCTAAATGTCTATCGAAGCTAACATGGTTGCATAGAATATTCCACTTATGTCAAAAGTAGAGAAATTTTGTGGTATTTTGTCTACGAACCCTAACATGACAACGTAATTTTATCGAATGTTGAGACCTTTTCCCCAGATATATGTCGTCGTGATTTATATGCATCATGCATTCAAAAGCAGGATTTTTGCCTATTTCAACCCGTTTGCGCAGATAAAATATTGCGTTATTCCGCAATATCTTGAATTTCGATCAATAATATGAGCATTAATTAGTTGACAATAACCGATATCGATAGCGTACTTCTGTCCTATAATCACAGTACACCGTGGTATAACGCAGAATGCTTCAGTCACAGGATTTTATTCTATGTTGGCGTTGCAATAGTTGAGCTGGTGATAGCCGTGCCGCGGCCGCCCACGTCTGAGGTCATGCGCATTAGCACAGTCGTGTGTCGTCGTGTGTCGCCGTGGGAGGAGCTCGAGCGGTCCCAATGTCACTCACAACTGTTATTGTCCGATGGCAACAAACCAAAACACAGAGAAGGAATTAAAACAAACTTTATTCTGCGTGTAAGCTAATGCGTAAAATACGCGGAAGAGAACTTGAAGAAGCTGGCCTGAAGTTAGTCACGAACGCGGGCGTCCAGGCTATTGTTTGTGAACTGAGTAACTTTAGCCCGGCCTAGTTATTCTGCGCGCATTGTGACGATGCACGACGTAATTACTAATTTTGCACTGTATCATAGTATAAAGAAACGCTTTTGCTGCGTCGTAAGAACGTGACAGATTCTAATACAAAATGACATCTCAGTGGTATAACCTATTAACCTTGGCCAATTAACCACCAACTATGTCCATTAAAATAATCTTTTCATACAAGTATATGTACTGTACGAGCCTAGCACCACATCAGTGTTAACAGAACGCTCACTAAGCATTATGTATATATATGTATACTTAGATTGCAAGAAAAGTGCAGTGCTCGCTGTTCACATGCGCTGCGTCTGCGTTACGATTTGCGCTCCATTGTTCCTCACTGAGAGCATTGAATACATTTTATAACAGAGATCGGTAAACGAGCTAGTAGGTCACTTGATGGTAAGTGATCTTTACCACCCATGAATATTCAGAATACTAGAGGTAAGAAGACTCATGGATGCGTTGTCCACTAAAAGGAAAATAATGGGGATTGGTTAAAATGGGATTGGAATGGGAAAGATTCTGGAACTTTTAGTCAAAGTAAGAAACGCAACATTTCACGTCACTTTTCCGTGAGACAGTGATGCCACCCCAGTCGAGCAGACTCATTGCTTCAGCACTGTGGTTTTAGCACTGTCTACTGTAAAATACGGGTATATTTTTGGTATACATATTTACCCAATGTTTTAAAAGGAAAGGGGTACTATACATACGTACATATGGATACATAACTTAATGAATTGGGGGAGGGAAAGGGATTTAGGCCTCCAGATATCTCACTTAACATACGAAATGCAGCAGTAAGCCGCTACTTTACGTCGGTTTCCTGTGAGATAGTAGTGCCCATTCATGCTGTAAACAAATCTGTCTACACTCAGAAAAATAATTTTAAGTATTACATTATTATATTTGTAGCATTATTTGGAAACCTTAAGTTCCCTAATTTATTTGAAATGTCATCCCGGATGCCTCTAGACACATACTAGAAAGAAGAAAGTAGGGAAAATAGGAAGTCCGGGGAAACTAGAAAGTAGCCAGGTTTAATAGCATATGGATGCTTGCATACGTCCAGCGAATAATGAATTTAACATAGAGTTATATAATTAGCAAAGTAGATGCTCATGCTAATAAAGATGCGCACTTGCTCAGAGGCTCGGGCGGCGGGGCGGCGGGGCGGCGAGCATCGAATGATTCGAAGATAATATATATTTGCATAATAAATTATGTTTATAATTATAACATGTGTTAAATAATGTATGCAAAATATTCACATTACACGCGCATATTCATAGAGGTCACATACTTTTTTCTATTTAACTATTAGTAACAGTAGGTAGTGTAGTCACTACACTGTCTACTGTTACTACGACACTGTAGTGTGATGCTACTTTGTGCACGGTTCGGGTGCTCGTAAGCGAAGGGTTCTAGTGGATGGCATGTAAATGTTAATACGATGGTTAATACCGTATTCCGTAATACCGTAGTACCATTCAGGTGAAATGCAGTAGAGATCCTTCTAGTCTAAAAAGACGTGCGCTGTCACTAAAAATGATGGATGTGAGTATTGACAGAGCCCATAATTTAGGATTTAAAAATGCTACGGATAACATTAAGGTCTCTACCGTACCCGATCAATTACTCTAATGCAATGTTTTGGATACGTGTCACGTCGGCATCTACGGTTCTCATAAGGTCGTATAAGAAACGTACGAGTATTAACTTCATGCATATTTCTGCTATACCTAAGGATAAAGCATTCCACCAACAACCAACAGCCGCGATCTGCGATCTTTACCCACAACCACTATCTATTCTTGCGGTCTGTTCAGCGTCCACCGCGATGTCGACGCGACGCTGAGACATTTGAAGAGACGACGCGACGTCTTGGCCATTGTGAGGAGGGCCTTTAGTAGCGCATTGGGAAACAAGCGTTGAACGCCTAGCTGGATGGGCGCTAGCCGCTAACGATAATGTAGTACTTAGTGCTAATGTAGTACTATTAATATTCTGTACTAGCGGCTAGCGGTTAATATATTCAAAACGTTTATTCAGTACTCAGAGTGATCTCGGAATTGAACTCTGTTATTTTATTTAGGTTATTAGATAACATGTTATCATTAATAGTCCGCGGGCCGCGGCACATGTTCGAGCTAGTTCCGCGCGTCGGTGCGTGCGTTTAACTCTTATTCTTTGTGCAAATTGTTTGTAGTGGCTCTACCTCTGCCGCGGTGTCCGATGTTTACGGTCGTACTATCGCGGTGTTTACATATACGATGAAATATGATGTTATCGTCACTTATTTGCCGAAAGATAGTCTGATATCGCAATAATGCTGCGCGGTACGGCTGTGGCTGCGGCTTGAGCTATTGACACGAGCGCGAGCGTCGTCGGTCGAGCAGTCGGCACGCAACAAATAACATGTAACGACAGTTGTTTGTTGAGTAATGAGCAATCAACATTGAGCATACAGACCAATAAACCTAAAACGCAACATAAACTAAGTTTTACATTAATTAACTATTCTACTTTTTGATTTTACTTTCTTTCTTCTATCTGCTTGGGTTGTCCGCCTTCTCATACTTCATAATTGGTACGAGTATTATAGGCATAGGACGAGTTGCCGCGCAGTCTCACCGCGACAACCCACAGCGGGAACAGAGTTTCGCCATTGCCTCGTCTGTTAATTAACAGAATGAAGTTAGCTTGGCTGACACTTTGGGCTTAAGATATTGGTGGCTACTGGCCACTTTGTATAATTACGTGACCGACGGACGCCGCCGCACCACGCCGCGCGTACTGTAGCTTCAGTTTACTTATTGTAACTACTCGTATATGATATTGACAATAGCACGGCGCGTGTATCGGCTAGACCGCGCCGCGCCGCGCCGCGCTGATAGAACATGAACAGCTGTTGGTTCATCACAGGGCTCAGGGTTGCCACTCGCAGAATATTTCCGGGTTTAGATAACCATTTATGTTCGTATTGTGTGTGAGTGTGAAGTGAGAACTCATAGCTCATACACGTGTCACGACTCACGACAACACGTCACTACGTCACTACTTCACTAACAACGCAACGCAACGCACACATTGATTGATATTATATTATAATATTATCTGATACAATAACAAAGTGAGGATGCTACGCAAGTGGAAAATATTGTTTTTGTATTAGAAGTAAGATTATAATAAATCGTAATAATAATCGCTAATATTTATATATTGTATTTATTATATATTATTGTATGTTTATATTTTTTATTCGGCATTGTAGCTTTAATTACATACTATGTAATATATTTATATTATGTATCTTCCTTTTTTTGCACCTACTTTGTTCATCTCTGCATCACTCTAAGGTTGACTGGTAGAGAATGCCTTTGGCATTAAGTCCGCCTTTATACATCTATATAAAGTGTAAAATAAAATAAATAAATGTCATCTACTTCAGATGAACTAGTAATTACACGTAAAAATCAATTAAATGTACGTACTTAATAAATTACAATAATACGCGGAAGAAGTTAAATAAAACGCTACCGAACTAATAATTGATATTATGATAAAGTGTTAACATCGACCTTCTGCGATGAGTTTGAAAATACTGCGCAATTAACTGAATGTTTTTTCTGTAGTGAGTGGTGAGTAATCAGTCAGTGCGTACTGCGTACATAGTGTGCCTAGTGTACCTAATCTGTGTACAGGCTACCTACTCGTTGTAATACATATCATTTATTAGAAATATTATTTAAAATAATAGTAGCCATGCTGGGACTTATTCTGTATGACCGCAGGAACATGTAACGTGCATATTCTTCTCACGTAACTTTGTTGAATCAGGGACCTTGATCCCCCATGACACAGTGGTGTAACAATAAGGTGGCATAACGGCCAAAAATGCCAGGGCCCCCCGGCCAGAGGGGGTGGGTCTCTAGTATGCGAGGCCGCCTAGGTTGGTACCACCGCTTTGTCTATTCCTACCGAAAAGCAACAGTGTGTAAGCACTGCTGTATTCCGGTTTGAAGGAAATTGAAGCCAGTTAAATTACTGGGTATTATGAGACTTAACAAATTATGTCTCGGAGTGACGAGCGCAGTCCAGTGCTATGCAGTGCTTTGTAACACAAAGTTCTTCTGTGGCGTTGCTTCTGTTAATGAGTAGGCGCGGCGTTTACCATCAAGCGAGCGACCTGCTCGTCTCGCCATTCAAGCTAATAAAACAAGCCTTTGTCCTAATCCAGGTCATGGTCTACCTGTATGCCAAATTTCATACAAAACCGTTACAAAACATGTAGAGGCGTGATTGACTAAACAAAACTCATTCACAAACTCACAAACATCCCAACTTTACATTTATAATAGTAGTAGGACAATATCGATAAAAAAAAATATATCCAGTGAAACCAGGCGGACAGACTACGTGGAGCAGTGGCCAAGTAGTCGACTGGGAAGCGAGAGACCGCGGGTTAGATTCCCGCACCGAGACAAAACGTTTGTGTGATCCACATATATTGTTTCGGATCTGGGTGTATTCCCGGCGCGGCCATAAAAACTACAGCCAAATTTTTCTCCAACATGTGTTAAAAAGCATGTTGCGACCCTACTGCGAGTGGAATGGCAGGTGGAAGAAAGGAATCCAGGCGGACAGTGGGTAGTGGGTAGTTGAACCTCTACCACCCCCTTATACCACGGGATAACATGCGTAATATCCATAAACATGAAGATATGCAAGTTCCAATGTCTCCGAGTCTCGAGTCTTGAGGCGACGGTTGACGTTATATTTGGACTGCACTATACCTGTTTACCATCAGGTGCACCGTGCAGTGTACTCACCTAACACCACATGTGAATAGGTAGATTACTTCCTAGTCCACTTCCAGTGTCTTTCACACTGCAGTCTGCACACAAAGACGCACACCGGCACGACTAGGCCTTATCTCTAGTTATTGCACAATAAATGTACACAATAATATGTAGGTATCAATATTAATTACAAGCCCGCCCATATCGTTCGAACAGCTACAATACGTCATTATACGTGCTTGGGACAAATGCGGACAAATGCCTTGTTTTCAGAACAGCTGAGGCCTAATTCTCCATGACCTTGATAAACTTGTAACGCGACCACGTTACGCCAACTTCGCGAAATCAGCACCGAGTGGCATTCTATAAGTCAATGTCAAATAATAGAAAGCACATCACATCACGCACCATAATGCGTTTATAAAATTTGATATGGGTTTAGTTGTTGTATAATCTACTAGCTTTTGCTCGCGGCTCCGCCCGCGTGAATAGACTTTTCCGAAATAAAACGTAGCCTATAACCGTCTCCAGGGTCCCATCTATCTCTACATCAAAATTCATCAAAATCGGTTCAGTGATTTAGGCGTGAAAGCGTAACAAACAAATAGATATTTTGTTTTTTTTTTCATAAAAAGTATCTTATGTATCCTTCTTATACCTCCAATAATATGTGTACAAAGTTTCATGATGATCGGTTAAGTAGTTTTCGCGTGAAAGCGTAACAAACAAACTTACATTCACATTTATAATGTTAGTATGAAGTCTGCATGATTTATTCTATGCACAGATTCCTACATGTCATTGATTGTCTTTGGTAAAATGGTGAAATAAATATACGTTTTCTATGAGTAAGAGTATTTTATTTAATATACAACATTAGTAAACATCACTCAATGCCAATTCCACGAAGTCAACGCAACGCGTTACGACTTACGAGTCCAGACGGTCATCCTACTATTATTAATGTGAAACTTTAGATGTTTGTGAATTTGGATGTTTATTGTCAATCACGCCTTAACGGCTGAACAGTTTTGGATGAAATTTAGCACACAGGTAGACCTGAATTAGGTCATAGGCTACTTTGTATTCCGGAAATGCCGGTCACGCGGGCGGAAAGCCAGTAGAGAAAAAGGCCCCTGAAGGAAATTTTTAAAAGTGATAGAAAAGGTTACTGTAGACGGTTTTATCTACAGGTTACGGCATGAATGGGCGAGCTCCACCGAGATAGTACCATTGTCTCACAGAAAACCCTCGTAAAGTGGCAGATTGCATGGCAGATTGCAAAATTGTATTTCGTACGGTAAATTAGATTTTAGGACGCGAAAATAATAACGTAGTTTTGTTTTAATAATAAACTCAGGGCTCAGTGCAACATCACACTACCTTGGAATGACACTGTTATTAAATAATGTTTGTTTTATTTGTCATCAACTGCACGCACTGTTCATTACTAACGGTATAATAAAAGTAGAGGTTTTTCGATAACTGACATGTCTTCTTCATACTTACACAAGAAATCGCAAGAAATGTATGTCGTTTCCTACACATTCTGCTAGGGGCGTTTCGTAAGGTAAAATCGCTTTGTACTAGAAATGTAAACATAATATTTTCTATCCAATTATCTCTATTGTATTTTGTATTTAGTATAATAGACAGGTCCTACCAAACGAATTACATATTTGAAAAGTCGGCAGATACCTACACGGAACATGAATAATATACACAGGTATAATAAACTTTACATATTGAGTTTGTGCATCAAATCTATGCGCACCGCGATCACGTAAGTAAAATTTGGTACACTCGGTTTCTATACTGATCAACGTTTATGTTATATCCAAAATATTATCCGCTGTTCCAGATAGAAGATATTCCATTTGTTTACTAGTAGGCACAAGAAGCCTTCTTTACAAATTTTCGTAAAATGAAGTGACGGTTTCGAAAAAAATCTCACTAAGCCACCGGCTTGTAATCTAAAACTTGGCGTACATACACTCAAATTTTTAACAATATTTCACACCACCTCCAGTACAGTGCGTTTCCAAAGGTCATTTCTCCCACGCACTTCTCTGGAATGAACTTCCCTCCGCGGTGTTTCCCCAGCGCTATGACATGTCCTTCTTCAAACAAGGCTTAAAAAAAGTATTTCCACGGTAGGCAACGGCTTGGCTGTGCCCCTGGCATAGCCAATGTCTATGGGCGACGGTGACCACTTACCATCAGGTGGGCCGTCAGCTCGTTTACCATCGAAAGCCAATAAAAAAACACGTTATTGCGAGTGAAGTATGAGAGGATAGTAAGACATCAAGTTACCTGGGAGCGGAGACGGTGACCACAGCCACCAAGGAGCTGCTGAAGAGCCGGTCGACGAGGCACGTCTCCTGACCCGAGCGGCTCGCGTATATCTCCTCGACGCCATCATCGGCCGTTAGCGCGAACAAGTGGTACCCGCTTGTGCTGCCAGCTACCAGCGACCTGCATGGGACACTATATTATCACCACACTATTCACACTGGCCATTTTATTACATGAAATTATAACTGCCTCGGTGGCGCAGTTGTAATGCGTACGCGTTACGATTGAGGCCAACGCTGAGGTCTCGGGTTCGATCCCCGGGTCGGGTAAAGTGGTATTGGTGTTTCCTATTACGAAATTCTCAGTATCAGCCCGGAGTCTGGAATTTGTGCCCGGTATGGCGATAGACTCGCCCCCTATCACATCGTGGGATGGAGATACGATCGGGGAAATGTGGGTGTACTAGTTACACCTCTGCCTACCCCTTCAGGGATTACAGGCGTGAGTGCGTATGTATATATGTATAACTTTTTAAGCGCGACGCCCGTCCATAAACAAAAGCAACACCACACATAACCAGGAATCACAAAGCACTGTATGACACTGGACTAGACTATAGACTACGCTCGCGCTCGCTCGTCACCCCGACACATAACATGTAGGTACGTAATATGTATACGTATGTGAGAGGCCGTCTGGCTTGATACCAGTGATACCACTGCTAACAGCTTTGTCTATTTTTGCCGCCAAGCAGAAATGTTGGCGCACATTTCAGCGTGATGGGCATTGAAGCCAATGAAATTACTGGGTATTATGAGACTTAACATCTTATGTTTCGGGTTGACGAGCGCAGTCCAGTGACATGCAGTGCTTGTAATTCAATGTTAAATGTGGTGTTGCTTCTGTTTATGGGCATGAGTGGCAGTTACCATCAGGCGAGCGATCTGCTTGTCTCGTCATTGAAGCTTATAAACAAATAGGACGAGGGCGAGAACGAGGGCCTACCACCTGTAAGATAGTCGTGGTTGGGAGACATATGTATAGTGATTCATAATAAATAGTCAGAAATGAAGATTGGCAAAGCGCATAATTTTAATTGTAGCTATATTGGTCATATTCTTAAAACATAGAACAAGGCCTATTAGCTTGTACCAACTTGCTTGTTGACTGATACCTTGATTGGAGGCAAACCGTGCTTAAATATGCGACAGCTTCCGTAGCGCAGTGGGGGAGTAGCCGGCTGCGTAGCGTGAGGCCGTGGGTTCGATTCCCGCTCCGAGACATATGTTTGTGTGACCCACAAATATTTGTTTCGGGTCTGGGTGTTATGGTAACGCAAGTCCCACGTAGTTCTTGATACCCACGATACAGGTTAACCTAGTGTGGGGTCAGGACTATGTGTGTGACTGTTGGGTCTATTTCATCTTTTGGTGTATTTTATTAAATTCATAATTATAATATCATACTCTAGTTTAAGCTTCCAACGCACAGCCGCGATCACGTTTTCGCGATCTCTCCAGCGATAAAATTTAATTCCATAAAAAACTATATTTTCTGTATTTAATTCTGAAGAATACTGTAACAGTCGAACAAATGTCCGCAACGCTACCTAAGACGACTGACGGGGCGTGATGGCCCCCGATTGGTGGACGCTGGACTGATCGCGATCGCGGGACGCAGGTTCGCGTGAATCGCGGGCACCCTGGGCAGTGCGTTGGAGGCTTTATTGTGTGAATAAAAATACTTCTGTTCACATTTGGCCTACATACACCCTTATATTATGCAAACATGGTTATGTTATTGTTATTATAATGCACCATCCTCATGCAAGTGTCAAGGAAGGTAACAATATTATACTTAAATTAATAATAACTTATGCCTGCAGAGCCGCTTGCGTAATCCTGTTAATCGGTACTCTAGGCCTTGGAGATTGTGTTCTACACAATAAATAAGGACGCCCAACATTTTCCCCCTTAAAAATATTTTGTTGCAGTCAGAAACAACCCCGCAACCAGGTTAAATACATGTAAATACTATTAAGTCTAATCATAATCATCATTTTTGTGTAACGCTCGAACAAACAGACAAACTACTGATTTATAACAGTTTCATGTCTCCTGGTATATATGAGTGTTCATCAATATGACATATAAACATATGACCCAAGTGAGTTGATAAGGAAAGCTGTGGAAGCTTTTTGCTGTGGAAGGATACCTAAAACATATTGTGACAATATATATAGTAAAAATCTACCATGGTGGCTTCTGGTGAACCAGTGTATCAGTATTTTCAGGCCTTCATGATTCTACTGACCTTATGGTCATATAGGGGCATAATGATTCTCGACAATTGACATTATAATCCAAATATTATTCATATTGCACTATACTTAGCATCAGGTCTAGTGAAGTCACTCTTTCTTCTTCTTTCTACCTGGCGCTATTCTGTGCCAGGGTCCACCTTCCAGTGAAGTAACTCTACCATACCAAAATAAAAAGAGTTCCATCCCACATCCCCCAATCACAGTTGCATTCCTAAAGATTTCTCAGAGTCATCTAATGTGCCCAGGTGAGACTATACCAGGTCGGAAGTTTAGAACTTTGTACCTAAAGCCAGCCAGCCTTGTACCAGATATTGTGAACAAATATCCAGCCACTCTTAAATTAACACTTTTGTTAGAACCTAACAATAGATTTTTGATGCATGTATTTGTTGATTTTAATCATTACATTGCCTATAATCATAATAGAAAGAATTTTATTAATACCTTCAAAAATACTTAAATATAGGCTATTTCAATCTGTTGGAAGGCATAACTGTTGAATTACAATGAAAAGATGCACTCCATATACAATGACTCCAACCTACACGATGGTTATAACGCGGCGCAGTGCGAGGGAGATAGCGAGGGCCGAGGGGGTTCATTTTATTTCACCCATGTTTTAATTAATAATTGGAATATTAATTGGATCTAATTTTTCAACCAAAGTTGATTCTTTTTTCATAATAGGGTTTCTTTATTGAATTATTCTATTGCATATATGTTAATGTTCGAATTCAAGTTCATGCATCCACCCTATTAAGTATGAGATTTACTTTCAAAATTGAATACCAGAAATTATAAGTATGAATATGTAAAAATACCAGGTTTTTAAAATCTTTGAAAGTATTTGGCACTTGGCAGCATTCAGTCTAGTTTATACTGCATGGAGCAGTGCAGTGTGCCCCTAATATTGTATGGGTTGAAATGAAATGGAATCTTTCCTTCTTATTTATTTTACTTACAGGCTTACGACTTTCTGCTAACTGACAAACTAATAAACACAGAAACAATATAAATACTGCCTCGGTGGCGCAGTTGTAATGTGTACGCGTTACGATTGAGGTCAGCGCTGAGGTCACGGGTTCGATCCCCGGGTCGGGTAAAGTGGTATTGGGTTTTTCTATTACGAAAATGCTCAGTATCAGCCCGGAGTCTGGAATTTGTGCCCGGTATGGCGATAGGCTCGCCCCCTATCACATTAGGGACGGAAATACGCTCAGCGAAATGTGGGTGTACTGGTTACACCTCTGCCTACCCCTTCGGGGATTACAGGCGTGAGTGCGTATGTATGTACAATATAAATAAAAATTGTCTTTACAAATTAATCAATTTATTCATTATTTTTATCAGTTGTTGAAATTCTCAAAAGGAAGAGATTCTCAGTTCAGCACATTTTTTAATGCATATAGATTGATGTCTCCGTCAATTGTGGACCAATTTTATGTGGTCTCATAAAAATTTAGTCTGAAAGAGCACAAGAGCAGAAAAGAGGGTGAATACTTGTTTAAATTATATATATATATATATATTTACATATATATATATATTGTTTTATTGTATTTATTAATCTGTGAGTTGTTCAGATAGGTCATCAGCTAACTTTAGTGGAACCATTTCACTTTTTATTTTTTGCTAGAAGTACCTTTGTGTAAATAATAATAAGTATAATTCTTATTATATATATATGTATATATATAATATGAAAATGTAAAAGACATAGGTATTGAAGATAACATTACCGTGGTATTGAACACTACTTCTATGTTGGGTATTCATGATAACAATGACAATTATTATCAATCCATTGTTTGTATATGACTAATTAATTTGCAATCATTGAAACTTTTATCAAGACATTTGAATGTCGCGAAAGCCAACCAAAATAGATTTTACAATATGTTGATCTTGTAGAAGCCAAGGTGACTGAAACGGATCAGCTGATTCACGCGCGCCGCGTCGCTGTTTGACAACAACATCCGACCTCCGGCCGCGAGTCGCGATGATGGCTTCACCAGGGGCGCGCCTGTTTACCCAATAAACGTAAGGGAGCGCATTACGAAACAGCTGGCAATGACATATTGCATCATCGCGCCAATACGTAGCGCCCGAGGCAAAAACTACGCTAATTCGTAAGCCTGCGCGCTTTCGCAACACTCGGCCCGTCCTCGCCCAGGAACCTTGGGCGTCGTCGGCTGCTGCGAACGCCTCTGGCCTCCCACCGGACCGATCACAAACCACCACCTTTGTTTAAGACTAACCGTTAACGTCCCAAGTTACTTACGTGCAATCTTGATTGAATTGAACGAAAATTCCTCCTGCATTTGAGCCCTCTGTGTTTGGACCTCCTCCCAAACTCATTGGAACGTTCGCTGCGTACTACGATTGTACTAAACACTAATTGCTACACACAACATGTACGCAACACACTATAATAATTGAACACACGACAGTCTGTATCTGAAATACAAGTCAATATTTGAAACTAATATCCGTCACAAGAAACAGAATTTTTGACACAAAGAACGACCTTGTTGCTAAAAACAAGCCCCCTCCCGCACACAAAACATTCGCTACAAAACCGTACAAAACCGACTGAGCTGAAGTGAGCTGACTGCTTTCAGTCAAAATTATTAGCGAACTTCATTTTAGTAAACTGCAGGGTTGCCGTTACATCAAATTAAAAGTCGCTAGTGTGCCAGTAGCCAGTGTTAAAAATTCATATAGATAATAAATAAAAAAAAACGATCACTTAGAATTCGCTAGATGTCGCTTAACTGTCTAGAGGTCATTTTAAAAACGCAACATTGGACCATTAATCTAAGGTATTTGTACCTTTTCGGCCCTTATACGATGTACGATCATGTATGTATTCGAAAATATACGCCCTTTTCAAATCTTCTAATTTCATAACAAAATAAAAAAAATATGTTCAGTCGATATAAAAAATCAATAACAACAGACTTAGTTAAATTTATGCAAATGAATGTCCTAAATCACTATTATGTTTATATTTAAATGCTAAATATTAATTTTTTACCAATAAATGTTAAATATTGATTCGAAGTTAATAACTTGTAGACATCTATAAAACATTTATCATATTATGTTATATGCAACACTGATACTAGTCTGTCATCACCAGTCATCACTCTGTCATTGGGTTGATCGATATGAGAAAAACATCGACGTTAACATCGATTCAAAAGATCGACGTACGATAAACATCGATAGTAAAACATCAATGTCTAAATATATCGATGTTATCGTTAGAAAATAAAACTGTTTAATCTATTTATTAAATTTTATTGTTTTTGAAAATACAAAAAAATCATTCCCAGTATTTTTTAGGCGCATTCTATATTGTTTTAACTTTGTCAGGTGTTTCCCTTTAGCCTGTTTCGTTGCTGGTACAGGAGTTGGCCAACTTAGAAAAAAAATAACCCTAGAAAATAGGAAATAGCACAGTGCGCAAATGGTACTTACCTTGTTGAGTTATATTAATGCGAAAGGTACTGGAAAAAGAAATAATAATACAATACAGGAAAAGATTTACCATAACTGTTATTTCGTTTCCGAGGTTTCATTAATAGTATCAACAGCAAATTAAATTCGCTTCCGCTTCACAAGTTCACTCACAACACACACATATTTATAAATCACGAGAGCGTTGAAGTTGACAGATATTTTTAATCCCTTAGGAAATGCAAAGAATTACTATTGGTACGGCTTACTCCGGTTACATTGATCAATTATCTAGTGTAAAATATTTGAACATGATAGTCATCATGCACGCTAGATGGCCCTAAAGTGGATATTCACGTTTCGATATTTTATGCTCATAACATCAATGTGTCGATGTTATCGAAGGCAAAACATCGATGTTTCCAACTAAACATCGATGTTTATTCAGCATCGATAAATATCGAACATCCCTACTCTGTCATGTAAACCTGTGTAAACCTATGTAAACAATAAACAGTTCACTACATTTAATTAAAATAAACCGTGAATGAATTTGCGAACAATAATACACATCTTTTTAAGTTTTACTATCGCTTTATAAGGAGAATGGGTCGTAAAATTCCAGCTAAAAAACATCGTGGAGTTAAAGATCCGCTGGTGCAACAGGCAAAACGACTGCAGAGGTATGTGCACATGACTTTTTTCTAACCTCAATGTTGGGCAAGAATTTTGACAATATGTTTTTAACATACATTTTTAAACAAATATGTAGCTCTTTGGGTTTTAAATATATTTTCGTTTTGATTTTATCTACTTTATTGTTAGTGATTGCTATTAAAATAGCTACTCGACATGCACGAAATCATCGAAAATGGATAGAATAGACTTCAATGTAAATAGTAGTAGTTTAGTACCTCTAGCTTCGTTAGATTGGTCTTGGCGAGTAGTTGTTACAAACAAAAAAGTAATAATTGAAATTTGAATATTTTTATTTAAGATACATAAACCATATAATAATGGTAATAATATTAGTCCTGTATTATACACACTGCTGCATACGGGCCTCCTCTACTCTCCTTAGTCCACTAAGCTAGCGGGCATGCTGGCACACTTCACCAACCCTTGTCACAATTTTTCTTAGTTAACCAATGAATATACTAAAAATAATTATTGTGTGTTGAGTGTTCACTGGGCTCTTCCTTTATTTTAGAAATAGTTATTGCAACCTTTTTACATGAAATATATTCATGCCCTATATTATATTTTTCACCATAAATGTGTAAATTGTTTTAGTCTGAAGGGTAAAATAAATGCTCCACCAAAAGACCCCGACGAGCAGCCGGTGCCGCGCTCATTGACAAGGCTTTTTGAGTTTCAAAATAAACAGAAAGAGGACAAAAGGCAAAAGAAAAAAAAAGGATTGAAAAGACTGGATCATGCTAAAGGTAATTTACAATAATACTTCTGAAGTCAGAACTAATATGGCTAGATTTCAGCTGGGCTTTTATATCACCTTCCATGGGTGACTTTGAAACCATATACATATACCAGATACAAATTCAAACCGAAGAGAATTGTTTCGTAGATTGAAAAATGTGACGGGTAATTCAGACTGTATGGTTCTCAGCCTTAGGCTTCGTTCACACGGCATTGTCCTGCACGTTTTTTTCGTATTCGTTTTTTTAACGTACAATCATCCGGGTCTTCACACGGTAAATTATCATTCGTGTAAAAGACGAATAGCCGCAGGCTTCACACAGTTGTCACAGCGAGTAGACGTCACTGATGGATCCACGGGTGGTTGTACTTTTATATTGGTATCGTAGGCGCCAACGGTCTCGCCGCCGACAAAACAGAAGGTTTTGGGTAGATCGTATTAATCAAGAATCTGTGCGAACAATCACATTTGAAAAATTATTCGAAAATCTTAGAAACAATGAAAAAAAGTTTTTTAATTACTTTCGAATGTCTGTTGAAAGTTTTGAAAAGTTATTAACTCGACTGGAAAATTCAAGCCTACCAAAATCAAATACGGATATGCGGAAATGCATTAGTACTAAAATGAAATTAGCCATCTGTTTAAGGTAAGTACACAAATAAAAATACACAGGTTGTGATTATTTAAGTTTTATTAATGTTAATTATTATAATTAAAAAAATATAAAAATTTGACCAATTTTACTATGGTATATTCGTGTTTCGTATTAAAAGACATTGTAATCAATATCCATGTAGTTAGAATAGCAGGATTCGACAGAAGACGGACTTTGAAGAGAAGCTGCTGTAGTTAATTCTACAGAGGCTGGACTTTGAAGAGAAGTCGTTGTAGTCATGTTTGTACTAATAGAATTTGTAGCTTCTTGTATATTACTATTTTGGTATTGTTGTGTAAAATATCCTCTGTGATCTGATGACAGATTGAAAGACGACGATTCACGAATTTGGCGACTGTTTTTAATTTTTTTCATTAACTGTAACACACCCATTTGGAATTCAAGGACTTCATCATCGTCATACTTATGATGGTAATATCCCATTAAAAAATGAAAGATGCCGATTCATTGTTTTAGGTTCGTTATTCGAATAAGAATCCATAAATTTCATCATCTTCGCATCTACAGGACTAATCATATTCTTTAGAGATCTTTTAGGTACACGATTAGGTATTGGGCTCTTTGCCGCCATTGTGTCATGTGTCTCTATAGAGTTTGTTTCCAATGTTTCATTTCCACCCTCAGAATTTTTTTTCTGGTTTTCGGATTCTGTGTTATTATTGGATTCCGTGTTGTTATTTTCGGTAGTAGCATTATTTACTGTCTTTTTAGGTTCTATTACTTTCTGCAGAAAAGATAACTGTTTACTATATACATAAGGCTTTGCTGTTTTGGCGCCACTTCCTGAGCTTTTCTGATCTTTTATCTTTTTATATGATCGATTATAATTATCTCTTATATGAGTCCATCGTTGAATAATCATTTTAGCTGTAAAAGACAAACAAAAACGGTAAACAAAAAAGTAATACGGTACAGACAATAGCACGTCCCTCTTTACACTTCCATTATAAACTGATCTTGTCAAACCAGTCTGTGTAATGATGCCGCGTGTCAGTTTATATTGGATCTGTATAGAGGGGCGTGCTGTTGACTGTACATATACATTTTTTTTCAGGTATTTAGCATCGGGGTGCTCCATGAAAGATTTACTCTATTCATACAAAGTTGGAGTATCGACTATAAGTGGTATCATCTGGGATGTTTGCTGGACTCTATGGCATGTCCTTCAGGGAGAATATCTTCAAATGCCTTCTACAGAAAGTGAATGGATAAAAATAGTGGAAGGTTTTGAAAGAAAGACTAATTTCCCTCATTGTTTAGGTGCAATTGACAGAAAACACATAAAAATCTTAAAGCCTCCTCATAGTGGATCCATGTACTTCAATTATAAAGATTATTTTTCAATTGTGCTACTTGCGGTGGTTGATTCGGAATACAGATTTATATATGTAGACATAGGATCATACGGAAAAGATTGTGACTCATCCATTTTGAAAAATTCCGTCTTGTGGAAAAAACTTAATGATGGTTCGTTGAATATACCCAAACCAAAGCCATTATTAGAAGGTGGAGAAAGTACACCTTACGTATTTATTGGTGATGAGGGATTTGCTCTACATTATAATTTACTACGCCCTTTTGGAGGAACACATTTAGATTTACGTAAAAAAATCTTCAATTACCGCCTAAGCAGAGCAAGGAGGTACGTGGAGTGTGCTTTTGGTATCTTAGCGGGAAAATGGAGAATTCTACATAAGGCTATTGATGTTTCACCAAGTTTATTGACAGAAATCATAAAAGCATGCATTGTATTACACAATTATGTTCGTGATAATGATGGACACAATTTTGAAGATGTGGCAAATCCTTCATTATTTGAAAATATTCAAAGTACGGCAGTTCGAAATGTTCAAGCAAACAGCGTAAGGTCCATTTTTAGTCACTATTTTTTATCAAACGAAGGAGCAGTCCCATGGCAAAACGAATACATTTAGAACTAAGCAGAGCAAGTTAAAATATGTTGTAACTCAATTTTTATTATTAGTAATAAAATATACATACCTAAGGCTTGTCTTGTTTTTTCTTCCTTTGTCTCAAAATTAGGATCAATTATTACCATGATTCCCTTCCAAGCCGCTTGAGTTGCGACGCGATTTTTATAAAGTTCCAAAGTTTTATCCCATAAAACGGGACATTGTTCCACTAAAGAAATTAATAGTTCGTTGTCTATAGAAGATTCCTCAACCATTTTGAATATCAAACCAAATCAAACATAAAATACGTGCCACCCGTCCAAAAGACGCTCAGGTACTAAACGCTTCTTCGGTTGCTATTCGATAAAAAACGTGTGAACATCGTGCCGTGTGAACGAGACAGAGCTATATTATGTGCCACTGCGAACCGAATACGTCAAAGTTCATTCGATTTGCTTGACAAGTCCGTTGAGTATGCGTTTAAACGTATAAGCGGTACACGTTTTTTTGCAGTACAATCGACGTGTGAATGGATATATGTACGTTGTATGGTCACTATTTATACGTTAAGACGTATACTGCAAAAAAACGTGCAGGACAATGCCGTGTGAACGAAGCCTTACACCTTAAAACTTACTTCATTGATTGTTTATGTATTAGTGAATGATCTATTTTTAACCAATGAAAAAAATTTGAGGTTTCCAATTCATCTGTCTAATTGCATATATTATATATTATATGCATGTTTATGCATACTACTAGCGGATCCAGGTGGGGGCTAAGAGGCTCAAGCCCCCCAAAAGCGTTTGGGTCCACTTACAAATCTCAAATTAATCTTGATATTATCCTACTTTCTTAGCACTACTATATACTATTTACAATATAATTTTCATTGCTTATCCTTACTTATTCTATTTTAAGTAGGTATAGAATATTCTCATTTTTGTTTATTCTAATTTTGGGTCCAGTCTCCCCCCAAATGAGACTAATTTAGATGATTCTTTTTGAATTCTGTAGGGTTTGCTCCCAGGATGGGACCTTTTAAATTTGACGAAAAAAAACTCTCTTAAGGAATGAGAGACAAACTTTGACGATTGTTTCATAAACAGTGAAATAAAAAAGACTGCCTCGGTGGCGCAGTTTTAATGCGTACGCGTTACAATTGAGGCTAACGCTGAGGTCTCGGGTTCGATCCCCAGGTCGGGTAAAGTGGTATTAGGTTTTTCTATTACGAGATTCTCAGTATCAGCCCGGAGTCTGGAATTTGTGCCCGGTATGGCGATAGCCTCGCCCTCTATCACATCGTGGGACGGAGATACGCTCGGCGAAATGTGGGTGTACTAGTTACACCTCTGCCTACCCTTTAGGGGATTACAGGCGTGAGTGCGTATGAAATAAAAAAAAAGCAACTTAAATTGTTTAATTTTATTTATTTCTTTGTTATATTTTTGTTATATTGTAATAAACAATATTTGTAGGACACAGCAATCATAATGCGAGAGGTGTTGGTGACAACCCTATATCTCGGCTGCGCAAACTGCCTGGGGAGACAGGGAGAGACTTCTCCCTGCGCATCAACAGTGCTGTTAAAGCACTGCACAAGCCTATGGAAGAACTGGACTACCCTGTGAGTGATCAAATAATGCAGGGTCTGGTTGTATATTGAGCAATAAGCTTAAATATTAACACATAATTTGGCTAACTTTTTGGTGGGAAATAATCAATACCCGAGAGTCAGTATAAAATGCCTTTGAAGAGTTTGTTGCCTCCCGTCCAGCCGATTTCTTCAAGAAGAGTATCCATAAATTGTCACTGAACTGGCAAAGATGCATTGAGAGCATGGGTGGTTACATGCTATCAAGATAGAAAAAAAAACACCTTAACTATTTTCATACAGAACGGCAATTTCATAGGACCTATTATTTTAAAACATATAACATCTTGCAACAGATGGAGATCAATTTATGAGACAATTCAATGTCACTTTAACAATTGAATGTATACTAAATAATATGGCATGTTCTAAACTTTAGCAAAAACTATTATTATGTTTATTAGCTCTTTGTTATAAAAATTGATGTATTGTTAAACTAGAAAATTAGAGTATAAAGAGATGTCACACTACTTGAATTGGATTCTAGTTTAACAATACATCAATTTTTATAACAAAGAGCTAATAAACATAATAATAGTTTTTGCTTGTGGTTATTGTATAGATACTATCTATACTACTGTATATATACTAGCTTTTGCTCGCGGCTCCGCCCGCGTGAACAGCCTTATCTGAAAGTAGCCTATAACTGTCTCCATGACTCACTTTCGCATTTATATGTATAGTAAAAATTGACTTGCTTGGTTTTCATACAAGTACTCAGGTACTCTTCTATTATAATAGCCGTGGTCTGTGGGTCGTTCACAAATTTCAACACATCATTATTAAACACAAATAATTTGCTCTTGGTGTACGTACACAAATATTTTTTTTATTTGTATAAATATTATATGCCTAGAGTGTTTTGGCAATATCTGTGGAACTTGAAGGAAAGTGAGCGTTGTCTGCAACTTGCATGTTAATAATGTTGCCAATGTATTTGCATCACATATGTGGGCATGTATCAGGTTTCGGGATATTCCCTACATACAGTTGTATTTTATTTGTGTTTTAGCAAGACTTGATGGAAGAGGATGATGAGAAAGGTGCCCGTATGGCCGCTCAGCGTGAGAGACGAGCTCGGAAGCACAAGCGTGCGCAGCAACAAGCCGCCGCCGCCAGCGATACTGCACAGCAACCGATACCCACGCGGACGCAGAGACTCGCCGCCAAGAAACAACTCAAGAAGCAGAAGGCACTCGAGGTACTATCTATATCATATCAGTACGATATAGGTAGCTATTGCATTTTTGTACTCATACATATTTTTGTATTTGACATCAAAATTACACTGAGTGGTAGAGCCACGCTGTAGACACTTTTGTCTACAGCATGAATGGGCCGGCTCGTCCGGATCGTTACCACTGTCTCACAGAAAACCGGCGTAAAGTAGCAGCTTGCTGGTGCGTTTCGTATGGTGAGTGAGATATCCAGAAGCCCAAAACTCCTCCCCTTTCCATTCCCTTAACCCTTTCCTTTAAGGTCGGCACCGCGCCCATAATTCTTTTGGTATTGTGAGCATACATGGGCAGTGGAGATCATTTACCATCAGGTGACCGACTTGCAAGTATACGCCGCGCCGACGCTAACATGGAAATGTCCCACATTATTATTGGGAGATAGATCACGCAAAATAGAACCTAGAGAGTTTAAATTACTGCGGGGTCTTTTTTCAAATTCAAATTCAAATTATTTATTGAATCCATAAAATGTTATACATCATTTACTTAAATGAATGAATTGAATGAATATAGTAAATCTTCTTAGTCTTCGCAAATGATATTAATTTGTTAGTAGTCAGTACTGTGTATCTGTGTAATGTTGTATCTCTGTCCCCCTCAGGCCGAGCAGGAGAAGCGCGAGCTTGTATACGAGCGCGTCGAGTTCGGTGAAGTGTGTGACGCGCCTCCTGCACTACGACTCAACCACAAACTGAAACTGCAACCAACTACAACCACGTCCAGACCGGGACGCAGGGACTTACTACTCACCACCATGCTGCGAGGCAACTGCACCAACAAACCAACGCCACTACCGACAGTCGAACTGCAACGCAGAGAGAGGGCGAGACTCGATGCAGTCGCAGCGTACCGAGCGTTACGAGCGGACAAACATAATGCGAAAGCCAGACATAAAACACGTGTCTCTACATGATATATACACGTGCATACCTACTTATTGTAAATACTAGTAAATACAAATGCTGTTAACTTATATATATCTTTGTTTTATTATATGGCAGTGTGTCGTTAGCATGAATGAGAAGTAGTACCTAGAGAAAAGCTAGTCATACAGATGTGACGATATCATCATCTATATAATGTCCATGAATCTTACGTCCGTTGCACATCCACTGGGTAATCGTTGCTGTTTTAACACTTATTCTGTCGTAGGTATAGTTCAAATCGCAACGAGAAATTGAAACGTCAATTTTGTACGGTTTTTTAGCTCTGTGATTGAACGGTACTCCGTTCAATGATTTTGAGTGATCAAAGAAATCTCTACGTTGAACAGTCAAGAGATTTCTTAGACCGTGTATGGTTACTGATAAAGTTACTGATATTAAAACCGGAGTCTGATGGTGGAATGAACAAGTTAATTCTAAATCTATGGCACTAACTATATCTACATTTTATGGTATTATTGGTAGGTACGTTGCGTCGATATAATAAACTTACAGCTTTTACTAGCAACGAGTGCGCATTGTGAGTCGTTGCTGTTTGTACTCGTACGGTACTACTACAAAGCATATACGGGCACAATAACTTTGAATTTAGTAACGAGTAGCATCGCGTCTATCTTTTTGAGAAACTAAAGGACGACAGGATCCTGGAAGCGTACCTATAGGGCGTATGGAGTTTACAACTTGTAACAAGGATAAGCGATGAGAATTATATTGTATGTAGTACTAATAAAGTAGAATAATATCAAGATTAATTTGTGATTTGTCAGTGGACCCAAATGCTTTTAGCCCTTAGCCCCCTCTCCTGGATCTGATAGTGCCTGACACCGTGCAAACACAAAGCTCCCGTTTGTAATGGGGTGCATTGGCTAGTGGGGTTTGCTGTCAGTTTTGCCCCTGTACTGTTTTTTTTTTTTTTTTTTTTTTTGTTCCATAAGGAAACGGCTAAGATCAGAGACCATGCTGCCAAGTCATTAGTTATATCTTTTCTTATATTCCAAGAACGATGAAACAGGGGTGTGGCCGATTTCAAGGTCTTGCTGGAGTTTTGGTGATAATTCCTTTCAGTTCAATGCTTCTTAGACGACTTTCTTCAAGAGAATCGAAAGCACAAGGTCGACAATACCCTTGATAAAAAATCACCCAAATCCACTTATTTCAATGTTCCCATACACTATTTATCATCGTTAATGATTATTGCACAAAACCACACCACTTTTATACAACAAACACAACTTTAAACCAGTTTAGGAAATAATTAAAACAAGAGAGCCACCGCACTGTAAGAATTCCCGCCAAAACTCCCTGTACTGCTATGATTGACAGACCGTCTAATGGTTAGATTATACAGTATAGCTCTAAACCTCAGTCTAAACTCTAATGTAATGACTGACTTTTGCATGAAATTGATTGATAAATATCTGAAGAAAGAAAAAGAAGAAAGAACGAAAGAAAACAATTTATTTGCGCAACATACAACTCGCTCATAGCACATTACTACGAGTACATTAGTTAGGTACAATTAAAATGACTTAAAACTACGTACTTTCGATTTGGCATTTCTAGATTCTTTTTTTTTCATATTTTATTTAGTGATCATGTGATGGACATTCTGACTACCAACGACGACGACTGGCTCGGTGGCGCAGTTGTAATGCGTACGCGTTACGACTAAGACTGACGCTGAGGTCTCTGGTTCGATCCCCGGGTCGAGTAAAAGTGATATTGGGTTTTTCTATTACGAAATGCTCAGTATCAGCCCGGAGTCTGGAATTTGTGCCCGGTATGGCGATAGGCTCGCCCCCTATCTCATCGTGGGACGGTTCCGCAAAGTACTTGCTCGATGCCTTGGACGGATTGCAGCGACGGGCTGTCCGCATTGTGAATGATGCAGACGTCACAAAAAATTTAGAGCCGCTACAGCTGCGTAGGGACATTGCCTCGCTTTCCGTCTTTTATCGTCTGTATCACGGTGAATGCTCTGAAGAATTGTTTGACCTTATTCCTTCCTCACCTTTCCTTAACAGAACCACGCGTGCTGGCTTGCGAAACCATAGCTTCGTGGTCTCTTCCATCTCGGCTCGGACCAAGAGGTTCGCAAAATCGTATTTCTGTCGGACCATAAAGCTGTGCAATAGCTTGCCGGCGCACGTGTTTCCTCCTTCCTATAACTTGGGATCCTTTAAACGGAGTGTGAAGAAGCAACTAAGCAGGCCGGCATAATTCTGCCGATCTGCGATAGATTCAGTGTCTATCGTTGGTCGACAGTATTCATGGATTGCGCTATACTTACCATCAGGTATAGCGTAGTCACTTTGCCGAGCCAGGATAAAAAAAAAAAAAAAAAAAAAAAAAAAAAAAAAAAAAAAAAAAAAAAAAGATACGCCAGGCGAAATGTGGGTGTACTTGTTACACCTCTGCCTACCCTTTCGGGGATTACAGGCGTGAGTGCGTATGATAGATATTTTAATAATTTGCATAGTCATTATCATCCTGCGAGTTCTGTATTTCAACCAATAAGTTTATATTATGGGTATAATATCCCCATAAAATAAATATTTTATCGAATCGAATTTTATAATACTGCTTCGGTGGCGCAGTTGTAATGCGTATGCGGTACAACTGATGCGCTGAGGTCTCGGGTTCGATTTCCGGGTCGGTAATAGTGATATTGCGTTTTTCTATCATTAAATACTTACCTAGTATCAGAATTATGCCCAGTATGGCGATAGGTTCGCTTCCTATCGGCCTTACTCGTATCTCATCGTGGAATGAAAATGGGCGCGGCAAAAGTGGGTGTACTGGTTACACCTCTGCTTTACCCCTACAGGGATTATAGGTGTGAGTGCATATGGATGGACATTCTGTTTGTTTTTTTCTCAAAATAACAATCAAAATCCGAATATGACCGTTTCATTTATGAATCGATATCTATTTCAATAATAAAAATGTATATTCTCTGTAAAATATTGCTTACGACTGATCCTCAGTCGGATTGAGTGTGTAATGTCGCTATCATACCATCAATCATTCCTAAATCATTGTAATTCATGAATTATGGAATTGATTGATGGATGAATAATGTACGCCTAATACTACAGTGTGATAATGTATCAATGTGTGGACTGATCGGTTATATGTCGCCCCTCATAAGAGTCATGATTGATGAGGCATGCTCAGCGGTTGTTTAGTGTTTGTTACATGCTTAGAGCCTCGCTACAGTCCGTTTTGTTTAAGTGCACAGTATTAATGGACTGATTCGGTCGGGTGGTATGGATCGTAAAACACTGTTTCCACGGATTTGTCATGAAGTATACTTATTATTGCGATTGCAATGCGGCAACGCGTATTTCTTTTAAATATTAACTTGACGAAATCAGGTCGCTCGGTTGGTGGTAAGCGCAACGCCTGTCCTTATACAGATACAATATAGAATACCACACAGAACTTTCGATTTCAAAGCACTGCATGACACTGGACTACGCTCGTCGCCCAGAGACTTAATATATTAAGTCTCATAATACCCAGTAATTTCACTGGCTTCAAAGTCCTTCAAACCGAAACACAACAGTCGAATTTTAAACCATTCTTCTAAATGTTATTCTATTCTATACACTGTATTTAGATATATGCTTTAGTAAAAGTATATTCCTTGCGCCACAAAAATTGTCGCTTCTTGGGTTGGAGGTGCGTCCGCTGCAAATTACTACTAGTAGGTATTTTAAACAACATGTCGTCTCCGCTTATCAATTTTTTCAAAATAGAGTAAGTACCTACAGTGAATAAAGTGAACGCTCTAAGTAAGTATTGATATTTCGGGATTATTCAGTGTTGTGTTGTTGTCAGCGAAGAGTGGTAAGGATTATCGGGAGATTAAGACGAAAGTCACTGGTTTATCTATCTATTTCTGTCGTCAAATAGTAGTATGTAAGCACTTTTGTGTTTCGGTCTGAGGGACATTGAATTCAGTGGCATTATGTGTCTTAATAACATCTTATGTCTCGGGATGATAAGCATTAAGTACAACGCAGTGCTTTGAGGTATGCAGTAGGTACTATATAGGTAAGTTCTGCATGATTTGGCTTCTGTTCATGGGCAGGTGTGTTGCTTAGCATCAGGCCAGCGACCTGCTAGTTTCGTCATTCAGGCGAATAAAGAAAAAGCTATAGACGTAAGTACTATTTATTTATTCTTATGCCATAGGCGTGTTATATTCTAATGTCGGCTCCCGATACTCACCGCGAGTACGAGCTGCGAAATATTGTGTCATAGCGTTGCTTTTAATATAACTACCTACTTATTTGAATTTGAAGAACTCTTTTATCGCGGTATAATATGTTTTAAACATCGATAAGATATAGGTAAATAGTAGGTACTCTCTCGGGCGTTACAGATTGGCGTGGCACGACGCGGCGCGGCGCATATAGAACGTGTCATCGATAGCTACCTACCCAAAATGGATAAAACTTACATACATACGCGCTCACGTCTGTAATCCCCGAAAGGGCAGGCAGAGGTGTAACCAGTACACCCACATTTCGCCGAGCATATCTCCGTCCCACGATGTGATAGGGGGCGAGCCTATCGCCATACCGGACACAAATTCCAGACTCTGGGCTGATACTGAGCATTTCGTAATAGAAAAACCCAATAGCACTTTACCCGACCCGGGGATCGAACCCGAGAGCTCAGCGTTAGCCTCTATCGTAACGCGTACGCATTACAACTGCGCCACCGAGGCAGGAAGAGGATAAAACTTATTATAATATTATCATTTATCAGTAATAGTTGACAGGTGCGGCACAGTGTGGCGACACGGGCGAGTGGCGACGAGCACTGAGCGCCGACACATCAGTTCAACACCAACAAAGACTTTATATACTACCTACTAGACAAGCTGCGCGGTGCATAGAACTTGTACCACTAAGTTGTGGTCAATTGACCGTGAGTTAATATTACCATCTCGCTTACTCTCAACTATCTTCATTTTTTCCCCGCTCTTATAAAGTCCTAAATCGGCAATATCAATTAATACCTGGTGGTGCATTAGACCGATTTCCTGAGGCGAGAAGCGACCCGTCATCAGCTGGGAGCGCCACCCCCCCCCCCCCCCTCTTCGACTGTAAATAAAATATATATAATGAATGTTCGATGATACTAACAGTTGCCTTTTAAGATAGGGAATACCCTAGTCACTAGTGGAATTCTCCTCCTAGTCCTCAATCCACTTTGAGGAGACTAGCCGATCTCACCCATATTTTCGAGTAAATTATATTCTTATACTAGCTTTTGTTCGCGGCTCTACCCATATGAACGGCCTTTTCCGGGATAAAAAGTAGGTAGCCTATGTCTTCATCCAGGTCATGCACCTGTGTGCCAAATTCGAAAACTTGGCAAAAAAATTAATTTCAAAAACAAATATTCCAAATCCAAATTCACAAACTTACAAACATCCAAACTTTCACATTTATAAGAGTAGTAGATTAAACCTACTTATGTGTATCTTGACATTAGGTTGTAAAGGATATAGGTACAAAGTATTATAACACATTGTATGTTGTACGCGTTACGACTGAGGCTGACGCTGAGGTCTTGGGTTTGATCCCCAGGTCGGGTCCCGGTGATTTTGGGTTTTTTTTATTACGAAATTCTCAGTATCAGCTTGGAGTCTGGAATTGTGCCCGGTATGGCGATAGGTTCGCCCTCTATCACAGTATGGGACGGAGTTAAGCTCAGCAAAATGTGGGTGTAATGGTACACCTCTGCCCTTCATGTATCGTGTCAGTGCGTATGTATGTACTGTATGTTATAGCAGAAGCATAGACGAAAACATAGTTGATTTATGGCGGTAAAGAGCATGAAGCACGTAGGTAGCGAATGTTTCTCCTTTTTTTTTATCTGGAGTACTTTAATAACAAAATCAAAACCTACCTGACTCGATATGATGAGACGCCTAAATGACAATCATAATTGCACTGCGTTGGCAATTATACAATAAGGGCAAATGTATAATTAGTACAATAACTTAATTACCGCGCGACCTTTCTTTGTTCGAAGAAGACGTTGTTATGGAACTGGGTAATGTCATTTCGAAACGTGATGTAAGGTCATCAGAGACTCATCTGCTTCTGCATCGGCATAAGGTTTCAAGACGTACACGCTTGTGATAATGTCAAGTGCTTGCGTCGCTACGTCGGTCCACTCGCCGCGACGGGAGCGAGTTCAGGTCCCATCACTTCCGCCATTGGCTCGTGACGCGTGTGCGGGTCACTTGCATGTGCTGCTTAGTGCACTGTCTCTCGAGCACTCTCTGTACTCGAGCTACTTATGTAAGATACTTAATACTTGAGCGTGTATGAGCTCGCGTGCTGTAGATATCGCACCGCGGCGCGTCGTGGCCTTTTCTCGCCTGACCTCCTTCAAGTTCTGCCGACTCGTTTGTGGCGATCATCGTTGTTAGTATACCGAGAGTGGTACCCCACTCGTACACGATTCAAATGTATTTATATTATTTACTTTCCTTTCCCGCGATGTAGGTTAACACCTACAGGAATGGGATTAACACTTTGTGTAAATGAGCTCCACTGACCACAATAGTTTTTGATTAACATACTGGTCCCTACTTGACTGACTTCCAGCCATTGTTGTCAAAGAAGTTCTCTCACAAAAAACACTCATGTGATTTTTGTATTGTTAGGTATTATCATTTTAATTTTTATTGTTTTGTAAAATCTATGTTATTCAGTAATTGTTTTGTCCACTTCACAGCATTTAAATTGATTTTCCAGTTTGTTCAATGTGTGTGATGAGTGTGATGTGTTTTGGCAGCGGTCGTAAGGCGCGTGCATCGACTCTGCGTTCGTTACGGTGCAAGGTCATCACGTGAGCTCACGTGCGACTACAATCAGTCCAAACATGCATAGCTAATGAGAAGAGGTTTACACTGTAGCTTTGTGCTTGATGAGACGGCCGTGATTTAGTCAAGCGCTCCCCTAGCTGGGTGTTGCTTAGGGTCAGGCCGCGTCGCCCTCCGACAGTGTCATCGGGTGACGTTAACTAGGGAACTCATTCAAGTTAATCAGTACCCCAAGGGTTGCGGTGCGGTGGATTTACTCATTGCTAAAATGCTGGGAGTCACGTTTTAGCTCATACATCGCGGAATATTTTTGGCTTCAATAAAATTTAATTGATATTTTAAAATACGTACTAAAACTTTATTACTGGAAATTAAATATTTTTCTAAATTAAATACACGTCACGATGTATGCAACGTGTCGGAAATCAACATAGATCAGGAATTGAAATATGGAATTGGACACGCGGTTTAGTTTTAGCACATTATGTAATATTGAGTAAAACGTTATATGTTTACACTACCTGCAATTAATGCTATTGAATTAAGATTTAAGTATGTACAATGTCTACTTCTAGTGGTGATTTCTAATCTAACACAATAATATTGTTTTGTTAGACGGTAGGCAGCGGCTTTGCTGTGCCCTGGCATTGCAGAAGTCTATGGGCGGCGGTGACTACTTACCATCAGGTGGCCCGTTTGCTCGTCTGCCTATCCAGGCAGTAAAAAAAAGTTATAATAGGTTCAATGCACCTCTGATACTTCGCAATTACATTTAATTAATTGTGCTCGGATTAACGGTGAAACATTGTGAGAAAATCTGCATTCCTGAGAATATCCCATGATTTTACTAACCCACGTCGGGCTAGCCGCTAGTGAGTTAGAATAAGTAATTAGCAAAGACTTTAATGTATAGTACTAGACAAGCTGCGCGGTACGCCGCGCCGGTTACTTACGCGGTAACCCAGGGCAAAACCCGAATTGTCCATTATGCAGCTCCAGGTAGTCTCCTAAGCAGGAGTCTAATACCCTATCCAGGACCTTCGCCAGGTGCATGGCTAATGAGATAAGAGTTATAATAATAATATTTATATGTATGTATATATAACAATAATATGTTATGATAAGTTTGTTATTGTCCGCATTAGTTATTTCCTTAATAAGTACGAGTTCTTATAATTATTATAACTTGTTTTGTTGTTTAGTTACCATTTTTGTGAGAACCGAAGACCATTAAAATTATCATTGATTATATATTTATTATAAACATTTATAAACTAAACTCAACTTTTTTGTCGCGTGTTAAATAGTTAAAGAATCAGGTTGGTAGTCAATCACAACAACACTTCCCTAGAAATTGACAATTATTATTTTCGTTAAACTATTCTCAGAAATATAAGAAGCTGATGTAATTTCGGCGAAATGTTGGTGTACCTACTGGTTACACGTCTGCCTATCCTTTCGGGGATTACAGGCGTGAGTTCGTATGTATGTATGTTAAAAACAATTTTTTTACCTCCGACAAAAAGCGGGGTGTTATAAGTTTGACCCCATTGTGTGGGTGTGTACCTGTCTGTGGCATCGTAGCGCTTAAACGAACGGACCTATTTGAGTGAGGTTGTTTTTGTTTGAAAGGTAATTTAATCGGGACATTTCTTAGCTAGATGTTTGAAGAAAATCTGTTCAGCTGTTTATGTACAAGTTACAGATATATTTCTGATCGACGTCGCGTCGCGTGTCGGCGATTTTAACGATAAGGTTCGATTGTAGTACGAGTATTATAAGCAAGTGGGTAAATCAATATAATATTCCGTGATAGATGAAACACAATAATACATATATAAGTATCTACAGGATTTATTTTAATTACTTCGTCACATCTTGATACCAGAAGACTCCTGGATGCTTTGCCGATCTTAATGGGAATTGAAAAGAGGAGGGGGTTTGGGCTTCCAGACATCCCATTCACGCAACAACAAGTGCCACTCATGTTGTGAAACAGTGGTATCAGTCCGGTCGAGCTGTGCAGTCATGCTTCTTTTTCTTCTTATGGAATGGTTAGTGACCAACCTAATGACAATGATTTCAAGCCACCCCCTCCAACTTGGCTTAGTGACCGAACCAAAGGTTGCTTAACTTGATAATATCGTTTACTTAGTTTAGTGAGTGCAACTGGCTATGAGCGCCCATTCATGCTGTAGACAAAACTATCTAAAGCTTGACTCTACCATTGAACTATTTAGTTTTACATACTAATTTTAAGTGCCTGGACTTGTAAGAGACAAAATTAGAGATGGTATTTACTATGTAGGTACTACGTACATTTGCGGGACATCAAGCGCCCACTTTTGTTTTACCTTATACATTGTGTCTTATTTATACGGGTTTCAACGTAAACATTAATCTGGAATTTAATTTGTTATTTCTGAAGAAGAATACATTTAGAAACCAATAAACGTCACAAGGGCTGCTGTGCAAGGGCACAGTAAGCCTATTGTTTTACATTTACAAGTAAACAGATATTATCGGGGAACAATGCAATGTCACGGCTATTTACATGTTCGTAATCACGTTTAATCTTTTAATAGTTCATACTATCAGTACCATCACACGTTACCACGATCAATCTGTTACAACTGCATATATGTCAATATCACCTTTAGTACCTCTGATGTATTATATTATATCGCTATGTTACTGAGACGTTATGGCGGCGTGGCACAACCAGGATTGCGCTGCAATAAATTTACTTTATTTTTTACTTTATTTTATATTTATAGTAGAGGTCTAGAAATGTGAAGTGGGTCACCTGATGGTAAGTGATTATCACTGCCCATGAACATCCTCAGTACCAAAGAATCATGGACGCGTTGTCGACCTATAAGGAAAGAATCGAGGATTGGGAAGGAGAGAGGGGATTTGAGCATCCGGAAATCTCACTCGCTGTACGAACGCACCAGCAAGCTGCCACTTTACATGTACAACTTCACAATGCACTTTGGTACTAACCCTGTCGAGCCTTTTCATTCATGCTGTAGACTAGTGTCTACAGCGTGGCTCTACCACTTATACGAGAATACGACAATATTGATATTACTTTATGGTGTGTATCTCACCTGGCGTCTGATTGGCGCCACTAAGCTTGGGGGCGAGCACAAACAACTTACGAATAAGTATACGAATAGAGAACGCCAGTATTTGTATGAAGGTTCAAATTTTTTTTTTTTACTTTTCGATACGAATACGTTCTCGCAAGCTATTCGTGCTAGGCCCTCTTATATGTTATTGATTGCGTTTTGAAGTACCGCGAAATACGCATGAATATCGCCAAAATGATCACCGTGATGACTACTCATAAATATCATGACAATCATCAATTACAATGAGATCGATAGTTCAGTCATAACACATGAAAATACTCTACATGTGAGACTCTGCATAATCGATACATCGATTTTGAGTCTGTTTCACCTGTGTTGTCAATTACCGACTGAGGAATCAATAGAGATCATTCTCGGACATCAAGAGAGGTAATTAGGAGCTTGACATTATCCGCGGTGCAATGGACTAGTAGTTGTAAAGTGCGAGGGGAGAGTTCAATCCCTATACTGAGACAAATATTTGTACTTTGTGTATCCACAAATATTACTTTAATTATATGTCTGTAGATAATGTAAATTATTTGCGCTGTGCAGCATGATTTTAAACTATTATTTTCTAATACATTTTGCAAGCTATTTGTAGTATTGTACAGATGTGTCTGATATGTTTTTGGGCTGCCGTCGCCCACGCTCGGGTGGCTTCTGTGACGTCACGCGCATGTTTTAGGAAGTTGACCTATGTCCGTATAAAACTAGATTTATCTCATTGAGTGATGAATGTTTAGGCGTGGAAGCGAGGTCACAGCACGTGAGATACTATTGCAACACTCTCTATAAGGATTACAGGCCATATTATATGTATCATGCTATGAAGACATTCCACACTGTGGCCGCTGACGGCTTCACTCTCTAGTGGATAAGAACTGTGCAAATACAATTCAGGTTCTACATTTTTTTTATTGCCCTAGATAGACAGACGAGCAGGCGGCTCACCTGATGGTAAGTGGTTACCGCCGCCCATGGTCAACAAAATGTAGCCAAACATCTTGACTTGTAGGAGTTGGATATGTGAGTGGTAGAGCCACGCTGTAGACCGTTTTGTCTACAGAATGAATGGGCCGGCTCAATCCGATCGTTACCACTGTCTCACAGGAAACCCACGTCAAGTAGGGGCTTGCTGTTGTATTTCGTACGAAGAGTGAGTTATCCGGATCCCCTTCACATTCCCAATCCCTTAATTATCCCTTTCCTTTAAGATCGGCAACGCACCCATGATTCTTCTGGTATCGTGGGCGTACATGGGCGGTGGAGATCACTTACTAACAGGTGACCCACTTGCTCGTTTGCCGGCCTATGCAATATAAAAGATATAGGGGGAGCCACCACAAAATTTCGCAAACGGAAATCCATCTAAAGACTCCGCTGTTTTCGATGGCTGTCACGCCGAAGGATCTTGTTTTCTAGATAACATTTATCATAGATTTAGGTATCAATCAAATGGATTTGTTCCGAATTAGACGTAGATGTAAAATCTCAAGTATCACTTTAGTAGCGACGCAGTTCGGTGTTGAAGGTCGCTGACGTCACGCTCGTCTCCACAAATTTCCAGATTTCTATTTATCGAAGTCCGACTCGGAGTAAACAAAGATAATGTCAGGAAGCGTAACGTTAGTAGGTGTTCGTCATTTGGCAGGCTGGTTCACCTCCGGACTCGCTGGCGTTCAGTTCCGGTGGCCGCGAATCCCCTTCCCTCACCCCGCGCCCCCTCGCCCTGACAGCACCGCTCCTTACGCATGACATTAATATGATCAGAAATATCCTGCAGAGCATCGCTGTTACAAAACATCTCTTTCCTGTGGTACGTATCTGCTTTATGCTCCAAGGATGTGACTGAAGATATACGAGCATCCAGGACCGGCCCTGAAACAGACCGAGAGGTGCGGCGTCTGTAGGTGCCACGAGTTTTTTCCTTGTTGTTTAAAAATGCCGATTAAATAGTCGTGCGAAAAGTAACTTAAGTAATTTCTGGCAGAGACACGTTGCAGTCATTTTCGTCCTGGTCGACTAGACTAGGCAGCACTGTCATAAAATCGAAGTTAAATGCCAGCTTTGCATAATTTGCTTTGAAGCGTTTTGCGGTGGGATTACTGTAGGTTCCAAAAAATCCCCCCCTGCCGTTATCTTCTTTCTCAAAACGCAACGTACCCACGATTCTTTTGGCATCAGTAATATCTACCAGCAGTTCTTCTGTTATCTTAATTAGGTAGGTTTGTTAGTGGTTAGTTATTATTGTGGTGCGTCACAACAATTTCCTTATTTGAATATTAAATCTGTGCCAAAAAAACATTTATTTCACTAAATTTCATACTCCCACACGAAACTATAAACGGAACGAGTTTTAGCCTTTTGCGCAAATAACAACATTTGAAAGAATAATGCATTATAGTTACGAGTAATAGGTAATAGTTGCTGATAATTTTTTGGTGCCGGATGGCGTGGTGCGCGCTGTAGCTCTGATCATCAATCTGACGGTCTGGTACCATCATCGTCCTCCTCTGTTATGCCACTGTAACGTGAATGCATGCAGTGTTTTAAATACTATTTGGTTTCCTCATATGATTTTTAATTTTATAGCCATCTGCCTTATTTTAACTCTCTTTTGGGAATCCAATTCGGGGCAAATCATATTACAGAGCGCATATAGAGTATTGCCCGCTATGAGAATCAAACCGAAGACCTCCCGGTCCATAGCTCATATACAGCTACAAGACTGAGAAGGCGATTACGTTGTTGTACAGCACCTACATGTATGTCCATTAATGCGTTCTACATCGAACCGCAAGTATGTGCAATGTTTATTTAAACAACTTTTAAGATATAAAAGTCAACGTAAATAATGTTTTATTTAAGATAAGGAAGGTCTAAACATTTTTGGAAAGAACATTCAAATTCAGACAATAATAAACTTACCCAAGGCTCGAATCTGCTTTATTTTTAAAATAAAAGGGATTCCCGCTGCGTACAATATACTCACACGTTCTATTTATAAAAAGTGCCACGTCACACGTGGGGTCCCGTGGAGAGCCATCTGTGATCTGAGTAAACGATTACTGTAAAATCACGTAGGAGTGTTTGAAAGAAAGAAATCAGATCCGATTCGTATCGAATGCGGAGCGTAAACACTAATAGGCGTAGTGTTCACTAAAGGCAATCTCCACCGAGATGGATTATTTATTCTCGGAGTAAGTATCGGAAGGAATTAGGAATCGAAAGTCCGCGCGGATTGTGCGAGGTTGAGCGGAAACTATACGCGGACGTACGGAGAGCGTGGTAGTGTCATTCTACAGTTGTTGATAAATATGCCGGAAACCAATTAGAAAAATTGTAATATCGAGACATTAGCACACGTTAAAAAAATAAATCATATCGATGTCTCATGTTTCATGCGGAAACGAACCTTAATCCAAAGAAGATAAAAACAACATCAGTAAGTTAGTGATAAGAGTTTTCATTTCGTCGCGTCTCGCATCGTTTGTATTGATTTAGTGAGTTCATGCATATCCTATCCACCCCACCGTATGCCACCGTTCAACAGATCATCTCCATCTTTTCATATACAACTCGTAGTGGGGTCGATGCAACTTTCTTTTAACACATGTTACAGAAACATTTAGCTTGTAGTTTTTATGCCGGCTGCCGCCTGCCTGACATCAATCATTCTGGGGAGTCTATCGGGTATTATAACGGACTGCCAAGACAGAAGTCACGAGTTCGATCCTAGCCTCCAGGGCAGCATATAACTTTGACTTCTTGAAGTTATGTGTGTATTTATTATTCATTATCACGCGGTATAACTATTAAGGAAAACATCGTGAAGAAACTGGCGTCTACCACCTCGCATTTGACTAGCGTGTTAAACTATATCTAATCCTCTCATAAGTAGAGGAGGCGTACGGGCCTCAGTATTATTGTTCCACTGCTGGGCACACCTACAGTGTATAATACAGGGCTGATATTATTAACGCAATGATACGCAATGCTGAATGCACTGTAGTAATAAACATAACGCCAATTATTATCTACACAATCCATGGTATAAAAATTAAAAACACCTCGTACAAAATTATTGTACCGACTTAAAAGCTGTTTTATTCTTTTTTTTATAATTTTTTCACACGTTTGTAGCTCGGATTATTATAATTTACGTAATATACTTACTCGTTATATGTTGGAGGTTTAATTTAATTTTGCACTTAATTGTTTTACAAACCCGTTTCAGACTTCTAGGGATTTCCCGAGAACGAGAATCTGGGAAGAAATCTATTAGTACTTTGTACAAGATACGGAAAGGCGAGTGTCAAAACAAAAAAATCTACGGATGCGAGCTACTGACCGATTAGTGCTATATTATGGTGCATGTTCTCCACGTTAAACCAACGTAAATAAAAAAGGATCATCCAAATCTCTCCACATTTGGCAGAGTTATGCGTGAACATACATAAACAAATATAAACTTTGTTTTTTAGGCGGTTAAAAACTGCAATATTTATAGACCGTTCCATGGAAAAGTAGAGTTTTACATAAGCGATTTAGTTGTACGATAGCGTCAAGCTCATTGATGTATTATTATGTCACTCATGCGAGATTGTAGATTGTAGATACACTCGGGAGGCGGTATCGAATACCTAAAATACGTAATATGTAGTAAATAAATACAACTCACACTGCGCTCAATAACTTTCATTATTTATTAAGGCCGATAAGATCAGCTGGCGCCCAAACTTGTGTCGTATTCAAAAGGACGACCTCAGAGTTCAGACCTCGTGTTAAATTCATTTACCGGTTTGAGCCCGTGTTAACTTTAAAAATTGTCATAAATTCTTACAATAGACACAAAAGATTCTGGAACTGCTGCTGATTGTTTATTTATAGGTCTCTTACATAGTTTCCACGTGCTCAACAATGCGGATAATAAAGATCCTAACTACAAAGTACAAAGTACAAAGACAAATGATACTTTATGCAGTATTATTATAAATATTGAACATTTAAATATTGACAAATTATAAATATTGATGCGAGTTTAATGACGACCGTGAATTAGAATAACGTCCTATTGAGAAACCCTGAGAAACTTATGAGGTCCTGGTTTCAAATCCCATTTTTTATAAGCTTGAATGACGAGACGAGCAGGTCGCTCGCCTGGTGGTAAGCACGACGCCTACCCATAAACAGAAGCAATCCCACACAGAACTTTAAATAATAAAGCACTGCATGATACTAGACTGCGCTGCCACCCCGAGACATGAGGTGTTAAGTCTCATAATACCCAGTAATTTCACTGCCTTCAATGCGCTTCAAACCGGAACACAACAGTGCTTACACGCTGTTGCTTGGCGGCAGAAATAGACAAAGCGGTGGTACCAACCTAGCCGGCCTCTCGCATACGAGGGACGTACCAAATTGTACGGTCCTGGGTGTTATAAGACGATGATGAGTGATTTCCTTATAATTCCTGACACAACATTTATATATTAGTGTGAGGTCGAGACTACGTGAGGGTCTGATGGGTGTATTTATTATTTATTTACATCGGCATGACCACAGGAGCTACTGGAGTCGGTGATACAACATTTAGAAGGGCCGGATACAGGGTCACGTTTACCCAGTTATTACAATTATAGGTTACACTTGTTTTGTTCCGCCTCCGAGTGTCGTGAGCTGACTCGGCGCCTTCATAAAGGGCAATTTAACGCTTCGATATGGTTCCGATTCTAGTGTTCTATATTCGATAAAACTTTGTCGATTTTTTGTAATGGATTGATAAATAAAGTAACTTAGTATTGAAAATGCTATTAATTTGTCAATAGTATCAAATGTCACATTAAGTCAATTAGGTAATTGATTTTATGTTTTATTTGCTGTAGTGCGCAGCAACATCAAATCTAGGATTTGCATTTCATCGACAACCATTAAACAGTCGGCTATCTATGCCTAAAAGTGTTGCCTCACGTCGGCTTTATTTCAAGCTTTTTTGCGATCTCTTCCGAAGCAATAAATAAAGCATTCCCAAAAAGAATTAGCAACAAGTGCGGGCCGCGGAGACGCTCATTTGCATAAGATTAATTACTATGACAGTGTTCGTGTAATGAGATCGCCGCGCTGTAATGAATTGGACTGACTCGATCCATTTTGCAAGTTAGCATCATCGTAGTAATTATATCTCCGAGCAAGTTGGCTTCTCCCTCCCATCGCGTCGTTAGGTCTCCATGCGGTCCATGCGTCATCCCATGCGTCTGCGTCTCTGCGCCAGCTTTCCTGTGTGTTGTAATATGGTTTTCTTATTTATTGAGCCGCACTAGATCCCTCCCATCACAATATTCTCGTGGTCTCGTTTGGTAAACGTTGTAGCATTAAAACATCTAAACATTCCCAAAAATCACCGACATTCACTGTCAACAATATGCGTGCCACTGTCGATGCTGGCTTACAGGAGTTGTAGTGACGGGTGTGAGGGCGGGGTAGTCTTGTACCCTCACTCAGCGTATACAGCCATAACAAAGGGTTGTTTACTCGTATATTCAACATTTGAAATGATCCCCTGCTCCGCTGCTTGGTCTTAACTTCTGATTCTATCAATAACAATAAGTTTGTAAATAATGCACACGTTATTGTCAGTCAGCCGTGATTATCAGCGGCCGTGCAAGGATAATGTATTCATATCGTAGCTTTAACCCATCTTTATTATTCCTTATCGCGATTATGTTGTCTCAAAGTTATGTCAGTTCGTGCAACATTGATGTACCTATATACCTACAAACTAATACTAATGTAAGTATGTAAAGTGACATGCATACGTAACATCTATCAAAATTGTGGGGTACATGGTGTATGTACAAAAAAACCTCAGAACTAAAGACTCGAACGGTAAAAATAAAATGCATCGCATTTTGGCCTTTCCGCGGAATTGTACCCCTGGTTGCCCTGGTACGACCTGCCTCAAGCATTTGCGACCGACGTGCTTCTGTGGTTTCCACAAATGTAACCAAATCACCTTAAGCGATATTATTGGGGTTTATACGCCATGTCGCGGACATTAAGGCTGCCTTGATGCGTCATCATACGATTATGCGTGGTCATAAATAAATAAAAAAACTTGTCGAATTGAAAACCTCCTTCTTTTTTTATCAGTTAAAAATTACAGAAACAAACTCACAAGGATGGTAGGGAGCAGTTAGTAGGTACAGTTGGAGGAATAATACTATAGATAACCTAATAAGGTGACTCACTTGCACGTTAGCTTGCTTTCATAACTTAAGCTATCGAGGCGGTACGCATTAAGCAGAGGTTCAATGGTTCAAATAGTGTACCCAATATTCACGTAGCTTGTTTAGATCATAAATGATACAGGGCGAGCATATCGTCAATTCTCATAAATGCTTATCTCAGGCAACCTAGGTACGTGTGTTATGTTGAATTGAAAATTGATTTTAATTTGCTGAATTGCAGGATTGAACATAAAATATAACTTGTTCTTACGACAAATAGGTGTGACGCGACAGTGACCAACCCCGTAAACTGTACGTGGAACTACGCTTTACACAATGTTATCTATATATAGTATACATAGATAGGCTTGACTGGGGTGATACCATTGTCTCACAGAAAGCTGGCCTAAAGCTTGCTGTTGCGTTATGTACAGTAAGTAAGATTAACGCAGGTACAAATCCCCTCCCCTTTTCTCGATTTTTTTTAACGTCGACGATGCATCCCTGACTCTCTTGGCATCGTTGCTGTTGATATGATCTGCGGACTGCGGTGGAGATCACTTGACATTACCCACTTGCTGCCACTTGCTTGGTGACCCACTTGGTCGTTTTAATAATATAATAAATGGACTAAGGCCTAACCCCTCTCATTCAGTAGAGGAGGCCCATGTCCAGCAGTAGAACATGTATAATACAGGGCAAGTAAAAAAAGCACCCTACAGTCGCACACACATAGTCCTGATCCCACATTAGGTTAACATGTGTCGCGAGTATCAGGAACTACGAGAGACTTACGGTCCCACAACACCCAGCCCCGAAACCAATATTCGTGGATCACACAAACACTTGTCTCTTGTGTCCTGTACAAACACAAACGTTTGAACGCCTCTGCTTTATAAAAGTCTCAATCAACGATATTCTAAAAGTATGTTAGAAATATATTTTATATATATTCAAAACAAGTTACAAATATACGAGAATAGGGAAAATGGCGTTCCGAAATTAATTCTTATTTTCCTGTACACGGCACACTGAGCTTGTGTCCTTGAAGGTTAATACCGTGCATATATCTCAATTCTAATTAAAAATCCACCGATTCAGCGATGTAAAATCTAACTACTCACTGCTTAACCACGAAATCCCGGAACTAAGTCTACAATCTGGAATGATATCCCACATGCAAAGGTACCGGCACGAGTCGTGAGTACATATGGGCAGTAGTGGGGGTAGTTTAGAGTCCAATAGCTGACGAGCATCGACTGACGAACCAATCGTGTAGCGCCGGCGCAGTGCTTTGCGTTGAGCGCTCCTTCATTCCGACACAACAGACCTGAAATACTGCGCAGGTGAAGTTTATGCTCATAAGTTATGAGCGTTTAAACAGTAATGAGTCATTACTCAAACCGGTACCTGTAATTCTTTTTTTCCTTAATACGTAGTAAGACAAGTAAACGGTCTACCTGATAGTAAGCGGTCAGCGCCGCTCATGGACATCGGCAATGCCAAGGATACAGCCAAGCCGCTGACTTCGGACTAAAACTTTTTTAAGTCTCGTTTAAAGATGGTCTAGTCATAGTACGCAATAGTACTTTGACTAGTATATTTTTAATTCCGGAGAGTAATCAACTGATGCAAAGGACATTTTGGAAGATTTAAATCATGCAAAAAAAATAACAAACACATCAGAAATTACATAATAGGTATATTTAGAGCCAAATTGCTCCACTTGCCTCGTTTAGCGACTATGTAGGTAATGTATTTTTTTATAGCAGAGGCAGGCAAACGAGCAAGTGGGTCACCTGATTTATAAAACTTGACATGAAATATTCACACAACTTGAAGAATTATGGACGAGTTGCCGACCTTAAAGGAAAGGCATGATGAGGGGATTGGGAAGGGGAGTCGGATTTGAGCCTCCGGATATCTCAGTTACCGTACAAAACACAAAAGGAACCTGCTATTTTACGTCGTTTTTCTGTAATACAGTGGTAACAACCTAGTCGAGCCGGCCTATACACGCTGTAGACAAAACTGTCTACAGCATAAAAAGGTGATGAAGAGTGAGTTAGAGAGCGAACTATTTATTAGCTTACCCAAGTTACCACTTGGGTCTTGAAAAACGGGATGTCGGAGCAATACTCCTAAGACTTGATGAATTTGCCTGCAACTGCGGTCTCTTGTCTCTGTCACGCATCTGAAAGTCTGTGAGCGATCGGAGACCTTAAGTCTGTGATCGCTTGTTAGTTTCATAATCCCGACGTAACGAATTGCAATAAATGAGTTCGTTCCGCGTCGCCGAGCGCTAAATATACTGTCAGCTAATAACCATGCTCCGTACGCCGACCAGTTCAGGTGTGAGTGAATCCCCGCGCCACACCTCCTCGCATTCAGATTTACACTTACCCAACTTGACTGCATCAACAAAATATGAACTGTATTGTTTTAATAAATAAATAATACACCCAACAGTCACACACATAGTCCTGACCCCACACTAGGTTAACCTGTATCAGGAACTGCGAGGGACTTCTGTTCAGTTTTCTGAATGCATTCTCACAGCCTCCGTGGCGCAGCGGGCGAGTAGCCGGTTGCGAAGCGTGAGGTCGTGGGTTCGATTACCGCTCCTAGACAAATGTTTGTCTGATTCACAAATATTTGTCTCGGGTCGGGGTCTGGTTGTGGGACCGCAAGTCCTTCGTAGTTCTTGATACCCACGTTACAGATTTACCTAGTGTGGGGTCAGGACTATGTGTGTGACTGTTGGGTGTATGTATTTATTATTCTTCCTTTCTGCCTGGCGTTATCTCCGCTTCCCATCATGATTTGACGGTGGATTCGATATTATGTGCGGCGTCCCGCCGTCTGACCCTCACAACCCGCAACGGGAACCAAGATGTATCTAAGTAGAAATGTGAGTGAGTCTATTCCGTTTTCACACTCAGTAACATAAACAAAAAGTTTGTTATTTTTATAAATGTGTTTCTTTAATAATGCGAGTGACACTGAGGCTGGGTGACGTCACAAAAAACAATATGACAAGAGCTAAAAGACATAGTTATATAATAAAAATGAAAACTGACTGCGCAGCAGTCGCAGTCATGGATAATATGATATGAGCTGAAATATCCTTTTTTCGTAAGCGGGTTTATTTTTAATTAATTACAGACATGTTTCGTATCTACATCATGTTTATTACCCGAAGTAGGCTAATTGGCCCGCATGCGGCGCAATGAGGAAAACGACGACCTGAGTGAAGGGCTCCAGCCTCCGACAATATCAGCAGTTTTGAACGAAAATATTAGGTATTATATTAGGTAATATTAGTGAAGTGTCAACAATACGCGCAATATAAGTTGGCCAGTCCTAGTACCGAGGAGTCGTAGAGGACGGGTGACTTCAGCCCGGCCAAGTTATTTTGCTATTGTTACCCCGAACCGGCTCATATATCGCACGATTACAAGTACTTGAACTGCTGAGTATAATTAATCGATTATTTTGATGACCAGCCACAATCGATGGCATAAATTATAATCGATTATAAAAATCTAGACTGAGGGAACGGAGTTTTGGGCCTAAAACGGCTGTTACTAATGGAGTTTTGGACCTTGATCAGATGTTACCTCTGTTATTGATTGGTAATGCACAGTTGTCAGGAAAATCAAATAATTCTAATATTAAAATGTATATACATTAGACGAGTGTGGATACAAATGTGTTATAGGTTTTAGCACCAATATAGATATGAGTAGACGACGAAAGTGTACTTAATGATAATTAGGGAAAATCCTTTTGGAATCCGCCAATCAACAACAGAGGTAGACGGAGTATGGCGAATTGTTAACAGCAAAAAGCCCTATGGTTATTTCCATAATCTGCTATGGAATGATTCCGGGACTAACAAATGAAACATGTCAAAACAATGCAAACGTAGGAAACGTAGGCAATAAAAGTAGCGCTTACGACGTCATAACAAAAACAAAAGAAAATGATGTAGCAGAAATAATATCAACTTACATAACTTATCATAATATACAGAGACTTATTCAGAGCGTGAATTGAGGTATGTGCTGTTGATATTAACAATTAATAGCATATACAATTAGTTCATGGTTAGCGCCTATATGGACAGATCATGTTAGAGTTGTATTGGTAAATTGAGCTGATTTTACCTGAATTTGTAAGTGGTTTCGCAGTTCCAGGTGAACCGTGATCTGAATTGTACAGAAAATAATCACCCAATACACCCAATACCCAATACACCCAACAGTCACACACATAGTCCTGACCCCACACTAGGTAAACCTGTGTCGTGGGTATCAGGAACTACGACGGACTTGCGGTCCCACAACACCCAGACCCGAGACCAATATTTGTGGTACACACAAACATTTGTCTCGGTGTGGGAATCGAACCCACGGCCTCACGCTTCGCAACCGGCTACTCGCCCGCTGCGCCACGGAGCTGTCAAATATCAAATAGAAAGTATGGGAGGAGTTGGAAAAACTAATATTTCGACTTCCCTCTGTAGCAAGATGGGAGTAAAAATACTGAACTAAGGAGGAATTATCCACAAGGACAAGGCCATTTACAGTTGGAGAAGCCAGATGTATGTAAAGCACCATGGTTGTATTTAACGGGACTCCCGTATACTTAACTGTCTAATTACCGTTGATACTTACTTTATTTGTTACAAAGTGCTTGTCGATGGCCCGCAGTCGGCGGATATGTTCGAGGATCTGTTGATACAGGCGAGGCCAAGCTTCACTTGTCACTCGCCACTTGTCAGATATGGTATCTGTGCAGAATGTGAATGTTGATAAGTTGATAGGTCGGGTTCCCGCGTCGGCAGCTCTCTATACTCGATTAGATAGCGCTAATGCCTAATAGTCCTATTACGGAGCGACGCGGACGGCACCTAATAATCTATCGCCGAGGAACGTGTTTGTTTCATGAGGTCGCTTATGACGTATTGTATCATACGTCATCACATCAATAAATGTCACCATCATCGTCATCATATACTTACAATCTCAGCGCCATCATAATCCTATAATATGGGGTGATTTAAACGGAGTGTGAAGAAGCAATTAGGTAGGCCGGCATAATTTTAATTAAATTTGCTTTCTGTTTTGGTTGACAGTATTCTTGGATTGTGCTACACTTACCATCAGGTGTAGTGTAGTCACTTTGTCGAGCTAGGGTTAAAAAAACATCTTTATTTTACCTAACTTCAACGTGAAGGCGATATTAATCTTATTTGAGTGGGACTGACCCTGAAAAGATATCTATTATTCATGTCAGAAATTAATCGCTGAAAGGATTTGATTTAGTTTTCCGCCAGGTGGCATGATCTGAGTGGAGATGTGATCCCGGGATTTATCAGGTTATTACCACTGTCTCATACAAAATAGACGTATAGTAGCAGCGGATTGCTGTTGGGTTTCGTACGGTCAGTGAGATATTCGGAAGCGTAAAACCCCCTCCGCTTCCCAATTCTTTAATAATCGCTTTCCTTTAAGGTCTGTAACGCGTCCCTTATTCTTCTAGTATTGTGAGTGTTTATGGGCGGTGGAGATCACTTACCAACCCACTTGCAACGAGCAACGGCATACGCTATAAAAAATCATGTTACAAAAACTGCCAACTGGTGTTGATAGATTGGAATTCGAAGCTAGGACAAACCTAAAAAAATACATTATTTTAATTAGATACATACAAAAGCGATTTTAGCTAAGGGAATGGTACGAACTGCCGAGACAGTAATTAAAACCTGAGAATTCTCTAAAATAATTTTGAACTGTGAAGTCTGCCTGCACGCATAAAGCCTGCTTAGGTCACGAAGGCGAAACTCCTAATCCTACTCATTGGTCATTAGTGGAGGAGACACCGCACACGTGCCCAGTCTGCCCAGTACTAGCACAGTATATATAATACAGAGTTGTATTATTATTTTATTATATGCCCTTGACGAGCGACGGATTAAAGCACTTTCTGTATTCTGTGCGAGCGACGCAATGACGCACCAGTCGATATACTGGAGTCTGGAACTAGTTGAGAGATTGTTATCGGTGTTACGTACACAGTTACCATATTATTGAAGAAAGCCTTCGCCGATAACCCGTTTTTATATGCTCGTACATAATATACGTAGGTGCTGTGGAGTGGCGCGACCCACTAAAATATTCATTTCTTTATCTTGACTAAGCTTCACCTGATGGTAAGTGCAGAACAATGCAAGAATAATCGACCAACCACAGACGGTATATCTATCGTAGGTCGGTAGAATTATGCCGGTCTGCTTAATTGGTTCTTCACACTCACGTCCCCCTCATTTATTTCAAATATAATCTCGAAGGCAGTTGAGACTCTGATCATAGGATTTATTATAATCTTTTATATCGTCAATAAAACGTTCTTAAAATCATAAAAACAAAACATTAACCAACTAACAAATGACTGAATTCGAAAATAGAATTCCATGTATTTAAAAAACGTTTATTTGTAAGTAATTACAATTCTCAGCCGAAACTAACTACCTATAGCAAAAAATAAATAATACATCCAGTACCTACCTACCTACTGCAAAACGGCAACTTCATATACCTATTTATCAGGTATTTAATTGTTAGTACTGTACGTACGGAACGGGTCGCTAATTAGCCTATACTTCGCATTTAGGTGCTGTAGCCTATATTTTAGAAGTTGTGGTCCGGCGCGCGGCGGGTGGCAGCGTGTCTTCTAATTCATTCAAATGCGCGACGCGTTGCGGAATGCGCTTATTTAAAATGTATCGCGAGCCGACTCGGCGGCGAACAATGATTTTATTAATTTTGATAACAGTAACTCAATGTTTTTATGCTTTCAGTGATCGCATGCTGGGACTTATTGATATTTTGTACCGCAACTAGAATATCTACCACCTATTTGACTATACCTAACAATTAATAATAGCTACAATGTTGCAAGTTGTACCGATGTGGTGGCATGTGCAAGCATTCTTCGCTTCTCCCCGCTCGCAATATGGCAACCGGAGCTGCTGTCGACGCCGCGCCGTGCAAGACATCAACAAGCTTGCGTACGTGATCTATCATGCCATGCACAATAATTATTATCAACTCGGACGGTGCTTGATACAGTATTGAAAGCGTACAATAATATTGTTGAGAGACCCTGACTGTCAGCATTTGACACAACGGTACAGCTCCATTAACAAAGTAACTATATTATAATTATATATTTTGTGTCACAGATAATAATTACCCTGGTTAAAAAAATCGAATATATTTCGCGTATCCATATCCTTTTCAGGATTATAACTCTTTTACGATTCCACTAGCATTCGTTTAGTAGACCAAGTGGGTCACTTGATGGTAAGTGATCTACACTGCCCATGTACGCCCACAATACTAGAAGAATCAGGGGCGCGTTGCCAACCTTATAGGAAAGGGATTAGGGGATTGGGAAAGGGAAGGGGATTTGGGTCTCTGGATATCTCACTCGTCGTACGAAACGCAGCAGCAAGCTGCTACTTTACGCCAGTTTTCTGTGAGACAGTGGTAACGACCCGGACGAGCCGGCCCATTCATGCTGTAGACGAAAGTGTCTACAGCGTGGCGCTACCACTCTACAACATTGATATGTTATATGAAGATGATTCTTCTCGTAGTATTTAATAATCGGTATCTGTGGCTATCTAATAAAAATGTAGAGAAGCTACTTTCGTGCCTTCTGGATACAAAGCCGGATGGCGTGCACTGTGTGCAGTTTACTGATGAGTGATAGAAACTGATGACTGTTAGAAAGCGTTCGTGCTTGGCAGTTTATAATTACCAGCGATCTAGCAAAGCGACAACGAGTCTTCATTCCTTATCTAGTGACGCAGACAAATATACCTAGTAGGTGCTACATTATAGGGTACTTCGCTCATCAAGCTTAGTCACTGTTAAGTATAAGTGAGTTAAGGACCATTTACAGGAAGCCAGTTAATGAGACAATTCACTAATGGTGGCCATAAATGACATTGTATGCCGTATATATGACATGTTTACCTGAACAGATTACTTGTACAGGTAAATCACAACACTGATACATGTCACATAAACGTTGCGGTTTACCTGTCCAGGTAATCTGGTAATGCCAATGGTCCTGTAATGCCAATAATGGTTTGATCTAATCGATTGACTCAATAATTGGCCTCGTGTATATGATCCATAAGACGCGACTCGCCTATTTGTTAGTGGCCTGTGTCCACCATCGCTTTTAAACATTTCTTTACGTTGCGTGTATTTTTTAGGTTTACCAATTAAACACTTCATCCGTTTTCACACCGCATCTTACGGTTGTGTTTCCATGTGAAAAATACTGAAAAGTTAAAAATAACGTTTTCAAAAAACCTTTTAAGAGTCGGTGCCTGTATCGCTGCCGGTCAAATAACAGTGCACCGACTCTTGTTTTTATTTTGTAGTCGGTTTTCTAAGCTTTGTTAAAACATATTTTATTTTTAATTTTAGTTACAGCCAGAGCAAATAAATTTCAATATAATAACACAATCGCGACGAGTGTACTGTTGTCCATTGAGGAGTTAAATTTTTTACTCCGTACTTCATCATCAGATTTTAACCAAATTTATATGGGACCACATCGCAGCTAAACTCTATCGAATGAAATTTTATCCAAGAAAATCGGCCCACAATTGGCGGAAAAATCGATGTACATACCTACATAAATAAAAGCAAAAAAAATATATGCGTGAATTGAGAACCTCCTCCTTTTTTAAAGTCGGTTTAAAAATATGTGACATCCTTAGGTATATTTTACTCTTCCAGTTATTACTAGCAGCCATGCCACATTAAACATTAAACTTGTTACATAATACATTTTTTGCTTAAATACTTCATCGGCTAGAGGTGTAGGTGTCAAACAAGTGTGGTGGGGACATCGACCCCCACAAGGCGGTAACCATTTCCGATCTATCTTTGAACTGGTAGCACTAGAGACAGAGCTCTAACATAACCTTCTACACAGGGAACGGAACGCCATTCCAGGTTCCGTCGCAGAGTAGAAGCGCTGACTTCGGGCTAGAGGCGCCTTAGCACGTCCATTGTGATAGTGGGGAAACAAGCTCCGACCGTGGGTAGAGATTGTCTCATCTAATAAATAAATAAATAATAAATACACCCAACAGTCACACACATAGTCCTGACCCCACACTTGGTTAACGTGTATTGTGGGTATCAGGAACTACGAGGGCGGTCCCACAACACCCAACAGCCCTACTCGCCCACTGCGCCACGGAGCTGTCAATGTAGAATCAAAATTGGATGGTGCGAAGATCTACTTCATATCTCATATCAGGTTGGAGGGGCAGTTCAAATTATGTAACACTACATATTGTGACTCGTACGGCGCGCACTATGTCAAATGTATGTAATTTGTGAAGGATAGCGTATTTATATTATTCTCTAGCTCCCAGGAACATTTACAATACCTGAGGAATCATGGATGCGTTGCCGACATTAAAGAAAAGGTATTAAGGGAAGGGGAGCATAATTTGCGGCTCCAGAAAATCCAGATATCTCACACACCTTAGGAAACGCAACAGCAAGCTGCTACCTCATGTGTTTTTCTGTAGGATAGTGATAACAACCTGGTGGAGCCGGCCCATTCATGTTGTAGACAACACTGCCTAGAGCGTGACTCTACCACTTAACAAGTATAAATGTTTTCGATACCTATAAACTTAAGGTTTACGTTTTTAACATCCGTACCAACTATTAGTACATCAATTAGAACCTTATGGAGAAGTAATAGATGTTATTTGCTAGCATGAAATAATAATCAGTAACGTGTGAATTGAGTATTGACCGAGTATTGTAGTCATGCGGCAGTGTACAGTATACCCTACCGGTACTGGCCAGATCACATGGTCGCGTGATCTGCGATCTACGACCAGCATGGGGGTAATCAGCAGCTAACTATAACTATCGTGTAACTATAATGTGAGTTAGTACTTAATGGCGCCAACATATTAGTATCCCGCGATCTAGCTAGGTTACATACGTACGTTACTCTTGTATTCTATGGTTACAGTTAGAGATCGGATGTAAGTTTGTATTGTGTGTGGCCTCAGCAGGCGGTGCGGCGCGGGCGAGGCGGCGCGCTCTCAAGTTCAATGTGAAGGCTCAAGGCACCGCGAGCGCCGCGCCTCCGCGCCACGCCGCGCTACACCATGTGAGCTCTCGCGCGGATCGTGACCGCCATCATCATCTCGCGTGTTGCATCTTTAGGGATTAGTAATAGCCTGAAGCGAGTATTAGAGTAAAGCGGAATTTGAATATTGCGCCCCTTTTTCTCGCAGGAAAAATACCGTTTACGGATCTCTTTCCAACCCCGGAGGAGGAGGGATGGTTAAGTCAGGCACACCGGCCTTCCGAGTTTCGATCTAGTTGTCACGAATGAACGATCGAGTCCTTAACAAAAGTTCTTCACTGCTATACCGACTAAACAGCCCTCGGCCATCACTTCTCCTTCGGCAGAAGTGGAATAGACCCGGGGGATCCTGAGTGTACTTTGGATTACTCCCAGAACCACCCTTGTGTCGCTTTGGATTCTATCTCGGACGTAAAGCCCCATATGTTTAGACCCATTTGGTATGAGGATAAGCCTCTAACTTGGAGGAGACCACACCCCGGTTCGGCACTTAGAGAGGCCTCTCCGTTCACCATATATACTATTGTAGGGTCGGTTGACGGTTCTGCTACAGACTCTTTATATATAATATATTCATAATGTATAAGAGCTCTTATGTTATAGCCCAGTGACTGTGCCGAGCACTATGTATGTATTCTTCAATCGACCATTCTCCGTTGGGTATTTCCAAAAATATATTCAATTATTTACAAACCGGAATTTATTGTTATTGTATTGATACATATCAAGTAGGTACATAAAAACAAATAGAACTAATATTTACAGCACCTATATAAACAGCTCACCTTCATTGTACAGGTCCGTGCACTCGATATTTGTGCATTATACCATTACATACATTATATTTGTAATTTTACTTAGTTGTAACTTATTTCGTGATGCGAACAACTGATGAATACATAATGAAAAGACGACATGAGGCGTTGATAATCTATAATAGTATAAAACTCAGTCTCTTCCCGCGTCTGTCTGTTTATTCATTCACTCCACCTAAACCACGCAATGGATTTTAATGCGGTTTTTAACATCATTTAGAGAATTTATTCCGGAATGTATATAGGCACGCGGGTGAAACAGCGAGGGACAGCTAGTTGAGAAATAATATAAACTAGTGGTCCCGTAGTGGTCGACCTCTTTAATCATATACTTTTTGTTCTTTATCGTCAGCTGCGAGTTTACGGCTGCATTTGAAATTCTCAGTAAACTGACAGTATTTTATAAACGTAAACAAGGTTTTTTTGGCGGGAATTCTGACAGTGCGGTGGCTCTCTTGTTTTAATTATTTCCTGAGCTAGTTTAAAGTTGTTTGTTGCAGAAAAGTGGTTTGGATTTGTGGAATAAACATTGGCGGTGATGAACAGTGTATGGAAACATTTTGGCACTGAAATCCTAGCATAACTGAAATATGTAAAATAAAACACATATAAATAGAAAATACTTGAAAGCTGGTTTAATCGAAATGGTTCTAAGAGATATTGGATGAGAATCTGTTCAGTCATTGAGAATCTTTCCAATTTATGTCGGGGATTTTTACCTGTTAGGATAATAATATTGTTATTGTCTCGCCAAACAAAACTGCTAATACATTCATGAGCCCTAATACGAGTATTTATTCGGCTCAGAATCTTCCTCCTGTCCTTACCCCACTCGCACAGGGGTCGGCGTAACATTGTTTTTAATACATGTTACATAATATTAATATTATTCGGCTCTGAATACAGTATACAGATTAATAACAGTCTCTCAACCCCCCTGAGTTATCAACCCCTGTGCTCCCCCCCCCCCCCCCCCCCGCGCCTCATCGCTATGGCGGGCGCGTCGCCGCTTGTAGCTCGTGGCTTGAACTCCAATCTTTCGACAAGTATGGAACGAAAAGAGATTTACATTAGCTTGTAGTTAGTAGTAACTAATAAATAGTAGGTATGATGAAGTGGTAGAGCCACGCTGTAGACACTTTTGTCTACAGCGTGTATGGAGCGGCTCGTCCGGGTCTTTACCATTGTCTCACAGAAAACCAGCGTAAAGTAGCAACTTGCTGCTGCGTTTCGTACGGTGAGTGAGATATCCGGAGGCCCAAACTCCCTCTCCTTCCCAATTCCTTAATTGTCCCTTTCCTTTAAGGTCGGCAACGCACCCATGATTCTTTTGATATTGTGGGCGTACATGGGCGGTGGAGATCACTTACAATCAGGTGATCCACTTGCTCGTTTGCCGGTCTATATCATAAAAAAAGGTAGTAGTCCACGATAACTTCGGGAGAACTTGTCTTGTTTATCTCCTCTTCCATCTGCCCTCATCCCAATTGCAGTGGGGTTAAAACAAGATGCTTTTTAAAACATGATACAGAACGATTTGGCTTGTAGTGTTTAAGATCGGCCGCCTGTCTGACGTGAACCCTTCTGAGGAGAAAACACCCAGACATGAAACATATATTTGTGGATCACACACTTTTTTGTCTCGGTGCGGGAATCGAACCCGCAGCCTCTCATTTCACAGCTGGTTACTCGCCTACGACACCAACTTGTATAGTTTTATGCGATCTCAAAATTAACATTTAATTATTTATAGGTAATTACTTATAGTTTTTTTTTGTTTTAATGGAACTCAATCACCCTACGAAACGCAGCAACAAGCTGTTATTTTATGTCGGTTTTCTGTGAGACAATGGTAACGACCCGGACGAGCCATTCATGCTGTAGACAAAGGTGTCTACAGCGTGGCTCTACCACTCAAAAAGTTTAGTTGTCTTGTATGCGAATCGCTTACAGATGAGATAGAATTTCCACGATTAAACGTTGTGCAGGTACCGGCATGTCGCACGCCACAGGAGCCGTGACCACAAACTTCATTTACAGATCTGGGGCACTGCGCCGACTCTTCGCACGATTGATTTTTCAGTCTATTACTGACCACCTATGCTCATGAGTCATGACTCATGTCAGTAATTATATATAAATGATATCGTAGCTGCACTAGTTGCTATAAAGTAGGTCAATGGTTGTGGTGATGTCCAGACGTTCAGCTACTCGGGAACGAACACTGTATTGAATGTCAGCAGCGAGGTTTCCTGAGTGTTCCCTGGTGACGCCGCGTTGCGTTGTAGGTCACGTGTGGTGTTATTGCATTTATCTAATAATGCTGTCATAATAATTACCTCTAATGATAAAACATCATTAGTTTGAAGGTGAGGTACTTTCACTTAGGAGCATAATGTTATAAATTGCATAAGGGCTCTAGTAACAAAGTGCACGGTATCGATTAGCGCCGGTGTGTCGGTCGCCAACCACTATCGCATGCAACATATTCTAGAGTTATTTTGGAACAAGTCTGACGTTAATCGAATAACAACCTCTCAATCAATTTACTGAAAATAGAAGCAGCCTCCCGTCGTTCAGATATTCATACACACATACATATACGTTGTATAAATTGTTATACTGTTACATTATAACAAGTTCAGTAAGTAAAAAAAATACTTACATACATACATCCGCACTCACGCTGGTATTTCCCGAAGGAGTAAGCAGAGGTGTAACCAGTACACCCACATTTCGCCAAGCGTATCTCCATCCCTTATGTGATAGGGGCGAGCCTATCGCCATACCGGGCACAAATTCCAGGCTCCGGGCTGATACTGAGCATTTCGTAATAGAAAAACCCAATACCACTTTACCCGACTATAAAACATTTTTTTCCGTTGGTTTCCTATTGTAATGTAGACAATATCTTAACGTATCTACGAGGCATGCCTTTTAAGTTCTGTTTTCCATATTTCCCAGAATTTTTGAATTTGGAACTGTTCTATATTCGAATGTGTTTAAATTTTGAATCTCAAAACAGTTGAAAGTATTAGGATTAATGCTATTGTTTAGTCACAGCGTCGATTGGAATCTGTCAGGTTACGTACGAAAATGAATCTTTCCAAGGAAAATGTTCGTGCAATAATTTTCTACAACTTTAGAAGAGGCCCGACACGGCTTCAGTATTTTGAAGAGCTAACATCTGTGTTCAGTGATGAAGCTCCATGTCTGCGGACTGTCGAACGCTGGTATTTAGAATTCTAGCGTGGACATACTATTGTTAGTGACAAATCTCGCGAAGGACGCCCAAAATCCGCCTTCAATGAAGATAGCATCATTGCTGTGAGACAACTAATTCTCGAATTTCTTCGACAAGTGAATCTCGTCATGTGACGTATCGAGAGATAGAGGCTCTATTAGGCATCTCAGGGACAACCATTCAGATTCAAGATCTTGCATGAAGCGCTTGGTGTGAGAAAGCTAGTTTGCCATTGGATACCGCATTTTCTTTCCGACGATCACAAGGCGGCCCGTGTCAGATGGTGTAAGAAAACTCTGCAAAGGTTCAACCGAGGAGAGTCAAATCACGTCTACGACATCATCAGTGGTGACGAATCTTGGATCTATGCCTACGATCCTGATTCCAAACAACAATCTACAATCTGGGTCTTTCAAGACGAGCCAAAGCCGACTAAAGTTGTTCGTTCTCGAAGCACTTCAAAGAAGATGGTGGCCACGTTCGTTGGAAAAACCGGCCATGTTGCGACTATTGCACTTGAAGATCGTAGAACGGTTAACGCAGAGTGGTATACCACAGTTTGTTACCACAAGTCATCGCCGAACTTCGAAAATCTAACTCAAAGCGACGCATCATCCTGCACCACGACAACGCAAGCTCACACAGCGCTCATCAAACGATTGAGTATTTGAAGCAGAAAAAAGAAATTCTTGACCATCCTCCATACAGTCCTGACCTAAGCCCTAACGATTTCTTTACATTTCTTAAAATTAAGAATAGACTTCGTGGTCAAAGGTTCCAGTCCGGTGAAGAAGCAGTCGACGCTTTCAAGTCAGCCATTTTGAACACCCCCACTTTAGAGTGGAATAAATGTTATAATAACTGGTTTGAGCGAATGGAAAAGTGTATTAAGCCACGTCGTGAATACTTTGAAAAACAATAAAAAGTACTATAAGGTTCTAGTTGTGTTTTTTTCTTCAAACGACAAAACTTAAAAGGCATGCCTCGTATTATTGAGTGAACCTACGATTGTCTCTCGATGTTTTTCCCCTAGCGGTGCACATTGTACCTGACGACTAGGTACTGTATGTTATGCGTCAGTGCAAGGTGTCAGCGACCGTCTCAGGGTTCCAGTGACGTCATACTCGCCCACTATCGCGTCCCGATCACATGCTTGTATCGACATCTTGTATGAATTACATAAATACATTTATTGGACAGCCTCGGTAACGCGGCGCGGTGGATGAGTAGGCAGGTAGTCAACCAGCAAACGAGACTCTGCAGTTATGATCCCCGGAACGAAAGCTAATGTCTATGTGACCCGCACATATTTCGGATCTTGATATTTATTTTTATTATTTTTATAAAATGGATTACAATAATTGATACATTTAAATATTTGTTATAGAAGTATGTAATATATATTTATTGGTTTATACAGCCACGAAAGAAAGTGCATGTCTATGAGACAATGATTAAATCGTCTGAAACAGACGTATAAGGCCAATGATGATGATGTAATAAAATGTTACGAAATATAAATAAATATACCCAACAGTCATACACATAGTCCTGACCCCACACTAGGTAAACCTGTATCGTGGGTATCAAGAACTACGAAGGACTTGCGGTCCCACAACACCCAGACCCGAGACAAATATTTGTGAATCAGACAAACATTTGTCTAGGTACGGAAATCGAACCCACGGCCACACGCTTCGCAACCAGATACTCGCCCGCTGCGCCACGGAGCACTAGTATAAACACTACATGCGAAAAGAAGCATGTGACGTTGTACCAATAAATACAAACTGTGTGTATATACAGTATGTAACAAAAACCCTGTTGTCCCTTTTATGGTCATATACCTAACAGCTTATTAAAAATAATTCAATTAAAAAAAAATAAACAGAAGCGAGATATTATCCTTACATAGGTAGCTAAGAAAAATGAACATATTCATCCGAAACGTCAGGAGCAGCTGACTCATGTGTTGTACTGACGTAGACGGGCGTTTGATGCACGTAGACGCCGCAACTTGCTATCTAGCCCTGGCTCCGATTCATCGCTCTTGCAGAGGTAATCAATCGATTTCGATTTTGTATTGTAAATACAATTCACAAGCAATAAAATAATTAAACGATAATAGAGTAAAGACATTTTTGTAGTCGGTGTAATGACCAGCAGCGAGTGAACCAGCTCGACTGGGTTAGTACCACTGTCTCACAGAAATTCGACGTGATGGGGCAACTTGCTGTTGCGTTTCGTGCGGTTGCTGAGATTTCCAGAGGCCCAAATACTTCCATTTTCCTTTTTAATCCCTAATTCCCGAGTTTGAGATTTCCGATTCCAAAATATCAGTACCCGAAAATGCATCAGTTACCCTCTAACCAGCAATGAATATAAATATGAACACCTCACTGATTATTTACAAATATAATTATTAAGTACCTATGAATTTTCTATTATCTATATTTAGTCTATATCCGCTAGTAGTTATGCCTATATTTTTTTACTGGATTTCACTTTAGTTGACTTAAGTTTAGTTCGTGAGAACAGAATATACTTCCTACTACTATTATTAAATATGATTTATTTTATGTTTGTGAGTTTGTGAATTGGGTGTTTCTTAGTCAATCACGCCTTAATGTGTACGGTTTTGCATGAAGTAAAAAATCATGACGGATTAGACATAGGCTACTTTTTATCCCAGAAACTGCTGTTCATGCAGGCGGCGACGTGAGCATTAACTAGTTATAATAACAGAAGTCATGCAACATGCGTTGTGATTATTTATAGGGAACTATACAATTACCATATTTATTATCTTCAAACATTTACACCGTATTTGTTTTCCTTCTCCCAAGTCGCAATACATTCGACATAAATTAATAATTAAATATCAACAAGAGTTGTTGTTACACAGATACTGAAAGGGAGGAGCAGATACAATCTATTCACATGTTAATTACTTTCCTTAAATAATACAGTAAGTTAAGTTCACTTCTATATTCCCGGAGATACAGATACAGATATGGTTACAACTAGTGGATCCAAGGGTCGCCCAGCTTATTAACATTCTAAGATGTGATAGATGGCAAGCCTGTCGCCATATCAGCCACAAGCTCCAATACCGAGCAACACTTGAGTTTCATTTTATCAGAAAAATTCCACATTTTCTGATTGTAGGGCTTGAGAATTGAACTCGAGCTGAGTTCGCTGTTTTCGTTTCCCGAATAATTTGTCTCTAGTGACAAGGCAACTGAGTTATGAGAACTTAAGTAAAATCCTCCTGAATCGAACACAAATTGTCCTGTTTTGCCTTATCGAACTAAAGTAAGTATGGTTATTGGTTGTGGAAGAAGTAGCTGTTGACACTCTTATCTACAGCATGAATGAGTTGTCTGTACCGGGTGAGTAGTACTATTCACTGTTTCACAAAAAAATTACGTGATTTGTCAACTTGCTGTTGCTTTTCGTACGATAAATAAGATTTACAGATGCGCAACCCTTCCCAGTTCCCTAACCCCCTTTCCAATTCAATATTATTTTCTTCAAACGTCGGTAAAGCATCCTGGCACCTGCACCTGGTACTGTAGCTAATCACAGGCGATGGGCATCACTTATCATCACCCATTTGTTATCACCGTCTGAGACGAATTCAAGCAGCATTTCTGCGTCGGTATCATCTGTAAATGCTAACTTAGTTCGCCTCAGTGTACTCAGACATATTGAAATAACTTTCCTCTAAACGCCTGCGGGGGTCCTAGGCGGATAGAGCTTTCATAATATGTTATCATGTGCTGGGAAAGTTTGTATGGAAAATAACATTATTCGGGTCAACCTCTGGTTAACCTGAAGTTGGTATTAAATTAATGCTATTGAACACAATTAAAAAACCTGTACTTATCTACATTTTTTTCAACACTTCCCCTTGAAGGAAGAAAGTGAGTATGATAGGCTGTATGGAACTCATTGTTACACCAGAAAAGGATTTAACCAGAGCGAACAAGGAAGCAAAAGCTATAAGTGTATCTGCAATTGGCGCGGGATGAGTATCCGAATAATACTGTTGCTATGTGGTAGCACCGTCTCGTTTTGACGCTTTCGTTGACAGATGTTTAGACTTTTGAGAGAACAATGAGCGAGTCGGCGACGTCGCGTCAACGGTCGCGCTGTCACATGACTATTGACTAGGTCCGCCCGCGCTTCTTCAGCGGCCCTGCCCCCCCCCCCCCCTCCCTTCGCCCGTGTATCGCCGCACCATCCACGCGACGCACGCCGCACGCGACACGAGTCGGTTAAGTCGGTTTTCTTGTTTTTGTGACCTGGAAATTGTAATTAATGGTGTTGGCCGACTTGAGCTACCAGCAGCTCCAGTAAGGTATAGGGCGTTCAAAGTGACTATATTTGTTGCGTGCACTTTAAAGTGCCTAATAAATGCGTGGTTAAGAGTTCTTGTGTGTTGAGAATTGAGAGATCTTTCACTACCACCATTACGAAGTGTTAATGAGCGCTCATTTTTAGAATTAGATTAATGTTTTGAAACTTTCAAAAATATCCCACCCCCTCTCAATCCTAAATTTCCTTCCAAAAATGCTCGGAATACCCACAAGGCTATACACATTTTTTCATAGAGTACAGTGATCTTTTGCCGGCATATTTTATACAAAAACAAAATGTAAATCCACACGCGACAACTAATGTTTATTTAATTTTCAAAATGACAACGTTTAAAATAATATAATTAATTAGTTTATGGAAATTCGTTAATTTGTGATAATTCACATGAGACATTACTGTAGATTGCAGAACAATAACAGGATGGATGCGTGCGTGTAACATGTGAAACATGCAACCTTAATAATGATAATCCTGTGAAAGAATGCTTTATTAAATTAAGCACAGTGTACTTATTTAAAATTGTGATAATGGAAATTATCTATCTGAAAGAATAGGACACATGTCGATCAACAGACGAGAATTACGCGTTATCCGCACTGGATCAGAGTGGTGGAATACAGCTAGCATGCTAACATGGTGTGTTCAGCGTAGTTGGATCGTCCAAACCCCGTTATTAATATGCAGCAATAGAGAGCGAGACTGATTAGGATTATAACACAAGTAAAAAGGGATATTTTGTATCCGCGTTTAATGCCTACAGTTTACAGTGGTGTTCCGCGCCACAACTCCGCGCACCGCATCGTACCGCGCCGCGCCGCGCAGCTTCAGCGATTGTTTTTATCGTTTTTCACATGCATTTGCATATATTAATTATATTATACATGATAATATATACGACCGCGCGATATCAATGCCATTATTGCCAGTTTAAAGCATATATAATTGGAATGCTCCTGAGGCCCTATTTCCACGGTTAGATGATAAATGATAAGTCTAGTTCAACGACACATTGATGTGTGCAGAGTGGAGGTGAGCAGCGTCACCTCTTGGGACATGTTTATCATATCAGACAAACAGATACCAGAAATTCTGCTGCATGAATGAGCCGGTTCGACCGGGGTGGTACCAATGTGACACATAAACCCTTGTTAAGTTTAACTGTTGTTGCGTCTCCTACATGCAGTGCGATTTCCGGATGCCCAAATAATAATCCCTTTCCCTTCTATTCTATCCCTTTCCTCGAAGGCAACGCACCCATGATTCTTCTGGTATTGTGGGCGTACATGGGTGGTGGCGATCACTTACCATCAGGTGACATATGCTATAAAAATAATTACATATTCCCATCGTTTTGAAAAGGTCAGCGATCCACCCGTGATTCCTCGGGCATTTTAGGTGTTCATAGCATGAACACAGTTCGTCCCATAGGGGGCGAGCGTACCACACGCGCCATACCGGACAATCCCGAGAAACTCATATAACGTAATTTTTCATATCACAAAATCAAACAAAGATCTGGGATTTGAACGCAGGGCGTCCGGTTTCGCAGCTCAACACGTTGCTACTAAACTAATGAGGCGAGCTGACTATCTATTTGTTAATATAGGCTTCCCCTTCCATCGACGCTACAAAGTGTATCAACACAGCGATCAACTATCAACCTACTGTCTTGGTAATGATATGTATCATGTAATAAGAGGATAAATGCATATCCATCAGCTGATTGCGCTGACAGGGAGCTGAGAGCCGAAAGGAAACACGTGTTCTACGCCGAGCCCGCGGGCCAAGACTCCGTGACTCACAGCTAACGTTGCCAAGTAACTTAATCACCCCGTAGATAACAATCCTAGAAGCGGCGCTCCACGACTCGAAACTAACCAGCGCCCGATGAATATCATATATCGATCGAGTTAACAGGTGCGTCCGCTTGACTTTTTGAAAATTTTTGAAGTCTCATTTTTGACACTACAAGATAGTAATTGGTATCGATCTGTTCGTCTTGACGGTGCGCGTACGGCTGTGCCGAATATTATATATAGTTATATAATAAATTATTTAATTAAAGACGTTTTTGTCATTTTTTCATATAAAATTGACACATTTCAGTGGATTTTTTCAAAATTATCATAGGTTCTGTTGATTTTCTTGCGTCGTTACATCCCCCCCGCCGGCCCCGCCGCTTCGGTGTGGTTTTTGCCGCATCTGAAACATAAAAAACAAAAATTTTATATTAATTTACCTAATTTTTACCATATTTTCGTAAATATTTTCAAAATTTACCGTCCCTAAAATCCAAAAACCATTTATTTGTGACCCCCTCTGGGCCACCGACCCGATCCGTGCGAAAGCGCGCCCAAAATACGCGGGAAAAGTCAAAAAATTGACCCCCCACCCACCCTAGTCTCAATTAGGTATATCAACTCGGTACCGGTTATTCTGTAAATTACAAAATTACTGTTAAATTTATATAAACGTTAGTCTTACAGATTTTGGCGTTATTAATAAATATAAACTAAAAATATTTCAGACAATTTTCGCTAAGAAAAATTCAATTAAAAATTTATTTTAACTTTTACATTGTAAAACTTTATACAAATTATACTCCTTACTTACTTACCATAATTTATCTGACTGATTGACACGTAAGCCATTTACACTTACTTACTTATATTCTGTGACGCGTACCCCCAATAAAAATGTTCCGAACACCTGCGAAGAGAGGCGCAGCCAAACCCTTGTCACCGGAGTCCAGTCCCGAGGAACCGGCAAGAGCAACCGTCGCGCAGGCTCGGCGCAGTATTGAATCGAAGCTAGATAGCTCAGACCCAAGACCCGCCGAGCAGGCGTGACAGATGCCCAAGCCGAAAGGCACGTACAAGGACCGGACAACGGAAGCATCTGCCCGTTTAAATAGGATAAGAATGTCGATAAACATGAGCCGTAACACTAAAACAGAAATAAAAAATGAAATCATAGAATCGGCATTACGCATGATGCAGCTGGTAAAGGACGCGGAGGAAGGAAGAAAGTACAAAAGGTCGGAAGACACAAAGGAGACACAGACGGAGCAAGAAAAGAGAAAAGAAAAGGAAACAGAAGGAAGCAGGGGAACAGAAGAATTAAAAAGGGAACTGACAGGAAAATTAGAAGACCACATTAGGGCTATGAATGAAAAAAAAGAGGCTATGGAAAGAATGAGAGAGGAAATGAGTAGGCACCGTGAAGATCTGGCCAGCCAAAGAACGTATGCGAGTGCAGTTGCCGGTTCCCCCAAAGTCCAAACGACTGAGGTGGCTACGGCGCTGCACTCGATCGTGGTGACCTCCAACGACGATCTAGAGACAGGAGAGGTAGTGATGGAGAAGATAAGGAAGGCTGTTAATGCAAAAGAGGAAGGGATAAAAGTGGATAGAATAAGGAAAGCAAAGGACAGAAAAGTGATAGTAGGGTGCCAAGACAAACAAGAACTAATAAAAATTAAACGCAACATAAACAAAAATGAGAAAAGTCTTAACATAGAAGACATTAAAAATAAGGACCCTCTTGTCGTAATTAAGCACGTAATGAACAGCCACTCCGATGACGAAATTGTAAAGGCAATAAAAAATCAGAACAGGCACCTTCTGAACAGAATAGAAAAGGAGAAGGAAAGGATAGAGGTCACGTTCAGAAGGAGAACCCGGAACCCACTGATGGCCCACATAATCCTGCGAGTGTCACCCGAAATCTGGAGGATCTTCACAGATACCGGCGCAGTGTTTGTGGACGTCCAGAGAGTCAAGGTAGAGGACCAGTCCCCCCTTGTCCAATGCTCAAAGTGTTTGGGCTATGGACATGGGAGGCGATTCTGCCAGGCCTCTTTGGAGGCCTGCAGTCACTGCGGCGGGCCGCACAAAAAGGCCGAGTGTGCGGATTGGCTAGCAGCAGAGCCATCGACCTGCTGTAATTGCCAAAGGGCGAAACTCGCGGACGTGGGCCATAACGCCTACAGTGAGGGTTGTCCAGTAAGAAAGAAGTGGGACATGTTGGCCAGATCGTGCATATCGTACTGCTAAGATGGTAACTGTAAAATCAGATGGCACGGCAAAAGATCGACTTGGCTTTGTAAAGGGAAGTATAGAAAAAGGAACGGTGCACAAGAAATCAGTCTCAAAAGGAAACGGCAAAGTGGCTATGGCGCTACCTTTTGCAGTGTTAAATAAATAGCGGGATAACACAGATAGGACAGATAATAAGATTGAGTAAAGTAGAAAAGATGAATATAAAAAAGATGTGCAAAAAGTACTAAGATATATAACATAAGGTTATATTGATACAGTACAAAGATAGACCGGACATATAAACTTAAAAGATAGCATAAATAAACCTGTAATAACGGAAAGACTGAAGAAAGGAAGTCGGTAACATCAGATTGAATAGGTAACTTAGAAACACAAATAGAAAGACAAGGAGAGAGAAGCAGAGATGTAAAGTGGAATAAGACTAAAGAACATTGGCAGAAGAAACGAAACTAAATAAATAACGATAAGAAAATAAATAAGTTAATAGCACAAAAAGTGAAACATACGAGAAAATACAACAAAGGAAAAGAAGATACTAGTTTTATAAATTTACATAATTTAGTTTTACATATTACAATTGAAAAAAGGAAAAATAATAATAAATAGACAGCAAAAATGGACAGACGAGGAAAAACTAACATAAGTATTAGTTATAAAACATGTAGATGTAAAAAGGCCCTATCCACCCATATGGGGGTACTAGAGTGGGGACATAAACAGCCCCACATTTATAAAAAAAAAAAAAAAAAAAACAGGTGCGTCCGTGCATCTGGCTAGGTACCGCTGTTTTGTCTCTCAGCGTGTAAGCATTGTTGTGTTCTAGTTTGAAGGTCATAGAAGCCAGTGAAATTATAATTATATTATAAATCTCATCATCCAATGTCTCTGACGAGCGCACAGCAGTGCCATGTAGTAGTTACCTTTTGTTTCCGAGTACTGAGTGGGGTCTGTCCTATTCTTTTTATATAATGCCCAGTAACTTCACTGGTTTCAATGTCCTTCAAACCGAAATACAACAGTGATTACACACTGCCTACCCCTTCGAGGATTACAGGCGTGAGTGCGTATTACACACTGTTGCTTGACGGCCAAAATAGACAAAGCGGTAGTATAAACACAGACAGTATCACATACGAGATACTTACCAACTAGTACCTAAATGTTAAGGGCGGTAATAGTGCTTACCATTAGGCGAGCGACGGGCTCGTCTTGTCATTCATGCGAATAAAAGAAAATTCACCGAACAATTATTTTAGAAGCCTAGCTATGTTTTATCTGAAAATACCCTAGTATTAATACTCATGGACGGACGACGCGATGTCAGTAGGGACGGTCCGCAACTGGCGCAGCGTGGCGCAGCGCAGCGCAGCGTGACCCACGACATTAAACATTATGTCGCAGATTTTTGCGGTTTTACCTGCGCTGCGCACGTCACCAGCTACTTTTATAAGGAGCCATTTATGTACTTGCGGTTTGAATACTAACATGAAAACCATTTATCAAGCAGGAAGATTATGTATCAACTACGGAAAACGAACGTCAAACGTCGTCGCGGACTTTACAAGAAACAAACTATTTACCTTCGTATTGTAGGTATTTCCTACAATCAGGATCATGTTACCTTTTTATAACTGTTACCTGTTTGTTCGACTACAAGGCACCTGACCCTGGTAGCGGCTGTAGGTATGTAATGAATGTAGGTATGTAAGAATATCTTCCGAAGTCCAAAAAATATAAATTATAAATTGTTTTCCGCTACATAACATATATTTACAACACATTATTCAATTTGCATATTTGATATTCTAACGCAGGAAGTATTTCCATTTTATATGAACGATTTGTTATTTTTAGGTTTCCGTATCGAAAGGGTGCCGGTAAGTATCCGGCAGAAATTAAGCATTATGAGATTTATGACAAGCCTAATGGCATTCAATAATTTGTACTTTAAAATTCGGGGTGGTTTATGTGCAAGGGTTGCTAATCATCGGGTAAGGAACCTGCTCGTCTCATTATTCAGTTGTAGGAAAATGTGTTTAGCTACGAAGTACATATCGGAATGGATGTTTGCTGGGATTTTGAAGGCCTCGGCAATTAATACTTCTACACGCGACTCTCGTGTTGTTTTATGTGTAATGAGCGTTACTTCATCCTGCGTATCGACCACGCTCGTCGCGTCCACGTCGAGAACGACCGCGACACGCAGTCTGCCGGTCGAGACTCGAGGCACAGAGCTTGTCTAATGGCCGCACGGTGCCGCGCCGCGCCGCGCCGGCACACGCCCGCGGTCCGCGAGCTGTGAAACTGTGAACTATTAATTATTTAAATACATACATATACACACTATACAGTGATAACAACGCGTCGCAGTGAGCCCGTCCTTGAACGGTGTGAGCGCGCCGCGATTAGGCACAGGTTTAGTAAATTGTTACTGCATTATGCAACACTCGGGAGGGTACCGGACATGTGTACAGCCGTGTACAGCGCTGCAGCAGCGGCCAGGACGCAGCACGAGCACCATCTTATAGTAATCTGATTCACCGTGCCACTGTTTCACAAAAACCTTAACACATTTTAACATGTTCGGACATATGTACTTATTTATTGTTTATAATAATTATAATAGAATAAAGAATAAATTAGTGATATCCATACCTCCTAATGCTAAGTAGTGTTAGGTACGTGTACGTCATAAGTCATAACCGTGGTGCGTATTTAGTATTGCTAGTACTTGTGACACCTACGCCCGGTTTGCGAAAGGCTGATCAAATCAACATTTATCTAAAAAAACTTATGACACCGCTGTCAAATCAATGATTAAAAATAAAAACCTTGACCCACAAAGCGCTTAGCATACGGAAGCCTGGTTGGCTCATCGTCGACTTGTAAGAAAAAGGCGCCACACAGCCCTACACCACAAGTTAATAGTACCTACAAATTTGAAAAATGCCAACCATTATTTTTGTGAGTTTTTTTAAAGTAATTTATCTCAAACGAGAGAAATTTATCAAGTTTCTGCCCCGTTTCAAAAAATCGTAGATCCGGGGATGTCCGTCGGTTCTGTTAATGTTATACTTACTAAGAAGCAATGGTTGATGAAATTTACATACAGATTTTGACATTTTGATAGTACTGAAAACAATTGATACAACATTTAAATCAAGTGAAAACTGACGGATAGTGCAATTCACATTCCACATTTATGGCCGTTCCCTATATTTTATACATTGTACTGACAATAATGATTGTCGTGTCAACTATCATATATATCATAACAAGATCGCTTAAAATAATTAAAAACAAAGTTATTCTCATACAAATCACACAATTAAATTAATATACGCATAGTTTTTATTTGTTATGCAAAATAAAGAACACCGTAATTTTTGATACATATTAATTTTCTAAGGAAAACAGGATAAGAATTTTCGACACAATTTAAAATACACTTTGATAAGACTACTAAAAGACATTCGTATTTAGTACCTAGTAACAAATTTCAAATTCTAAGTTGTATGCTAATCAGTTGAGTCTTAAGGTGTTGTTGTAAGTGAATAAAGAACTGTATAATGGTACTCGTTTATAATATTAGTATGATTACAGTATAATGTTTGTGTTGTTAACGAGGTAATGGAGGCACGGTCACGCCGTGACTCGTGTAATGAATGTGATTCCACGGAGCGTCGGAGACAGAACTATCTGTTATCTGATAGTGGCCCGGGTCCGACCGACATATCATTATCACACTGCATACCAGTTACCACCGACCACGTCATAACGAGGCGATATGACATTTATTTTCCTCACTTTTTCGAATTCACGAATCGAATTTCACGTTGCTGGGAATAATGAAAATCTAAATAAAATGCTGTGAGTGGTCACGGGTAGAGGTCACTTACTATTAAGTGACCCACTTGCTCATTTACCGGTCTCTGCTTTAAAATAAATTAATAAATGTAGTAGAGAGTTTTCTAACTTTTTTTTTATTGCATCGGCCGACATACGAGCAAGTGGGTCACCTGATGGTAAATGATCGCCACCGCCCATGTACGGTCACAATACCAAAATAATTATGGGCGCGTTGCCGACCTTAAAGAAAAGGGATTAAGGGATTGGGAAGGGGAGGGGGATTTGGGCCTCCGGATATCGCACTCACCGTACGAAATGCAGCAGCAAGCTGCTACTTTACGGCGGTTTTCTGTGAGACAGTGGTAACGACCCGGACGAGCCGGCCCATTCATGCTGTAGACAAAAGTGTCTACAGCGTGGCTCTACCACTCATACATAACTATAACTCATAACTAGCCCCAAAAAATAGGTTTACACGTGAAGCTGATCGCTCCGCTGCCTATTCTACTATCACTATCACCTACATAGTGCACTGACTAGTACCAACGCTATTATCCTTCTTCTTCTGCAAGCAAGCACAAACTAGTAGCAATTCAGTAATTCTATTTTTACAGCTTCACCTCACAGTATACCCGGCGCTTATGTTGCTCTAGTCAGAAATATAGTTTATTTATTTAGTAGTGATTAAGCACGGAGTCGTTTTTTAAGCCTCAACTTGAATTATCGCTGAGGACGGCTGTGTCTTCACATCAGTGTGTCGAGGACCAGTTGTGGGAGCTCCTCGTGTGGCAACTGCTGCTTCGATGGCGACTGTGATGGGGGTCGTTAAGATTTGCCAAAACATGTTTGCGGCGACAACGGAGGGAAGATGAAGTAGTCACTTGTCACAACACACTTTAATATAAGTACAGCTAATTAGGGGGTAGCAAGCTGATAAAGGGGTCCATAGAGGTAATTGAGTTTTGTTTTGAGTGCGGTTCCCGCTGCGATCTGCGTCGCGCCGTGCGCTCGTAAATAACACAAGTGTGTACATTACGTGCCTCGTTAGTTATAAGGGTGTAATTACATCGCATTGAATGATAATAATAATAATTTGATTATTTAGGTACCTACATCAAGTTTGTACATACGTCATTTAAAACTACGACTATTCCGTGAAATTGGGAACTTAACTATAATAATTAGAAGATGTAAGTAGATTGCTTGTGGCCTCCACACTAGGCAAAGCCTGTATCAGCTGTGGCTTGTGGCTACCTCTATATCATACAATAGTCACATATATACGTAGTCCTGAGCCCACAGTAAAATACGAATACATCAGGAACGGTGGGTATCAGAAAATACGAAAGACTTTAGGCTTTACAACACCCAGAACCGCCGCGCAGGCTTCAGGCTACGGGCTCAATGTGTCACGGTAATTATCAATAATAATTGTTTTGAAAATATATTGCTTATTGGTGAATGTAATTAATACTTTACGCTAAAATCTTAAAGCAGATAACGCTAATCATAGACTACACTACATACTCAAGAGACCTGTAATAAAAGAGCTTAGTTGTTCCTGAGTGGTTGGAAAAAAGCACAAACGTTTCATCTGGTATGTGTGTATTCATGAGCAGTCCAGCAATGATCATTTACAATCAGCTGACCAAATTTTTCCTTCGTCCTCTTGAATTTTTTTGTATAGGTACAAAATATTAGTTAGCCAAAAAAGTAACAACGTATCACACTGATGTGTAAAAATAAAGTATTTACGATCAATGCCGTATTGATTGATCAAGTGTCAGGTGTCAGGAGAGTATTGACATTTTAGTAAATATTATTGGAGATGTGTGACGTCGGACGCGCACATGTGGTGTTACTAGTAAGGCCGCTGCTCGCTGCTCGCTGCTCTGGGTACAACCAATCGTGAATGTACGGATGCGTCAGACACGCTTGCAGCAAGGTTCAGGCGTCCTTCAGACCAAGGATCATGGTGTGTGCTAACCGATTATATTATAGAGAACTTCCGTGGCACAGTGGGTGAGTGGTGAGCTGAAACGAGAGGTCGTGGGTTCGAAACAGACACTATTGGTTTTGAGTTTGAATGTTCCTTATGTTCTACGACATAAGATACGAAGAGATAAAAACCCAAAGGGTCAAGACTATGAGTATGTATGAGACTATGTTGGCTCGGCTATGGCTATGACTATGGCTTCGTCGGCGTAGCAGACTTGGTTAAATGCTAAACATTATTTCAATGTTAACATCGGTTCTACCATTTTTGACTACGGGGCATCACAGATTACAATATTATCGATATCATACAATTTGAATGTCGATTGATCGATTTCTGGTGACCGTGGTCACACATAATGGCAATAAAATATATTTTATATGTTACTCAGGGATAGTGCAGCTTCCTAATAGTGAAAGTTTTTTTAAATCGGTTCAGTAGTTCCAACGATTACCACCTACATAAAATAATTAGTTTCGTTAAGTAAATATGTATGAAATCAAAAAAAGTTTTACAGCGTCAGTCACAGGATGTATAATCTACGCCACAAAGAACATGCTGATAAACTATATACCTATTACCTAGTAAGCAGTAAGGTTAGACTAGAGTCTAGACCGGTGTCGCATGTTGCATGTCGCGCTCAGTGTAGTAAACATTTCATATTGGAGCCACGTGGTGCATCCATGCCTTACGTTCACACGCCAGTGTTTATGTTCGTTATTTTACTGTTGGGTGTCGTCTTCTCCGAATCAGCATTTGTCTTGCTGACGAGTGACGACTGACGTCATATCTTTTTGAACTCGTTACGTCTGGCCAAATTACACTTTCAAGTGACGATGCGATGCTAAAAGTATCACAAGTGAACCCTAATTTAAATTAAATTGTATTAATGTAGGGCAAATATTGTGCAGAATATTACGGTACGTAAAGCATCCCACCAAAAGCCGCGATATGTGATCTCGATATCTGGCCGCGATAAATGTTTCTAGTACATTTTTATGGAATCGCTCGCGGTCTTACTGCCGCGGCCGCAGGATCTAGACGCCAGCGATCCGTGCGATCGGCGATTTGCGATTTTTGTTTTTAGTACATTTTTTATAGGGATGCGCGTGTTCTTACCCACTGCCGCGATCCACATAGCGAACCGGATTGTGTTGCAGTTTAATAGGTTGGTGTGTTTTCGATGCTATGCTTTTTTATCGTGGAATTTTGCATACATAAATAAAAGCGAATCAATAATGAAAACCAATAATAAATATACCTTTGTCTTTATAATTTTTTCCATTAAAACTATGATATTTTTTCACAGACTCGAAACAAATGTGACAAATAAATTAGTGTTGGCGCGAGGATCGAGCCTGCGACCTTCCGTTTCATAGCTGCCTATTCGCCATCCAGACAGCACATTTGCAGGCACATTTGTCGAAGAGCGTGGCCTTCTACCGGGGCTGGCGAGAGATGATCGGAAACGGCCGACATGGTACGACATCTCTATTAATGGATGTAAAAGTGTGGCATTATGTGTAGGCACGTCTCGGCTGCGCAGTTACAGGTCGCTATCAGTGCGTCGCGTCGGCGCGGCGCTTTGTGTCGCGCACGTACACTCCACATTGCACGTGCTGTGCGCCGCCTTGCACTCATGTTGCACGCAACACGACTCGACTCATCATCGCCTCAATAGCGTGGTAGCAACTGGCAGCCAACATCTAGGCTGTGATACACAGTCTCTGTGGTGCAATGGGTGAGTGGCCGGTTGTGAAATAAGAGGCCGAGAGTTCGTTTACTGCAACGAACAAATAGTTTATGTGATCCACAAATATTTGTTTTGAATCTGGGTGAATTATGGGATCGTAAGCCTCTCGTTCCTGATACCGACGCTCGCCACGATACAGGTTAAACCAAGTGTGGGGTCAGGAGTACACTGCATACTATCAAAATGGCACATGTATTTTACCTATCGGCTACCAGTATAGATGTCAACAACATGCCACTTAATGAAATTTAGATTATGTTAGATTGAAATCTATTTATAGACTAAAGTTGCTTGATAATAAAATGTGGTTTATTATTTTTAATAATGCATAAAGTTAATATTGTGCTCGTAGTTTATACTGATCGTAACTGGGTATGACATCGGCGAGTAATAATAGTTACGGAAGAGCAATATTTTCTATTAGGTACAAAGAATACAAACAAATCCTTGTGCAACAGAACTTGTTTACTCATATCATGATGGTAATTACGGGCGTATCATTTCACTATCGTCTGTAGTCGCCTCATTGGTCTAGAGTCTGGAAACAGCTTACTCTGGCTGAAAGACCTTGAGGTCTTGGGTTCAAACGCCAGGTCAAATTGCCTGAGATAGTAATTTGTACACACAACAATATGACGATAGGCTTATTTATATCCCACGATGTGATCGTGAACAGTGGGTGCAGCACTAGATGCTCCTCTGCCTATCTTTTTGGAGATACATGCATGCGCTTATATATGTACATTTTACTATTTACTATACCACAGTCCACATGCTTCCGGCACACTCTTATGTAACATGTCATCCCCCGGAAATGAACACACCGCCATAGTTAACAGCTAAGAAGGGAAAAGTCGTCCAATCTCCCTGAAAGCAGCGCGGTTTGATCGCAGTTCAACACGAGCAATGTTATATGTGTAGTAAGTGTCGGGCACTCTCGATTCACAATGCAAGAGGACTGCAAGGTGAACTCGATGACCAAATACCAGAAAATAATTAAAGGTAGCCATGCGATGTACATGTCAAGTGTCAGACGCTAGCGCCAGTGACGCTCTCGTCTGTCAACACACCAATTTCACAGCTAGTGACGTGGACGTCACCGTCGCGCTCAAATGGTTTCCCATAGATTTACATAGTGCGTAGTAGTAACATGCTACATTATGTAGCAGCTAGCATCACTAACGTTTGTGACGCCGTGCGACCATCGGAAGTTTGGCTTCAATAGTATATCACTTACCGATTGGATCCCGATAGCCGATGCGACGTTTGCTATAATTAATAGACAATAATCGGAGGCGCGCCGCGAGACATGTAATAACGACCGACGCCAACGCGGACGCAGACGCGACGCCCCGCGCGCCCGCGGACACCAATCAACTGCTTAGCCGAGCCATAGCTGTGACACTGTCAGTTGCCACTGCCTAATATAATGTGATATTATATGCAGTAGGGCAGGAATCATGAACAGATTGCTCAGCGGTGAGTTCTTTAACGTGTACACACAATAATAGTATCCTGATGACAGGTGCTGGTCGACTTTTCGATGCACCTTGCGTGTTCAGGACTTCTTTTATTGCCTTCCGTAGCCAAATTATAAAAACGGAACCCTTATAATTTTGTCATATCCATCTGTCCGTTCGTAAATCAGTGCCATTTTACTCGGAAACTATGAGCACTACATGAATGAAATTTGGATGGTAAGTGTATTCTATGAACCTCTATACAAAGGTGTAGTGAAATTACAAACTATACACGCGCCTGCTTCTGATGTCTGAAAGAGGTGGAGACCATACGTGTCTTCCTCCGCAGAGCCGGCGTGGAGGAGTAGTGTCTCAGGCTACAGAACGTCTGGATGTTACAACATTGGGCCGTAAGATAGGTGAAGCCAACTTAACCGTCCTGCCTACCCCAGGGGTGGGCGGTAGCGGTAAAAAAGTTTTTCCCTGCGAAAACAAAAAAAGGCAGATTTCTTGATATATTAGTTTTTAAGTTTATAAGTAAGTCTTTTGCCTTAACAACTGAATATCTATTTTAAATTATTTACAGATAAAATGTATTTCTGAGTGGTAGAGCCACGCTGTAGACACTTTTGTCTACAGCATGTATGGGCCGGCTCGTCCGGGTCATTACCACTGTCTCACAGAAAACCGGCGTAAAGTAGCAGCTTGCTGCTGCGTTTCGTACGGTGAGTGAGATATCCGGAGGCCCAAACCTCCTCCCCTTCCCAAATTCCTTAATTATCCTTTTCCTTTAAGGTCGGCAACGCACCCATGATCTTTTGGTATTCTGGGCGTACATGGGCGGTGGAGATCACTTACCGTCAGGTGACCCACTTGCTCGTATGCCGGCCTATGAATAAAAAAATATATATAAAATGTATGTAGATAATGAAGATATGTGTATATATGTGTATGTATAGCTTACACAACGCGTGGTGGCTGGCGCCACGCTGCCGTGCTGGTTCGTTCTTGATGGTCTATTGACTATTGTTCGTCCTTACAACTCCCCCCTCGTCTCACAATCCATCAAATGATGATCGTTCACAAACAACGTGTCCACTGTTTCTATATCGGAGCCGGCGAGCCGAGTCCGCGCTATACAGTATGCAATCGTGATCGGATCATGTATCTACATTACTTTGTTTTTTTTATAGTATAGGCCGGCAAACGAGCAAGTCGGTCACCGGATGGTAAGTTATCTCCACCGCCCATGTACACCCACAATACCAAAAGAGTCATAAGTGTGTTGCCGACCTTAAGGGCTGTCTTAGGGCTTAAAGTAGTTCGTAATTTAAGTTGTTTTTTGGGTGTGGTGTTACTATTGTTTAGTTTAGGTGAGTTTGGCGGCAGCCATAACCGCTTAACGCTTACTATAACAAACACTGTATATTTATTGGCTACTTACTGGCATACTGGTCCAGTGGCAGCGTAATAAGGTAATAATAATAATAAAAAATTATGAAACCATGAGCTTTTGCGTTTAAGTTTTAGATCGTCCAATCAGTTTTCAATTTGAAAAATTACACATGAGTTGTCCAGGCTTGTAGTTTGTGCCCGGTATAGACTCACCCCTTGTCACATCATGGCATGGAAATAAGCTCAGAAAACCGTGGGTGCACTAGTTGCACATCTGCCTAACCCTCCGGCGTATAAGCGTATGTTTATATGTCAGATAGGATATTTTTTAGCAATTTATATGTTTTGATCAGTAAACGGTAGTAATAGAATTTACACGGTTAAGATCATATTCATCTAAAAGAACGCGTAAGGAACTCTCTGTTTCATATCAATCTGACATAATGTCGATTGGTGCACTCACACAGAGAGACAAAGCGTGCGACCTTGTCCGATATCCACTCGTGTCGCGACGCCGGCCGCCGCGCGCTCGATGAATCGCGTGCAGCGTCGAGCATGCAGCGTGCAACGTAAAACACATTGTTTACGAGTCTCTAACTCTCTAGTGTCCCGTACGAATTACAATACGGCATGACAGTGATGACGCGCACTAGATCGTGTTTTCTGCCGCGGATGGGATTAGTGCATCTAAGGTTCGCCGAGCTTATTATATTGTTATACCAATATGTGTGTGTGTGTTTGTGTGTGTCTCGGCCAACTTATGGGTGATTACTCGAATCGAAAATTAAAATCAAATCGTTCCTAGTTGCTCGACCTGGAATTTGAACCCAAGACCTGACGGTTTATCAGCCTAAGCACGCTATCACTAGGACAGTGAGGCCACTATTCATCTTATTACAACTTTCAAGAACACAAGATGGTCGGTCCCTCGTATGCGAAAGGCCGTCTTGGTTGGTACCACCGCTTTGTCTATTTCTACCGACAAGCAACAGTGTGTAAGCATTGTTGTGTTGCGGTTTGAAGGACATTGAAGCCAGTGAAATTACTACGCATTATGAGACTTAACAACTTATGTCTCGGGGTGACCAGCGCAGGCCAAGGCCATGCAGTGCTATAAAATTCAAAGTTCTGTGTTGCGTTGATTCTGTTTATAGGCAGGCACGGCGCTTACCAACAGGCGAGCGACCTGCTCGTCTCGTCATTCAAGCTAATATTAAATACATAACAGTTACAGTTACTTCCACAATTTATTTGTATAAAGCATATGGAAGAAAGATTCGCCCTTTATGTCATAATAATAATAATCACAATCAAATTATGTCGTTTGTTTACTATTTATGAATATATAAAATTCATTATTAAAGAGCAATATTATTCTAGCTGATGAGTAAAATCTCTGAATGTGAATATTAAGCAAGGTCGGCTCCAGCACTGGCGAGTCGGCATACATACCTCAATAATGAAGTGGACAGTGTGATTGTGTCGAGGGCTAGTGAGTTCGCTAGTGTTGTATCGATCGCGATGAGTGGCCTCACGCCTTACACCTCACGCCTCACGCCTCACGCCTCACGCCTCACGCCTCGCGCCTGACGTCAGTCGCCGAAGATCAGCTCTCACAGATACGGCCATATTCATTTGAGTACGGATGTCGATTGCCAAGTCGACAGTATCTTTTATTAACATGAGTTAATTTTACACCAGCCACGACGATGTAAGAAGAGGAGGTTATACCAAAGTGTCCAGCCCTTCAATATAGAACAACGACAACTGCTGGATCAAATCTAGAACCATACACCGACTACAACCCCATGGAAGCCAAGGTTAAAAGGAAGGTAAAAAGGTTACGTGGGTGACACCGTTGGTGATAGAAGGAACCACCGTTCTTAATATTCGTATACTATCGATATAGTTGAACATTACTTTCCCGAGTTGTGATAACGAGTGCTGGTGAGTGCGGGTGAAGCTGTGCAATCTGCTGAAGCTGCTGAAGCTGGTGAAGCCGGAAAGTCACGGTGAATGATAGTTGGATAAGTTCCCAGTTCCAGATCTTACCGAATACGTGTAGCACACATTATCTTTTAGAGATAACCTCCGAGATTCTATCTATCCGAGATATCTACATGATGAAGTCAAGTACTTGCCCTGTTGGTTGCTGCGTATTTCCACAGGCCGAGGAATGGACCCTACCACTTATTGGAGTGTAGTCTCATAGCAGACCCACTAGTCGTAGAAGGGCGCGCGTGTATGTAAGCTACACGTGATGTGATCGACGTGAGGCGCGACACACGCGTGTTACAGCGGATAACAACAGATCCATTCTTATCTTTATCTAAAGAAATCGCACGTCCGCGTCTTACAATGTTCGTCAAAGGCGTACGATCCGATAAGTGTTTAGCATATTTATATAATATAAGCCATGTATTTCGTTTGGCCGGCTGCCAGGGGATATTGGATATTGGATGGCCTTAAGGGTGACCTTAGTTCGTGAGAGTATGGTGCCGGCGGGCGCCCGACCGCCGCCTGGTTATGGATAATAGAGGACGTGTCTTATAAAAAGAAGTTATCAGCTGCGGGTCACCGTGTGTCCATGCTGTTGCTGCAGAACTAAAATCAATAATAAGAAGCGTATCATGTCTCTAGCATATCTCGTTAATGCCTCATTTAAACGATGTTTTGACAGCCTCCGTGGCTGAGTAGCCGGCTGCGAAACGAGAGGCCGTGGGTTCGATTCCCGCACCGAGACAAATGTTTGTGTGATCCACAAAAAATTGTTTCGGGTCAGGGTGTTGATGGTGTGTTGTCTCGTAGTTCTTGATACCCACGATACAGGTTAACTTAGTGTGGAGTCAGGACTATGTGTGTGACTGTTGGGTGTATTTATTTATTTATTTATTTACAGCATACGAATGCAGTGTGTCTAGTAACACGTCAGTTGATAGTATGTCTCAAGGATGCTTTTTGATGTTCATACTATGCTTTCTGTTGAGCTGTTTTCAAAACGTTCTCTCATTATACCACAGCTTGGTCTAAGGTCTAACTGTGAAAACAAGGGTGCGGCGTCAGTGATGACGTCTTTTTTTATTTTATTGCCTAGATAGACAAACGAGTAGGCGGCCCACCTGATGGTAAGTGGTTACCGCCGCTCATGGACCTCAGCAATGCCAGAGCACAGCCAAGCCGCTGCCTACCGTTAAGAATCATCATCTGAAACCTTTTGGATTTGGAGAAATGGACAATGCTATTGTTTATAACTGAACATGAGACCGCACACTGCTGGAGGCACATTTCAGCGCGGACTGCGGTATTCAATAACTTGTGACGAACTAAATTTTCCGGTGACTTGCTAACAATGAACCAATAAAAAATAAACGGTAACTGGTCGTTAGTTTTATCCTTCGTTCGCCATTCAAATGTTTATGTAAACAGTACACATGTCACATGGCACAGACCAATCACCAGCTCCGGCGGCCGGCACACATTATCTAATGAAGATGCATGGCATGGTGCCTACATCACTCTGGCTAACACAATATTTTTATACCGCACCTGTAAGGAAATAAAAGAGAGGTTGGGAGGGAGAAGTTTCTTAGGCCTTTGCTTATTTACTGGCCGTACGCAACAACAAAGCTGTTACTTCACGCTGGGTGTCTGTAAGACCGGAGAACATGTTAATACAGCCCTGTATTGTAAACGGTCCCACAGCTGGGCACGTGCCTTTAGCTTAGTAACGTGCAACTCAAGGGAAAAAATTATGATAAAACTACAATAATAGAAAAAATAAATCCTGGAACAAAGAGAAAGTTCCATATAACTGTACGTTTCAATACCGGCGGTGATTTGACAGAGGCTGCGTAGAAGAAAGGCAATAGGATGCACACACAGAAGAAATATTTATCAAGGTTACGTATACTCGTCCAACTCTCATATCAAGTAAGTTGTGGTTAACGGAGTTGGTTACATACTTAGTAACTTATGGAAATGTACATATGTGTATATAATATATATTATGTAAGGAAATGTATATATGTGTGTGTGTATGTGTATACATGTGTGTATTATATATTTTTTCTTATTTTTGTAACAGTTTAGTATGTAATTGATTACTGATCCAAATAAATTTAAAAAAAAAAGTTGATCAGGCCGCGCGTTATGCTCTCATGCCCACGAGGGTTCTAAAAAAATGTTTACCTATTACGACTTGATTAGCTAAAATATGCGTTTTATGAGTATACTGAAGGCAGACGCTCATAGAAAGCGCCGTGCATCGGTTTTAACAACACCGATAAACTGCTTGTCGGCACCAGGTGACCACGGCAAACACGAACAGCGGGTTTATTTAGTGTTTTTTGGGTGACTCGGTTGATTTAAGATATCGGCGCGACCAACAAAGCTCAGCGGAGTTTTTTTTTTATTTGTTTATGAATTCGCATTATTTATGCATATAACCAATGACAAATGTTTATCAGTTTCAAGTATAAGAACGATGAATGATGAAAATAAATATAAAAAAGCAAATTAAAACAACAAAAAATTGTGATCCTACTCCTTTTTTGAAGTCGGTTAAAAATAGAACATGGCTCACTAAAATTGTAAAATTTGCAATACAAATTACTGCCAATTTATTTGATCCATTAGAGCCATGATTTTAAACTAACCATTCTCGCCAGTATTCATAAACTAGCAACACTTCGCTCACTTACACTCACTCCGTAGTCAAGTCCGTACAGCCAAATAAATCGATTTTATCGTTTTATAATTTTATTGGATATGGGGTGGGGGACTATTTTTACGCCACAACACTTGTTACCTCACAATGTTTCCCTTACCTGTTATAGCGAGCAGTAATTAACAATAAATATACAACTTTGAAAAGTTTGATATGTCTGTTGGGTCTGAGATCGAACCCACGTCCTATACGACGCGTCTCGGCAGTCCGTTCCATTCTCCGCTAGGCTGTCGCTAAACGTAAATAAACGGCCTCTTCTACATGACTAACTTGTAGCTCTCCTACATTACACAACAACCACCTCTGCGACCGCAAAACGTCATCACTCTACGAGTATACTGTCACACTGACGAAAAAGGGAATTTAGTGTAAATCACAAATGAAAAACCTACGATTAAAGCGCTTGGCACTGGTGATGATTAATGTGAGTGACGAAACACTAAACGGTCATCACCAACCACTCAAGTAGTCAGGAGCTTAAGACTAGTTGTTTTGATGATTACTCATTATACCTTCAATCATGTCATTAAAAATACCGATGTAGGTTTAATAGGTTCGATGTTTCATTCTAGGAGGCCACTGACAACCAGCGCTGTGTTGTGGCTCGCCCCATAACCACAGTATTATACTGAGCAGGTCTCCTGTTGTCACCATAAAGGCATGTAATTGTATAGTTGTAATATTAATTTTAAGTCGGTTGAATATTATTCTATTGTGTACTGCACTATGTATTTTCTTTTACGAGCAAGTGGGTCACCTGATGGTAAGTGATCTCCAACGCCCATGTACGCCCACAATACTAAAAGAATCATGGGTGCGTTGCCGACCTTAAAGGAAAGGGATAATTAAGGAATTGGGAAGGGGAGGGGGTTTGGGCTTTCCCGGATATCTCACTCATCATATGAAACGCAGCAGCAAGCTGCTACTTTACACCAGTTTTCTGTGAGACAGTGGTAATGACCCGGACGAGCCGGCCCATACATGCTGTAGACAAAAGTGTCTACAGCGTGGCTCTACCACTCATAAATATGTATGTTGCAAATCTTATGATGACAATAAACTATTTCTTTCTTTCTAATGATTATTATTTAAATAAATATTAAACATGCACTATAGTGACAACAGTTCGGACTCCTGACCTCACAGTAAGATATGACTATCTTGTGTCGTGGGTGTCAGGAACTACGAGAGATTTCCGGTCTCACAACACCCAGGACCGAACAAATATTTACGGATCACGAAACATCTAATTCGATGTGGAGATATATTTCGCAGTATACTCGTACGATGGGCGCTATTCAGTCAGGTGCAAATATGTATTAGGTACCCTCCCACCAGCATAAACCTAACCACTACTGTCAGCAACTGCGAAAGGCACGAAAGGTGTGCGGGGGACGACACGCCGCCAGTAGATTCTGTATATTCCACTGTGTTTGTGACCGACTAACTTCGGCCCAGGCCCTACCCTTCCCTCCCCTCGCAATTATTTAGTTATCCCTTCCCCTTTTAAGGTCCGCAAGGCGTCCATAATTCTCCTGGTATTGGGAGTTTTTATGGACAGTGGAGATCACTCATCATCAGATGAGCCACTTGATCGTTTGCCAGCCTCTGCTACAAAATAAACATTTTGTAAGGATATCCTCGTAATGGACAATAGTTAAAATTTGTCGGCGGTCGACTCAGCCTTCAGCATTGAGAAACGTAATGCCTTGACCTCGCTGTGTGCAAACCACTCTCAGATACTGATCCGTTTGGATCATACGAAGTACTTCATACATGACACGTGACATGCATTTGTGTCTATGTCAGATGACATTTAAACGTGATTGTAACTGTTAGATATGACGCTCCACATTACCGTACTGTTACATTATATTCACATCACATATGTGGTGTTACAATAAAGCTCGTGGGACACTTTCTAGTGCGGTGTGACGTCACTCGCGCGCATCAATGGGCGCCGCAGGCCCCCTCCCCCTCTCCAGGTCGTGCCACGCTTGGTGCTGCACACCCCCGGAGTCACATGACGTGCCCCGCCCCGCGCCGGCCCTTCACTGTCCCCGCTATACCCGCACCGGGAGTCCCCAGAACCGGCCGCACGCGCCGAGTACTAACTGCTGACCAATGTGCCTGCGCTGCACGTCCGCCCACCCGCGGCTATACTGCGGTCGACGACCCCGCGCGACCACTTTCCGAACGCGTCACGTGAGTTTTCAGCGGTACTCCCGGTGCCCCTCCACCCCTGCCCCGTCGCCTATCGCACGCACACACACACACACACACACTCACACATCACCTTCACCAGTACTATTGATAACAAAAACAGGGTTGTTAGTATCGCCTCGTACAATCAGTGGCCACAATAGTAACAGGTTGCAGTGGAGCAGCGCGAGCGCCGCGCCGCACTCCCATGCGAAATGTGTCAGTGTGGCGCTCGGCGCTCTAAGTGGGTCAAGGTGACCGCTCTTATGGACGCTTTCGCCTATCACGCTAGTAATAACGCACGAGCGATGAGCGACCGGCGATGCGATGACTCCGCGTACACTCTAAGCAGTAGAAAGTTCATAGTGTTTTAAACATCCTTACGGATGTTCCTCGCGACGCGACGTGATGTGATTATGTTCAGGGCACGCGCTATATAAGGACAACAATCTACTGCACTAAGCAATAGCCAGAAAATGTGACGTCGTGGCATTACAGAGGCAACCTTGACTTTGAACGTTCCGACGCGACGCGACGGCGCGTAAAAGTATCGTGGCTGTACCCGCGTCGTTCTTGCACTATTTGCATTGTTGCCACTACTGCCAGTCTAGTGTCTCGGATTTAGGAACTGAACCATGGCTCGTATTACTCTCCTATCTCTGCTATAATAGTAAGCCAAAGAAAACTAGAAGTGCAGTCGCCCTTGTGCTGCACCCACGGGCCACGCATGCACACGCCACACGCACACAAACGCACGCACATCGATGTGAGTGCGCTCGCTGTACCGACTCTCGTCATGTGACTCGTCGTCCTCTTACGTCGCCTGAATATAAATGTATATTTTACATACAACATACGAAGGAAACGCGCCCGTCGCGTTCATGTTGTCAGGAAGCAAGGAACTGTGCCACGCGGTGAGCATCGCTTGTCGTGTGCGCCGCATCACGCTTGTGCCTTAGCGAAGAGTTCAACGCGCGCGATTATCGTGATACGACTCTACCACCCTCCAGTCTCCACCCTCATATAAACTATAGAGTTTCATTCCCAGGTGTACTCGAGTACTTTACTCTTTACTGCTTTGTACATTTCAAACTCTTCATATTTTCAGCGGTATTTTATTTTTCTTTTTGCGTTTTAAAAGCAACATAATTTTCCCCGAGACTTGTCGAGCTTCACTGCTCGGTACCAAAAAATATGTGCCATTATCGAATCTGGTTTATACGCAATGGCGGGTGTGAGGGTCAGATAGCCTGAAGTTTTTTACGAATTTCGCGAGGCATCTCAGTCATGTGACTTGGTCATTAATTGGTAATCGCTCGTTGTTGTAGTAATTATGTAACTCATAAGGCATTGCCTTGTTACGACACCGGACTCCTTCAATATTTTGTAGTTATTAATGCTTGAAGACTATAAAGTCGTATATAATGTACTTTACTATATAATTATATAACGAGATGAATAGTTCGCTCGCCAGATGAAAAGCACCATGCTTGTCCATAAACAGTCGCAACACGACTTGTGATTCAACAAAGTATTGCACAGCACTAAACAGCGCTAGTCTCATAATATCCGATAATTTTAAAGGCCTCGATATCCTTTAAACTGGAACTCAACAAAACTTATATAATGCTGTTTGACGGCAGAAGTAGACGGTGCGGTGTTACCTATTCAGGCGGACTCTTCCACAAGGGAGATTTACCACATAATTCACTATTTATTCCATTACCAGGTCTAGCAGCTTAGCATGCTCTCCGAGGCTCTAAAGCTTCGTCAACACCGTACTCAAAACGCCAATGACACCGTGCGTTACTGATGCTACCGTCGAGAGTTTACGGTGCACAGTACAAAGCAAGGCGTAGGCGATGCGACAATGACGCGGACGCTCGCGTTAGACGGGTCACTCAACCATTTCAAATTCATCTTTAACAATATGTTCGAGGTTCGATTTCAGGGTCTGTACTACTCCAGTTTGCCTCTATAACTATTCCTATTTGCCGGGAAAATTCACATAACTCAGGTAGCCGGTTGGAAAAAACTGTACTTGTACAAATGTGTTTCCAATACAAGGATAGTTTAGGGGCAGTTATTAGCTTCACTTCGTTAATGATACTAATGTAGTTTTATAATAAAATTATGCTACATGTGTATAGAACATTTTGGGAAAATGTTAGTTAATAAACGAATGTCGTTAATTCTAATATAATACAATAATGCAGCTCTACAGCGACATGGCTACTGATGGCCAGCAGCGTAGCCGCGGTAGTCCGCGGTGCAGCAGAGTCAGGCCTGGGTTACGAGCTGTATGCGAGGGGGTCGGGCGGTGTCGGAGGGTGGCGGGGAGCACCCGGCCCGCAGCCTCCGCGGACCGCGCGCCGCATCTCATCGACACCGCGCGCACCACACCGCCGCAGCGCCAGTCGCGCCCGGACCGCGCCGCCACTCGCACACTACTCCGCGCCGGCGTTCGCCGCTCCACCCGCCGCACGCTCCACGACTTCATCACGACCGGTTCACCGCGCGCCCCGCCTGCCCGCTCGCACCCCATGTCCAGCTGACATCGCAAGCATCGCTCCCACCGACCCGCGTCTCCCACACGCAACCAACACAAGTGAGTGCCTCGCGCTCCCGACTCCCGACTCCCGACTCCGGGCGCTCGTCTCCCGCGGGGGCGGCGCCGTCCGTCCCGACTGCTCCCGACTCCCGAGTGCTGAGTGCCGAGCCGCACCGAGGAGCCCCGGCCCGTGCCCGGCTCAGGTAGCGGCCCGCTCACCGTCGCCGTTCCCGCTGTGTGAAAAAACCTTGTTTCCTCATCGCATGAAATATATGAGTCACGGCCGCCAGCCACATTCCTGGCTCATTATCTGATTCGTATTGTCGCCGTAATAACTAATAAGTTAATCGTCAGCGGTGCAACACCTTCAGTCCGTAGTGCGCCGACTCCACTTTCGTAATCGTGGTTCGTCATTAACATAATTCTGTAAACACACGTTAGTGATACGCGCGGCACCACGAGGAGCGCACACCGCGTGCACAACTTGCCGTATACTACTGTTTATACACTAGTACGCGATATAAAACAATGCGCGCGAAGTGAGTGAATGTGAAACGAGCGAAGAAAAAATCCACGTGAGTAGAGTGCAGCCGATGCAGGCCGCCAGCGGGCAGCGGCTAGGGCCTGGCGACTGGCGAGGCGTGTGCGCAGTGAGCTTGTTGATTACTTTTTCTGTTGCCTGTCACACGTACTTGTTACGCTAATCTGAACGGGTGTCGTAACATTCACTTTGTCATTTTCCCGTGATTTAAACCAAATAAATTATAAAACTTTAAGTAACATGTCACGGAGAAATGTTACGGGGTCTCAGAGCGGATCGCTTCGTGACATAAGGTCGTAACACTTAATAACCGTCCACTGTTGGGAGTTTGTCTTGCGTGTTTATCTCAGTCACGCCTCTCGGTGCGACGAAATGACACAAGTGGAGAAGTACTTTTAGAGACTGACATTAATGTCTATTCCCTGAGCTAACTGTAAGTCAGCATCGCTGCCAGTATGAATTGTGACATTAATTTACCAGACTGAGGCGACACGACCGCGACAGACGACACAGCGCCGCGCGTCGCGCGCCTCTCCGCGCCTCGCCGCGCTGTCTATCTGTATAAAGTACCCATCTCAGATACAGATGGCCGCCCACCTCCTTCCACACTCTTTACTTGCAATTAATTCACAAATTTATCCGTCGACTGCGGTTTAATTGAAACAAATAGCACGACGACCGCGCCTAATCGCTTCGTATGATTGTACCTGTGAATTAATTAAATCTCGCAGTAGCCGGTACGTACATTTGAACATCAAAAAAGAATAAAGCCTACTACCAACAGATCTATTCTGCGATCCGTTCAGCGTCCACCAATCAGTGTGTGTCACTCCCGTCAGTCGACTTAGGTAGGGTTGTTAGGTTATTTCAGCTGTTATCTACAGTAATTTTCAGATTTAGATACAAAAATACAGAGTAGTTTTTATGGAAAAAAGGTATATTTGTTATTGTACTGCTTTTATTTATGCATGCAAGATTCCACGATACATAAAGCATAGCATCAAAAACACCAACCGATTATACAGTTTATGTATCCAATTATACATTCTGGCAACACAATTCGGTAGATCGCTGTATATGGATAGCAGCAGTAGATCCCGTGCGATCCCATACAAAATGTTCTAGGAATATTTATCGCGGTCAGAGATCGCGTTCGCAAATCGCGGCTGTTGATTGGAGGCTTTAAGCAGAACATCCACAAATTTCCATCTTTACCACTTTTAATGTTTTTTCCTGGAAGGAAGTAATGCGCTAGACAACATAAGCGTTGCAAAGTCCCCGGTGCAAAGTAATACCACAGAATATTAGTAGTACAATTATAATTGTTTACTTGCCCTGTATTATACATGTTCTACTGCTGGGCACGTGCCTCCTCTACTGAATGAGAGGGGCTGACCCCTCAGGCCTGAGCCTTAGTCCACCACGTTGGCCTAATGCGGGTTGGCAGACTTCACATACCTTCGAAATTCTTATGAAGAACTTCTCAGGTATGCAGGTTTCCTCACGATGTTCGACAAGGATTAATTAACAATTAATACACACTTCACTTATAAATGTCAGAGGTGTATGCTCTTGGGACTGCTTTCGAACCTGCGACTTTCGTCTTGACAGTCCGTACCACTCCACACTGAGCTATCACTATTTTCTGCTGTTACTAATATTATTAATATGAAATTATGGATGTTTATGAGTTTGTGAATTTGAATGTTTGTCAATATTCGCTTCCCTCTAAGTTCGCAACTTGTCCATGATTCTTCTGGTAAATATTGTGTGTTCCTAGGCGGGGGAGATCACTTACCATCGGGTGAACCACTAGCTCGTGTGTAGGATTATTCTATAAAAAAAATGTTCCTTTGACTTGGTAAATCCGCTGATCAGAATAAGTTCACGTAGGTACCTTAGACGCATGACGCAGTACCTACATCGACGACGGAATACGGCCCGGGCCTGTTACCAAATATCTTTATAGATCTTTGTACGTGTTACATGACATGTGAATTTTTGTAACACAATTGGGATACGATTGCTAAGAAGGGATAGAAGTCAGGCAGGCTGCCGGTATTTAATATTAAACCAAATCATTACTACGATATTTCATATTGTTGCGTGCGATAACAACAAGTGCGATAGAGACATGAGACATGATGATGATGATAAATGATTGCCATTAACATTACAGAGTGCATGTATGTACAAAGTGCACGAGTTGAGATACTAGGTGCATTACACCATGTCCCTTGCATATTGCATTGTAATATGGACAGACTTTGCGGGACTTCGCGCTTCCGAGACCATAAATTCAATATGCCGTGCAAGACGCCGAATATCACATAATGTTATTTTCATACATTTTAATAAAACCTTTAAAATAATAATAATTATAATTTTATTATGTATTTTATGAGTTTACTACTCGTTTTGAGACTAGATCCAACACTCATAAAATCAAACTAATGTCCTTGAAATCATCAAAATTGTTATAAAAACACGTTATGAAATAAAAGACGCGTAAGATAATCCGTTACCAAAGCCAAGTGTTTGGTAATGATCGGCTTTTGCTACACATTTTTTTTTTACTGGGAATACATACATATATATACACACTCAGGCCTATAATTCCCGAAGGGGTAGGCAAAGGTATAACCAGTACACCCACAGTTCGCCGAACTTATTTCGATCCTATGATGTAATAGGGGGCGTTCATATCGCCATACCGGGCACAATTCCAGACTTCGAGTTGATACTGAGCATTTCGTAATAGAAAAACCCAATATCAGTTATACCCGACCCGGGGATCGAACCCAGGACCTCAGCACACCAGTCGTACCGCGTTATTACAAATGTGATAAAGTGACGTAAAATATTATGTGTACTAGCATGTGCTCGCGGCTCCGTCCGCGTGAACGGCCATTTCCGGGATAAAAAGTAGCTTATGTCCTAATCCAGGTCAATGTCTATCTGTGTGCCATTTTACCCAAAAACGTTCAGCTATTAAGGCGTGATTGACAAACAAACATACACATTTTCACAGTTATAATAGTAGTAGGATCAACCGGACACTTTGCTCAGACATAATGATAAGCACAGATCACAATATACAAAGTGAACTAGCAATATAGTATAATATGCACTTAATATTCTTATATTTTTGAATAATTATTTACATTGGTAAAAATAAATATAACATTGCTAAAAATACTAAAATTTTTCATCCAAATAAATATTTTAAAACTTATTCGCGCGATTTAAATGTCGCCATTGAACTACTAAGATATGATTAGTTGGCGAACCGCATTAGGCCAGCATGGTGGCCGTGCAACCTAATCCCTCTCATCGGTAGAGGAGGCCCGTGCCCAGCAGTGGGACGTATACAAATGTAACAAAAACCCTGTTGGCCCATTTAGCTGTGTTATCACAATCGATATTCAAATATAAGGAGATATCTCTAAAAATAGGGCAGATGGTGGGCCAGCAGCTCAATAAAAATGGTATTTTAAATGAAATACTACTAAAAACTATTATTTTATGTGTTTTACGTGCGTTTTAGAAAAGCTGCGACTCGATGTAATAGTAAAAAGGTGCCGTACCGAGTAACTACCACTTTTGATAAACCACCGGGTGATCGCCAATCGTTATTTTGATGGTAGATTTTTTTTTATTGAGATATTTCTTTACGTTTGAATAACGATTTTGAGAACGTGGTTAAAAGGAACAACAGGGTTTTTGTTACATATTGTATAATACAAGGCTGGTATTATATATTATTACCGGTCTCTTGTAGTGGCACTTGGCATCATATTATTAGGGCTGGAAGGTACTGAGTTGAATACAAGGTCTGGTAATTAGTAACAATTTATGTAAGTTACTTTTGACTACCACATCTCCCAGAGTCCAGACGAGATTAAAGTCATTCAGACAGGCGATCGTAAAAAATCTAATACATTTAAATTAAATTAAATAATTTGAAATGGCGTTATTGCAGTGTAATGATCAATTATATGATAATGATGAATTATAAATTCGACAGCCTCCATGGCGCAGTGGGCGAGTAGCTGGCTGCGAAGCGTGAGGCCGTGGGTTCGATTCCCACACCGAGAAAAATGTTTGTCCAATCCACAAATATTTGTTTCGGGTCTAGGTGTGGTGGGACCGCAAGTCTCTCGTAGTTCTTGATACCCAAGATACAGGTTAACCTAGTGTGGGGTCAGAACTATGTGTGTGACTGTTGGGTGTATTTATTTTAATGTAATTTATGTATAAAATATATGTTACAAGTAAATTCTAGATATAAGTAAACTGACCAATGACTCAAATGAGATGTATTATGCCACGAGCAAGTTAAAATTAATTTCTTATTAACATTAAATACATATAAAAAAAATATAATTTTATATCAAATAAACAAAAGCCGACCGATCGCGAATAAAATAAAAACGGTAAAAATGCCAATTTTCAATTGATAAGTCATTATTTTCGAGAATAGATTAAACGGAGCAAAAACAAGCCTACTGAGTTTGTTTCACCGGGTCTTCTCAAGCTGGGTCGCTTTGGATCCGGTGGTAGTTTTAAAACATGTGCCGTTTCGGTAAATGGCTATGGTCTATATCGACTCAATCAATATATTTAAAACCGCCGGGCAAGGGGTGCTTCACCGGCTGCGCTCCTACTCCGACAGCCCTTACAATGAACTCATCAGTCATCAAAAATATCCACATGGAATGAAATATGTTTATTTGAGTTTAACTTGCGAGAATATTAAGAATATTTTGTTTAGTGTCTGTAATTAAGTCATTTTATGAACAAACATTTGCTCGAACGTGGCGGTATTCGACCGCGTTCTAGTGAACTGTCACCAATAGGTACAACAGTAGGGGCCGCGCTGCGCCAAGCAGTGATGGATCACTCTCGAGGCTCCAGTAAAGCCTTCCACGCACTGCCGCGTCTCTGCGATCTGCGATTTTTTCGGATGTTACAGTATTTTTAAATTTCGATACAAAAATACTACATTATTATATTATTTTATTGAAAAAATAATAAATACTAAGATAAATTTGTTATTGATTTGTTTATGCTTACGTATGCAATTACATATATTAAAATTATACGATAAAAAGAGCATAGCATCGAAAACAGACCAACTAACATACAATTATTGTATCCAATTATACATTCTGGCAACACAATTCGGTAGATCGCTGTGTGGATATCAGCATCGTGTAAGATCGCGCACCTTTAAAAAATCCTATAAAAATGAACTAGAAACACTTATTGCGGCCAAAGATCGTGATCGCAAATCGCGGCAGTGCGTGGAAAGCTTTATCACCGCACGCGCCGCGCCGCCCCGCGCCGCCCCGCGCCGCCCCGCGCCGCCCTTCGTGCCGCGCTGTCCCGCGCCGCACCGCTCCGAGCTGCGCGCCGTACAATATCAATACTCGCTTGTTTACACTCGTTCCATACACACTTCATTCAAAAATATACAGATTAGTCAACATGATGAAAGTAATTACAAGGTGGTAGGTCCCTCGTATGCGAGACGCTGTCTGGGTTGGTACCACCGCGCCGTCTATTTCTGCCGCCAAGCAATAGTGTATAAGCACTGTTGTGTTCCGGTTTGAAGGAAATTGAAGCCAGTGAAATTACTGGGCATTATGAGACTTAACATATTATGTCTCGGGATGACAAGCGCAGTTCAATGCCATACAGTGTTCTGTAATCCTGAGTTCTTTGAGACGTTGCTTCTGTTTATAGGCAGGCATGACGCTTAACATCAAGCGAGCGACCTGCTCGTCTCGTCATTCAAACAAATAAAAAATAATAAAAATAATTTGACAGCTCCGTGGCGCAGCGGGCGAGTAGTCGGTTGCGAAGCGAGAGGCCGTGGGTTCGATTCCCACACCGAGACAAATGTTTGTGTGAACCACAAATATTTGTCTCAGGTCTGGGTGTTGTGGGACCGCAAGTCCCTCGTAGTTCCTGATACCCACGACACAGGTTTACCTAGTGTGGGGTCAGGACTATGTGTGTGACTGTTGGGTGTATTATTATTATTATTATTATTATTATTAAAAAAAAAAAAAACTACGCGTCGGGTGTTACCCGTGTGCAATGACAAAAAGCTTGTCATTCAGATAAGAAAAAAAATACTAATATTAGATAGAAACAACATTTATGTATTTGGAGCATCGCTGTTTGGACCTTAGAAGCAAAAAAAACATAAAGACAATCCATAAAATCAATGTCCATAACATAGAATATTATTCACTCGCTGTGCGTAATACCTATAGGTATTATATATATATATATTTTTTATTAGCTTGAATGACGAGACGAGCAGGTCGCTCGCCTGATGGTAAGCGCCACGGCTGCTCATAAACAGAAGCCACGCCACACAGAACTTTGAATTACAAAGCACTGCATGACACTGGACTGCGCTCGTCACCCCGAAACATAAGGTGTTAAGTCTCATAATGCCCAGTAATTTCACTGGCTTCAATGTCCTTCAAACCGAAACACAACAGTGCTTACACACTGTTGCTTGGCGGCAGAAATAGACAAAGCGGTGGTACCAACCCAGCCGGCCTCTCGCAAACGAGGGACCTGCCACCTTGTAAAATATTAAATATATTGAATCATAATTATAACATTATTCTCTAAACTAAGCTCTATGTAAGTACGTAAGCACCATGATGATAATTTCGATGGTTCTCGATATTTGTGATGGAAGCTAAAAATCCGAAGCGAAACCACCCCAAGCATTCCAATACCATGTTTGATGCTATCGATACACGAAGCTATATATGCAATGTGTGGCGCCCATCCGGCCCATCGCGTCGCCCGCCAGCGTCGCCCGCCAGCGTCGCGCTGATGTTCCTAATTATTATTTACGAGTCGTTTCGGAAGCGTACTTAATGTACTATTGTGGAGTGTAAGTCCGTCACTGCTTACAGTATTGTGGACATATGTAGGTGGTGTGCACATAAAACCCAACCTCCCAACCCCCGCGCCACGCCGCGCTAGCGAGGGTGAGTGGTAGAGCCACCCTGTAGATAGTTTTGTCTACAGCACAAAATGGGTTAGACCGGGTTGTTACCACTGCCTCACGACGACCGACGTAAAGTAGTGGCTTGCTGCTGCGTTTCGATCGGTGAGTGAGATATCCGGAGGCCCATATCACCTTTCACTTTAATCCACCCATGACTCTTCTAGTATTATGGGCTTACATGGGATGTGGAGATCACTTACCATAAGGTGACTCACTTGCTCACTTGCCGGCTTATACTATAAAAAAAGAAACTGTGTGATGATGTAGTTTAGTATAGTACTAGATCATTGTGTTCATGGAAGCTAACTGCTAGCGCTCCATCCTACTTACATAAATGAGTAACGCCACGACGTGACGGCCGCAAAGCGAGCGCGGTATTCGCTTCAGTATGGATTTGGAACGTGCTCCATCACGTCACGATCTTACACAATTGAGATCCAACGTACCCAACGAACCACGACATACATTGGGGAAAAGTAACAACTTATAATTATAATGAGTATTCAATTGATCGTGAACTGGTATTCACAACACATCGTCTCGGCTGCGGCCGGTCGTCGACGAGACAGTCCCGTGTACACTCCCGTGCAGCTCGTGTACACTGCTCTATACTTACTGTCACCGTGTCTACGTGTTAACAATTTATTTATTTCTATATTCACTGAAATGGGTTGTCCAAAGCTTCCTGCATAATTTTTGTAATAGTCCTATATCTAACATGTTATCTTTGTATGTTCAGAATGATCCCGAGACGGAAACATAACGCGTCGTCCGGCTCCCTGCCCGCGCCAGACGACAAGCACGCCAGCAATGACTACATCCGTAAGTACAGCGATCACGAAACAAACCATTGCCACACTACACCAGTGCACTAAACCTCTAGCAAACCAGCACACTAGCGCAATAGCTTTCCTCTCACTAGAACGAGCGGCGCGTGGGGCGTCGACCGCGCGCCCCTGAACTTGACCAGCGCGCCGCACCGCCGGCCAGCCTTGTCGTGTGCTCGTGCCTTCTGCTGGAGCGCGCTCGTGCGGCCTTTAAAGGTCACCTGGTTTTATAGGCACAGTTCGGCTCCGGCGCTTCCGTCCGGTTTATCGATGTTGATAAGTTTACACTAGTTACTGTGACAACAATGTTATCATTTTGATCATTCCCGCAGTATCCGAAAGTGCGACGCGCGACCGTCTGTGCTCCGCGCTGCGTCGCCGCTTCAATCGCAAGACGCTCCACAAGCGCGTGCCCATCACAGCATGGCTGCCGCAGTGAGTATCGCCAGCCACCAATTGACTCGCGGTCGCATACAGGAGACCCGACCACTGACCACTTCTGATTGTGGTTCCAGGTATAACATGGAAAAGGCGATCGGCGACCTGATCGCTGGCATCACGGTGGGACTAACGGTGATCCCACAGTCACTGGCGTACTCGAACATCGCCGGTTTGCCGCCGCAACACGGGCTGTACGGCTCGTTTATGGGGTGCTTCGTGTACATCGTGTTAGGCGGGTGCCGTGCCGTGCCCGCGGGCCCCACCGCCATCGCGTCATTGCTGACGTGGCAAGTGGCCGGCGGGGTGCTTGAGAAAGCGGTGCTGCTCACGCTGCTGGCGGGTATTGTGAAGCTGCTAATGGGCGTGCTCGGTCTCGGCTTTCTGATCAACTTCGTGTCGGGCCCAGTGTCCTCCGGGTTCACATCGGCGGTGGCGCTCATGATCGCCACTTCGCAGGTGAAGGACCTGTTCGCGATCACCGTCACCGGCGACACCTTCCTGCAGCAGTGGATCTCGATCTTCCGCAACCTGCACGACGCCGCACTCTGGGACCCCGTGCTAGGTTTCATCTGCATCGCGCTCTTGCTGCTCATGAGGGTAACTTTTGCTCGTCTTCTTATTATGATGCACTCGTTTGGTTATGTGAGCGGTATTCTTGACTCCATGTGTTTCTGTTGCAGAAAATAGGAATGACTAAACTGGGAGCTAATTCAGAGTCAGGCCCGAACACGCGTCAGAAGGTATTGAACAAGAGCATGTGGCTGTTGGGCACGTGCCGCAACGCGATTGTGGTGGTGGCGACCGGCGTGCTTGGCTACTGGCTAGTCGATACCTTAGGACAGTCGCCAGTCCGGCTCATGGGTAGGTATCGCTTCCGTTATATGTCCGACCCTGCTCTCTGTTTGTCATTGTCCAACTTTTAATGTGTGTTTTTGTTTCGTACGCTTCCCAGCGGAAAATATTCGTGGCGGTTAGTAGAGTAACTGTAGAGTAGACACACGTACATCTCGCTCCTTTCCGTTCATCTTTCACACGAGTCACGAGTAGTGTGGTGTAGTGCAGTACCGTACGAGTATGTCATATCGCTTGTAACGTTATAATAACATGTGTGTGCGCAGGTGCTATTCCGTCAGGTGTGCCGGTGCCGCAGCTGCCTCAGTTCAGCTACGTGCGCGCGGACAACACCACGGCCGACTTCGTAGACATGGTGTCGGAGCTGGGCTCCGGCCTGCTGGTGATTCCATTGATCGTACTGCTCGAGGACATCGCCATCTGCAAGGCATTCTCCGACGGACGCACCATCGACGCCACGCAAGAAATGATTGCGCTGGGTATCGCCAACATCGCCAATTCGTTCATGCAGGCGTACCCGGGAGGCGGGTCACTCGCGCGTTCCGTCGTCTCCAACGGGTCCGGTGTCAAGACCACCTTGAACGGCTTGTACACTGGTGAGTGGTACCCCGGAACGTGTCACTGCTAAGTTGCCTCTTTGCGTACCTTACTACTTACTGTATAATCACATCGCATCGACGTGTTTTTTACAGGTTTGATGGTGATACTGGCGTTACAGTTCTTCACGCAGTACTTTGAGTACATCCCGAAAGCTGCGCTGGCCGCTGTCATCATTTCAGCCATTCTGTTTATGGTGGAATACAATGTGATTAAACCTATGTGGCGCGCCAAAAGTAAGTATTACAACCAAACAAGTGACATAAATGTCAGTAACCATCTTAAAGCTGGGCATCCACCACAAGCACGCCACGCCATGAGGCAAATTTCATTGCCTCAGCCAAGTTATTTTTAGTCGGTTTTTGTCGTGCTTGGGCATCTTAGTCCGAATCGCGTGTTTAGTAGCAACGGACGTGTTGGCAAGATAAGGATTGACAACGAGATTTCAATTAAATTACACTAAAAGCTGTCTCATCATTCAGGCAAATACAAATTATTGACGCGGTAATTTTTTCGTCCACAGAGCTGGACCTGATCCCGGGCGTGGGTACATTTTTGCTGTGCCTTACGTTGCCCATCGAACTGGGCATCCTCACCGGAGTCATAGTGAACATCATCTTCATCCTGTACCACGCAGCGCGGCCCAAGTTCTCTGTGGAGATGCTGAAAGTGAGTGCATTACAATGATTGATAGTCGGCACTCGACACATACAAGCTTAACTTGCGACAGGCTGATCTGACTGGTGTCGTTTCGTGTTTCAGACGGCTGCGGGCGTGGAGTACCTGATGATTACGCCAGACCGCTGCTTAATGTTTCCTTCGGTGGACTATGTACGCCGGCTTGTGACCAAGTTCGCGGCGAGCGGGTCGGTGCCCGTGGTGTTGGAATGTACGCACATCTACAGCGCCGACTACACCGCCGCCAAGAGTATCGAGCAGCTCACTGCGGACTTCCACGCGCGCTTTCAGCCGCTCTACTTCTACAACGTGAAGCCTTCGGTGTGTTCCATCTTCGAGGCGGTCGCTAAACCGGAGCACTTTGTCGTGTTCTACGAGGACGAGGAGCTCGACCGGCTGCTGGCGGCTGACGAGAGACTCGCGCCCACCAAGGAGCCGCCGCCGCCTCAACATCACGCGTGAACACGCGAAACCTACCTTACCGCGCAAACAGATATTTTCAGAGGTTGATTTAAAGGAGTGTGATATTTTGCAGAGATGAGACGTTATTATTATACAAGTAAACATAGTTATATGTATACTGTAGGAACGGTCTGTAAATACGTTAACGTATCCCGTAGTGAGTAGTAGTAGTAAATACCGCCGGCGCGCCGCGCTCATCCGCGCGCCGCGTCGATGTAAAACTGTTCCTTAGCGCCGTGTACCCGTGTACCCGAGTACCCGTGTACCGCGAGTTCACGACGCGCACCACTAGTGTGATAGTGTGGTAGTGTGATAGTGTGACAGCGTGACGGTGCAAACTCAGTACATGGTGACTGACGAGCTTATGGCTGTGAGCTGCATGCGAGCTGTGATCCGACCCGCCGGGGCGGTGGGGCGGCCGCGCCATCCCCGTCCGCGCTCCCTAGTGTTGTCGACGCTCTTATACTAATTTAATTGTGACCACAAAAAGCAACAGATCGTGATAGTTGTCGTAGTTTTTAAGTAATGATTTTATTTATTTTTAGGTAATTAAAGTACAACTTAGAATATTGTCTGCATTATTTTATTACGTAAAAATGAGAAGCTTTAAGTGGCGTAGAAAGCGGAGCGCGTGCGAGCCGGCTTTCGCACGTGGCGACCATTGACTTGCCAGTACTTATTGTGTATGTAGTATGTACACACCGGCGCTGACGCGAGCTGACGCGAGAGCGCTGTATAGCCGTATTACGAACCGATCGCCGCTCGGCTCCGGTACTATATCAGCTGTTGTTTGTGATCCTCAACTAGTACTTAAGTGATAAAATATATTTTAAAAGCAGAGCATATTGAATAGATTTTAAATAAATTGTACTTATGACGTGTGAGTGTGGCTGTGTATTTACGTTTGTGAGGGAGTATGTGTGTGTGTGTGCATGTCTGCGACTAGAGTGAACGGCAATAAATACTATTCTGTCACAGTTCCAAGAACAAAGTTATTAAACTCTTTGAGAGTTCAATTAATTTATTGTTTTATTTATATTATTCCCATCTCGAGACGCGCGCTTGTCGATCGTCGGCACCGCTTTTTATTAAGCATGTAAATGAGTATAAATTTTATATCACTTTCCTTTTTAACCGACTTATTTTATTAGCCTGAATGACGAAACGAGCAGCAGGTCGCTCTTATGATGGTAAGCGTAACGCCTGCCCATAAACGGAAGCAACACTACACAGAACTTTGAATGACAAAGCACTGAATGAATCTGAATTGTGCTCGTCACCCCGAGACATAAGATATTGTTTCAAAATGCCCAGTAATTTCACTGGCTTCAATGTCCTTCAAATTGAAACACAACAGTGTTTACACATTGCTGCTTGGCGACAGAAATAGACAAAACGATGGTATTAACCCTCTCACATACGCGGGAACTACCACCTAGTCACCCATATCACATACAGTATTATGTGACACACAGAATAAGATTGTAGTGACGCGCCAAATTCAGCGCCGTTGATCCTACACTACTAGAAAATAGTAAGTTTTTTATATCTTCCCCACGGAGTACGCATTGCCAGATCGTTTTTCAACTACTTTCCCTACTCAGATCCGCCCGTATACCAATTTCGATTTCCCCGACCGTGTTCTTTCATCTTCTTGCAACCTCCTTCCCTATTCATGGATTTATAAGTCAGGATCTATAAGTGTAGTTTCTTTCTACCTATCTCCAACATCCCGTCCCCCTCTCCAACTCTTTGGTTGGTTTATTTCCTGCCTTCTGTTGTGCCAGCTCTGGTTGCTCTCCTGTCTCGGAATCTAAAATATCTACTTACTAGCCATCTTATCAGTTATCAGTGGTGTCCTGCCAACAATAACTAATATAATATATTATTGGCGATCCATAGCACTATTTAATTATGTTAAATCTCATAACATTTTTGTCCTTGGAGCGGCGGCATAAGAATACAAACCGCTTCCCCTTAACATTCCCGAGGGGGTTGTAAGAGGCGACCGAGGGATCTATGAGCTAACAACTGCTCAGCTGGTGGTAGGATGTATTCATCCGGCCAGATAGCGACCACCGTACACATGGTGTAAAACCTGCCATAGTGACTCACATATTATGTGGGTCGCGTTCCAGGATCAGCCAGTGTACATCCGGTTCATGCGGAGCCTGCGACATGACATAGCGGTTGGCAGGGTCGTGTATGTGTTATTATGTCGGATGGAGATGTATTGATTCGCCGGTCAGGGAGACCCGTAGAAACGGTTGTTCCGCTGGCCGCCCGTGGTACAGTACAGGGGCCCAATCCAGTTTAACCACCTGGAGAGGCTGCTCCACCATGCCACGCATAATCTTGGGTAGGTCCGTCGTGTCGGTTGGTGACCGGATCGGGGGTCCCGACGGCCTATCCCGGGGGGGTACGGGGGCCCTTCCGTCCGGCGAATCAGTCTGCCTCCGTTCGGCCGCCTTGTGACCATATGCAGTATCATTGTCACCCATTAGTCCTGTCGCAGGTTCCGCAAGTTGCTTCTTCCATCTTCCCTTCTTTTATTTTTTTACCATGACAGCGCTATTAAAGAGAGCAGGTCCAACAGCGGTACTGGTGATCTTGGGGGACTTCAACGCGCACCACGAGCTGTGGTTGGGCTCCTCCAAGACTGACCATGCTGGTCGTACTGCCCACGCATTCGCTCTGACTCACGACTTGTCTCAACTGGTGAATCAGCCCACCAGAATCCCAGATGTGGCGAGTCACACGCCTTCATTGCTGGACCTTCTGCTGGCGAGTCATCCAGCCGGGTACAATGTGACGGTGGGCGCCCCTTTGGGTACCTCCGACCATTGCCTGGTTGGATCCTCAGTGCCTCGTGCCCTGCCTACCACACCTAAAAAGGTCAGGCGCAGAATCTGGCACCACTCGTCGGCAGATTGGGATGGTATGCGTGAGTACTTTGCATCCATCCCTTGGGGGCAGCGCTGCTTTGAGGGCAACGATCCTTCTGCGACTGCCGACGCTATTGCCGGCGAGATCCAGTTAGGAATGGAATATTACATTCCTTCCTTGGAGGTCGTCGGTGGTGGGCGCGGACGCTCCTGGTTCAATCGCGCTGCGCAGACGCTGTTAGTCAGAGACAGGCTGCATATCGCGAGTGGATTAGGGGTCGCGCATTGAAGGATCCCAACATAAGCTCACTCAAAGCGGCCTATAACCAAGACACCAAGGCCTGTAAGAAGACGTACGTTAGAGCGGATGCTCAGCGCATCAATAGGATTGGACGAGCCTTGGCAGATCATCCGTCAAGCAGTCGTGCTTATTGGAGCCTTGCCAAGGCCGTTCAATTTAACTTCTGTCGCCCCTCGTTGCCACCGCTGAGATATCCGGATGGATCTCTGGCCCATAGGCCGCAGGAGAAAGCCACTCTACTGGCAAACCTCTTTGTGGCTAACTCGCGGCTCAAGGACGGCAATGCGCTGCCGCCCACGGTGCCTGATTGCGGATATTCAATGTCGCATATTCGTATCAGGCAGTGTGATGTGCGGCGCGAGTTGCTGTTCCTCGATGCACGTAAAGCTAGTGGTTCGGATGGTATACCGGCGGTGGTACTTAAAATGTGCGCGGCCGAGTTGTCTCCTGTGCTGACGCGCCTATACCGCTTCTCCTTCCTCTCCAGTATTGTGCCCCAATCTTGGAGAGAGGCCAATGTGCAAATCCCAAAAAAGGGTGATCGGTCGGACCCTAACAACTACCGTCCAATCGCCATAACCTCAGTGTTGTGCAAAGTAATGGAGCGGATCAGAAACTCACAGCCGATCCGCTACCTGGAGGATCACTCGCTGATCAGTGACCGACATTACGGCTTTCGGTCGAAGCGATCAACGGGTGATCTTCTTGCGTACGTGCTACATCGCTGGGGGGAGGCGGTTGATAAGCATGGCGAGGCTCTAGCCGTAAGTCTCGACATCGCTAAGGCGTTCTATAGGGTCTGGCACCGTGGTCTTCTCTCCAAGCTTCCGGCATATGGGCTCCCCGACAACCTGTGTACGTGGATCTCCGGCTTTCTGCATGAGCGTAGAATGCGTGTCCTTGTTGAAGGGTATGCTTCTCAGCTTATGTCAGTTAATGCTGGGGTCCCACAAGGCTCTGTGCTTTCGCCCACTTTGTTTATTCTGCATATCAATGATATGTTACCACTTGGTAACATTCATTGCTATGCAGATGACAGCACAGTGCATGGGCGTTACTGCAGTAAGCCCACTGGTAGCCGGGGAGTCACTGAGGGGCAGCGAGAAAATCTTGTCATTGAGCTTAACCGGACCTTGGATCTCATTTCAGAATGGGGTACTAAGAATCTGGTTGAGTTCAATGCCAAGAAAACTCAAGTGTGCGCGTTCACGTGAAAAAAATCCCCGTTCTCTCCCCTCCCCAATCTTTAGGGTATCCCGCTAGCAATGCGGAATAGCCTAAGTATCCTAGACATGGATATTTGCTGCGATCTGAATGCAAGGAACCACATCGAGGGTGTAATATCCGCCACTTCACGCAGGGTCGGAATCCTGAACAAGGTGCGTGGGTTTTTTACTCCCGGTCAGCTTTACCGCTTATACAAAGCGCAGGCACGGCCGGGTGTGAAATACTGTTCGCACCTTTGGGACGGTTCCGCCAAGTACTTACTCGATGCAGCGACGGACTGTTCGCATTGTGAATGATGCAGACGTTACTAAGAACTTAGAGCCGCTGCAATTGCGTAGGGACATTGCCTCACTTAGCTTTTTTTATCGTCTGTATCACGGTGAATGTTCTGAAGAGTTTTTTGATCTTATCCCATCCTCACCTTTCCTTAACAGAACCACGCGTGCTGGCTTACGGAACCACAGCTTCGTGGTCTCTTCCATCTCGGCTAGAACTAAAAAGTTCGCAAAATCTTACTTCTGCCGGACCATCAAGCTGTGGAATAGTTTGCCGGCACACGTGTTCCCTCCTTCCTATAATATGGGGTCGGAGTGTGAAGAAGCAATTAGGCAGGCCGGCATAATTTTGCCGACCTACGATAGACACATCGTCTGTCGTTGATCGACAGTATTCTTGGATTGCGCTGCACTTAACATCAGGTGTAGCGTAGTCACTTTGCCGAGCCATTATAAAAAAAAAACATACAATTCAGGTCTTTATCGAAGTGATAACAATATACAATTTCCTTTTCCTGATATTTACAGCATTATCTTTCTATCAACTTTGTCTGAAGTATCGTATAGCTACTATAAGACCTCCTTTCTGTGTATTGTACAATAAGCACAGGCTCTTTCCGTCCCACTGCATACCCTACGTGTATGACCATATGTGAGACACAGAGAGCATTGTACTAAGGGGATCGATCCCTCATGCGGCAGCGCTAGAACCCCACATACATTCTCCAAGACTGGGAATAGGCTTACTCCATAGTCTCGGACAGATCTCCAAGACTATGTGGCTCACACACATACATTAAAGGCGCCTACGCTGACGCGGATGACGAACCACCTGTCACACAATGTAACGCATTTAATATGTCATACCAAATAAAATTCCTAACCAAAAAAAAATAACCAGACGAGTGGGTTTCAAAGAGAGAATCGAAACATTCAAAACAAACTTAAGAACCAGAATACAAATAATAATAATACACCCAACAGTCACACATATAGTCCTGACCCCACACTAGGTAAACCTGTATCGTGCGTATCAGGAACTACGAGGGACTTGCGGTCCCACAACACCCAGACCCGAAACAATTTTTTGTGGATCACACAAACATTTGTCTCAGTGCGGGAATCGAACCTACGGCCTCTCGCTTCGCAGCCGGCTACTCGCCCGCTGCGCCACGGAGGCTGTCAATCAAAGGATAAATGAAATGAGAAACACGAGCGCTGTTTAGAAAATTATAGAAAGAGCATAAAACTTACAATACGTCATTCCCAAGGGCAACGGATGGAACGTATCGGCGGAAAATAATTAATTATGGTCAGAATTAGCTAAATTCGGAAGGGAATGTAAAATTGGCCGCACGAAAATCCCAAAGGCGAGCTCGGAAGAAACCAGCAACGTGACAGACACGAGGCCGACCATCCGTGCTGCCGTCCATCTCGTGGTCGCACGTACGAAAGTACATTAATGGGCGCTACAACAGGCCCCAGCTGCGCGCCTGCGCCCCCGATGGTCACATTATCGTTAATTACGCATTTGTATAGTTAATAAATGAAATAAAACATATAACCGATTTTTTTTGGCCAGATTATATTAAATCTATACTTACGTACAACCCTTTAACAACATAAAGCAAAAGAAAAGGTTTTGTTAGGTTTTGCAATAAAGCAGCAGAAAGCGACGATCAGCGACGACATCTGTCTTATTTACTCAATGTACACAAATACATACTTTTGTACTAACCTTGTGAACCCACATTTCATCGTTAAGTTAGGTTAGTAGTTTGGTGTCGCTGGATCGCAACGCCGCCGCCTCCATAGCGAACTGGTGTTTGCTCCCGCATCGCCAATACTTTCTGTAAATGCACAATGATGGTCACTGTAATGATGGTCAATAATTAATCATGAGAGGGTAAGTTCCCTGGAAGCCCGCTGCGTGTCGCTCTACTGCGTAAGCCGCAGCGCTTAGTGGCACAGTGGATCATCAGGGGCTACCGCACGGTCTCTCATGAGGCGGCCTGCCTGTTGGCGGGTACTCTCCCTTGGGATGCCCAGCATCTCTCTCGTAAACAACTGCGTCAGTACGGGATCCAAGACGATCCGCCTAACGACCCAGTGCGCCTCGACGGCGTCCGGGAAGAATAGCTTCGTGATCGAAGCTGTCTCCCCGTCCACTCTATTCGTCATTAGACTCCTGGCGGATCTGTCTCTTGACGAATGAAGCCGGACACTTGTCGTAGAGCGCAGGGGTCTTCAGGTACTGTGCGGCCTCTTTAGCGAGCCCGTCCGCCCTCTCATTTCCCTCCAACCCCGCGTGAGCCTTCACCCAAAAAATTCAATTTTTGTAAGTGCTTACAAATATAAGGGTCGAAAATAAAATTTTAAAGATGTTTTTTTTCTTAACAAAATTGTCTGAATCATTTTTTTTCAATTAACTTACAACACTACAATCCATTAAGCGAAATTGTATGTAAATTTTACAAAAATTTAGAGATCCGGTAAATGACCTGTACCGAGTTGATATACCAAATTGAAACTATGCGATTTTTTGACTTTTCGCGCGTTCTTTGGGCGCGCTTTCGCACGAATCGTGTCGGGGGCCCAGAGGGGGTCACAAATAAGTGGTTTTTGGATTTTAGATACGGTATTTTTTTTTTAATTTTGAAAAATTAGGTAAATTATATAATATATGTGTTTTTTATGTTTCAGATGCTGCAAAAAACACACCGAAGCGGCGTGGCTTGCGGGTGGGATGTAACGACGCAGGAAAATCAACAAAATCTCTGATAATTTTGAACAAATCAACTGAAATATGTAAATTTTATATGAAAAATGAAAAATAAAACTGTAATTAAATAAATTGTTATATAACTCTATATAATATTCGAAAAAGCCGTACGCGCAAAGTCGATAATAACAGATCGATACAAAAAACTATATGGAAATGTCAAAAATGAAAATATAAAACTTAAACAAAAAAAAATAACAGCTAAGAGGAGTCAGTTACGTTAAGGGGTAGTTTCCGTTACTCTGCGTCTAAATGCTGGAAAAATATTCGTATGCCGATAAGGAGCCATCAGTGTACTCAAGGGCATATAAATTTCGTAAACCTAACTTTCGCAATCCTAATTTTCACAAACCTAACTTTCGTAAACCTAATTTTCACAAACCTAACTTTCACAAACCTAACTTTCGTAAACCAATTTTTCACAAACCTAACTTTCACAAACCTAACTTTCGTAAACCTATCTTTCACAAATCTAAGTTTCAAAAACCTAACTTTCACAAACCTAACTTTCAAAATCGTAACTTTAACAAACCTAACTTTAAAAATCCTAACTTTCATAAACCTAACTTTCGAAAACCTCACTTTCACAAACCTAACCTTCGAAAACCTCACTTTCACAAACCTAACTTTCGTAAACCTAACTCTCACAAACATAACTTTCACAAACCTATCTTTCACAAACCTAACTTTCGAAAACCCAACTTTCACAAACCTAACTTTCGAAAACCTAACTTTCACAAACTTAACTGTCGAAAACCTCACTTTAACAAACCTAACTTTCGAAAACCTCACTTACACAAACCTAACTTTCGTAAAACTAACTCTCACAAACATAACTTGCGAAAACCTCACTTTCAAAAATCTAACTTTCGTAACCTAAATTCCACAAACCTAACTTTCGTAAACCTAACATTCACAAACCTAACTTTCATAAACTTAACTTTCGCAAACCTAATTTTCGTAAAACATTAATTTCACAAACCTAACTTTCGAAAATAAAACTATTACATACATATCTTTGACAAACCTAACTTTCACAAACCTAACTTTCGTAAACCTATCTTTCACAAATCTAAGTTTCAAAAACCTAACTTTCACAAACCTAACTTTCAAAAACGTAACTTTAACAAACCTAACTTTAGAAATCCTAACTTTCATAAACCTAACTTTCGAAAACCTCACTTTCACAAACCTAACTTTCGTAAACCTAACTCTCACAAACCTAAGTTTCAAAAACCTAACTTTCACAAACCTAACTTTCAAAAACGTAACTTTATCAAACCTAACTTTAGAAATCCTAACTTTCATAAACCTAACTTTCGAAAACCTCACTTTCACAAACCTCACTTTCACAAACCTAACTTTCGTAAAACTAACTCTCACAAACATAACTTTCGAAAAATAAAATTAGGTTTTCGAAAGTTAGGTTTGTGAAAAATAGGTTTACGAAAGTTAGGTTTGTGAAAGATAGATTTTTGAAAATTGGTTTTGTGTAAGTTAGGTTGACCAAAGTTAGGTTTGTGAAAGTTAGGTTTGTCAAAGGTATGTATGTAATAGTTAGGTTTTCGAAAATTAGGTATTACGAAAGTTAGGTTTGTGAAAGTTAGGTTTGTGAAAGTTAGGTTAGGTTAGGTTAGGTTAGGTTAGGTTTTTTTTTTTTTTTTTTTTTTTTATGCGGGGCTTTTTATGTCCCCACTCTAGTACCCCCAATTTATTTTTAGGGTCTTTTTATAACGTAAATTATTCGTTCGATAGTTATGTTTATTTTCTTCTTCTGTCTCCTCTTTCTAAATATTCTTTTTTAATTAATCGTTTTTTTGTTGTCTGCTTACTACTTTTGTGTTTTGAATTACTTTATTTTCTATTTGCTTTATTTAAATTCTTGTCAATAATTTATTTATTTTCTTTGAGTTTTTTAGTTTCTTTTCTCCTGCCATGTTCTTTAGTCCTGTTCCATTTTCCGTTTCTACTTTCTCCTACTGGCCTTCCAAGTTCAACTTTACATTGCCTATTCCATTTTAACTCGCTACGACTTTCTTTCCTCAGCTTTACTGTAATTTTCTATTTTTTGTGTTATCTTTTTAAGTTTATCTGTCCATTTTATCTTAGTACTAAATATAGTATAACATTATGTTATATATATTAGTTCTTTTTATTCACCTTTTATATATGTGTGTCTTTTCCTTTTATTTCCTCAATGTTCTTATCTGTCCTATCTATTATTTTCCGCTATTTGATCTTCTCTGCAAAAGGTAGCGCCAAAGCCACTTTGCCGTTTCCTTTTGAGGCTGATTTCTTATGTAGCGTTATTTTAATTTTTATCTTTGCACTTCCTAGGCCAAGTCGTTCCCTTTCCGTGCCATCTGGTTTAACTGGCTCCTTTTTAACTATAGGCGATGCACGATCTGGCCAACGTGTCCCATTTTTTCCTTACCGGACAATCTTCACTATAGGCATTATGACCCACGTCCGCGAGTTTCGCCCTTTGGCAATTGCAGCATGCAGCTGGTTCTGCTGCGAGCCAATCCGCACACTCGGCCTTTTTGTGCGGTCCGCCGCAGTGACTGCAGGCCTCCAGAGAGGCATGGCAGAATCGCCTCCCGTGTCCATAGCCCAAACACTTTGAGCACTGGACAAGGGGGGACTGGTCCTCTACCTTGACTCTCTGGACGTCCACAAACACTGCGCCGGTATCTGTGAATGTCCTCCAGATTTCGGGCGACACTCGCAGGATAATGTGGGCCATCAGTGGGTTTCGGGTTCTTCGTCTATAGGTGACCTCTAATCTCTCCTTCTCCTTTCCTATCCTATCCAGTAAATGCCTGTTCTGCTTCTTTATCGCTTGAACTATTTCTTCATCAAAATGGCTATTCATAACGTGTTTCAGTATAATAAGAGGGTCCTTATTTTTAATGTCCTCGATTTTTAGACTCTTCTCGTTCATGTTTATGTTGCGCTTAATCTTTATTAGTTCTTCTTTGTCTTGGCACCCTAGTATTACTTTTCTGTCTTTTCCTTTCCTTATTCTGTCCACTTTTATCCCTTCCTCTTTTGCTTTTACGGCCTTCCTTATCTTCTCCATCACTATCTCTCCTGTTTCTAAGTCATCATTGGAGGTCACCACGATCGAGTGCAGCGCCGTAGCCACCTCAGTCGTTTTGACTTTGGGGGAACCGGCAACTGCACTCGCATACGTTCTTTGGCTGGCCAGATCGTCACGGTGCCTACTCATTTCCTCACTCATTCTCTCCATGGCCTCTTTTGTCTCCTTCATAGCCCTTAGGTGTTCCTCCAGCTTTCCAGTCAATTCCCTTTTTAACTCTTCTGTTCCCCTGCTTCCTGTTGTTTCCTTTACTTCTATCTTTTCTTGCTCCGTCTGTGTCTCCTTTGTGTCTTCCGATCTCTTATATTTTCTTCCTTCCTCCGCATCCTTAACCAGCTGCATCATGCGTAATGCCGATTCTATGATTTCGTTTTTAATTTCGGTCTTTGTATTACGGCTCATATTGATGGACATCCTTATTCTATTTAGACGGGCAGAGGCTTCCGTTATCCGGTCCTTGTACGTGCCTTTCGGCTTGGGCATCTGTCGCGCCTGCTCGGCGGGTCTAGGGTCTGAGCTATCTAGCTTCGATTCGATACTGCGCCGAGCCTGCGCGACGGTTGCTCTTGCCGGTTCCTCGGGACTGGACTCCGGTGACAAGGGTTTGGCTGCGCCTCTCTTCGCAGGTGTTCGGAACATTTTAATTGGGGGTACGCGTCAATGAATTTAAGTTTGTAAGTGTATATGGCTTACGTGTCAGTCAGTCAGTAATATTATGATAAAAACTATAAAATATAATTTGTATAAAATTTTACAATGTAAAAGTCCAAATAAATTTTAAATTTAATCTTTTTTCATCAAAAGTTGTCTCAATATATGAATTTATTTTTATTTATGATGATACGATCTGTCGGATCAAAATTTATCCAAATAAGACCTAAATTTAGAAATTTTAAAAATAACCGGTACCGAGTCGATATACCAATTTTTTTGACTTTTCCCGCGTATTTTGGGCGCGCTTTCGCACGGATCGGGTCGGGGGCCCAGAGGGGGTCACAAATAAATGGTTTTTGGATTTTAGGGACGGTAAATTTTGAAAATATTTACGAAAATATGGTAAAAATTAGGTAAATTAATATAAAATTTGTGTTTTTTTATGTTTCAGATGCGGCAAAAACCACACCGAAGCGGCGGGGCCGGCGGGGGGGATGTAACGACGCAGGAAAATCAACAAAACCTATGATAATTTTGAAAAAAATCCACTGAAATGTGTCAATTTTATATGAAAAAATGACAAAAACGTCTTTAATTAAATAATTTATTATATAACTATATATAATATTTGGCACAGCCGTACGCGCACCGTCAAGACGAACAGATCGATACCAATAACTATCTTATAATGTCAAAAATGAGACTTCAAAAATTTTCAAAAAAAAAAAGGTAGGTTAGGTTAGGTTAGGTTAGGTTAGGTTAGGTTAGGTTAGGTTAGGTTAGGTTTTTTTTTTTTTTTTTTTTTTTTTTCATGTGGGGGTTTTTATGTCCCCACTCTAGTACCCCCAATTTATTTTTAGGGTCATTTTATAACAAATTTTTTTCGCTCAATAGTTATGTTTAATTTTCTTCTGTCTCCTCTTTCTGAATATTCTTAATCGTATTTGTTGTCTGCTTACTACTTTTGTGTTTTGAATTACTATTTCTTTGTTTTCTATTTGCTTTTATTTAAATTCTTGTCATTAATTTATTTATTTTCTTTGTGTGTTTAGTTTCTTTTCTCCTGCCATGTTCTTTAGTCCTGTTCCATTTTTTTGCCGTTTCTACTTTCTCCTACTGGCATTCCAAGTTCAACTTTACATTGCTTATTTCTTGCTACGACTTTCTTTCCTCAGCTTTACTGTAATTTTCTATTTCTTTGTGTTATCTTTTTAAGTTTATCTGTCCATTTTATCTTAGTACTATATTTATATAATATTATGTTATATATATAAGTACTGTTTTTATTTACCTTTTATATATGTATCTTTTCCTTTTATTTTCTCAATGTTCTTTATGTATCCTATATTTTCTATCCCGCTAGTTATTTTACACTGCAAAAGGTAGCGCCAAAGCCACTTTGCCGTTTCCTTTTGAGACTGATTTATTGTGTAGCGTTCCTTTATTTATTTTTATCCTTGCACTTCCAAAGCCAAGTCGTTCCCTTGCCGTGCCATTTGGTTTAACTGGCTCCACCTTAGCAATATGCTATGCACGATCTGGCCAACGTGTCCCACTTTTTCCTTACTGGACAACTCTCACTGTAGGCGTTATGGCCCACATCCGCGAGTTTCGCCCTTTGGCAATTGCAGCAGGTCGCTGGTTCTGCTGCTAGCCAATCCGCACACTCGGCCTTTTTGTGCGGCCCGCCGCAGTGACTGCAGGCCTCCAGAGAGGCATGGCAGAATCGCCTCCCATGTCCATAGCCCAAACACTTTGAGCATTGGACAAGGGGGGACTGGTCCTCTACCTTGACTCTCTGGACGTCCACAAACACTGCGCCGGTATCTGTGAAGATCCTCCAGATTTCGGGCGACACTCGCAGGATTATGTGGGCCATCAGTGGGTTACGGGTTCTCCTTCTGAACGTGACCTCTATCCTTTGCTTCTCCTTTTCTATTCTGTCCAGAAGGTGCCTGTTCTGATTTTTTATTGCCTTTACAATTTCGTCATCGGAGTGGCTGTTCATTACGTGCTTAATTACGACAAGAGGGTCCTTATTTTTAATGTCTTCTATGTTAAGACTTTTCTCATTTTTGTTTATGTTGCGTTTAATTTTTATTAGTTCTTGTTTGTCTTGGCACCCTACTATCACTTTTCTGTCCTTTGCTTTCCTTATTCTATCCACTTTTATCCCTTCCTCTTTTGCATTAACAGCCTTCCTTATCTTCTCCATCACTACCTCTCCTGTCTCTAGATCATCGTTGGAGGTCACCAGGATTGAGTGCAGCGCCGTAGCCACCTCAGTCGTTTTGACTTTGGGGGAACCGGCAACTGCACTCGCATACGTTCTTTGGCTGGCCAGATCTTCACGGTGCCTACTCATTTCCTCTCTCATTCTTTCCATAGCCTCTTTTGTTTCATTCATAGCCCTAATGTGGTCTTCTAATTTTCCTGACAATTCCCTTTTTAATTCTTCTGTTCCCCTGCTTCCTTCTGTTTCCTTTTCTTCTCTCTTTTCTTGCTCCGTCTGTGTCTCCTTTGTGTCTTCCGACCTTTTGTACTTTCTTCCTTCCTCCGCGTCCTTTACCAGCTGCATCATGCGTAATGCCGATTCTATGATTTCGTTTTTAATTTCGGTCTTTGTATTACGGCTCATATTGATGGACATCCTTATTCTATTTAGACGGGCAGAGGCTTCCGTTATCCGGTCCTTGTACGTGCCTTTCGGCTTGGGCATCTGTCGCGCCTGCTCGGCGGGTCTTGGATCTGAGCTATCCAGCTTCGATTCAATACTGCGCCGAGCCTGCGCGACGGTTGCTCTTGCCGGTTCCTCGGGACTGGACTCCGGTGACAAGGGTTTGGCTGCGCCTCTCTTCGCAGGTGTTCGGAACATTTTTATTGGGGGTACGCGTCACAGAATGGTTAGGTTAGGTTAGGTTAGGTTAGGTTAGGTTAGGTTAGGTTAGGTTAGGTTAGGTTAGGTTAGGTTAGGTTAGGTTAGGTTAGGTTAGGTTAGGTTAGGTTAGGTTAGGTTAGGTTAGGTTAGGTTTTTTTTTTTTTTTTTTTTTTTTTTATTGTGGGGCGCTATGCCCCACTCTCGTTCCCCTAACCCTAGTTAGAGCTCTTTTTCACCCCCTACCCTTCCCTATTCTATCTTTATTGGTTCATTTCTATGCTCCTAGTCTCAATGGTCCTACTTTTCCTAATCCTAGCTATTTTCTTATTTTATTGGAACGACTTTTTTCTTTTCTTTATTTACATACATTTTTTCACTTAATTTAACTTATCTACCTTATAACTATTCCAGTTTATCTTATTTTTACTTACATTATTTCTTAGTTTCTAGTAATATATAATCTATACATTGTATATCTAGCCTAACTTATTTCTACTTATTTCTATTTGCTACGCTAATTACTACATTTCTACAATACTTAATAAACTTATCTCTACTTTCCTTATTTGCTATTAATTTACATACTGTATTTCTTTTAATGTCTATACCTAACTCTATTTCTAAATCTAGTCTTTTCATCAGATACACTGGGCATTCGGTTATAACGTGCACTAAACTTTGGTCTTCTGCAGGGTCACAGATACATGACGGGCTCTCCTTGCACTTGAAGCGGTACAAGTATTCGGAGAACCCGCCATGCCCCGTGAACACCTGCGTCGTGACGGGATCCGTTTGGATCTTCCCGATGATTTGGCGGGCCTCCACAGCACTCGGGAAGAAGAGCTTTGTGGTTGAGGCCGTCTCGCCCTGTACGTAGCGCCCGTTCCACTCGTCAATCGACTCCAGACGAATCTGTCGTTTGACGAATGAAACGGGACACTTATCGTAGTCAGGTTTAACTTTGAGATTCAGCGCAGCATCCTTTGCGAGCTCGTCTGCGCGCTCGTTTCCCTCCAACCCTGCGTGAGCTTTTATCCAGAATAACGATACTATTCTGCCGCGTTCTTTATTGCTTCTGATCATTTTTTGAATTTGGAACGCTAGGGGGTGGAGGGAAGCTCCGTCAGCGACGGTTTCCAGCGCCGCTCTAGAGTCGCTCAGGATGCTACACTGAGCCGCCTCCCCAACCACCGCCTCTGCCACCGCCCTGTGGAGGGCCACCATCTCTGCCTGGTAGACGGTGCAGAATGATTCCAGTTTGAGTTTTTTGGTTTTGGTCTCGGCGGCGTTCTGCCAAATGGAGATTGCCGCTCCGACCTTACCATCGATCTTACTGCCGTCTGTGAAGATAGCTCGGCCTTCTCTAGTTATTTGGTTCACTTCTGCACCGTCCACCAGACACCGGTATTTAATAGTGCCACGTTGCGCTGGGTGTTCAAGATTTTCGAAGGCCACAGGCCGTTCCACCTCCCGGTCCCCTATCACCCGCCGGGACCAGCCCCTTTTGATTTCGTACAGGGAGGCATTCTCCCTGGCACGAATATCCAGGGGCAGTATCCCGGCGAGGAGAAGGGCCGAGTTTAATGAGACGGTCCTGTAGGCCTTCGTAATCTTTTGCGCGAAACCTCTTTGGACAACAGCGAGCTGCTTTTTTATCCCTAATTTGTGTGAAGCCGGGGCCCATACACTTGCTCCATATAGTATGGTTGGCTCTACTACAGCCGTATACAGCAGTTTGATGATGTCTGGTCCCAGCCCCCACTGCGTTCTTGCTGCCGTGGACAGTTTTTGGTAAAAACCCACTGCCTTCTTACATACGTTGGTAACGTGGGCGTTAAAGGTCAGCCCGCTGTCGATTGTGACTCCCAGTATCTTCATCTGTTTTTCCAGACCAATGTCCACGCCACCCATGTGGAGGATCGGAGAATCATACTTCAGTTTTCTGGTTATCACCATTGCCTTTGTCTTGTTCGGGGCGAACTTAAGTTTGTTTTTGATTCCCCAATCCCTCACACAGGCCAGCGTTTCATTGGCCTGTTTTTGTATCTTGCTCATCTCATGTCCGTCGGGTTAGGTTAGGTTAGGTTAGGTTAGGTTAGGTTAGGTTAGGTTAGGTTAGGTTAGGTTAGGTTAGGTTAGGTTAGGTTAGGTTAGGTTAGGTTAGGTTAGGTTAGGTTAGGTTAGGTTAGGTTAGGTTAGGTTAGGTTAGGTTAGGTTAGGTTAGGTTAGGTTAGGTTAGGTTAGGTTAGGTTAGGTTAGGTTAGGTTAGGTTAGGTTAGGTTAGGTTAGGTTAGGTTAGGTTAGGTTAGGTTAGGTTAGGTTAGGTTAGGTTAGGTTAGGTTAGGTTAGGTTAGGTTAGGTTAGGTTAGGTTAGGTTAGGTTAGGTTAGGTTAGGTTAGGTTAGGTTAGGTTAGGTTAGGTTAGGTTAGGTTAGGTTAGGTTAGGTTAGGTTAGGTTAGGTTAGGTTAGGTTAGGTTTTTTTTTTTTTTTTTTTTTTTTTTTTTTTTTTTCTCGTTCCCCTAACCCTAGTTAGAGCTCTTTTTCACCCCCTACCCTTCCCTATTCTATCTTTATTGGTTCATTTCTATGCTCCTAGTCTCAATGGTCCTACTTTTCCTAATCCTAGCTATTTTCTTATTTTATTGGAACGACTTTTTTCTTTTCTTTATTTACATACATTTTTTCACTTAATTTAACTTATCTACCTTATAACTATTCCAGTTTATCTTATTTTTACTTACATTATTTCTTAGTTTCTAGTAATATATAATCTATACATTGTATATCTAGCCTAACTTATTTCTACTTATTTCTATTTGCTACGCTAATTACTACATTTCTACAATACTTAATAAACTTATCTCTACTTTCCTTATTTGCTATTAATTTACATACTGTATTTCTTTTAATGTCTATACCTAACTCTATTTCTAAATCTAGTCTTTTCATCAGATACACTGGGCATTCGGTTATAACGTGCACTAAACTTTGGTCTTCTGCAGGGTCACAGATACATGACGGGCTCTCCTTGCACTTGAAGCGGTACAAGTATTCGGAGAACCCGCCATGCCCCGTGAACACCTGCGTCGTGACGGGATCCGTTTGGATCTTCCCGATGATTTGGCGGGCCTCCACAGCACTCGGGAAGAAGAGCTTTGTGGTTGAGGCCGTCTCGCCCTGTACGTAGCGCTCGTTCCACTCGTCAATCGACTCCAGACGAATCTGTCGTTTGACGAATGAAACGGGACACTTATCGTAGTCAGGTTTAACTTTGAGATTCAGCGCAGCATCCTTTGCGAGCTCGTCTGCGCGCTCGTTTCCCTCCAACCCTGCGTGAGCTTTTATCCAGAATAACGATACTATTCTGCCGCGTTCTTTATTGCTTCTGATCATTTTTTGAATTTGGAACGCTAGGGGGTGGAGGGAAGCTCCGTCAGCGACGGTTTCCAGCGCCGCTCTAGAGTCGCTCAGGATGCTGCACTGAGCCGCCTCCCCAACCACCGCCTCTGCCACCGCCCTGTGGAGGGCCACCATCTCTGCCTGGTAGACGGTGCAGAATGATTCCAGTTTGAGTCTTTTGGTTTTGGTCTCGGCGGCGTTCTGCCAAATGGAGATTGCCGCTCCGACCTTACCATCGATCTTACTGCCGTCTGTGAAGATAGCTCGGCCTTCTCTAGTTATTTGGTTCACTTCTGCACCGTCCACCAGACACCGGTATTTAATAGTGCCACGTTGCGCTGGGTGTTCAAGATTTTCGAAGGCCACAGGCCGTTCCACCTCCCGGTCCCCTATCACCCGCCGGGACCAGCCCCTTTTGATTTCGTACAGGGAGGCATTCTCCCTGGCACGAATATCCAGGGGCAGTATCCCGGCGAGGAGAAGGGCCGAGTTTAATGAGACGGTCCTGTAGGCCTTCGTAATCTTTTGCGCGAAACCTCTTTGGACAACAGCGAGCTGCTTTTTTATCCCTAATTTGTGTGAAGCCGGGGCCCATACACTTGCTCCATATAGTATGGTTGGCTCTACTACAGCCGTATACAGCAGTTTGATGATGTCTGGTCCCAGCCCCCACTGCGTTCTTGCTGCCGTGGACAGTTTTTGGTAAAAACCCACTGCCTTCTTACATACGTTGGTAACGTGGGCGTTAAAGGTCAGCCCGCTGTCGATTGTGACTCCCAGTATCTTCATCTGTTTTTCCAGACCAATGTCCACGCCACCCATGTGGAGGATCGGAGAATCATACTTCAGTTTTCTGGTTATCACCATTGCCTTTGTCTTGTTCGGGGCGAACTTAAGTTTGTTTTTGATTCCCCAATCCCTCACACAGGCCAGCGTTTCATTGGCCTGTTTTTGTATCTTGCTCATCTCATGTCCGTCGAATGCGAGCACTACGTCATCGGCAAAAGCTTGGCAGTAAATACCCCGTCTATCAAGCTCCGATAGTAGTGGGTCGAGGAGCAGATTCCAGAAGGTTGGACCCCCAATGGAGCCCTGCACGCATCCCTTGGAGGTCCACCTCTCATACTCTTCCCCGGAGTACCTCAGTCTGACTTTTCTGCTCTCGAGGTAGCTATCTATTACCCTTCTGATGTTGATTGGACATCCTTCCTCCGACAGTCTGACTCTAATTGCCGGCCACCAGGCGCTGTCGAAGGCCCCCTCTATGTCCAGTGAGACAATAAGGACAATTTTCTTTTCAGAAAGTTTGTTCCTTATATGTCTCATCAAAACGTAGAGGGAGTCTTCGGTGCTCCTCTGCGGCATAAAGCCAAACTGTCGGGGGCTTGTCCTCGGGTAGAGATACCACCTCACTCGCCCCACCACCATCTTCTCCAGTATCTTCCCCATCACAGGCAAAAGGCCTATCGGTCTGTACGATTTGACGTTCGTGTAGTCCTCCTTGGCAGGTTTCCGGAGGACTATGACCGTTGCCTCCTTCCAGGTGGTCGGGAAGTGGCCAAGTTCGAGGCACTTGTTTGCCAGTGATAGGTACAATTCTGGGTACTTATCTATAGCTTGCTTACAGATGTCAGCCGTTAGGCCGTCTGCTCCCGGGGCTTTCTTTGGATTGAAGCTGTTTGCAGCCGCACTTAGTTCGTCCAGTGTAAATGGTGGGTCATGGATCTCAGCATCGACTTTGTCATTTACTCGTGCGGCTGCCTCTCTTGTACGCTGATGGTCTGCGTTGTCTTCTTCTTTATTGTCTTCTGGATAGAAGGTTTCCGCCAATAGCTTTGCCGAGTCCTTCAAGCTTAGGGTCTCTCCGTTCTTGGTCAATGGCAGGTCTTCATGCTTTTTGGATACCTTCCCAATCACTCTATATATCCCGTCCCAGATGTTCTCCTTATCCTGTTTTTTACAGAATTCCTTCCAACTATCTACTTGTGCCTTCTTGGCTTCATTCTCATATCTCTCTTTTGATTGCAGGTACTCATCAACGACCTTAGCTCTTCGAATCGGCGCTGCGCATCGGATTCTCCTTTTCCTGGTGGTGACTTCCTTCTTCATTCTGGCGAGTTTCTCGGACCACCACGGTAAGTTGTGTTTGTTTTTTACTTTAATTAGCGGTATTGTCTCGTTGCTAGTTTTTATTATTGTATCTATGTATTTTTCTATTGTATTATCTAGATTTGATTTATTGTTGATGTTATTTATTTCTGATTCTGTTAGTTGGTTGCTGTGCAATAATTGTTCCAGTTTTTCAGCAAAGTGGGTCCAATTAGCCTTATTTGTGTTGTACTTTTTTGTAGATTTAAATTTCTGTATTGTAAATTTACTTTTAATTCTATCAATTTTGAAGGTTATTGCGTTATGGTCCGAGTCCGCCATGGTGTCGTCCACCTTCCAGTCCCTTGTCAGGTCCAGGATATCCTCAGTGCAGGCCGTGATGTCAATGTGGCTGGTGAGGAGTTTTCCTCCTCGCACTGTTTCGAATGTTGGAGCTTTGCCGCTGTTGAGCACCTGCAATCCGTGTTCCTCCAGCATTCCTGCCATTTCCTCTCCCCTCCCGTCAGTGTCCGCGCTGCCCCACCATATGCTTTTGGCATTGGTGTCACCCCCTATGAGGATTCCGCGAGGGCCCAGTTTTTCAACTATCTTCCCCAACTGCTGCAGGTATGGCCCTATGGGTTTATCCGGCTCAAAGTAGAACGAGATAACCACTATCTCACGGGTTCCCGTTTGGATCTTCACCACTGTGATGTTGGTTGTGGTGAGGGACGGACATTGGGCCACCGTCCAGTCGCCGTTGAAAACTGCAACGGCTGACTTGACAACGGCCCCCTGCCCGTTTTCTCCCTGGAAGATCCTCACCCCCCGGTGGTCTCTCACTCTACCTTGGCTTCCCACGTATGGCTCCTGCAGCAGCGCAAAGTCGACCTTCCTCTTTGCTGATTCTAGTAAGAATTCACTTGTCGCTAGTTTTTTCCTTTGTAAATTGGCTTGGGCGACTAAGGTCGACGTTGCGCCTGTTGAGGAGTTTGTCTGATCTGGGTTCCTTGGATCCACCTTAGCAATATGCTACCGTGGACCTCGCCAGGATCTCCCACTTCCTCCTCACAGGGCATTCCGGGCTAAAGGCATCGTGTTCGGTCCCGCCGATCCTGGCCTTGGTGCAGTTGCAACACGTCGGTGGAGCCCTCGCCATCCAGTCGGCGCATTCCGACCTGTGGTGGGCCCCCCCGCAGTGGCTGCACGCATCCTCCTGGTCTCGGCAGAACCGCTTCCCATGCCCATAGCCCAGGCACCGCGAGCACTGGATAAGAGGGGATTGGTCCTCGACCTTGACCCTCTGCACGTCAATATGGACTGACCCCTCTTCTGTGAGCCGCTTCCATATCTTAGGTGGCACCTGTATTGCCACGTGAGATGTGAGTGGGTTCCGCGCCCTTCTCCTAAATTTCACCTTTAGGCACGCGCTGTCTCCACTCACATCTCCCAGAAGATGTTTGTTCTGGTTAAGTAGTGCTCTTACTATTTCGTCGTCCTTGTTATGGCTTAGGACGTCCCTCAGCAAAATCATGGGATTCTTATTCTCCATATCCTCGATATGAAGTCTGGCTCCCGCTGATTTGATCTTTTCCTTAATTCTGCCCAGTTCTTCTTTCGACTTACAGCCAACTATCACTTTCCTATCCTTTGCCTTTCTTATCTTATCAATCCTCATCCCCTCTTCTCTAGCGTTTAGTGTAGTCCTGATTTCCTCGAAGACTGCTTCGCCCGTGACCGTCTGGTCCACGGAGGTGATCACTACGGAGTGCATTGCTGCATTCCCTTGTTCCTTCCTCCCTGTGCCAGACACCACGCTTGCGTAGCTTCTTCCTTCTTTCCAGTCCTCTCTTTGCTTATTTATCTCCTTGCTTAACTTTTCCATTTCCTCCTTGCTCTCTTTCAATAGTTGGGTGTGGGCATCCAGTCTCCTAATTATTTCCTTCTCCTGATTTTCTAGCTTTTTCTCTATTTCCATGTCTCTTCCGATTCTGGGTGGATCTTCTGTTGTCTTTACCTTCTTTCCTTCTTTTAACCTTTCGTCCTCTCCTTCCTTTACTAGCTTGTATAGCTTTTCCGCTGCCTCTATAACGTCCGTTTTTATCTCCGTTTTCAGGTTCCGACTGTTGTTTATTTGGAGCTTCAGTTTCATCAAGCAAGATTTTGCTTTGGCTGTCCTGCTCATTTGTCCGGTATCTTCTCGTGGCACTACTGCCACTATTGAGGCCGGGGCTGTCACTTTTTTAGTCGGGTTTTCTCCGTCCGCAGAGGTTCCCGCGGGTTTTGGCCGCACGGGCTCGGCGGCGCTCGTTCCCCCAGATCTTTCGATCTGGGATTCCAAGCTCCGCCGGGCCTGCGCGACCTTGTTCCCACCGGTATCTCCCGGGCTGATCTTTTCAGGCGTTTTGCTCTTCGGCCTCATTTCCTTGGGTGGCGTGCGGATCCCGAACATTATATGTTTGGTATTGTTAGGGGAATGCGTCTGAAGAATATGTTTCCCACAAGTGTATACGGCTTGTAGGCGTCAAAAAGTCAAAAAGTAAATTTTGTATAATTTGTTTGGGTCAACCGTGGGGCTTAAAGCAGCTCGTGTTGTTTTTCCTATTTAACAGTTAATAATGCAGATGATATGCAACCAGAGCAGCCAATGCAGACTGTCCAGTTAATGCAGGCAATGCAGGCAGTATGCAGATGATGATCCCTGATTGTTGATTAGCCCGCGCACGCAGGCAATGCAGGCAATGCAGGCAATGCAGGCAATGCAGCCGATGCAGACTATCCAGTCAATGCAGGCAATGCAGGCAGTGTGCAGATGATCCTTGATTAGCCCGCGCACGCAGGCAATGCAGGCAATGCAGGCAATGCAGGCAATGCAGCCGATGCAGACTATCCGGATAGTACAGGCAATGCAGACAGTGTGCAGATGGATCTTCAATTGGCCCGCGCAAGCAGGCAATGCAGCCGAAGCAGACTATCCAGATAATACCGGCAATGCAGACAGTGTGCAGATGGATCTTCGATTCACCCGCGCAAGCAGGCAATGCAGCCGATGCAGGCTGTCCAGATGATGCAGGCAGTGCAGACAGTGTGCAGATGGATCTCCAATTGGCCAGCGCGCGCAGACAATGCAGCCGATGCAGTTAAAGCAGCCAGTGCAGACTTACCAGATGGTACAGGTAACGCAGGCAATGCGCAGATAGATGTTTGATTGGCCTGCGCACTCAGCTACTGCAGCCAATGCAACCAAAGCAGCCGAAGCAGGCAATGCAGATGATGCAGATGATGCAGGTAATGCCGATAATCCAGAAAATTGACGATTTTTCACTAGTTTTTCCCAATTTGAGGGAAAACCACCGCACTTTCCACTTCACCACCTACACCAACACACTGCCAGGTCTTTTACGCACCCAATGATATAAATTTCAAAGCGAGATTCAAATTTAAGACGACCGAGCCGATTTATTTTACGCGGAGCGACACATAAACGATGCGTTCACGGTGGCGTTCTTGGAGCAACTGGTTTTTTTTTTTTTTTTTTTTTTTTTTATTATTGTGGGGCGCTATGCCCCACTCTCGTTCCCCTAACCCTAGTTAGAGCTCTTTTTCACCCCCTACCCTTCCCTATTCTATCTTTATTGGTTCATTTCTATGCTCCTAGTCTCAATGGTCCTACTTTTCCTAATCCTAGCTATTTTCTTATTTTATTGGAACGACTTTTTCTTTTCTTTATTTACATACATTTTTTCACTTAATTTAACTTATCTACCTTATAACTATTCCAGTTTATCTTATTTTTACTTACATTATTTCTTAGTTTCTAGTAATATATAATCTATACATTGTATATCTAGCCTAACTTATTTCTACTTATTTCTATTTGCTACGCTAATTACTACATTTCTACAATACTTAATAAACTTATCTCTACTTTCCTTATTTGCTATTAATTTACATACTGTATTTCTTTTAATGTCTATACCTAACTCTATTTCTAAATCTAGTCTTTTCATCAGATACACTGGGCATTCGGTTATAACGTGCACTAAACTTTGGTCTTCTGCAGGGTCACAGATACATGACGGGCTCTCCTTGCACTTGAAGCGGTACAAGTATTCGGAGAACCCGCCATGCCCCGTGAACACCTGCGTCGTGACGGGATCCGTTTGGATCTTCCCGATGATTTGGCGGGCCTCCACAGCACTCGGGAAGAAGAGCTTTGTGGTTGAGGCCGTCTCGCCCTGTACGTAGCGCTCGTTCCACTCGTCAATCGACTCCAGACGAATCTGTCGTTTGACGAATGAAACGGGACACTTATCGTAGTCAGGTTTAACTTTGAGATTCAGCGCAGCATCCTTTGCGAGCTCGTCTGCGCGCTCGTTTCCCTCCAACCCTGCGTGAGCTTTTATCCAGAATAACGATACTATTCTGCCGCGTTCTTTATTGCTTCTGATCATTTTTTGAATTTGGAACGCTAGGGGGTGGAGGGAAGCTCCGTCAGCGACGGTTTCCAGCGCCGCTCTAGAGTCGCTCAGGATGCTACACTGAGCCGCCTCCCCAACCACCGCCTCTGCCACCGCCCTGTGGAGGGCCACCATCTCTGCCTGGTAGACGGTGCAGAATGATTCCAGTTTGAGTTTTTTGGTTTTGGTCTCGGCGGCGTTCTGCCAAATGGAGATTGCCGCTCCGACCTTACCATCGATCTTACTGCCGTCTGTGAAGATAGCTCGGCCTTCTCTAGTTATTTGGTTCACTTCTGCACCGTCCACCAGACACCGGTATTTAATAGTGCCACGTTGCGCTGGGTGTTCAAGATTTTCGAAGGCCACAGGCCGTTCCACCTCCCGGTCCCCTATCACCCGCCGGGACCAGCCCCTTTTGATTTCGTACAGGGAGGCATTCTCCCTGGCACGAATATCCAGGGGCAGTATCCCGGCGAGGAGAAGGGCCGAGTTTAATGAGACGGTCCTGTAGGCCTTCGTAATCTTTTGCGCGAAACCTCTTTGGACAACAGCGAGCTGCTTTTTTATCCCTAATTTGTGTGAAGCCGGGGCCCATACACTTGCTCCATATAGTATGGTTGGCTCTACTACAGCCGTATACAGCAGTTTGATGATGTCTGGTCCCAGCCCCCACTGCGTTCTTGCTGCCGTGGACAGTTTTTGGTAAAAACCCACTGCCTTCTTACATACGTTGGTAACGTGGGCGTTAAAGGTCAGCCCGCTGTCGATTGTGACTCCCAGTATCTTCATCTGTTTTTCCAGACCAATGTCCACGCCACCCATGTGGAGGATCGGAGAATCATACTTCAGTTTTCTGGTTATCACCATTGCCTTTGTCTTGTTCGGGGCGAACTTAAGTTTGTTTTTGATTCCCCAATCCCTCACACAGGCCAGCGTTTCATTGGCCTGTTTTTGTATCTTGCTCATCTCATGTCCGTCGAATGCGAGCACTACGTCATCGGCAAAAGCTTGGCAGTAAATACCCCGTCTATCAAGCTCCGATAGTAGTGGGTCGAGGAGCAGATTCCAGAAGGTTGGACCCCCAATGGAGCCCTGCACGCATCCCTTGGAGGTCCACCTCTCATACTCTTCCCCGGAGTACCTCAGTCTGACTTTTCTGCTCTCGAGGTAGCTATCTATTACCCTTCTGATGTTGATTGGACATCCTTCCTCCGACAGTCTGACTCTAATTGCCGGCCACCAGGCGCTGTCGAAGGCCCCCTCTATGTCCAGTGAGACAACAAGGACAATTTTCTTTTCAGAAAGTTTGTTCCTTATATGTCTCATCAAAACGTAGAGGGAGTCTTCGGTGCTCCTCTGCGGCATAAAGCCAAACTGTCGGGGGCTTGTCCTCGGGTAGAGATACCACCTCACTCGCCCCACCACCATCTTCTCCAGTATCTTCCCCATCACAGGCAAAAGGCCTATCGGTCTGTACGATTTGACGTTCGTGTAGTCCTCCTTGGCAGGTTTCCGGAGGACTATGACCGTTGCCTCCTTCCAGGTGGTCGGGAAGTGGCCAAGTTCGAGGCACTTGTTTGCCAGTGATAGGTACAATTCTGGGTACTTATCTATAGCTTGCTTACAGATGTCAGCCGTTAGGCCGTCTGCTCCCGGGGCTTTCTTTGGATTGAAGCTGTTTGCAGCCGCACTTAGTTCGTCCAGTGTAAATGGTGGGTCATGGATCTCAGCATCGACTTTGTCATTTACTCGTGCGGCTGCCTCTCTTGTACGCTGATGGTCTGCGTTGTCTTCTTCTTTATTGTCTTCTGGATAGAAGGTTTCTGCCAATAGCTTTGCCGAGTCCTTCAAGCTTAGGGTCTCTCCGTTCTTGGTCAATGGCAGGTCTTCATGCTTTTTGGATACCTTCCCAATCACTCTATATATCCCGTCCCAGATGTTCTCCTTATCCTGTTTTTTACAGAATTCCTTCCAACTATCTACTTGTGCCTTCTTGGCTTCATTCTCATATCTCTCTTTTGATTGCAGGTACTCATCAACGACCTTAGCTCTTCGAATCGGCGCTGCGCATCGGATTCTCCTTTTCCTGGTGGTGACTTCCTTCTTCATTCTGGCGAGTTTCTCGGACCACCACGGTAAGTTGTGTTTGTTTTTTACTTTAATTAGCGGTATTGTCTCGTTGCTAGTTTTTATTATTGTATCTATGTATTTTTCTATTGTATTATCTAGATTTGATTTATTGTTGATGTTATTTATTTCTGATTCTGTTAGTTGGTTGCTGTGCAATAATTGTTCCAGTTTTTCGGCAAAGTGGGTCCAATTAGCCTTATTTGTGTTGTACTTTTTTGTAGATTTAAATTTCTGTATTGTAAATTTACTTTTAATTCTATCAATTTTGAAGGTTATTGCGTTATGGTCCGAGTCCGCCATGGTGTCGTCCACCTTCCAGTCCCTTGTCAGGTCCAGGATATCCTCAGTGCAGGCCGTGATGTCAATGTGGCTGGTGAGGAGTTTTCCTCCTCGCACTGTTTCGAATGTTGGAGCTTTGCCGCTGTTGAGCACCTGCAATCCGTGTTCCTCCAGCATTCCTGCCATTTCCTCTCCCCTCCCGTCAGTGTCCGCGCTGCCCCACCATATGCTTTTGGCATTGGTGTCACCCCCTATGAGGATTCCGCGAGGGCCCAGTTTTTCAACTATCTTCCCCAACTGCTGCAGGTATGGCCCTATGGGTTTATCCGGCTCAAAGTAGAACGAGATAACCACTATCTCACGGGTTCCCGTTTGGATCTTCACCACTGTGATGTTGGTTGTGGTGAGGGACGGACATTGGGCCACCGTCCAGTCGCCGTTGAAAACTGCAACGGCTGACTTGACAACGGCCCCCTGCCCGTTTTCTCCCTGGAAGATCCTCACCCCCCGGTGGTCTCTCACTCTACCTTGGCTTCCCACGTATGGCTCCTGCAGCAGCGCAAAGTCGACCTTCCTCTTTGCTGATTCTAGTAAGAATTCACTTGTCGCTAGTTTTTTCCTTTGTAAATTGGCTTGGGCGACTAAGGTCGACGTTGCGCCTGTTGAGGAGTTTGTCTGATCTGGGTTCCTTGGATCCACCTTAGCAATATGCTACCGTGGACCTCGCCAGGATCTCCCACTTCCTCCTCACAGGGCATTCCGGGCTAAAGGCATCGTGTTCGGTCCCGCCGATCCTGGCCTTGGTGCAGTTGCAACACGTCGGTGGAGCCCTCGCCATCCAGTCGGCGCATTCCGACCTGTGGTGGGCCCCCCCGCAGTGGCTGCACGCATCCTCCTGGTCTCGGCAGAACCGCTTCCCATGCCCATAGCCCAGGCACCGCGAGCACTGGATAAGAGGGGATTGGTCCTCGACCTTGACCCTCTGCACGTCAATATGGACTGACCCCTCTTCTGTGAGCCGCTTCCATATCTTAGGTGGCACCTGTATTGCCACGTGAGATGTGAGTGGGTTCCGCGCCCTTCTCCTAAATTTCACCTTTAGGCACGCGCTGTCTCCACTCACATCTCCCAGAAGATGTTTGTTCTGGTTAAGTAGTGCTCTTACTATTTCGTCGTCCTTGTTATGGCTTAGGACGTCCCTCAGCAAAATCATGGGATTCTTATTCTCCATATCCTCGATATGAAGTCTGGCTCCCGCTGATTTGATCTTTTCCTTAATTCTGCCCAGTTCTTCTTTCGACTTACAGCCAACTATCACTTTCCTATCCTTTGCCTTTCTTATCTTATCAATCCTCATCCCCTCTTCTCTAGCGTTTAGTGTAGTCCTGATTTCCTCGAAGACTGCTTCGCCCGTGACCGTCTGGTCCACGGAGGTGATCACTACGGAGTGCATTGCTGCATTCCCTTGTTCCTTCCTCCCTGTGCCAGACACCACGCTTGCGTAGCTTCTTCCTTCTTTCCAGTCCTCTCTTTGCTTATTTATCTCCTTGCTTAACTTTTCCATTTCCTCCTTGCTCTCTTTCAATAGTTGGGTGTGGGCATCCAGTCTCCTAATTATTTCCTTCTCCTGATTTTCTAGCTTTTTCTCTATTTCCATGTCTCTTCCGATTCTGGGTGGATCTTCTGTTGTCTTTACCTTCTTTCCTTCTTTTAACCTTTCGTCCTCTCCTTCCTTTACTAGCTTGTATAGCTTTTCCGCTGCCTCTATAACGTCCGTTTTTATCTCCGTTTTCAGGTTCCGACTGTTGTTTATTTGGAGCTTCAGTTTCATCAAGCAAGATTTTGCTTTGGCTGTCCTGCTCATTTGTCCGGTATCTTCTCGTGGCACTACTGCCACTATTGAGGCCGGGGCTGTCACTTTTTTAGTCGGGTTTTCTCCGTCCGCAGAGGTTCCCGCGGGTTTTGGCCGCACGGGCTCGGCGGCGCTCGTTCCCCCAGATCTTTCGATCTGGGATTCCAAGCTCCGCCGGGCCTGCGCGACCCTGTTCCCACCGGTATCTCCCGGGCTGATCTTTTCAGGCGTTTTGCTCTTCGGCCTCATTTCCTTGGGTGGCGTGCGGATCCCGAACATTATATGTTTGGTATTGTTAGGGGAATGCGTCTGAAGAATATGTTTCCCACAAGTGTATACGGCTTGTAGGCGTCAAAAAGTAAATTTTGTATAATTTGTTTGGGTCAACCGTGGGGCTTAAAGCAGCTCGTGTTGTTTTTCCTATTTAACAGTTAATGGGTTAGGTTAGGTTAGGTTAGGTTAGGTTAGGTTAGGTTAGGTTAGGTTTTTTTTTTTTTTTTTTTTTTTTTTTTTTTTTTGGGCGCTATGCCCCACTCTCGTTCCCCTAACCCTAGTTAGAGCTCTTTTTCACCCCCTACCCTTCCCTATTCTATCTTTATTGGTTCATTTCTATGCTCCTAGTCTCAATGGTCCTACTTTTCCTAATCCTAGCTATTTTCTTATTTTATTGGAACGACTTTTTTCTTTTCTTTATTTACATACATTTTTTCACTTAATTTAACTTATCTACCTTATAACTATTCCAGTTTATCTTATTTTTACTTACATTATTTCTTAGTTTCTAGTAATATATAATCTATACATTGTATATCTAGCCTAACTTATTTCTACTTATTTCTATTTGCTACGCTAATTACTACATTTCTACAATACTTAATAAACTTATCTCTACTTTCCTTATTTGCTATTAATTTACATACTGTATTTCTTTTAATGTCTATACCTAACTCTATTTCTAAATCTAGTCTTTTCATCAGATACACTGGGCATTCGGTTATAACGTGCACTAAACTTTGGTCTTCTGCAGGGTCACAGATACATGACGGGCTCTCCTTGCACTTGAAGCGGTACAAGTATTCGGAGAACCCGCCATGCCCCGTGAACACCTGCGTCGTGACGGGATCCGTTTGGATCTTCCCGATGATTTGGCGGGCCTCCACAGCACTCGGGAAGAAGAGCTTTGTGGTTGAGGCCGTCTCGCCCTGTACGTAGCGCCCGTTCCACTCGTCAATCGACTCCAGACGAATCTGTCGTTTGACGAATGAAACGGGACACTTATCGTAGTCAGGTTTAACTTTGAGATTCAGCGCAGCATCCTTTGCGAGCTCGTCTGCGCGCTCGTTTCCCTCCAACCCTGCGTGAGCTTTTATCCAGAATAACGATACTATTCTGCCGCGTTCTTTATTGCTTCTGATCATTTTTTGAATTTGGAACGCTAGGGGGTGGAGGGAAGCTCCGTCAGCGACGGTTTCCAGCGCCGCTCTAGAGTCGCTCAGGATGCTGCACTGAGCCGCCTCCCCAACCACCGCCTCTGCCACCGCCCTGTGGAGGGCCACCATCTCTGCCTGGTAGACGGTGCAGAATGATTCCAGTTTGAGTTTTTTGGTTTTGGTCTCGGCGGCGTTCTGCCAAATGGAGATTGCCGCTCCGACCTTACCATCGATCTTACTGCCGTCTGTGAAGATAGCTCGGCCTTCTCTAGTTATTTGGTTCACTTCTGCACCGTCCACCAGACACCGGTATTTAATAGTGCCACGTTGCGCTGGGTGTTCAAGATTTTCGAAGGCCACAGGCCGTTCCACCTCCCGGTCCCCTATCACCCGCCGGGACCAGCCCCTTTTGATTTCGTACAGGGAGGCATTCTCCCTGGCACGAATATCCAGGGGCAGTATCCCGGCGAGGAGAAGGGCCGAGTTTAATGAGACGGTCCTGTAGGCCTTCGTAATCTTTTGCGCGAAACCTCTTTGGACAACAGCGAGCTGCTTTTTTATCCCTAATTTGTGTGAAGCCGGGGCCCATACACTTGCTCCATATAGTATGGTTGGCTCTACTACAGCCGTATACAGCAGTTTGATGATGTCTGGTCCCAGCCCCCACTGCGTTCTTGCTGCCGTGGACAGTTTTTGGTAAAAACCCACTGCCTTCTTACATACGTTGGTAACGTGGGCGTTAAAGGTCAGCCCGCTGTCGATTGTGACTCCCAGTATCTTCATCTGTTTTTCCAGACCAATGTCCACGCCACCCATGTGGAGGATCGGAGAATCATACTTCAGTTTTCTGGTTATCACCATTGCCTTTGTCTTGTTCGGGGCGAACTTAAGTTTGTTTTTGATTCCCCAATCCCTCACACAGGCCAGCGTTTCATTGGCCTGTTTTTGTATCTTGCTCATCTCATGTCCGTCGAATGCGAGCACTACGTCATCGGCAAAAGCTTGGCAGTAAATACCCCGTCTATCAAGCTCCGATAGTAGTGGGTCGAGGAGCAGATTCCAGAAGGTTGGACCCCCAATGGAGCCCTGCACGCATCCCTTGGAGGTCCACCTCTCATACTCTTCCCCGGAGTACCTCAGTCTGACTTTTCTGCTCTCGAGGTAGCTATCTATTACCCTTCTGATGTTGATTGGACATCCTTCCTCCGACAGTCTGACTCTAATTGCCGGCCACCAGGCGCTGTCGAAGGCCCCCTCTATGTCCAGTGAGACAATAAGGACAATTTTCTTTTCAGAAAGTTTGTTCCTTATATGTCTCATCAAAACGTAGAGGGAGTCTTCGGTGCTCCTCTGCGGCATAAAGCCAAACTGTCGGGGGCTTGTCCTCGGGTAGAGATACCACCTCACTCGCCCCACCACCATCTTCTCCAGTATCTTCCCCATCACAGGCAAAAGGCCTATCGGTCTGTACGATTTGACGTTCGTGTAGTCCTCCTTGGCAGGTTTCCGGAGGACTATGACCGTTGCCTCCTTCCAGGTGGTCGGGAAGTGGCCAAGTTCGAGGCACTTGTTTGCCAGTGATAGGTACAATTCTGGGTACTTATCTATAGCTTGCTTACAGATGTCAGCCGTTAGGCCGTCTGCTCCCGGGGCTTTCTTTGGATTGAAGCTGTTTGCAGCCGCACTTAGTTCGTCCAGTGTAAATGGTGGGTCATGGATCTCAGCATCGACTTTGTCATTTACTCGTGCGGCTGCCTCTCTTGTACGCTGATGGTCTGCGTTGTCTTCTTCTTTATTGTCTTCTGGATAGAAGGTTTCTGCCAATAGCTTTGCCGAGTCCTTCAAGCTTAGGGTCTCTCCGTTCTTGGTCAATGGCAGGTCTTCATGCTTTTTGGATACCTTCCCAATCACTCTATATATCCCGTCCCAGATGTTCTCCTTATCCTGTTTTTTACAGAATTCCTTCCAACTATCTACTTGTGCCTTCTTGGCTTCATTCTCATATCTCTCTTTTGATTGCAGGTACTCATCAACGACCTTAGCTCTTCGAATCGGCGCTGCGCATCGGATTCTCCTTTTCCTGGTGGTGACTTCCTTCTTCATTCTGGCGAGTTTCTCGGACCACCACGGTAAGTTGTGTTTGTTTTTTACTTTAATTAGCGGTATTGTCTCGTTGCTAGTTTTTATTATTGTATCTATGTATTTTTCTATTGTATTATCTAGATTTGATTTATTGTTGATGTTATTTATTTCTGATTCTGTTAGTTGGTTGCTGTGCAATAATTGTTCCAGTTTTTCAGCAAAGTGGGTCCAATTAGCCTTATTTGTGTTGTACTTTTTTGTAGATTTAAATTTCTGTATTGTAAATTTACTTTTAATTCTATCAATTTTGAAGGTTATTGCGTTATGGTCCGAGTCCGCCATGGTGTCGTCCACCTTCCAGTCCCTTGTCAGGTCCAGGATATCCTCAGTGCAGGCCGTGATGTCAATGTGGCTGGTGAGGAGTTTTCCTCCTCGCACTGTTTCGAATGTTGGAGCTTTGCCGCTGTTGAGCACCTGCAATCCGTGTTCCTCCAGCATTCCTGCCATTTCCTCTCCCCTCCCGTCAGTGTCCGCGCTGCCCCACCATATGCTTTTGGCATTGGTGTCACCCCCTATGAGGATTCCGCGAGGGCCCAGTTTTTCAACTATCTTCCCCAACTGCTGCAGGTATGGCCCTATGGGTTTATCCGGCTCAAAGTAGAACGAGATAACCACTATCTCACGGGTTCCCGTTTGGATCTTCACCACTGTGATGTTGGTTGTGGTGAGGGACGGACATTGGGCCACCGCCCAGTCGCCGTTGAAAACTGCAACGGCTGACTTGACAACGGCCCCCTGCCCGTTTTCTCCCTGGAAGATCCTCACCCCCCGGTGGTCTCTCACTCTACCTTGGCTTCCCACGTATGGCTCCTGCAGCAGCGCAAAGTCGACCTTCCTCTTTGCTGATTCTAGTAAGAATTCACTTGTCGCTAGTTTTTTCCTTTGTAAATTGGCTTGGGCGACTAAGGTCGACGTTGCGCCTGTTGAGGAGTTTGTCTGATCTGGGTTCCTTGGATCCACCTTAGCAATATGCTACCGTGGACCTCGCCAGGATCTCCCACTTCCTCCTCACAGGGCATTCCGGGCTAAAGGCATCGTGTTCGGTCCCGCCGATCCTGGCCTTGGTGCAGTTGCAACACGTCGGTGGAGCCCTCGCCATCCAGTCGGCGCATTCCGACCTGTGGTGGGCCCCCCCGCAGTGGCTGCACGCATCCTCCTGGTCTCGGCAGAACCGCTTCCCATGCCCATAGCCCAGGCACCGCGAGCACTGGATAAGAGGGGATTGGTCCTCGACCTTGACCCTCTGCACGTCAATATGGACTGACCCCTCTTCTGTGAGCCGCTTCCATATCTTAGGTGGCACCTGTATTGCCACGTGAGATGTGAGTGGGTTCCGCGCCCTTCTCCTAAATTTCACCTTTAGGCACGCGCTGTCTCCACTCACATCTCCCAGAAGATGTTTGTTCTGGTTAAGTAGTGCTCTTACTATTTCGTCGTCCTTGTTATGGCTTAGGACGTCCCTCAGCAAAATCATGGGATTCTTATTCTCCATATCCTCGATATGAAGTCTGGCTCCCGCTGATTTGATCTTTTCCTTAATTCTGCCCAGTTCTTCTTTCGACTTACAGCCAACTATCACTTTCCTATCCTTTGCCTTTCTTATCTTATCAATCCTCATCCCCTCTTCTCTAGCGTTTAGTGTAGTCCTGATTTCCTCGAAGACTGCTTCGCCCGTGACCGTCTGGTCCACGGAGGTGATCACTACGGAGTGCATTGCTGCATTCCCTTGTTCCTTCCTCCCTGTGCCAGACACCACGCTTGCGTAGCTTCTTCCTTCTTTCCAGTCCTCTCTTTGCTTATTTATCTCCTTGCTTAACTTTTCCATTTCCTCCTTGCTCTCTTTCAATAGTTGGGTGTGGGCATCCAGTCTCCTAATTATTTCCTTCTCCTGATTTTCTAGCTTTTTCTCTATTTCCATGTCTCTTCCGATTCTGGGTGGATCTTCTGTTGTCTTTACCTTCTTTCCTTCTTTTAACCTTTCGTCCTCTCCTTCCTTTACTAGCTTGTATAGCTTTTCCGCTGCCTCTATAACGTCCGTTTTTATCTCCGTTTTCAGGTTCCGACTGTTGTTTATTTGGAGCTTCAGTTTCATCAAGCAAGATTTTGCTTTGGCTGTCCTGCTCATTTGTCCGGTATCTTCTCGTGGCACTACTGCCACTATTGAGGCCGGGGCTGTCACTTTTTTAGTCGGGTTTTCTCCGTCCGCAGAGGTTCCCGCGGGTTTTGGCCGCACGGGCTCGGCGGCGCTCGTTCCCCCAGATCTTTCGATCTGGGATTCCAAGCTCCGCCGGGCCTGCGCGACCTTGTTCCCACCGGTATCTCCCGGGCTGATCTTTTCAGGCGTTTTGCTCTTCGGCCTCATTTCCTTGGGTGGCGTGCGGATCCCGAACATTATATGTTTGGTATTGTTAGGGGAATGCGTCTGAAGAATATGTTTCCCACAAGTGTATACGGCTTGTAGGCGTCAAAAAGTCAAAAAGTAAATTTTGTATAATTTGTTTGGGTCAACCGTGGGGCTTAAAGCAGCTCGTGTTGTTTTTCCTATTTAACAGTTAATAATGCAGATGATATGCAACCAGAGCAGCCAATGCAGACTGTCCAGTTAATGCAGGCAATGCAGGCAGTATGCAGATGATGATCCCTGATTGTTGATTAGCCCGCGCACGCAGGCAATGCAGGCAATGCAGGCAATGCAGGCAATGCAGCCGATGCAGACTATCCAGTCAATGCAGTCAATGCAGGCAATGCAGGCAGTGTGCAGATGATCCTTGATTAGCCCGCGCTCGCAGGCAATGCAGGCAATGCAGGCAATGCAGCCGATGCAGACTATCCGGATAATACAGGCAATGCAGACAGTGTGCAGATGGATCTTCAATTGGCCCGCGCAAGCAGGCAATGCAGCCGAAGCAGACTATCCAGATAATACCGGCAATGCAGACAGTGTGCAGATGGATCTTCGATTCACCCGCGCAAGCAGGCAATGCAGCCGATGCAGGCTGTCCAGATGATGCAGGCAGTGCAGACAGTGTGCAGATGGATCTCCAATTGGCCAGCGCGCGCAGACAATGCAGCCGATGCAGTTAAAGCAGCCAGTGCAGGCTTACCAGATGGTACAGGTAACGCAGGCAATGCGCAGATAGATGTTTGATTGGCCTGCGCACTCAGCTACTGCAGCCAATGCAACCAAAGCAGCCGAAGCAAGCAATGCAGATGATGCAGATGATGCAGGTAATGCCGATAATCCAGAAAATTGACGATTTTTCACTAGTTTTTCCCAATTTGAGGGAAAACCACCGCACTTTCCACTTCACCACCTACACCAACACACTGCCAGGTCTTTTACGCACCCAATGATATAAATTTCAAAGCGAGATTCAAATTTAAGACGACCGAGCCGATTTATTTTACGCGGAGCGACACATAAACGATGCGTTCACGGTGGCGTTCTTGGAGCAACTGGTTAGGTTAGGTTAGGTTAGGTTAGGTTAGGTTAGGTTAGGTTAGGTTAGGTTAGGTTAGGTTAGGTTAGGTTAGGTTAGGTTAGGTTAGGTTAGGTTAGGTTAGGTTAGGTTAGGTTAGGTTAGGTTAGGTTAGGTTAGGTTAGGTTAGGTTAGGTTAGGTTAGGTTAGGTTAGGTTAGGTTAGGTTAGGTTAGGTTAGGTTAGGTTAGGTTCCGCCCTGTGGAATGGGGGCGTTTGGAGAATTCCACCACGGTATCCCCTGCCTGTCGTAAGAGGCGACTAATTGGGGCCATCGGGGGTCGTAGGCGCGCAGCCGGGGGCTGTCGTAGCGCCATTATTGTACTGTTGTACATGCGACCCCGGGATGGACGGCAGCACGGGTGGTCGGCCTCGTGTCTGCCGTTGACGCCGAGGGCGTCCTTCGGTGTGCGGGGGCTTCTGAGCCCCCCATAAGGAGACGGGCCGCAAGGCGGCACCGCGCAGGGGCGGTTCCGGTAGCAATCCTTAGATTTAGCTAAGGATACCCCGGGGCCGCTCCACATGCGCCGAAGAAGGCCACCGCGGGGTTTTAGTTGGTATGCCGGTGTAGGTTGTATATAGTGTTAGGGACTCGGCCCAGTGGTCGCCCGGATTTAACATCTCTTCCGGGTGGCGTAGTGCTGGGTCGTAAGACCGGTGAACCCAACATAACCGTTCCGCCTTCCCCCGGGGCGGGGCGGTAGCAATAAGTCGCTTTCCCCGCGACAAAAAAAAAAAAAAAAAAAAAAAAAAAAAAAAAAAAAAAAAAAAAAAAAAAAAAAAAAAAAAAAAAAAAAAAAAGGTTAGGTTAGGTTAGGTTAGGTTAGGTTAGGTTAGGTTAGGTTAGGTTAGGTTAGGTTAGGTTAGGTTAGGTTAGGTTAGGTTAGGTTAGGTTAGGTTAGGTTAGGTTAGGTTAGGTTAGGTTAGGTTAGGTTAGGTTAGGTTAGGTTTTTTTTTTTTTTTTTTTTTTTTTTTATTGTGGGGCGCTATGCCCCACTCTCGTTCCCCTAACCCTAGTTAGAGCTCTTTTTCACCCCCTACCCTTCCCTATTCTATCTTTATTGGTTCATTTCTATGCTCCTAGTCTCAATGGTCCTACTTTTCCTAATCCTAGCTATTTTCTTATTTTATTGGAACGACTTTTTTTCTTTTCTTTATTTACATACATTTTTTCACTTAATTTAACTTATCTACCTTATAACTATTCCAGTTTATCTTATTTTTACTTACATTATTTCTTAGTTTCTAGTAATATATAATCTATACATTGTATATCTAGCCTAACTTATTTCTACTTATTTCTATTTGCTACGCTAATTACTACATTTCTACAATACTTAATAAACTTATCTCTACTTTCCTTATTTGCTATTAATTTACATACTGTATTTCTTTTAATGTCTATACCTAACTCTATTTCTAAATCTAGTCTTTTCATCAGATACACTGGGCATTCGGTTATAACGTGCACTAAACTTTGGTCTTCTGCAGGGTCACAGATACATGACGGGCTCTCCTTGCACTTGAAGCGGTACAAGTATTCGGAGAACCCGCCATGCCCCGTGAACACCTGCGTCGTGACGGGATCCGTTTGGATCTTCCCGATGATTTGGCGGGCCTCCACAGCACTCGGGAAGAAGAGCTTTGTGGTTGAGGCCGTCTCGCCCTGTACGTAGCGCTCGTTCCACTCGTCAATCGACTCCAGACGAATCTGTCGTTTGACGAATGAAACGGGACACTTATCGTAGTCAGGTTTAACTTTGAGATTCAGCGCAGCATCCTTTGCGAGCTCGTCTGCGCGCTCGTTTCCCTCCAACCCTGCGTGAGCTTTTATCCAGAATAACGATACTATTCTGCCGCGTTCTTTATTGCTTCTGATCATTTTTTGAATTTGGAACGCTAGGGGGTGGAGGGAAGCTCCGTCAGCGACGGTTTCCAGCGCCGCTCTAGAGTCGCTCAGGATGCTGCACTGAGCCGCCTCCCCAACCACCGCCTCTGCCACCGCCCTGCGGAGGGCCACCATCTCTGCCTGGTAGACGGTGCAGAATGATTCCAGTTTGAGTTTTTTGGTTTTGGTCTCGGCGGCGTTCTGCCAAATGGAGATTGCCGCTCCGACCTTACCATCGATCTTACTGCCGTCTGTGAAGATAGCTCGGCCTTCTCTAGTTATTTGGTTCACTTCTGCACCGTCCACCAGACACCGGTATTTAATAGTGCCACGTTGCGCTGGGTGTTCAAGATTTTCGAAGGCCACAGGCCGTTCCACCTCCCGGTCCCCTATCACCCGCCGGGACCAGCCCCTTTTGATTTCGTACAGGGAGGCATTCTCCCTGGCACGAATATCCAGGGGCAGTATCCCGGCGAGGAGAAGGGCCGAGTTTAATGAGACGGTCCTGTAGGCCTTCGTAATCTTTTGCGCGAAACCTCTTTGGACAACAGCGAGCTGCTTTTTTATCCCTAATTTGTGTGAAGCCGGGGCCCATACACTTGCTCCATATAGTATGGTTGGCTCTACTACAGCCGTATACAGCAGTTTGATGATGTCTGGTCCCAGCCCCCACTGCGTTCTTGCTGCCGTGGACAGTTTTTGGTAAAAACCCACTGCCTTCTTACATACGTTGGTAACGTGGGCGTTAAAGGTCAGCCCGCTGTCGATTGTGACTCCCAGTATCTTCATCTGTTTTTCCAGACCAATGTCCACGCCACCCATGTGGAGGATCGGAGAATCATACTTCAGTTTTCTGGTTATCACCATTGCCTTTGTCTTGTTCGGGGCGAACTTAAGTTTGTTTTTGATTCCCCAATCCCTCACACAGGCCAGCGTTTCATTGGCCTGTTTTTGTATCTTGCTCATCTCATGTCCGTCGAATGCGAGCACTACGTCATCGGCAAAAGCTTGGCAGTAAATACCCCGTCTATCAAGCTCCGATAGTAGTGGGTCGAGGAGCAGATTCCAGAAGGTTGGACCCCCAATGGAGCCCTGCACGCATCCCTTGGAGGTCCACCTCTCATACTCTTCCCCGGAGTACCTCAGTCTGACTTTTCTGCTCTCGAGGTAGCTATCTATTACCCTTCTGATGTTGATTGGACATCCTTCCTCCGACAGTCTGACTCTAATTGCCGGCCACCAGGCGCTGTCGAAGGCCCCCTCTATGTCCAGTGAGACAACAAGGACAATTTTCTTTTCAGAAAGTTTGTTCCTTATATGTCTCATCAAAACGTAGAGGGAGTCTTCGGTGCTCCTCTGCGGCATAAAGCCAAACTGTCGGGGGCTTGTCCTCGGGTAGAGATACCACCTCACTCGCCCCACCACCATCTTCTCCAGTATCTTCCCCATCACAGGCAAAAGGCCTATCGGTCTGTACGATTTGACGTTCGTGTAGTCCTCCTTGGCAGGTTTCCGGAGGACTATGACCGTTGCCTCCTTCCAGGTGGTCGGGAAGTGGCCAAGTTCGAGGCACTTGTTTGCCAGTGATAGGTACAATTCTGGGTACTTATCTATAGCTTGCTTACAGATGTCAGCCGTTAGGCCGTCTGCTCCCGGGGCTTTCTTTGGATTGAAGCTGTTTGCAGCCGCACTTAGTTCGTCCAGTGTAAATGGTGGGTCATGGATCTCAGCATCGACTTTGTCATTTACTCGTGCGGCTGCCTCTCTTGTACGCTGATGGTCTGCGTTGTCTTCTTCTTTATTGTCTTCTGGATAGAAGGTTTCTGCCAATAGCTTTGCCGAGTCCTTCAAGCTTAGGGTCTCTCCGTTCTTGGTCAATGGCAGGTCTTCATGCTTTTTGGATACCTTCCCAATCACTCTATATATCCCGTCCCAGATGTTCTCCTTATCCTGTTTTTTACAGAATTCCTTCCAACTATCTACTTGTGCCTTCTTGGCTTCATTCTCATATCTCTCTTTTGATTGCAGGTACTCATCAACGACCTTAGCTCTTCGAATCGGCGCTGCGCATCGGATTCTCCTTTTCCTGGTGGTGACTTCCTTCTTCATTCTGGCGAGTTTCTCGGACCACCACGGTAAGTTGTGTTTGTTTTTTACTTTAATTAGCGGTATTGTCTCGTTGCTAGTTTTTATTATTGTATCTATGTATTTTTCTATTGTATTATCTAGATTTGATTTATTGTTGATGTTATTTATTTCTGATTCTGTTAGTTGGTTGCTGTGCAATAATTGTTCCAGTTTTTCAGCAAAGTGGGTCCAATTAGCCTTATTTGTGTTGTACTTTTTTGTAGATTTAAATTTCTGTATTGTAAATTTACTTTTAATTCTATCAATTTTGAAGGTTATTGCGTTATGGTCCGAGTCCGCCATGGTGTCGTCCACCTTCCAGTCCCTTGTCAGGTCCAGGATATCCTCAGTGCAGGCCGTGATGTCAATGTGGCTGGTGAGGAGTTTTCCTCCTCGCACTGTTTCGAATGTTGGAGCTTTGCCGCTGTTGAGCACCTGCAATCCGTGTTCCTCCAGCATTCCTGCCATTTCCTCTCCCCTCCCGTCAGTGTCCGCGCTGCCCCACCATATGCTTTTGGCATTGGTGTCACCCCCTATGAGGATTCCGCGAGGGCCCAGTTTTTCAACTATCTTCCCCAACTGCTGCAGGTATGGCCCTATGGGTTTATCCGGCTCAAAGTAGAACGAGATAACCACTATCTCACGGGTTCCCGTTTGGATCTTCACCACTGTGATGTTGGTTGTGGTGAGGGACGGACATTGGGCCACCGTCCAGTCGCCGTTGAAAACTGCAACGGCTGACTTGACAACGGCCCCCTGCCCGTTTTCTCCCTGGAAGATCCTCACCCCCCGGTGGTCTCTCACTCTACCTTGGCTTCCCACGTATGGCTCCTGCAGCAGCGCAAAGTCGACCTTCCTCTTTGCTGATTCTAGTAAGAATTCACTTGTCGCTAGTTTTTTCCTTTGTAAATTGGCTTGGGCGACTAAGGTCGACGTTGCGCCTGTTGAGGAGTTTGTCTGATCTGGGTTCCTTGGATCCACCTTAGCAATATGCTACCGTGGACCTCGCCAGGATCTCCCACTTCCTCCTCACAGGGCATTCCGGGCTAAAGGCATCGTGTTCGGTCCCGCCGATCCTGGCCTTGGTGCAGTTGCAACACGTCGGTGGAGCCCTCGCCATCCAGTCGGCGCATTCCGACCTGTGGTGGGCCCCCCCGCAGTGGCTGCACGCATCCTCCTGGTCTCGGCAGAACCGCTTCCCATGCCCGGTTAGGTTAGGTTAGGTTAGGTTAGGTTAGGTTAGGTTAGGTTAGGTTAGGTTAGGTTAGGTTAGGTTAGGTTAGGTTAGGTTAGGTTAGGTTAGGTTAGGTTAGGTTAGGTTAGGTTAGGTTAGGTTAGGTTAGGTTAGGTTAGGTTAGGTTAGGTTAGGTTAGGTTAGGTTAGGTTAGGTTAGGTTAGGTTAGGTTAGGTTAGGTTAGGTTAGGTTAGGTTAGGTTAGGTTAGGTTAGGTTAGGTTAGGTTAGGTTAGGTTAGGTTAGGTTAGGTTAGGTTAGGTTAGGTTAGGTTAGGTTAGGTTAGGTTAGGTTAGGTTAGGTTAGGTTAGGTTAGGTTAGGTTAGGTTAGGTTAGGTTAGGTTAGGTTAGGTTAGGTTTTTTTTTTTTTTTTTTTTTTTTTTTATTGTGGGGCGCTATGCCCCACTCTCGTTCCCCTAACCCTAGTTAGAGCTCTTTTTCACCCCCTACCCTTCCCTATTCTATCTTTATTGGTTCATTTCTATGCTCCTAGTCTCAATGGTCCTACTTTTCCTAATCCTAGCTATTTTCTTATTTTATTGGAACGACTTTTTTCTTTTCTTTATTTACATACATTTTTTCACTTAATTTAACTTATCTACCTTATAACTATTCCAGTTTATCTTATTTTTACTTACATTATTTCTTAGTTTCTAGTAATATATAATCTATACATTGTATATCTAGCCTAACTTATTTCTACTTATTTCTATTTGCTACGCTAATTACTACATTTCTACAATACTTAATAAACTTATCTCTACTTTCCTTATTTGCTATTAATTTACATACTGTATTTCTTTTAATGTCTATACCTAACTCTATTTCTAAATCTAGTCTTTTCATCAGATACACTGGGCATTCGGTTATAACGTGCACTAAACTTTGGTCTTCTGCAGGGTCACAGATACATGACGGGCTCTCCTTGCACTTGAAGCGGTACAAGTATTCGGAGAACCCGCCATGCCCCGTGAACACCTGCGTCGTGACGGGATCCGTTTGGATCTTCCCGATGATTTGGCGGGCCTCCACAGCACTCGGGAAGAAGAGCTTTGTGGTTGAGGCCGTCTCGCCCTGTACGTAGCGCTCGTTCCACTCGTCAATCGACTCCAGACGAATCTGTCGTTTGACGAATGAAACGGGACACTTATCGTAGTCAGGTTTAACTTTGAGATTCAGCGCAGCATCCTTTGCGAGCTCGTCTGCGCGCTCGTTTCCCTCCAACCCTGCGTGAGCTTTTATCCAGAATAACGATACTATTCTGCCGCGTTCTTTATTGCTTCTGATCATTTTTTGAATTTGGAACGCTAGGGGGTGGAGGGAAGCTCCGTCAGCGACGGTTTCCAGCGCCGCTCTAGAGTCGCTCAGGATGCCGCACTGAGCCGCCTCCCCAACCACCGCCTCTGCCACCGCCCTGTGGAGGGCCACCATCTCTGCCTGGTAGACGGTGCAGAATGATTCCAGTTTGAGTTTTTTGGTTTTGGTCTCGGCGGCGTTCTGCCAAATGGAGATTGCCGCTCCGACCTTACCATCGATCTTACTGCCGTCTGTGAAGATAGCTCGGCCTTCTCTAGTTATTTGGTTCACTTCTGCACCGTCCACCAGACACCGGTATTTAATAGTGCCACGTTGCGCTGGGTGTTCAAGATTTTCGAAGGCCACAGGCCGTTCCACCTCCCGGTCCCCTATCACCCGCCGGGACCAGCCCCTTTTGATTTCGTACAGGGAGGCATTCTCCCTGGCACGAATATCCAGGGGCAGTATCCCGGCGAGGAGAAGGGCCGAGTTTAATGAGACGGTCCTGTAGGCCTTCGTAATCTTTTGCGCGAAACCTCTTTGGACAACAGCGAGCTGCTTTTTTATCCCTAATTTGTGTGAAGCCGGGGCCCATACACTTGCTCCATATAGTATGGTTGGCTCTACTACAGCCGTATACAGCAGTTTGATGATGTCTGGTCCCAGCCCCCACTGCGTTCTTGCTGCCGTGGACAGTTTTTGGTAAAAACCCACTGCCTTCTTACATACGTTGGTAACGTGGGCGTTAAAGGTCAGCCCGCTGTCGATTGTGACTCCCAGTATCTTCATCTGTTTTTCCAGACCAATGTCCACGCCACCCATGTGGAGGATCGGAGAATCATACTTCAGTTTTCTGGTTATCACCATTGCCTTTGTCTTGTTCGGGGCGAACTTAAGTTTGTTTTTGATTCCCCAATCCCTCACACAGGCCAGCGTTTCATTGGCCTGTTTTTGTATCTTGCTCATCTCATGTCCGTCGAATGCGAGCACTACGTCATCGGCAAAAGCTTGGCAGTAAATACCCCGTCTATCAAGCTCCGATAGTAGTGGGTCGAGGAGCAGATTCCAGAAGGTTGGACCCCCAATGGAGCCCTGCACGCATCCCTTGGAGGTCCACCTCTCATACTCTTCCCCGGAGTACCTCAGTCTGACTTTTCTGCTCTCGAGGTAGCTATCTATTACCCTTCTGATGTTGATTGGACATCCTTCCTCCGACAGTCTGACTCTAATTGCCGGCCACCAGGCGCTGTCGAAGGCCCCCTCTATGTCCAGTGAGACAATAAGGACAATTTTCTTTTCAGAAAGTTTGTTCCTTATATGTCTCATCAAAACGTAGAGGGAGTCTTCGGTGCTCCTCTGCGGCATAAAGCCAAACTGTCGGGGGCTTGTCCTCGGGTAGAGATACCACCTCACTCGCCCCACCACCATCTTCTCCAGTATCTTCCCCATCACAGGCAAAAGGCCTATCGGTCTGTACGATTTGACGTTCGTGTAGTCCTCCTTGGCAGGTTTCCGGAGGACTATGACCGTTGCCTCCTTCCAGGTGGTCGGGAAGTGGCCAAGTTCGAGGCACTTGTTTGCCAGTGATAGGTACAATTCTGGGTACTTATCTATAGCTTGCTTACAGATGTCAGCCGTTAGGCCGTCTGCTCCCGGGGCTTTCTTTGGATTGAAGCTGTTTGCAGCCGCACTTAGTTCGTCCAGTGTAAATGGTGGGTCATGGATCTCAGCATCGACTTTGTCATTTACTCGTGCGGCTGCCTCTCTTGTACGCTGATGGTCTGCGTTGTCTTCTTCTTTATTGTCTTCTGGATAGAAGGTTTCCGCCAATAGCTTTGCCGAGTCCTTCAAGCTTAGGGTCTCTCCGTTCTTGGTCAATGGCAGGTCTTCATGCTTTTTGGATACCTTCCCAATCACTCTATATATCCCGTCCCAGATGTTCTCCTTATCCTGTTTTTTACAGAATTCCTTCCAACTATCTACTTGTGCCTTCTTGGCTTCATTCTCATATCTCTCTTTTGATTGCAGGTACTCATCAACGACCTTAGCTCTTCGAATCGGCGCTGCGCATCGGATTCTCCTTTTCCTGGTGGTGACTTCCTTCTTCATTCTGGCGAGTTTCTCGGACCACCACGGTAAGTTGTGTTTGTTTTTTACTTTAATTAGCGGTATTGTCTCGTTGCTAGTTTTTATTATTGTATCTATGTATTTTTCTATTGTATTATCTAGATTTGATTTATTGTTGATGTTATTTATTTCTGATTCTGTTAGTTGGTTGCTGTGCAATAATTGTTCCAGTTTTTCAGCAAAGTGGGTCCAATTAGCCTTATTTGTGTTGTACTTTTTTGTAGATTTAAATTTCTGTATTGTAAATTTACTTTTAATTCTATCAATTTTGAAGGTTATTGCGTTATGGTCCGAGTCCGCCATGGTGTCGTCCACCTTCCAGTCCCTTGTCAGGTCCAGGATATCCTCAGTGCAGGCCGTGATGTCAATGTGGCTGGTGAGGAGTTTTCCTCCTCGCACTGTTTCGAATGTTGGAGCTTTGCCGCTGTTGAGCACCTGCAATCCGTGTTCCTCCAGCATTCCTGCCATTTCCTCTCCCCTCCCGTCAGTGTCCGCGCTGCCCCACCATATGCTTTTGGCATTGGTGTCACCCCCTATGAGGATTCCGCGAGGGCCCAGTTTTTCAACTATCTTCCCCAACTGCTGCAGGTATGGCCCTATGGGTTTATCCGGCTCAAAGTAGAACGAGATAACCACTATCTCACGGGTTCCCGTTTGGATCTTCACCACTGTGATGTTGGTTGTGGTGAGGGACGGACATTGGGCCACCGTCCAGTCGCCGTTGAAAACTGCAACGGCTGACTTGACAACGGCCCCCTGCCCGTTTTCTCCCTGGAAGATCCTCACCCCCCGGTGGTCTCTCACTCTACCTTGGCTTCCCACGTATGGCTCCTGCAGCAGCGCAAAGTCGACCTTCCTCTTTGCTGATTCTAGTAAGAATTCACTTGTCGCTAGTTTTTTCCTTTGTAAATTGGCTTGGGCGACTAAGGTCGAGGTTGGGTTAGGTTAGGTTAGGTTAGGTTAGGTTAGGTTAGGTTAGGTTAGGTTAGGTTAGGTTAGGTTAGGTTAGGTTAGGTTAGGTTAGGTTAGGTTAGGTTAGGTTAGGTTAGGTTAGGTTAGGTTAGGTTAGGTTAGGTTAGGTTAGGTTAGGTTAGGTTAGGTTAGGTTAGGTTAGGTTAGGTTAGGTTAGGTTAGGTTTTTTTTTTTTTTTTTTTTTTTTATTGTGGGGCGCTATGCCCCACTCTCGTTCCCCTAACCCTAGTTAGAGCTCTTTTTCACCCCCTACCCTTCCCTATTCTATCTTTATTGGTTCATTTCTATGCTCCTAGTCTCAATGGTCCTACTTTTCCTAATCCTAGCTATTTTCTTATTTTATTGGAACGACTTTTTTCTTTTCTTTATTTACATACATTTTTTCACTTAATTTAACTTATCTACCTTATAACTATTCCAGTTTATCTTATTTTTACTTACATTATTTCTTAGTTTCTAGTAATATATAATCTATACATTGTATATCTAGCCTAACTTATTTCTACTTATTTCTATTTGCTACGCTAATTACTACATTTCTACAATACTTAATAAACTTATCTCTACTTTCCTTATTTGCTATTAATTTACATACTGTATTTCTTTTAATGTCTATACCTAACTCTATTTCTAAATCTAGTCTTTTCATCAGATACACTGGGCATTCGGTTATAACGTGCACTAAACTTTGGTCTTCTGCAGGGTCACAGATACATGACGGGCTCTCCTTGCACTTGAAGCGGTACAAGTATTCGGAGAACCCGCCATGCCCCGTGAACACCTGCGTCGTGACGGGATCCGTTTGGATCTTCCCGATGATTTGGCGGGCCTCCACAGCACTCGGGAAGAAGAGCTTTGTGGTTGAGGCCGTCTCGCCCTGTACGTAGCGCTCGTTCCACTCGTCAATCGACTCCAGACGAATCTGTCGTTTGACGAATGAAACGGGACACTTATCGTAGTCAGGTTTAACTTTGAGATTCAGCGCAGCATCCTTTGCGAGCTCGTCTGCGCGCTCGTTTCCCTCCAACCCTGCGTGAGCTTTTATCCAGAATAACGATACTATTCTGCCGCGTTCTTTATTGCTTCTGATCATTTTTTGAATTTGGAACGCTAGGGGGTGGAGGGAAGCTCCGTCAGCGACGGTTTCCAGCGCCGCTCTAGAGTCGCTCAGGATGCTGCACTGAGCCGCCTCCCCAGCCACCGCCTCTGCCACCGCCCTGTGGAGGGCCACCATCTCTGCCTGGTAGACGGTGCAGAATGATTCCAGTTTGAGTTTTTTGGTTTTGGTCTCGGCGGCGTTCTGCCAAATGGAGATTGCCGCTCCGACCTTACCATCGATCTTACTGCCGTCTGTGAAGATAGCTCGGCCTTCTCTAGTTATTTGGTTCACTTCTGCACCGTCCACCAGACACCGGTATTTAATAGTGCCACGTTGCGCTGGGTGTTCAAGATTTTCGAAGGCCACAGGCCGTTCCACCTCCCGGTCCCCTATCACCCGCCGGGACCAGCCCCTTTTGATTTCGTACAGGGAGGCATTCTCCCTGGCACGAATATCCAGGGGCAGTATCCCGGCGAGGAGAAGGGCCGAGTTTAATGAGACGGTCCTGTAGGCCTTCGTAATCTTTTGCGCGAAACCTCTTTGGACAACAGCGAGCTGCTTTTTTATCCCTAATTTGTGTGAAGCCGGGGCCCATACACTTGCTCCATATAGTATGGTTGGCTCTACTACAGCCGTATACAGCAGTTTGATGATGTCTGGTCCCAGCCCCCACTGCGTTCTTGCTGCCGTGGACAGTTTTTGGTAAAAACCCACTGCCTTCTTACATACGTTGGTAACGTGGGCGTTAAAGGTCAGCCCGCTGTCGATTGTGACTCCCAGTATCTTCATCTGTTTTTCCAGACCAATGTCCACGCCACCCATGTGGAGGATCGGAGAATCATACTTCAGTTTTCTGGTTATCACCATTGCCTTTGTCTTGTTCGGGGCGAACTTAAGTTTGTTTTTGATTCCCCAATCCCTCACACAGGCCAGCGTTTCATTGGCCTGTTTTTGTATCTTGCTCATCTCATGTCCGTCGAATGCGAGCACTACGTCATCGGCAAAAGCTTGGCAGTAAATACCCCGTCTATCAAGCTCCGATAGTAGTGGGTCGAGGAGCAGATTCCAGAAGGTTGGACCCCCAATGGAGCCCTGCACGCATCCCTTGGAGGTCCACCTCTCATACTCTTCCCCGGAGTACCTCAGTCTGACTTTTCTGCTCTCGAGGTAGCTATCTATTACCCTTCTGATGTTGATTGGACATCCTTCCTCCGACAGTCTGACTCTAATTGCCGGCCACCAGGCGCTGTCGAAGGCCCCCTCTATGTCCAGTGAGACAATAAGGACAATTTTCTTTTCAGAAAGTTTGTTCCTTATATGTCTCATCAAAACGTAGAGGGAGTCTTCGGTGCTCCTCTGCGGCATAAAGCCAAACTGTCGGGGGCTTGTCCTCGGGTAGAGATACCACCTCACTCGCCCCACCACCATCTTCTCCAGTATCTTCCCCATCACAGGCAAAAGGCCTATCGGTCTGTACGATTTGACGTTCGTGTAGTCCTCCTTGGCAGGTTTCCGGAGGACTATGACCGTTGCCTCCTTCCAGGTGGTCGGGAAGTGGCCAAGTTCGAGGCACTTGTTTGCCAGTGATAGGTACAATTCTGGGTACTTATCTATAGCTTGCTTACAGATGTCAGCCGTTAGGCCGTCTGCTCCCGGGGCTTTCTTTGGATTGAAGCTGTTTGCAGCCGCACTTAGTTCGTCCAGTGTAAATGGTGGGTCATGGATCTCAGCATCGACTTTGTCATTTACTCGTGCGGCTGCCTCTCTTGTACGCTGATGGTCTGCGTTGTCTTCTTCTTTATTGTCTTCTGGATAGAAGGTTTCTGCCAATAGCTTTGCCGAGTCCTTCAAGCTTAGGGTCTCTCCGTTCTTGGTCAATGGCAGGTCTTCATGCTTTTTGGATACCTTCCCAATCACTCTATATATCCCGTCCCAGATGTTCTCCTTATCCTGTTTTTTACAGAATTCCTTCCAACTATCTACTTGTGCCTTCTTGGCTTCATTCTCATATCTCTCTTTTGATTGCAGGTACTCATCAACGACCTTAGCTCTTCGAATCGGCGCTGCGCATCGGATTCTCCTTTTCCTGGTGGTGACTTCCTTCTTCATTCTGGCGAGTTTCTCGGACCACCACGGTAAGTTGTGTTTGTTTTTTACTTTAATTAGCGGTATTGTCTCGTTGCTAGTTTTTATTATTGTATCTATGTATTTTTCTATTGTATTATCTAGATTTGATTTATTGTTGATGTTATTTATTTCTGATTCTGTTAGTTGGTTGCTGTGCAATAATTGTTCCAGTTTTTCAGCAAAGTGGGTCCAATTAGCCTTATTTGTGTTGTACTTTTTTGTAGATTTAAATTTCTGTATTGTAAATTTACTTTTAATTCTATCAATTTTGAAGGTTATTGCGTTATGGTCCGAGTCCGCCATGGTGTCGTCCACCTTCCAGTCCCTTGTCAGGTCCAGGATATCCTCAGTGCAGGCCGTGATGTCAATGTGGCTGGTGAGGAGTTTTCCTCCTCGCACTGTTTCGAATGTTGGAGCTTTGCCGCTGTTGAGCACCTGCAATCCGTGTTCCTCCAGCATTCCTGCCATTTCCTCTCCCCTCCCGTCAGTGTCCGCGCCGCCCCACCATATGCTTTTGGCATTGGTGTCACCCCCTATGAGGATTCCGCGAGGGCCCAGTTTTTCAACTATCTTCCCCAACTGCTGCAGGTATGGCCCTATGGGTTTATCCGGCTCAAAGTAGAACGAGATAACCACTATCTCACGGGTTCCCGTTTGGATCTTCACCACTGTGATGTTGGTTGTGGTGAGGGACGGACATTGGGCCACCGTCCAGTCGCCGTTGAAAACTGCAACGGCTGACTTGACAACGGCCCCCTGCCCGTTTTCTCCCTGGAAGATCCTCACCCCCCGGTGGTCTCTCACTCTACCTTGGCTTCCCACGTATGGCTCCTGCAGCAGCGCAAAGTCGACCTTCCTCTTTGCTGATTCTAGTAAGAATTCACTTGTCGCTAGTTTTTTCCTTTGTAAATTGGCTTGGGCGACTAAGGTCGACGTTGCGCCTGTTGAGGAGTTTGTCTGATCTGGGTTCCTTGGATCCACCTTAGCAATATGCTACCGTGGACCTCGCCAGGATCTCCCACTTCCTCCTCACAGGGCATTCCGGGCTAAAGGCATCGTGTTCGGTCCCGCCGATCCTGGCCTTGGTGCAGTTGCAACACGTCGGTGGAGCCCTCGCCATCCAGTCGGCGCATTCCGACCTGTGGTGGGCCCCCCCGCAGTGGCTGCACGCATCCTCCTGGTCTCGGCAGAACCGCTTCCCATGCCCATAGCCCAGGCACCGCGAGCACTGGATAAGAGGGGATTGGTCCTCGACCTTGACCCTCTGCACGTCAATATGGACTGACCCCTCTTCTGTGAGCCGCTTCCATATCTTAGGTGGCACCTGTATTGCCACGTGAGATGTGAGTGGGTTCCGCGCCCTTCTCCTAAATTTCACCTTTAGGCACGCGCTGTCTCCACTCACATCTCCCAGAAGATGTTTGTTCTGGTTAAGTAGTGCTCTTACTATTTCGTCGTCCTTGTTATGGCTTAGGACGTCCCTCAGCAAAATCATGGGATTCTTATTCTCCATATCCTCGATATGAAGTCTGGCTCCCGCTGATTTGATCTTTTCCTTAATTCTGCCCAGTTCTTCTTTCGACTTACAGCCAACTATCACTTTCCTATCCTTTGCCTTTCTTATCTTATCAATCCTCATCCCCTCTTCTCTAGCGTTTAGTGTAGTCCTGATTTCCTCGAAGACTGCTTCGCCCGTGACCGTCTGGTCCACGGAGGTGATCACTACGGAGTGCATTGCTGCATTCCCTTGTTCCTTCCTCCCTGTGCCAGACACCACGCTTGCGTAGCTTCTTCCTTCTTTCCAGTCCTCTCTTTGCTTATTTATCTCCTTGCTTAACTTTTCCATTTCCTCCTTGCTCTCTTTCAATAGTTGGGTGTGGGCATCCAGTCTCCTAATTATTTCCTTCTCCTGATTTTCTAGCTTTTTCTCTATTTCCATGTCTCTTCCGATTCTGGGTGGATCTTCTGTTGTCTTTACCTTCTTTCCTTCTTTTAACCTTTCGTCCTCTCCTTCCTTTACTAGCTTGTATAGCTTTTCCGCTGCCTCTATAACGTCCGTTTTTATCTCCGTTTTCAGGTTCCGACTGTTGTTTATTTGGAGCTTCAGTTTCATCAAGCAAGATTTTGCTTTGGCTGTCCTGCTCATTTGTCCGGTATCTTCTCGTGGCACTACTGCCACTATTGAGGCCGGGGCTGTCACTTTTTTAGTCGGGTTTTCTCCGTCCGCAGAGGTTCCCGCGGGTTTTGGCCGCACGGGCTCGGCGGCGCTCGTTCCCCCAGATCTTTCGATCTGGGATTCCAAGCTCCGCCGGGCCTGCGCGACCTTGTTCCCACCGGTATCTCCCGGGCTGATCTTTTCAGGCGTTTTGCTCTTCGGCCTCATTTCCTTGGGTGGCGTGCGGATCCCGAACATTATATGTTTGGTATTGTTAGGGGAATGCGTCTGAAGAATATGTTTCCCACAAGTGTATACGGCTTGTAGGCGTCAAAAAGTCAAAAAGTAAATTTTGTATAATTTGTTTGGGTCAACCGTGGGGCTTAAAGCAGCTCGTGTTGTTTTTCCTATTTAACAGTTAATAATGCAGATGATATGCAACCAGAGCAGCCAATGCAGACTGTCCAGTTAATGCAGGCAATGCAGGCAGTATGCAGATGATGATCCCTGATTGTTGATTAGCCCGCGCACGCAGGCAATGCAGGCAATGCAGGCAATGCAGGCAATGCAGCCGATGCAGACTATCCAGTCAATGCAGGCAATGCAGGCAGTGTGCAGATGATCCTTGATTAGCCCGCGCACGCAGGCAATGCAGGCAATGCAGGCAATGCAGCCGATGCAGACTATCCGGATAGTACAGGCAATGCAGACAGTGTGCAGATGGATCTTCAATTGGCCCGCGCAAGCAGGCAATGCAGCCGAAGCAGACTATCCAGATAATACCGGCAATGCAGACAGTGTGCAGATGGATCTTCGATTCACCCGCGCAAGCAGGCAATGCAGCCGATGCAGGCTGTCCAGATGATGCAGGCAGTGCAGACAGTGTGCAGATGGATCTCCAATTGGCCAGCGCGCGCAGACAATGCAGCCGATGCAGTTAAAGCAGCCAGTGCAGACTTACCAGATGGTACAGGTAACGCAGGCAATGCGCAGATAGATGTTTGATTGGCCTGCGCACTCAGCTACTGCAGCCAATGCAACCAAAGCAGCCGAAGCAAGCAATGCAGATGATGCAGATGATGCAGGTAATGCCGATAATCCAGAAAATTGACGATTTTTCACTAGTTTTTCCCAATTTGAGGGAAAACCACCGCACTTTCCACTTCACCACCTACACCAACACACTGCCAGGTCTTTTACGCACCCAATGATATAAATTTCAAAGCGAGATTCAAATTTAAGACGACCGAGCCGATTTATTTTACGCGGAGCGACACATAAACGATGCGTTCACGGTGGCGTTCTTGGAGCAACTGGTTAGGTTAGGTTAGGTTAGGTTAGGTTAGGTTAGGTTAGGTTAGGTTAGGTTAGGTTAGGTTAGGTTAGGTTAGGTTAGGTTAGGTTAGGTTAGGTTAGGTTAGGTTAGGTTAGGTTAGGTTAGGTTAGGTTAGGTTAGGTTAGGTTTTTTTTTTTTTTTTTTTTTTTTTTTTGTGGGGCGCTATGCCCCACTCTCGTTCCCCTAATACTTAAAACTAGGGTCCTTCTCTATCACCCCCTGTGTTTCCTATTCTCTTTTATTTGTGTCTCTATTCTCCTATGCTCTTGTAATTCCTATTCTAAATCTAATCTTTATTTCCATATTAATCTTATCTTAACTTATCTATCTTATGTCTAGTACAAAGTTTATTTATGTTTTATCTTAATCTTAGTTGCTAGTTGTCTATAATCTTAAATTATATCCTTAGCCTAACTTATTTCTACTTATTTCTAGTTATTACACGCATCGCTATTTTCTTACAATATTTCATAAACTTATTTCTAGATTCCTTACATTCTATTATTTTATGCAAATTTCTTATGTTTATTTCTAATCCTAGTTCTATCTCTAAGTTTGTTCGGCTTTTTAAGTACACTGGGCATTCAGTCAATACGTGCACTATACTTTCGTCTTTTGCAGGGTCACAGATGCACGACGGGCTCTCCTTGCACTTGAAACGGTGCAAGTACTCTGAGAACCCGCCGTGCCCCGTGAACACCTGCGTCATGACCGGATCGACCTGTATTGTCTTTATAAGCCGGTGAGCCTCCACGGCGCTGGGAAAGAACAGTTTCGTAGTGGAGGCTGTATCCCCTTGTACGTAGCGCCCATTCCATTCATCTATAGACTCCAAGCGTAGTTGTCGTTTGACGAATGAAATGGGACATCTGTCGTAGCTGGGTTTGGTCTTAAGTTTCAGCGCAGCATCCTTCGCTAACTGATCAGCGCGCTCGTTTCCCTCCAGCCCTGCGTGAGCTTTTACCCAAAATAATTGAATTATTTTGCCACGTTCTTTACTAGCTCTTATAATGTTTCTTATTTTGAACGCAAGGGAATGGAGGGAGACACTGTCTGCGACAGTTTCTAAGGCCGCTTTTGAGTCGCTCAGGATACTGCACTGAGCAGCCCCACTCTTCGCTGCCTCCCCCACAGCCCCGTGAAGGGCCAGCAGCTCTGCCTGGTAGACGGTGCAGTACGATTCCAGTTTCAGCTTCTTGTTTTTGATCTCGGCAGCATTCTCCCAAATGGAGATTGCCGCTCCGACCTTGCCGCTGATCTTACTGCCGTCCGTGAAAATTGTTAGTCCCTGGCTTGCTACCTGGTCTACGTCTGCACCGTCCACCAGACACCGGTAGCGTGTAGCGCTACGCTGCGCAGGGTGTACAAGCTTCCCGAAGGCCACAGGCCGTTCCACTTCCCGGTCTCCTATCACTCGCCGGGAGTGTCCCTTTTTTATCTCGTATAAGGAGGCATTCTCCTTTACTCTGATATCCAAGGGCAAAATCCCGGCGAGTAACAGGGCCGCGTTCAGTGATACGGTTCTGTAGGCCTTCGAGAGCTTTTGTGCAAAACCCCTTTGTACCACCGCGAGCTGTTTCTTCACTCCCAATTTTTGTGCAGCCGGAGCCCAGACGCTCGCGCCATATAAAACTACTGGCTCCACTACAGCCTTGTATAGTAGTTTTATTATTTCTGGATCCAGTCCCCACTGTAGCCTTGCGGCTCTTGAGAGCTTGTTGTAAAATCCGATGGCTTTCTTGCAGACGTGGGTCACGTGGGTGTTAAATGTGAGCCCGTTGTCAATAGTCATGCCCAGTATCTTGATTTCCCTTGTTAGGCCAATGTCCACGCCGCCCATGCGAAGGACTGGGGTGTCGTATTTTAGCTTCTTTGTTATGACCATAGCTTTGGTCTTATGTGGAGCAAATTTCAACTTGTTCTTGACACCCCAGTCCCTCACATAGGCCAGCGTTTCGTTAGCCTGTTTTTGTATAGTTCCCGTATCATGCCCTTCAAATGCCAGTACAACATCGTCGGCAAAGGCTTGGCAGTAACTGCCCCGTCTATCAAGCTCTGATAGTAGTGGATCGAGGAGCAGATTCCAGAAGGTTGGACCCCCAATGGAGCCCTGCACGCATCCCTTGGAGGTCCACCTCTCATACTCTTCACCGGAGTACCTTAGTCTGACTTTTCTGCTCTCGAGGTAGCTATCTATTACCCTTCTGATGTTGATTGGACATCCTTCCTCCGACAGTCTGACTCTAATTGCCGGCCACCAGGCGCTGTCGAAGGCCCCCTCTATGTCTAGTGAGACAATAAGGACAATTTTCTTTTCAGAAAGTTTGTTCCTTATATGTCTCATCAAAACGTAGAGGGAGTCTTCGGTGCTCCTCTGCGGCATAAAGCCAAACTGTCGGGGGCTTGTCCTCGGGTAGAGATACCACCTCACTCGCCCCACTACCATCTTCTCCAGTATCTTCCCCATCACAGGCAAAAGGCCTATCGGTCTGTACGATTTGACGTTCGTGTAGTCCTCCTTGGCAGGTTTCCGGAGGACTATGACCGTTGCCTCCTTCCAGGTGGTCGGGAAGTGGCCAAGTTCGAGGCACTTATTTGCCAGTGATAGGAACAATTCTGGGTACTTATCTATAGCTTGCTTACAGATATCAGCCGTTAGGCCGTCTGCTCCCGGGGCTTTCTTAGGATTGAAGCTGTTTGCAGCCGCACTTAGTTCGTCCAGTGTAAATGGTGGGTCATGGATCTCAGCATCGACTTTGTCATTTACTCGTGCGGCTGCCTCTCTTGTCCGCTGATGGTCTGCGTTATCTTCTTCTTTGTTGTCTTCTGGATAGAAGGTTACTGCCAATAACTTTGCCGACTGTTTTGCACTTAGGGTCTCTCCTTCGCTTATTAGCGGCAGGTCCTCATGCCTTTTCGACACCTTTCCGATTGTTCTGTAAACTCCTTCCCATACACTTTCCCTGTCTTGCTTTTTACAGAACTCCTTCCAACTGTTAATTTGTGCCGTCTTTGCTGCTTTTTCATAACTTTCTTTTGATTTCAGGTACTCATCGACGACCTTGGCTCTCCGGATCGGCGCTGCACATCGGATCCTCCTTCTCTTGGTGGTGGTCTCCTGCTTCATCCTGGCGAGTTCCTCGGTCCACCACGGTAAGTTCATTTTACTTTTTATTTTCATTAATGGTATAGTTTTATTACAGGTTTCTATTATTGTTTCTACATATTTGTCTACTGTGTTGTCTAATTTTGCTTTGTTATTTATGTTGTTTATTTCAGTTTCTATTATTTGATTTTTTGCTATTAATTGTCCAAATTTTCCATTAAATTTAGCCCAATTCGCTTTTTTTGTGTTATACTTCCTTGTTGTTTTCTGCTTTTGGTTTACGTACTTACTTTTTGTTTTTGTGATTTTAAACGTTATCGTGTTGTGGTCCGAGCTCGCCATGGTGTCGTCCACTCTCCAGTCCTCCACCAGAATCAGGATATCCTCCGTGCATGCCGTGACGTCAATGTGACTTGTGAGGAGTCTTCCTCCGCGTACCGTCTCATAAGTAGGAGCTTGGCCGTCGTTGAGCACCTGCAATCCATGCTCTTCTAGCATGCCTGACATTTGTTCTCCCCTGCAGTCAGTCCTCGCGCTGCCCCACCACATGCTTTTGGCATTGGTGTCGCCCCCTATGAGGATTCCGTTGGGACCCAGTTTTTCAACCATCTTCCCCAACTGCTCCAAGTATGGCTCTATGGGTTTATCCGGTTCAAAGTAGAACGAGATGGCCACCACTTCGCGAGTTCCAGTTTGGATTTTTACCACTGTGATGTTGGTTGTGGTAAGAGATGGACACTGGGTTACCGTCCAGTCGTCGTTGAATACCGCGACAGCTGACTTGACGGTTTCCCCTTGCCCATTTACTCCCTGGAATATCCTCACTCCATGATGGTCTCTCATCCTACCCTGTCCCCCCACATAGGGTTCTTGAAGCAACGCTACGTCAATCTTTCTTCTTTTCGCCTCCAGGAGGAACTCAACTGTTGCCAGTTGTTTTCTTTGTAGATTTGCCTGGGCTACGAAAGTTGACGCTGCGCCTGTTGGGGATTTAGTCTGATCCGGGTTCCTGGGATCCACCTTAGCAATATGCTACTGTGGATCTCGCCAGGGTTTCCCACTTCCTTCTCACAGGGCACTCTGGGCTAAAGGCATTGTGCTCGGTTCCTCCGATCCTGGCCTTCGCACAATTGCAGCACGACGGAGGTGCTCTCGCCAACCAGTCGGCACATTCCGATCTATGGTGGGCCCCCCCGCAGTGACTGCATGCGTCTTCCTGGTCTCGGCAGAACCGCTTTGCATGCCCATAGCCCAGGCATCGCGAGCACTGAATCAAGGGAGATTGGTCTTCTACCCTAACTCTCTGTACGTCGATATGAGCTACGCCTTCTTCTGTGAACTTCTTCCACACCCTCGGTGGTACTTGGATTGCTATGTGTGATGTGAGTGGGTTCCTCGCCCTTCTCCTAAATTTGATTTTTAGGTTTGCGCTCTCCACACTCATACCCTCCAAGAGATGTTTATTTTGGACCAATAATGCCTGCACTATGTCCTCGTCTTTATTGTAGTTTAGGACGTCCCGAAGTAGAATCATAGGTTCCTTGTTTTTCATCTCTTCGATGTTTAAGTCCCCTCCTGATGTTCTGATTCTTTCCTTGATCCTGCTCAATTCCTCTTTTGACTTGCAGCCAACAATAATTTTCCTATCTTTGGCCTTCCTAATTCTGTCCACCTTTATTCCCTCTTCCCTTGCATTTAAGGTATTTCGGAATTTTTCGTAGACCTGTTCTCCTGTTGCAGTCTGGTCCGCAGATGTTATGGCGACCGAGTGTATTGCTGTTCCTCCGTGTATTTTCCCGGACGGTACAGCTGCTACATTGGCGTAGCTCCTTTTTTCCTTCCTTTCCTCTTTCCATTCCTCTCTATGTTTTTTAATATCATCATTTATTTTCTCCAATTCCTCCTTATTCTTTCTCAACATTTTGCTGTGTTCGTCTAACTTTCTTAATATGTCCTTATCATAGTTCTCCTTTCTCTTTCCTAACTCCGTTTCCTGTTCCGAGTTTCCGGCTGGGTCTTTCTGTTTTTCGGCTTCTCCTTCCTTTATCAAGCTGTAGAGTCTGTCTGCCGCCTCGAGAACGTCTGTTCGTATCTCCGTTTTGAGGTTTCGACTATTATTTATTTGGTTCTTTATTTTGACCAGACAGGCTCTCGCCTCTATTACCCTGTTGACATGGCCCACCTCTCCTCGTGGCGGTGTTTGGGTTTTCGAGGCTGAGGTTGCTGTCTTTTTCTCTAGTCCTTTTGTTTCCAGGGGTGCCTTTTTGGATTTCAATCCCGATGGTCCGGCGACGCCTGTTTCCTCCGATCTCTCGATCTGAGCTTCCAGGCTCCGCCGGGCCTCCGCGACTGTTGTCCTGCCAGCCTTCCCTGGACTCACCTTTTCAGGAGTTTTAGCTTGCGGCCTCATTTCCTTTGCTGGAGTGCGGAATCCAAACATCCTACTGTATAGTTGGGGGTGTTATTAGGGGAATGCGTCACTTTTGATGTATAGCCTACAAGTGTAAATGGCTTGTAGGGAGTCTATATATACTAAGTTTGCGCTACGTTGTATAACTGTAGTGTCAGAACAGCCCGTGTGATACGCGCTTGTCTATTTTAAGCTCTTATAGAGCTTGTCTTATGTCTATGCTTATATTTACGTATTTAAGTGCGTGTATAATGTTTTATTGCACTGTTTGTCATTTATTGTCAACAATATTTAACACTAATTTTTCTTTTTGTTTCAGATTGTTCGACAAGGGATTGCAGTTCTACGGTGTCACAGTATCTCAAGTTTTGCCTGCCTTCAAGCGGCCGTTTTCCGCGGACTCTACTATTGTAGAGACAGTGGAGCGTTCCGGTTCGGCGTGTGCTTCGGGAGACACTGTCAGGTAAGTATGTTTAACACTGTTTTTGCCCTTATAATTTATAATGAAATATATACAATCAAAATGTAGAATTTACGAACTAAGTTTAAGTTTTTTCTAAGAAAAATCCTCAAGAAACGGGGGGGACGTTACTCTGTAGTTACTAAAATTTATTCTAGATACAATTTTGAATTTTTTCTGCCGACAAAAATTTTTCGAAAATTTGGGGGGGGGGAGATTTTTTCAGATTTTTGTTAGTCACACTATTTACAATTTAGGTTAAAATTCCACTACGTGGAATTTTAAATATGATGCTAAATTTCGGCTATCTCTCCCCGTTTCCGAGATATTTACGAATTTGGGATTTTACAATATTTTTTCGGTTTTTTGTCTCCCAAAAATCGAGTTTTTGAGCAATTCTCTCCAAATTGGGTATATAGGTGGTGTTTGGTGGGGCGCTTCGAATAGCGCTTAGGAACCGTGGTCCTATACCCTTTTCGGAGGAGTTTTGCTCAAAAAACCGGTTAAGATACAGAAAAACACTTACTGTCCTAAATTATTCTAATTTTCCAGAGTTTTTGAACTGCCTTCTTCTTGTTCTTGTTGTGGCGCTGGATACCTCGTACTCTGTTTCCGCCTCGCTGCCCCGGATCACCGACCTCGTTTTTCCGCCGAACTTGTTTTTTTGGCCTAAGCCGCGAAACTGGAAGCGTCCGCCAGCCGTGTGTGGTGTCGCAAGATGCGTCTCGGCGGTGGCTTGGCGATGGTGACGCTGGATGTGTACGTCACAGATCGTTTCGCGGAGCTAGGGCCAAAAAACAATTCGCGATTTCCGGAAAAATTTAGTTTTCCGGTTACAGTGCTGTCCAGGTAAGGTTTCTGGATCAGGAAAAAGTGCCTCCGTGCTTGCTCTGGTGTTACGCAGCCTGCTGCGTACTCAGTTTTGTGCTCGGAGCCCCGGATCACTGAGCACGTGCCACGTGGTGACTTGTTTTTTTGGCTTTTACGGCCAAACTACAAGCGCCAGCGCGGAACGTGATATCTCGTTTTGTCGGGCTCAACGAGTACGACACAGCCGTAGTATAAAAACGAGGGGTCACTCGCCTCGTTTCCGAGCTAATGACGAAAAACTTTTTACTTTTTGCACTTTTGACACTTTTTTGGAAATTGTACTTACAGTTAAGTCGCAATTGTATTGGTGACGTTATGGTGTTGAAGCACTTCACTTCGCGCACAAAATGACACCTCACAATTGAATATCGGACCACAATTTCTATTTTTCCCGATTTATTTCGTACGGAGCTCTTGGAAAACAATGCTCTCGCGGCCACGGATCGAGTGCAACTGGGTTAGGTTAGGTTAGGTTAGGTTAGGTTAGGTTAGGTTAGGTTAGGTTAGGTTAGGTTAGGTTAGGTTAGGTTAGGTTAGGTTAGGTTAGGTTAGGTTAGGTTAGGTTAGGTTAGGTTAGGTTAGGTTAGGTTAGGTTAGGTTAGGTTAGGTTAGGTTAGGTTAGGTTAGGTTAGGTTAGGTTAGGTTAGGTTAGGTTTTTTTTTTTTTTTTTATTTTTTTTTATTTGGGGGTTTTTATGTCCCCACTCTAGTACCCCCAATTTATTTTTAGGGTCTTTTTATAACAAAATTTTTTCGCTCAATAGTTATGTTTAATTTTCTTCTGTCTCCTCTTTCTGAATATTCTTAATCGTATTTGTTGTCTGCTTACTACTTTTGTGTTTTGATTACTATTTCTTTATTTTCTATTTGCTTTTATTTAAATTCTTATCATTAATTTATTTATTTTCTTTGTGCTTTTAGTTTCTTTTCTCCTGCCATGTTCTTTAGTCCTGTTCCATTTTTTCCGTTTCTACTTTCTCCTACTGGCATTCCAAGTTCAACTTTACATTGCTTATTTCTTGATACGACTTTCTTTCCTCAGCTTTACTGTAATTTTCTATTTCTTTGTGTTATCTTTTTAAGTTTATCTGTCCATTTTATCTTAGTACTAAATATAGTATAACATTATGTTATATATATTAGTCCTTTTTATCACCTTTTATATATGTGTCTTTTCATTTTATTTCCTCAATGTTTTTATCTGTCCTATCTATTCTTTCCCGCTATTTGATCTACTCTACAAAAGGTAGCGCCAAAGCCACTTTGCCGTTTCCTTTTGAGGCTGATTTCTTATGTAGCGTTCCTTTTATTTTTATCTTTGCACTTCCTAGGCCAAGTCGTTCCCTTGCCGTGCCATCTGATTTAACTGGCTCCATTTTAACTATAGGCGATGCACGATCTGGCCAACGTGTCCCATTTTTTCCTTACCGGACAATCTTCACTATAGGCATTATGGCCCACGTCCGCGAGTTTCGCCCTTTGGCAATTGCAGCATGCAGCTGGTTCTGCTGCGAGCCAATCCGCACACTCGGCCTTTTTGTGCGGCCCGCCGCAGTGACTGCAGGCCTCCAGAGAGGCATGGCAGAATCGCCTCCCGTGTCCATAGCCCAAACACTTTGAGCACTGGACAAGGGGGGACTGGTCCTCTACCTTGACTCTCTGGACGTCCACAAACACTGCGCCGGTATCTGTGAATGTCCTCCAGATTTCGGGCGACACTCGCAGGATAATGTGGGCCATCAGTGGGTTTCGGGTTCTTCGCCTATAGGTGACCTCTAATCTCTCCTTCTCCTTTCCTATCCTATCCAGTAAATGCCTGTTCTGCTTCTTTATCGCTTGCACTATTTCTTCATCAGAATGGCTATTCATAACGTGTTTCAGTATAACAAGAGGGTCCTTATTTTTAATGTCCTCGATTCTTAGACTCTTCTCGTTCATGTTTATGTTGCGCTTAATCTTTATTAGTTCTTCTTTGTCTTGGCACCCTAGTATTACTTTTCTGTCTTTTCCTTTCCTTATTCTGTCCACTTTTATCCCTTCCTCTTTTGCTTTTACGGCCTTCCTTATCTTCTCCATCACTATCTCTCCTGTTTCTAAGTCATCATTGGAGGTCACCACGATCGAGTGCAGCGCCGTAGCCACCTCAGTCGTTTTGACTTTGGGGGAACCGGCAACTGCACTCGCATAGGATTTTTGGCTGGCCAGTTCTTCACGGTGCCTATTTAATTCCGCGCTCATTTTATCCATTGCCTCTTTCGTTTCATGCATTGCCCTTAGGTGTTCTTCCAGCTTCTCTGATAATTCACTTTTTAATTCTTCTGTTCCCCTGCTTCCTTCTGTTTCCTTTTCTTCTCTCTTTTCTTGCTCCGTCTGTGTCTCCTTTGTGTCTTCCGACCTTTTGTACTTTCTTCCTTCCTCCGCGTCCTTTATCAGCTGCATCATGCGTAATGCCGATTCTATGATTTCGTTTTTAATTTCGGTCTTTGTATTACGGCTCATATTGATGGACATCCTTATTCTATTTAGACGGGCAGAGGCTTCCGTTATCCGGTCCTTGTACGTGCCTTTCGGCTTGGGCATCTGTCGCGCCTGCTCGGCGGGTCTTGGATCTGAGCTATCCAGCTTCGATTCAATACTGCGCCGAGCCTGCGCGACGGTTGCTCTTGCCGGTTCCTCGGGACTGGACTCCGGTGACAAGGGTTTGGCTGCGCCTCTCTTCGCAGGTGTTCGGAACATTTTTATTGGGGGTACGCGTCACAGAATATAAGTAAGTAAGTGTAAATGGCTTACGTGTCAATCAGTCAGATAAATTATGGTAAGTAAGTAAGGAGTATAATTTGTATAAATTTTTACAATGTAAAAGTTAAAATAAATTTTTAATTGAATTTTTCTTAGCGAAAATTGTCTTAAATATTTTTAGTTTATATTTATTAATAATGCCAAAATCTGTAAGACTAACGTTTATATAAATTTAACAATAATTTTGTAATTTACAGAATAACCGGTACCGAGTTGATATACCTAATTGAGACTAGGGTGGGTGGGGGGGCAATTTTTTGACTTTTCCCGCGTATTTTGGGCGCGCTTTCGCACGGATCGGGTCGGGGGCCCAGAGGGGGTCACAAATAAATGGTTTTTGGATTTTAGGGACGGTAAATTTTGAAAATATTTGCGAAAATATGGTAAAAATTAGGTAATTTAATATTAAATATGTGTTTTTTATGTTTCAGATGCGGCAAAAACCACACCGAAGCGGCGGGGCCGGCGGGGGGGATGTAACGACGCAGGAAAATCAACAAAACCTCTGATAATTTTGAAGAAAACTACTGAAATGTGTCAATTTTATGTGAAAAAATGACAAAAACGTCTTTAATTGAATAATTTATTATATAACTATATATAATATTCGGCGGTTAGGTTAGGTTAGGTTAGGTTAGGTTAGGTTAGGTTAGGTTAGGTTAGGTTAGGTTAGGTTAGGTTAGGTTAGGTTAGGTTAGGTTAGGTTAGGTTAGGTTAGGTTAGGTTAGGTTAGGTTAGGTTAGGTTAGGTTAGGTTAGGTTAGGTTAGGTTAGGTTAGGTTAGGTTAGGTTAGGTTAGGTTAGGTTAGGTTAGGTTAGGTTAGGTTAGGTTAGGTTAGGTTAGGTTAGGTTAGGTTAGGTTAGGTTAGGTTAGGTTAGGTTAGGTTAGGTTAGGTTAGGTTTTTTTTTTTTTTTTTTTTTTTTTTATTGTGGGGCGCTATGCCCCACTCTCGTTCCCCCTATCTAGGACAAGGGATATTGTCCATATTTTCTTTATTTATTACAATTTACATTATAATCTTACAAGCTACTTACATTTATCTATTTCTCTACATTAACAATTACCTATTTTACCCTTAATCTATTCATCTTATTCTAAACAGCTTAATACATACATTTCTACTATATCCTTATCACTAAATTAATATAACTTAAATTATATAATTAGTATAAGTTTACTACCTATTTCTATTATTTACCTTATTTACTATTTGTTTACAAAATTTTATAAATGCATATATTCTAACCTTATCGCTAACAATGTATCTTATATTATTACTACATAGTTTAATGTCCAGCTGCTGTTGCAGGTCATGCCGTTCTTTGGCGTGGATGGGACATTCGAGTAGGAGATGTGGGACCGTCTCCCGAACGTCAGGGTCACATTGGCACGCCGGGCTCCCCTTGCACTTGAAACGGTGCAAGTACTCGGAGAAACCGCCGTGCCCAGTGAACACCTGCGTCAGTATCGGATCCAGGACAACCCGCCTTACGACCCTGTGCGCCTCAACAGCGTCCGGAAAGAACAGCTTCGTCACCGAAGCCGTCTCTCCGTCCGTGTATCTCCGGCTCCACTCGTCAATCGAGTCTTGTCGGATCTGTCGTTTGACGAATGAAACCGGACACTTGTCGTAGTGCGCACGGGTCTTCAGGTGTTGTGCGGCATCTTTAGCGAGCTGGTCCGCTCTCTCGTTTCCCTCCAACCCCACGTGCGCCTTGACCCAGAAAAGTGCAATTTTCTGGGCGCGTTTCTCGGCGATTTTTAGTGCTTTACGTATTTGAAACGCTATGGGGTGGAGAGAATCACCTCTGGTGACGACTTCAAGAGCGGACCTGGCGTCACTAAAGATACCGCACGCAGGAAGCCCGCTACGGAGCACCTCCTCCACGGCTTTCTGGAGGGCGAGAAGTTCCGCCTGGTAGACGGAGCAGTACGGCTCCAGCCGCAATTTCCGGGTACTTGTCTCGGCGGCGCCGTTCCATAGGGACAGCGCCGCTCCGACTTTCCCGTCTATCTTGCTTCCGTCGGTGAAGATACTAAGACCCTCACCGACGTGCTGGGCCAGTTCCGCCCCGTCCGCCAGGCACTGAAACGTCCCGTTCCCCCGTTCCGCCGGGTGCTCCAAGTTGACGAAGGCCACAGGAGCCTCCACCTCCCGGTCTCCGACTACCTCGCGAGAGTGCCCCTTCCTGACCTCATAAAGGAGTGCGGTTTCCCGCACCCTTATGTCAAGGGGGAGCACCCCCGCCAGGAGCAGGGCCGAGTTGAGAGAGACAGTCCTGTAGGCCTTCGTCATCTTTTGCGCGAAACTGCGCTGGATGGCTCCGAGCTGCTTCCTTACACCAAGCTTCCGGCTGGCTGGAGCCCACGCGCTTGCAGCATACAAGATCACGGGCTCCACCGCAGCCGTGTATATCGTCCTGATCACTTCAGGTCCCAACCCCCACTGGAGCTTGGCTGACCTCGCGAGCACTTTATAAAGGCCTATGGCCTTAGCGCACGCCTGCGTCACGTGACCATTAAAGGTCAGTTTTCGGTCTATAGTTAGGCCAAGCAACTTTATCTCGTTAAACAGGCCAACGTCGACTCCGCCCATGTGCAGAATCGGGGTGTCATACTTCAACTTGTTGGTGATAACCATAGCCTTGGTTTTGTTTGGCGCAAATTTTAGCTTGTTTCTGACACCCCAATCCCGCACATAGGCTAGTGCCGCGTTGGCCTGCTTCTGCGCTTCTCCTGTGGAACCCCCATCAAACGCCAGGACGACATCGTCAGCGAAAGCTTGACAATAGTCGCCCCGGCGCTCGAGCCCCTGTAAAAGGGGGTCGAGGAGGAGGTTCCACAGGATTGGCCCTCCAATAGAACCTTGAACACAACCTTTAACGGTCCTGCGCGCTGACTCGGCACCCGCGTATCGGACCCTGACCATCCGATCGTCTAGATAGCTGGCGACCATCCTTCTGATGTTTGGTGGGCAGCGTTCTTCCGCCAATCGGACCTTTATAGCCGGCCACCAGGCGCTATCGAAGGCTCCCTCTATGTCCAACGATATCATAATCAGGACTTTCTTCTCCCGAAGTTTGGTCCTGACATGACTCATTAGATCGTAGAGGGAGTCCTCGGCGCCCTTTTGTGGCATAAAGCCGTATTGGCGGTGGCTCATCCTCGGAAGGATGTGCCATTTTAGCCTACCCACCAGCATCTTTTCCAGAATCTTTCCCAGCACTGGCAACAGTCCTATTGGTCGATGCGCCTTGGGAACCGAGTAATCGTCCTTACCCGGCTTCCGCAGCACAACGACCGTGGCCTCCTTCCAAATCCTTGGAAAGCAGGCCAGCTCTAGGCACTTGTTAGCCAGTGCTAGGTAGGACTCCGGATCTTGGGCGATCGCCTGCGAACAGATATCGGAGGTCAGGCCATCAGACCCGGGCGCCTTCTTCGGATTGAAGGTCACCAGCGCCGCCATGAGCTCCCCCAGCGTGAACGGTGGGTCATGTACCTCACCATGGACCCAATCGTTCACGTGTGAGGCGAGTTCCCTGGTGCGCCGGTGATCTTCATTATCCTCCTCGTGAGGGTCGCCCGGGTAGAAGGTCTCGGCAAGATATCTTGCTGATTCCTCCTGACCCAGGGTTTGTCCGTCCCTCACGAGTGGCGCGTCTTCGTGCCGCTTGGTCAGTCTGCCCATTACTCGATATATCCCATCCCACAGTCCTTCCTTAGTTTGTTTCCCGCAGAACTCTTTCCAGCTCTGAGTCTGGGCGTCCCTCGTCAATTGTTCGTAGGCCTCCTTGGCCTCTTTGTAGGCCCGGATGACGCATGCCTTCCGTACTGGTGCCGCCCATCGGATGCGACGTTTCCGTCGCATCATTTCCCTTTTGGACCTTTCGAGCTCCTTTGACCACCAAGGGATCGCATATTTTGTGTTTGGTTTCTTTTTTGGTATAATTTCGTTGCTAACTTTATTTATAATTTCTGTGTATTTTCCTATTTGTTCTTCTAATTGGTCTACATTGTTTACTTTGTCTATTTCTATTTTGTTTAGTTTTAGTTCCCTAATATAATTTTTTAATTTTGTTCCGAATTGTGTCCAGTTTACCTTCCTTGTATTGTAAATCCTAGTTGTGTTGTTCATTGCGATCCCTTGGCCTTTTTGTACTGTCAATTCAAAGGTAATGGTGTTGTGGTCGGAGCTCGTCAGGTCCTCCTCGACTCTCCAGTTCTGGATTCGGTCCATGAGATCAACCGAACAGGCGGTGACATCAACCTGGCTGGAGTAGGCTCTGTCTCCCCTTACGGTGAAGAACGTCGGCGTGTTGCCTTCGTTCAACACGTGGAGACCCGCTTCGTCCAGCCAACCGGACACCTCCTCTCCCCTTCGGTCGATCTCCTGGCTCCACCATAGGCTCTTTGCGTTGGTGTCCCCTCCGATTATCAGGCGTCTCGTGCCCAAGCTACTTCCGACACCCCTCAGATGGTCGAGATATTCTTCTACCGGCTTATCGGGTTCGAAGTAACACGAGACCGCCACCATCTCCCAGGTGCTGGTATGGATTTTCACCACAACGATGTTCGCTGTGGTGAATTCCGGGCAGACCATTGCGTCCAAGTCTTGGTCGTAGACCACTATGGCTGCCTTGGCTCGCCCCTCTTCCCGTTCCGCGCACTGGAAGATCCTGGCGGCCCCGTAGTTCTTCACCCGGCCGGTAGCCCCAACGTACGGCTCCTGGATTAATGCGAAGGCCAATCTCCTCTTGGATGCCATCAACATAAATTCTTGTATAGCAAGTGCGCTTCGTTGGAGATTGGCCTGCGCCACCAGGTATGGCCGCGCGCCGGGGGCCGTGTCATTCGCTGCCGAGCCCGAGACTGTGGGGACCACCTTAGCAATATGCCATGGCGGATCTGGCCAGCGCGTCCCACCTCCTGCGCACCGGGCAGTCCTGGCTGAAGGCATTGTGCCCGGTCTCAGCGAATTTCGCCTTCAGGCAATTGCAGCACGTCGGTGCTGCAGCTGCCATCCAGTCCGGACACTCCGCCCTCAGGTGCGGTCCGCCGCAGTGGCTGCAGGCATCCAGAGAGCCACGGCAGAACCGCCTCCCGTGGCCGTAGCCCAAACACTTTGAGCATTGGACCAGGGGAGACTGGTCCTCAACCTTGACCCTCTGGATGTCAACGTGGATCGCGCCGGCCTCCGTGAATCTCCTCCAGATCTGTGGCGACACTCGGAGAATGACATGCGCCATCAGCGGGTTCCGGGCTTTCCTCTTATAGCAGATCTCCATCCGATCTGCGTCCTTTCCGATAAGGGCCAGAAGATGTTTATTCTGGGCCCTTATTGCACCCAGAATCTCCTCATCCGTGTGACATTTGAGAAGATCCTTAAGGATGATCAGGGGCTCTTTGTTTCTGATGTCCGTCACGTTTAGGTTCTTCCCTTCTTTTCTTATTCTCTCTTTAACTTTTATCATTTCTGCCTGGTCCTCAAATCCCATTATAACTTTCCTTTCCTTTGCTTTTCTTATCCGATCTATTCTTAATCCTTCCTCTTTGGCATTTACGGCCTGCCTTATCCTGTCCACCACTTGGTCTCCCGTCTCTTCCTCATTCTGTGACGTTATTACTATCGAATGTAGCGCCGTAGTCACCTCTGCAGTTTTATTTTTGGATGGACCGGCAGCTACACTCGCGTATGTCCTAGCCTTTTCCATTTCCTCTCTGTGTCTCTGTACCTCCTCACTCATCCTCTTCATCTCCTCTTTGCTTTCCTGCAACATCTTCCCATGCTCCTCCAGCCTTTTAAGGAGTTCCTTTTCCAGTTTTTCCCTGTCTTTCCCTGGTCCTTTGCCAACTGTGTCCACTGTTTCCGTCTTTGACGCCTCTTCCCTTTCCAGCTCCTTCCCCTTGCCTCCTTCTGCGGTCCGCCCCCTGTAGACCTTGCCCTCTTCGGCGTCCTTCACCAGCCTATACAGTCGCTCCGCGGCCTCGATTTAATTTCTGTTTTAAGGTTCCGACTGTTATTGATTTGCAGACGGGCTTTCAGAAGGCACGCCTTAGCCTCGGCCGTCCTGTTCAGGTAGACAGTGCTCCCCTTTTTCGGAGAGTCCTGCCTATCAGAACCTGTCTCCGGCGTGGGTTGACTCTTGGCTGTGCCCTTCCGCTCTGCTGGTGCTGCGGTTGCTGCAGATGTCGTCGGTGCTGCTGAAGTCATCGGTGCTGTGGTGGTCTTCTTCGGCGCGGTGGTAAGTGGAGCGGCCCTGATTTCGGGCGTCGCATCGAGCCGTGACTCGAAGCTGCGTCTCGCTTGGGCCACTGACTGGCTCCGAGAGGGGCCCGCTCCTACAGGGGCTCCTGTATCCGCATCACGTTTGGATGGGGAGAGGGGCTTCTTCACGGGTGTGTGGAAGCTAGGCATGTCAGATCCGGTGTATAGGGGGTACACGTTAATAAATAAAGGACTTCGTGAGTGTAAAGGTTCACGAAGTAGTCTGATATAAGTGGCTAGTTTGATAAGGGGAACTCGTCAGGTCATATAATTAGGTCCTTTGTAAGTGTATAAGCTCACAATGTCAATAGTGGTATACTAGTAAGTGTATAAAGCTTACAAACATAAATGTCGAAAATAAATTTTAATATGGTTTTTTCCTATCTAATTTGTCTCAAAAAAATTTGATTTATTTTTATTTGTAACGCTACGATCTGTTAGAGCAAAGATTATTTTAATTAGACTATAATTTTGAATTTTGTAAAATAACCGGTACCGAGTTGATATACCAAAATGAGACTAGGGTGGGTGGGGGGGCAATTTTTTGACTTTTCCGGCGTTTTTTGGGCGCGCTTTCGCACGAATCGGGTCGGGGGCCCAGAGGGGGTCACAAATAAATGGTATTTGGATTTTAGGGACGGTAAATTTTGAAAATATTTGCGAAAATATGGTAAAAATTAGGTAATTTAATATAAAATATGTGTTTTTTATGTTTCAGATGCGGCAAAAACCACACCGAAGCGGCGGGGCCGGCGGGGGGGATGTAACGACGCAGGAAAATCAAGAAAACCTCTGATAATTTTGAAGAAAACTACTGAAATGTGTCAATTTTCTGTGAAAAAATGACAAAAACGTCTTTAATTAAATAATTTATTATATAACTATATATAATATGCGGCACAGCCGTACGCGCACCGTCAAGACAAACAGATCGATACCAAAAATTACGTGATATTGTCAAAAGTGAGACTTCAAAAAATTTTAAAAAGTCAAGGGGTTAGGTTAGGTTAGGTTAGGTTTTTTTTTTTTTTTTTTTTTTTGTTGGGGGGACTCCCCCCCGGCTGCTCCCTCTGATACTTTTAATTCAGAGATTGTCTACCTGAAGAATTCACATGCCTTTATTTTAAAAACTCATCAATAAAAAGTGTTGATTTTACATCTTTTAGTACATCTATTATTAATAATCTTACTTTAACATACACTACTAGACATACTTTTAAAACTGTGTTTTATCTTATTTATTATAAATCACATTTCTACATTTAAATACATTTATTATAAAATAGCGTCTTCGTCTCAAAACCAGCTTTTCCATGGCAACTAAAAACATATAATCTTATATTAAATACTATAGTTGCCCTTTACTATTTATTTCTTGCTATCACATTATACGCTAGTTCTTGGTTAGGTTAGGTTAGGTTAGGTTAGGTTAGGTTAGGTTAGGTTAGGTTAGGTTAGGTTAGGTTAGGTTAGGTTAGGTTAGGTTAGGTTAGGTTAGGTTAGGTTAGGTTAGGTTAGGTTAGGTTAGGTTAGGTTAGGTTAGGTTAGGTTAGGTTAGGTTAGGTTAGGTTAGGTTAGGTTAGGTTAGGTTAGGTTAGGTTAGGTTAGGTTAGGTTAGGTTAGGTTAGGTTAGGTTAGGTTAGGTTAGGTTAGGTTAGGTTAGGTTAGGTTAGGTTAGGTTAGGTTAGGTTAGGTTAGGTTAGGTTAGGTTAGGTTAGGTTAGGTTAGGTTAGGTTAGGTTAGGTTAGGTTAGGTTAGGTTAGGTTAGGTTAGGTTAGGTTAGGTTAGGTTAGGTTAGGTTAGGTTAGGTTAGGTTAGGTTAGGTTAGGTTAGGTTAGGTTAGGTTAGGTTAGGTTAGGTTAGGTTAGGTTAGGTTAGGTTAGGTTAGGTTAGGTTAGGTTAGGTTAGGTTAGGTTAGGTTAGGTTAGGTTAGGTTAGGTTAGGTTAGGTTAGGTTAGGTTAGGTTAGGTTAGGTTAGGTTAGGTTAGGTTAGGTTAGGTTAGGTTAGGTTAGGTTAGGTTAGGTTAGGTTAGGTTAGGTTAGGTTAGGTTAGGTTAGGTTAGGTTAGGTTAGGTTAGGTTAGGTTAGGTTAGGTTAGGTTAGGTTAGGTTAGGTTAGGTTAGGTTAGGTTAGGATAGGTTAGGTTAGGTTAGGTTAGGTTAGGTTAGGTTAGGTTAGGTTAGGTTAGGTTAGGTTAGGTTAGGTTAGGTTAGGTTAGGTTAGGTTAGGTTAGGTTAGGTTAGGTTAGGTTAGGTTAGGTTAGGTTAGGTTAGGTTAGGTTAGGTTAGGTTAGGTTAGGTTAGGTTAGGTTTTTTTTTTTTTTTTTTTTTTTTTTTTTTTTTTTTGTATTTGTGGGGCTTTTTATGTCCCCACTCTAGTACCCCCATATGTGTAGATAGGGCCTTTTTGTAACTTGAAATTTTCTTTGTGTTAAATTTTCCTCTTTTTCTCCTGTTCTGACTTTTCTTTTTAACTGTTACTTGTCGCATGTGTTATTTTTATGTTTTGATTTTTTCTATCTTTTATAACTTTATGTTCTATTTACTTATTGTTCTATACTGTACTATTGTTCTTATATTTTTTACATTTTCTCTGTACTTTCTTTTACTTTTATTATACTTGTTTCTATCCTTTATGGTTTTTAGTTTATTTATTTTATTTTCTTCTTCTGCCAATATTCTTTACTCCTGTTCCACTTCACATTTCTGCTTCTCTTTTCTTGTCATCCTACTTCCACTTATATATTTCCTACACTTTCTTACACTCTCCATGACGACTTCTTTATGTTTTTTAATTTTTATCTTTTAATTTATATGTCCGTTCTATTTTGTACTATGTTTTACATAACATTATGTTATATATATTAGTACTAGTTGTACATCTCTTATACGTGCATCCTTTCCTATTTTACTCAATCTTTTTATCTAGCTAATGTATAAAATCACGCTATTTGTTGCACCCTGCAAAAGGTAGCGCCAAAACCACTTTGCCGTTTCCTTTTGAGTCTCTTGTAGCGTGTTTGTTTTGTAGCGTTCCTTTTCTTTTTTATCCTTCCACTTCCGAGGCGAAGTCGTTCCATTGCCGTGCCATCTAGTTTAACTGGCTCCATCTTAGCAATAGGCGATGCATGATCTGGCCAACGTGTCCCATTTTCTCCTTACCGGACAATCCTCACTAAAAGCGTTGTGGCCCACGTCCGCGAGTTTCGCCCTTTGGCAATTACAGCAGGCCGATGGCTCTGCTGCTAGCCAATCCGCACACTCGGCCTTTTTGTGCGGCCCGCCGCAGTGACTGCAGGCCTCCAGAGAGGCTTGGCAGAATCGCCTCCCATGTCCATAGCCCAAACACTTTGAGCATTGGACAAGGGGGGACTGGTCCTCTACCTTGACTCTCTGGACGTCCACAAACACTGCGCCGGTATCTGTGAGGATCCTCCAGATTTCGGGCGACACTCGCAGGATTATGTGGGCCATCAGTGGGTTCCGGGTTCTCCTTCTGAACGTGACCTCTATCCTTTCCTTCTCCTTTTCTATTCTGTCCAGTAGGTGTCTATTTTGCGTTTTAATTGCCTTCACTATTTCCTCATCTGAGTGGCTATTCATCACATGTTTGATGACGACGAGAGGGTCTTTATTTTTAATGTCTTCAAAATTTAAACTTTTTTCATTTTTACTTATGTTCTTTTTAATTTTGATTATCTCTTCTTTGTCTCGGCAACCTAATATAACTTTTCTATCTTTCGCTTTTCTTATACTGTCCACTTTTATCCCTTCCTCCTTTGCTTTCACAGCCTTCCTTATCTTTTCCATTACTACCTCTCCCGTTTCTAGGTCATCATTGGAGGTCACCACTATCGAGTGCAGCGCCGTAGCCACCTCAGTCGTTTTGACTTTGGGGGAACCGGCAACTGCACTCGCATACGTTCTTTGGCTGGCCAGATCTTCACGGTGCCTAGTTATTTCCTCTCTCATTCTTTCCATAGCCTCTTTTGTTTCCTTCATAGCCCTTAAATGTTCCTCTAATTTTTCTGTCAATTCACTTTTTAATTCTTCTGATCCCCTGCTTCTTTCAATTTCCTTTACTTCTTCCTTTCCTTGCTCCGTCTGCGTCTCCTTTGTTTCTTCCATCCTTTTATACTTTCTTCCTTCCTCCGCATCCTTTACCAACTGCATCATTCGTAATGCCGATTCGATGATTTCATTTTTTATTTCGGTTTTGGTGTTCCGGCTCATATTTATCGACATTCGAATTCGGTTAAGACGGGCAGAGGCTTCCGTTGTCCGGTCCTTATATGTGCCTTTCGGCTTGGGCATCTGTCGCGCCTGCTCGGCGGGTCTTGGATCTGAGCTATCCAGCTTCGATTCAATACTACGCCGAGCCTGCGCGACGGTTGCTCTTGCCGGTTCCTCGGGACTGGACTCCGGTGACAAGGGTTTGGCTGCGCCTCTCTTCGCAGGTGTTCGGAACATTTTAATTGGGGGTACGCGTCACAGAATTCAAGTTTGTAAGTGTAAAGAGCTTACGTGTCAGTCGGTCAGTAATATTATGATAAAAAAGTATAAAATATAATTAGTATAAAGTTTTACTATGTAAAAGTCCAAATAAAATTTAAAATTAATCTTTTTTCATCAAAAGTTGTCTCAATATTTGTATTTATTTTTATTTATGACGATACGATCTGTTGGATCAAAGTTTAACCAAATAAGACCTAAATTTAGAAATTTTGAAAATAACCGATACCGAGTCGATATACCAAAATGAGGCTGGGGTGGGCGGGGGGGCAATTTTTTGACTTTTCCGGCGTTTTTTGGGCGCGCTTTCGCACGAATCGGGTCGGGGGCCCAGAGGGGGTCACAAATAAATGGTATTTGGATTTTAGGGACGGTAAATTTTGAAAATATTTGCGAAAATATGGTAAAAATTAGGTAATTTAATATAAAATATGTGTTTTTTATGTTTCAGATGCGGCAAAAACCACACCGAAGCGGCGGGGCCGGCGGGGGGGGATGTAACGACGCAGGAAAATCAACAAAACCTCTGATAATTTTGAAGAAAACTACTGAAATGTGTCAATTTTCTGTGAAAGAATGACAAAAACGTCTTTAATTAAATAATTTATTATATAACTATATATAATATTCGGCACAGCCGTACGCGCACCGTCAAGACAAACAGATCGATACCAAAAATTACGTGATATTGTCAAAAATGAGACTTCAAAAAATTTTAAAAAGTCAAGAAGAAGGGTTAGGTTAGGTTAGGTTAGGTTAGGTTAGGTTAGGTTAGGTTAGGTTAGGTTAGGTTAGGTTAGGTTAGGTTAGGTTAGGTTAGGTTAGGTTAGGTTAGGTTAGGTTAGGTTAGGTTAGGTTAGGTTAGGTTAGGTTAGGTTAGGTTAGGTTAGGTTAGGTTAGGTTAGGTTAGGTTAGGTTAGGTTAGGTTAGGTTAGGTTAGGTTAGGTTAGGTTAGGTTAGGTTAGGTTAGGTTAGGTTAGGTTAGGTTAGGTTAGGTTAGGTTAGGTTAGGTTAGGTTAGGTTAGGTTAGGTTAGGTTAGGTTAGGTTAGGTTAGGTTAGGTTAGGTTAGGTTAGGTTAGGTTAGGTTAGGTTAGGTTAGGTTAGGTTAGGTTAGGTTAGGTTAGGTTAGGTTAGGTTAGGTTAGGTTAGGTTAGGTTAGGTTAGGTTAGGTTTTTTTTTTTTTTTTTTTTATTTGTGGGGCGCTATGCCCCACTCTCGTTCCCCCTATCCAGGACAAGGGATTTTTAATAACTTTTATTTCCTACAATTTATTTGTTTAAACTACTTACAATTTATCTCTCTTCATTTACCAAAAACATTCTCTATTTTACATATAATATTTTTCTACCATCTTAATATACTTATCGCATCTTAAATCTATTTATCTTATTTCTATGTACCTTAGTTCTATTCATCTTAAGTCTACATACATTTTATATACTATTTTTCTTATTACTAAACTTGTATAATCTTAGATTATAAAATTAGTATAGCTTCTTATTACCTATTTCTATTATTGACTTTATTTGTTATCGACTTACAATATTTTATAAATGTATGTATTTTGTTCCTATCTTTTATAATTTCTGATACGTTTTTATCGTTAAGTTTTATATCAATTTTTTGTTCTAGGTCATATCTCTCCTGGGCGTGGATGGGACATTCGAGCAGGAGGTGTGGAACCGTTTCCCGCACGTCAGGGTCACACAGGCACGCCGGGCTCTCCTTACACTTGAACCGATGCAAGTATTCGGAGAACCCGCCGTGCCCCGTAAACACCTGCGTCAGTACTGGATCCAGGACGATCCGCCTAACGATCCGGTGCGCCTCAACTGCGTCCGGGAAGAACAGCTTCGTGATCGAAGCTGTCTCCCCGTCTGCGTATCTCCGGCTCCATTCGCCAATAGAGTCCTGACGGATCTGTCTCTTGACGAATGAAGCCGGACACTTGTTGTAGTGCGCACGGGTCTTCAGGTACTGTGCGGCCTCCTTAGCGAGCCCGTCCGCCCTCTCATTTCCCTCCAACCCCGCGTGAGCCTTCACCCAGAAAAATTCAATTTTCTGGGTGCGTTCCTCAGCTTTGTCAAGCATATTTTTTATTTCGAACGCTAGGGGGTGGAGGGAGTCACCTTTGGTGACGACTTCAAGCGCGGACCTGGCGTCGCTAAAGATGCCGCACTTAGGAAGCCCACTACGGAGCACCTCTTCCGCAGCTTTCCGGAGGGCAAGAAGTTCCGCTTGATAAACGGAGCAGTACGGCTCCAGCTTCAGCTTTTTGGTACTCGTCTCGACGGCACCATTCCATATGGATAGTGCTGCTCCGACTTTCCCATTTATCTTGCTGCCGTCGGTGAAGATACTAAGACCTTCACCGACGTGCTGGGCCAGTTCCGCTCCGTCCACCAAGCATTGGAACCTCCTGTTCCTCCGGTCCGCCGGGTGACCCAAGTTGACAAAGGCCACAGGCCTCTCTACCTCCCGATCTCCCACTACTCGCTGTGAATACCCCCTCCTGATCTCGTAGAGGAGGGCGGTTTCCCTCACTCTTATGTCAAGAGGAAGTATTCCAGCGAGCAGTAGGGTCGAGTTGAGGGAGACAGTCCTGTATGCCTTCGTCAACTTTTGTGCGAAACTTCGCTGGATTACTCCGAGCTGCTTCCTTATACCCAGTTTTTGGCTGGCAGGAGCCCACGCACTAGCCGCGTAAAGAATGACGGGCTCGACCACCGCCGTGTAAATCGTCCTGATCACTTCCGGTCCCAACCCCCATTGGACTTTGGCTGTCCTCGCAAGCTTTTTATAGAGACCAATGGCCTTCCCGCAAGCATGCTTCACGTGACTGTTAAAGGTCAGCTTCTGGTCGATTGTCAGGCCGAGCATTTTGATTTCTGTCGACAGGCCAATGTCGACACCGCCCATGCGAAGGATTGGAGCATCGTACTTTAGTTTATTGGTAATAACCATAGCCTTGGTCTTATTCGGCGCAAATTTAAGTTTGTTTCGGATGCCCCAATCCCGCACATAGGCCAATGCCGCATTGGCCTGTCTCTGTGCTACTCCTGTGGAATCCCCATCAAACACCAGGACGACATCGTCAGCAAATGCTTGGCAATAGTCGCCCCGGCGCTCTAACCCCTGTAACAGGGGGTCGAGGAGAAGATTCCACAGGATCGGCCCTCCGATAGATCCTTGAACGCAACCCTTAACAGTCCGCTTTGCAACCTCGGTGCCCGCGTATCGAACCCTGACCATCCGATCATCCAGATAGCTGGCGATCACTCTTCTGATGTTTGGTGGGCATCCCTCTGCCGCCAATCGGACTTTTATGGCAGGCCACCAGGCGCTGTCGAAGGCTCCCTCTATGTCCAATGATATCATAATTATTACGCGTTTTTCCAAAAGCTTCGCTCTAATATGCCTCACTAAGTCATAGAGGGAGTCTTCGGTGCCCCTTTGTGGCATAAATCCGTATTGGCGGTGGCTCATCCTCGGAAGGAGGTGCCATTTGAGTCTGCCCACCACCATCTTTTCCAGTATCTTTCCCATCACCGGCAACAGTCCTATCGGTCGATGCGCTTTGGGAACCGTGTAGTCATCTCTACACGGCTTCCGAAGCACAACGACCGTGGCCTCCTTCCAAATTTTTGGAAAATAGGCCAGTTCTAGGCACTTGTTGGCCAGTGACAGGAAAGACGCCGGATCCTGGGCGATCGCCTGCGAGCAGATATCGGACGTCAGGCCATCGGACCCGGGCGCCTTCTTGGGGTTGAATCCCGCCAGCGCAGTCTCGAGCTCGTGCATTGTGAATGGGGGGTCATGTACCTCACCATGGACCCACTCATTCACACGCTCGGCTTGCTCTCTGATGCGCCGGTGGTCTTCATTATCCTCCTCATCAGGGTCGTCTGGGTAGAAGGTTTCCGCAAGGAACCTTGCAGATTCCTCCTGACCCAGTGTTGTTCCGTCCCTGACAAGAGGCTGGTCTTCGTGTCGCTTGGTCAGCCTGCCCAGTACTCGATATATCCCATCCCACAACCCTTCTTTATCCTGCTTTCCACAAAACCCCTTCCAACTTGTGACCTGTGCTTTCCTGGCTTCCTCTTCGTATAACTCCTTTGCCTGCTTATATTCTGTAATAACTTTCTCTTTTCTTACAGACGCTGCCCACCGGATCCTGCGCTTCTTCCGCATCATTTCTTTCTTCATCTCGTCGAGCTTTATGGACCACCAAGGTAAGCTGTATTTATTTTTGGTTTTCTTTTTGGGTATGGTTTCATTACTTGTTTTTATTATAAGCTCAGTGTATTTTCCAATTTTTCCTTCTAAATCCTTTTCTGTTTCTATTTTGTCTATTTCTATTTTGTTTATTTTATTTTCTATAATTATTTTTTTAAATTTACGTCCAAACTCTGCCCAATTTACTTTTTTCGTGTTGTATACACGTGTGGTCCTACTGATGTTTATTCCTTGATCTTTTTGCAGTCTTATTTTAAACGTGATTGTGTTATGGTCCGAGCTCGTGAGATCCTCTTCGACCCTCCAGCTGTCGATTTTGTCCACGAGGTCGACCGAGCAGGCGGTGACATCCACCTGGCTGGAATAGGCCTTTCCTCCTCTGATGGTGAAAAATGTTGGCGTATCGCCTTCATTCAACACATGGAGCCCGGTTTCGTCCAGCCAACTGGACATCATCTCGCCTCTTCGATCGATCTCCTGGCTCCACCACATACTCTTTGCGTTCGCGTCTCCTCCTATTAGTAGGCCCCTCGATCCCAGACTCCGCGCTATCGTCCTCAGCTGGTCGAGGTACGGTTCGATTGGTTGATCTGGTTCGAAGTAGTACGAGACCATCAGGATCTCCCGGGCGCCGATGCGGATTTTCACCACGACGATATTTGTTGTGGTGAATTCTGGGCAGATCAAGGCATCCATATCCTCGTCAAAGACTGCTATGGCCGCCTTGACTTGTCCCTCTTCCTGTTCAGCACACTGGAAAATCCTGACGGTCCCGTAGTCCTTCACGCGTCCTGTTCCTCCCACGTAAGGCTCCTGGACTAAAGCGACGGCCATCCTCTTCTCTGTTGCCAGCGACATCAACTCTTGGGTGGCTAGCGCTTTCCTTTGGAGGTTGGCCTGCGCCACCAGGTATGGCCTCACGATGGAGTCGGGTACAGCTGGGCCCGGGGCTGTGGAGACCACCTTAGCAGTAGGCTATGGCAGATCGTGCCAGTGCGTCCCACTTCTTTCGCACCGGGCAGTCCTGACTGAACGCGTTGTGCTTGTAGTCCGCGAGTTTGGCCTTCTGGCAGTTACAGCACGTCGGTGCTTCAGCTGCCATCCAGTCAGGACACTGCGCCCTTAAGTGTGGTCCCCCACAATGGCTGCATGCGTCCAGAGAGACCCGGCAGAACCGCCTCCCGTGGCCGTAGCCCAAGCATTTTGAGCACTGGACCAGGGGAGACTGGTCCTCGACCCTGACTCTCTGGACGTCTATATGCAAGGCACCGGCCTCTGTGAATTTGGCCCAAATCTGAGGAGACACCCTGAGGATTACATGGGACATCAGAGGGTTCCTCGCTTTTCTACGATAGCGGATTTCCATCCTGTCCCATTCCTTTCCGATCTTTTCTAAAAGGTGTTTATTTTGTGCCCTGATCGCACTCAGTATGTCCATATCGGTGTGGCAGCTGAGCAGGTCCTTGAGGATGATTAGTGGGTCCTTATTTTTTATCTCTTCTACGTTTAGGTTTTTTCCTTCTTTCCTTAATTTTTCCCTAACTTTTGTCAATTCTTGCTTATCCTGGAATCCTATTATAACCTTCCGGTCCTTTGCTTTCCTGATCTTGTCTATCTTTATTCCTTCTTCCTTTGCATTTACTACCTTCCTGAACTTTTCCACGATCTCATCTCCCGTCTCCTGCTCATCCTGGGACGTGACCACTATGGAGTGTAGCGCTGTCGCCCCCTCGGCAAACTTGCTCTTGGGTGGACCGGCTGCCACACACGCATATGTGGCTATTTGGTTCTGTTCCTGCCTCTGTGTCCGTATGTCCTGGCTTAGTTTTTCAATCTCCTCTTTGTTTTCCTGGAGCAGTTTCGAGTGTTCTTCCAGTTTCCTGATAAGCTCTCTCTCCTCTTTCCTGATATCTATTCTTTCCTCTGCTTGTTCTACTTTTTGCTCCTTGTCATCCTTACTTTGTGTTATGCCCTTTCCGTTGTATCCTTTCCCTAGTTCGGACTCCTTTACCAGTTTGTAAAGAGTTTGCGTAGCTAATAAGACCTCTGTCTTTATTTCAGTTTTGAGGTTGCGGCTATTCCCAATTTGTAATTTAATTTTCATAAGGCATGCTTTTGCCTCGGCCGTCCTATTTACATACACAGGCTCAGACCTTGGCGATTGTTCAGCCACAGCAGATGTTGTTGCCTGGCTGGATGTTTCTGCCATTTTGGGAATTTGTTTCGAAACCTCAGCGGTCCGATGCACCTCGATTCCTTCAAGTCTAGACTCTATGCTCTGTCTAGCTTGTGCTACGCTGCCTTGAGTTGTTTGGACAGGACTCAGCTTTTCAGGTGTTCTGGCGGGCTTAACGGACGGTTTTTTGGCTGGTGTTCTTATTCCGAACATTATGTCTGAGGGCTCGTCGAAGGGAATTCGATAAGGGGAACTCGTCAAAATGTATAAGTGGATGCTGTGTGAGTGTAAAAGCTCACAAGGTCACTAGTTATAGTATAACATATAAAAAATATGGTAAAAATTAGGTAATTTAATATAAAAAATTTGTGTTTTTTATGTTTCAGATGCGGCAAAAACCACACCGAAGCGGCGGGGCCGGCGGGGGGGATGTAACGACGCAGGAAAATCAACAAAGCCTCTGATAATTTTGAAGAAAACTACTGAAATGTGTCAATTTTATGTGAAAAAATGACAAAAACGTCTTTAATTAAATAATTTATTATATAACTATATATAATATTCGGCACAGGTTAGGTTAGGTTAGGTTAGGTTAGGTTAGGTTAGGTTAGGTTAGGTTAGGTTAGGTTAGGTTAGGTTAGGTTAGGTTAGGTTAGGTTAGGTTAGGTTAGGTTAGGTTAGGTTAGGTTAGGTTAGGTTAGGTTAGGTTAGGTTTTTTTTTTTTTTTTTTTTTTTTTTTTTTTTTTTTTTTTTTTTTTTTTTTTTTTTTTTTTTTTTTTTTTTTTTTTTTTAATTGTGGGGCGCTATGCCCCACTCTCGTTCCCCTAACCCTAGTTAGAGCTCTTTTTCACCCCCTACCCTTCCCTATTCTATCTTTATTGGTTCATTTCTATGCTCCTAGTCTCAATGGTCCTACTTTTCCTAATCCTAGCTATTTTCTTATTTTATTGGAACGACTTTTTTTTTTTTTTTTTTTTTTTTTTTTTTTTATTTTCTTTATTTACATACATTTTTTCACTTAATTTAACTTATCTACCTTATAACTATTCCAGTTTATCTTATTTTTACTTACATTATTTCTTAGTTTCTAGTAATATATAATCTATACATTGTATATCTAGCCTAACTTATTTCTACTTATTTCTATTTGCTACGCTAATTACTACATTTCTACAATACTTAATAAACTTATCTCTACTTTCCTTATTTGCTATTAATTTACATACTGTATTTCTTTTAATGTCTATACCTAACTCTATTTCTAAATCTAGTCTTTTCATCAGGTACACTGGGCATTCGGTTATAACGTGCACTAAACTTTGGTCTTCTGCAGGGTCACAGATACATGACGGGCTCTCCTTGCACTTGAAGCGGTACAAGTATTCGGAGAACCCGCCATGCCCCGTGAACACCTGCGTCGTGACGGGATCCGTTTGGATCTTCCCGATGATTTGGCGGGCCTCCACAGCACTCGGGAAGAAGAGCTTTGTGGTTGAGGCCGTCTCGCCCTGTACGTAGCGCTCGTTCCACTCGTCAATCGACTCCAGACGAATCTGTCGTTTGACGAATGAAACGGGACACTTATCGTAGTCAGGTTTAACTTTGAGATTCAGCGCAGCATCCTTTGCGAGCTCGTCTGCGCGCTCGTTTCCCGCCAACCCTGCGTGAGCTTTTATCCAGAATAACGATACTATTCTGCCGCGTTCTTTATTGCTTCTGATCATTTTTTGAATTTGGAACGCTAGGGGGTGGAGGGAAGCTCCGTCAGCGACGGTTTCCAGCGCCGCTCTAGAGTCGCTCAGGATGCTGCACTGAGCCGCCTCCCCAACCACCGCCTCTGCCACCGCCCTGTGGAGGGCCACCATCTCTGCCTGGTAGACGGTGCAGAATGATTCCAGTTTGAGTTTTTTGGTTTTGGTCTCGGCGGCGTTCTGCCAAATGGAGATTGCCGCTCCGACCTTACCATCGATCTTACTGCCGTCTGTGAAGATAGCTCGGCCTTCTCTAGTTATTTGGTTCACTTCTGCACCGTCCACCAGACACCGGTATTTAATAGTGCCACGTTGCGCTGGGTGTTCAAGATTTTCGAAGGCCACAGGCCGTTCCACCTCCCGGTCCCCTATCACCCGCCGGGACCAGCCCCTTTTGATTTCGTACAGGGAGGCATTCTCCCTGGCACGAATATCCAGGGGCAGTATCCCGGCGAGGAGAAGGGCCGAGTTTAATGAGACGGTCCTGTAGGCCTTCGTAATCTTTTGCGCGAAACCTCTTTGGACAACAGCGAGCTGCTTTTTTATCCCTAATTTGTGTGAAGCCGGGGCCCATACACTTGCTCCATATAGTATGGTTGGCTCTACTACAGCCGTATACAGCAGTTTGATGATGTCTGGTCCCAGCCCCCACTGCGTTCTTGCTGCCGTGGACAGTTTTTGGTAAAAACCCACTGCCTTCTTACATACGTTGGTAACGTGGGCGTTAAAGGTCAGCCCGCTGTCGATTGTGACTCCCAGTATCTTCATCTGTTTTTCCAGACCAATGTCCACGCCACCCATGTGGAGGATCGGAGAATCATACTTCAGTTTTCTGGTTATCACCATTGCCTTTGTCTTGTTCGGGGCGAACTTAAGTTTGTTTTTGATTCCCCAATCCCTCACACAGGCCAGCGTTTCATTGGCCTGTTTTTGTATCTTGCTCATCTCATGTCCGTCGAATGCGAGCACTACGTCATCGGCAAAAGCTTGGCAGTAAATACCCCGTCTATCAAGCTCCGATAGTAGTGGGTCGAGGAGCAGATTCCAGAAGGTTGGACCCCCAATGGAGCCCTGCACGCATCCCTTGGAGGTCCACCTCTCATACTCTTCCCCGGAGTACCTCAGTCTGACTTTTCTGCTCTCGAGGTAGCTATCTATTACCCTTCTGATGTTGATTGGACATCCTTCCTCCGACAGTCTGACTCTAATTGCCGGCCACCAGGCGCTGTCGAAGGCCCCCTCTATGTCCAGTGAGACAATAAGGACAATTTTCTTTTCAGAAAGTTTGTTCCTTATATGTCTCATCAAAACGTAGAGGGAGTCTTCGGTGCTCCTCTGCGGCATAAAGCCAAACTGTCGGGGGCTTGTCCTCGGGTAGAGATACCACCTCACTCGCCCCACCACCATCTTCTCCAGTATCTTCCCCATCACAGGCAAAAGGCCTATCGGTCTGTACGATTTGACGTTCGTGTAGTCCTCCTTGGCAGGTTTCCGGAGGACTATGACCGTTGCCTCCTTCCAGGTGGTCGGGAAGTGGCCAAGTTCGAGGCACTTGTTTGCCAGTGATAGGTACAATTCTGGGTACTTATCTATAGCTTGCTTACAGATGTCAGCCGTTAGGCCGTCTGCTCCCGGGGCTTTCTTTGGATTGAAGCTGTTTGCAGCCGCACTTAGTTCGTCCAGTGTAAATGGTGGGTCATGGATCTCAGCATCGACTTTGTCATTTACTCGTGCGGCTGCCTCTCTTGTACGCTGATGGTCTGCGTTGTCTTCTTCTTTATTGTCTTCTGGATAGAAGGTTTCTGCCAATAGCTTTGCCGAGTCCTTCAAGCTTAGGGTCTCTCCGTTCTTGGTCAATGGCAGGTCTTCATGCTTTTTGGATACCTTCCCAATCACTCTATATATCCCGTCCCAGATGTTCTCCTTATCCTGTTTTTTACAGAATTCCTTCCAACTATCTACTTGTGCCTTCTTGGCTTCATTCTCATATCTCTCTTTTGATTGCAGGTACTCATCAACGACCTTAGCTCTTCGAATCGGCGCTGCGCATCGGATTCTCCTTTTCCTGGTGGTGACTTCCTTCTTCATTCTGGCGAGTTTCTCGGACCACCACGGTAAGTTGTGTTTGTTTTTTACTTTAATTAGCGGTATTGTCTCGTTGCTAGTTTTTATTATTGTATCTATGTATTTTTCTATTGTATTATCTAGATTTGATTTATTGTTGATGTTATTTATTTCTGATTCTGTTAGTTGGTTGCTGTGCAATAATTGTTCCAGTTTTTCAGCAAAGTGGGTCCAATTAGCCTTATTTGTGTTGTACTTTTTTGTAGATTTAAATTTCTGTATTGTAAATTTACTTTTAATTCTATCAATTTTGAAGGTTATTGCGTTATGGTCCGAGTCCGCCATGGTGTCGTCCACCTTCCAGTCCCTTGTCAGGTCCAGGATATCCTCAGTGCAGGCCGTGATGTCAATGTGGCTGGTGAGGAGTTTTCCTCCTCGCACTGTTTCGAATGTTGGAGCTTTGCCGCTGTTGAGCACCTGCAATCCGTGTTCCTCCAGCATTCCTGCCATTTCCTCTCCCCTCCCGTCAGTGTCCGCGCTGCCCCACCATATGCTTTTGGCATTGGTGTCACCCCCTATGAGGATTCCGCGAGGGCCCAGTTTTTCAACTATCTTCCCCAACTGCTGCAGGTATGGCCCTATGGGTTTATCCGGCTCAAAGTAGAACGAGATAACCACTATCTCACGGGTTCCCGTTTGGATCTTCACCACTGTGATGTTGGTTGTGGTGAGGGACGGACATTGGGCCACCGTCCAGTCGCCGTTGAAAACTGCAACGGCTGACTTGACAACGGCCCCCTGCCCGTTTTCTCCCTGGAAGATCCTCACCCCCCGGTGGTCTCTCACTCTACCTTGGCTTCCCACGTATGGCTCCTGCAGCAGCGCAAAGTCGACCTTCCTCTTTGCTGATTCTAGTAAGAATTCACTTGTCGCTAGTTTTTTCCTTTGTAAATTGGCTTGGGCGACTAAGGTCGACGTTGCGCCTGTTGAGGAGTTTGTCTGATCTGGGTTCCTTGGATCCACCTTAGCAATATGCTACCGTGGACCTCGCCAGGATCTCCCACTTCCTCCTCACAGGGCATTCCGGGCTAAAGGCATCGTGTTCGGTCCCGCCGATCCTGGCCTTGGTGCAGTTGCAACACGTCGGTGGAGCCCTCGCCATCCAGTCGGCGCATTCCGACCTGTGGTGGGCCCCCCCGCAGTGGCTGCACGCATCCTCCTGGTCTCGGCAGAACCGCTTCCCATGCCCATAGCCCAGGCACCGCGAGCACTGGATAAGAGGGGATTGGTCCTCGACCTTGACCCTCTGCACGTCAATATGGACTGACCCCTCTTCTGTGAGCCGCTTCCATATCTTAGGTGGCACCTGTATTGCCACGTGAGATGTGAGTGGGTTCCGCGCCCTTCTCCTAAATTTCACCTTTAGGCACGCGCTGTCTCCACTCACATCTCCCAGAAGATGTTTGTTCTGGTTAAGTAGTGCTCTTACTATTTCGTCGTCCTTGTTATGGCTTAGGACGTCCCTCAGCAAAATCATGGGATTCTTATTCTCCATATCCTCGATATGAAGTCTGGCTCCCGCTGATTTGATCTTTTCCTTAATTCTGCCCAGTTCTTCTTTCGACTTACAGCCAACTATCACTTTCCTATCCTTTGCCTTTCTTATCTTATCAATCCTCATCCCCTCTTCTCTAGCGTTTAGTGTAGTCCTGATTTCCTCGAAGACTGCTTCGCCCGTGACCGTCTGGTCCACGGAGGTGATCACTACGGAGTGCATTGCTGCATTCCCTTGTTCCTTCCTCCCTGTGCCAGACACCACGCTTGCGTAGCTTCTTCCTTCTTTCCAGTCCTCTCTTTGCTTATTTATCTCCTTGCTTAACTTTTCCATTTCCTCCTTGCTCTCTTTCAATAGTTGGGTGTGGGCATCCAGTCTCCTAATTATTTCCTTCTCCTGATTTTCTAGCTTTTTCTCTATTTCCGTGTCTCTTCCGATTCTGGGTGGATCTTCTGTTGTCTTTACCTTCTTTCCTTCTTTTAACCTTTCGTCCTCTCCTTCCTTTACTAGCTTGTATAGCTTTTCCGCTGCCTCTATAACGTCCGTTTTTATCTCCGTTTTCAGGTTCCGACTGTTGTTTATTTGGAGCTTCAGTTTCATCAAGCAAGATTTTGCTTTGGCTGTCCTGCTCATTTGTCCGGTATCTTCTCGTGGCACTACTGCCACTATTGAGGCCGGGGCTGTCACTTTTTTAGTCGGGTTTTCTCCGTCCGCAGAGGTTCCCGCGGGTTTTGGCCGCACGGGCCCGGCGGCGCTCGTTCCCCCAGATCTTTCGATCTGGGATTCCAAGCTCCGCCGGGCCTGCGCGACCTTGTTCCCACCGGTATCTCCCGGGCTGATCTTTTCAGGCGTTTTGCTCTTCGGCCTCATTTCCTTGGGTGGCGTGCGGATCCCGAACATTATATGTTTGGTATTGTTAGGGGAATGCGTCTGAAGAATATGTTTCCCACAAGTGTATACGGCTTGTAGGCGTCAAAAAGTCAAAAAGTAAATTTTGTATAATTTGTTTGGGTCAACCGTGGGGCTTAAAGCAGCTCGTGTTGTTTTTCCTATTTAACAGTTAATAATGCAGATGATATGCAACCAGAGCAGCCAATGCAGACTGTCCAGTTAATGCAGGCAATGCAGGCAGTATGCAGATGATGATCCCTGATTGTTGATTAGCCCGCGCACGCAGGCAATGCAGGCAATGCAGGCAATGCAGGCAATGCAGGCAATGCAGCCGATGCAGACTATCCAGTCAATGCAGGCAATGCAGGCAGTGTGCAGATGATCCTTGATTAGCCCGCGCTCGCAGGCAATGCAGGCAATGCAGGCAATGCAGCCGATGCAGACTATCCGGATAGTACAGGCAATGCAGACAGTGTGCAGATGGATCTTCAATTGGCCCGCGCAAGCAGGCAATGCAGCCGAAGCAGACTATCCAGATAATACCGGCAATGCAGACAGTGTGCAGATGGATCTTCGATTCACCCGCGCAAGCAGGCAATGCAGCCGATGCAGGCTGTCCAGATGATGCAGGCAGTGCAGACAGTGTGCAGATGGATCTCCAATTGGCCAGCGCGCGCAGACAATGCAGCCGATGCAGTTAAAGCAGCCAGTGCAGACTTACCAGATGGTACAGGTAACGCAGGCAATGCGCAGATAGATGTTTGATTGGCCTGCGCACTCAGCTACTGCAGCCAATGCAACCAAAGCAGCCGAAGCAAGCAATGCAGATGATGCAGATGATGCAGGTAATGCCGATAATCCAGAAAATTGACGATTTTTCACTAGTTTTTCCCAATTTGAGGGAAAACCACCGCACTTTCCACTTCACCACCTACACCAACACACTGCCAGGTCTTTTACGCACCCAATGATATAAATTTCAAAGCGAGATTCAAATTTAAGACGACCGAGCCGATTTATTTTACGCGGAGCGACACATAAACGATGCGTTCACGGTGGCGTTCTTGGAGCAACTGGTTAGGTTAGGTTAGGTTAGGTTAGGTTAGGTTAGGTTAGGTTAGGTTAGGTTAGGTTAGGTTAGGTTAGGTTAGGTTAGGTTAGGTTAGGTTAGGTTAGGTTAGGTTAGGTTAGGTTAGGTTAGGTTAGGTTAGGTTAGGTTAGGTTAGGTTAGGTTAGGTTAGGTTAGGTTAGGTTAGGTTAGGTTAGGTTAGGTTAGGTTAGGTTAGGTTAGGTTAGGTTAGGTTAGGTTAGGTTAGGTTAGGTTAGGTTAGGTTAGGTTAGGTTAGGTTAGGTTAGGTTAGGTTAGGTTAGGTTAGGTTAGGTTAGGTTAGGTTAGGTTAGGTTAGGTTTTTTTTTTTTTTTTTTTTTTTTTTTTTTATTGTGGGGCGCTATGCCCCACTCTCGTTCCCCTAACCCTAGTTAGAGCTCTTTTTCACCCCCTACCCTTCCCTATTCTATCTTTATTGGTTCATTTCTATGCTCCTAGTCTCAATGGTCCTACTTTTCCTAATCCTAGCTATTTTCTTATTTTATTGGAACGACTTTTTTCTTTTCTTTATTTACATACATTTATTCACTTAATTTAACTTATCTACCTTATAACTATTCCAGTTTATCTTATTTTTACTTACATTATTTCTTAGTTTCTAGTAATATATAATCTATACATTGTATATCTAGCCTAACTTATTTCTACTTATTTCTATTTGCTACGCTAATTACTACATTTCTACAATACTTAATAAACTTATCTCTACTTTCCTTATTTGCTATTAATTTACATACTGTATTTCTTTTAATGTCTATACCTAACTCTATTTCTAAATCTAGTCTTTTCATCAGATACACTGGGCATTCGGTTATAACGTGCACTAAACTTTGGTCTTCTGCAGGGTCACAGATACATGACGGGCTCTCCTTGCACTTGAAGCGGTACAAGTATTCGGAGAACCCGCCATGCCCCGTGAACACCTGCGTCGTGACGGGATCCGTTTGGATCTTCCCGATGATTTGGCGGGCCTCCACAGCACTCGGGAAGAAGAGCTTTGTGGTTGAGGCCGTCTCGCCCTGTACGTAGCGCTCGTTCCACTCGTCAATCGACTCCAGACGAATCTGTCGTTTGACGAATGAAACGGGACACTTATCGTAGTCAGGTTTAACTTTGAGATTCAGCGCAGCATCCTTTGCGAGCTCGTCTGCGCGCTCGTTTCCCTCCAACCCTGCGTGAGCTTTTATCCAGAATAACGATACTATTCTGCCGCGTTCTTTATTGCTTCTGATCATTTTTTGAATTTGGAACGCTAGGGGGTGGAGGGAAGCTCCGTCAGCGACGGTTTCCAGCGCCGCTCTAGAGTCGCTCAGGATGCTGCACTGAGCCGCCTCCCCAACCACCGCCTCTGCCACCGCCCTGTGGAGGGCCACCATCTCTGCCTGGTAGACGGTGCAGAATGATTCCAGTTTGAGTCTTTTGGTTTTGGTCTCGGCGGCGTTCTGCCAAATGGAGATTGCCGCTCCGACCTTACCATCGATCTTACTGCCGTCTGTGAAGATAGCTCGGCCTTCTCTAGTTATTTGGTTCACTTCTGCACCGTCCACCAGACACCGGTATTTAATAGTGCCACGTTGCGCTGGGTGTTCAAGATTTTCGAAGGCCACAGGCCGTTCCACCTCCCGGTCCCCTATCACCCGCCGGGACCAGCCCCTTTTGATTTCGTACAGGGAGGCATTCTCCCTGGCACGAATATCCAGGGGCAGTATCCCGGCGAGGAGAAGGGCCGAGTTTAATGAGACGGTCCTGTAGGCCTTCGTAATCTTTTGCGCGAAACCTCTTTGGACAACAGCGAGCTGCTTTTTTATCCCTAATTTGTGTGAAGCCGGGGCCCATACACTTGCTCCATATAGTATGGTTGGCTCTACTACAGCCGTATACAGCAGTTTGATGATGTCTGGTCCCAGCCCCCACTGCGTTCTTGCTGCCGTGGACAGTTTTTGGTAAAAACCCACTGCCTTCTTACATACGTTGGTAACGTGGGCGTTAAAGGTCAGCCCGCTGTCGATTGTGACTCCCAGTATCTTCATCTGTTTTTCCAGACCAATGTCCACGCCACCCATGTGGAGGATCGGAGAATCATACTTCAGTTTTCTGGTTATCACCATTGCCTTTGTCTTGTTCGGGGCGAACTTAAGTTTGTTTTTGATTCCCCAATCCCTCACACAGGCCAGCGTTTCATTGGCCTGTTTTTGTATCTTGCTCATCTCATGTCCGTCGAATGCGAGCACTACGTCATCGGCAAAAGCTTGGCAGTAAATACCCCGTCTATCAAGCTCCGATAGTAGTGGGTCGAGGAGCAGATTCCAGAAGGTTGGACCCCCAATGGAGCCCTGCACGCATCCCTTGGAGGTCCACCTCTCATACTCTTCCCCGGAGTACCTCAGTCTGACTTTTCTGCTCTCGAGGTAGCTATCTATTACCCTTCTGATGTTGATTGGACATCCTTCCTCCGACAGTCTGACTCTAATTGCCGGCCACCAGGCGCTGTCGAAGGCCCCCTCTATGTCCAGTGAGACAATAAGGACAATTTTCTTTTCAGAAAGTTTGTTCCTTATATGTCTCATCAAAACGTAGAGGGAGTCTTCGGTGCTCCTCTGCGGCATAAAGCCAAACTGTCGGGGGCTTGTCCTCGGGTAGAGATACCACCTCACTCGCCCCACCACCATCTTCTCCAGTATCTTCCCCATCACAGGCAAAAGGCCTATCGGTCTGTACGATTTGACGTTCGTGTAGTCCTCCTTGGCAGGTTTCCGGAGGACTATGACCGTTGCCTCCTTCCAGGTGGTCGGGAAGTGGCCAAGTTCGAGGCACTTGTTTGCCAGTGATAGGTACAATTCTGGGTACTTATCTATAGCTTGCTTACAGATGTCAGCCGTTAGGCCGTCTGCTCCCGGGGCTTTCTTTGGATTGAAGCTGTTTGCAGCCGCACTTAGTTCGTCCAGTGTAAATGGTGGGTCATGGATCTCAGCATCGACTTTGTCATTTACTCGTGCGGCTGCCTCTCTTGTACGCTGATGGTCTGCGTTGTCTTCTTCTTTATTGTCTTCTGGATAGAAGGTTTCTGCCAATAGCTTTGCCGAGTCCTTCAAGCTTAGGGTCTCTCCGTTCTTGGTCAATGGCAGGTCTTCATGCTTTTTGGATACCTTCCCAATCACTCTATATATCCCGTCCCAGATGTTCTCCTTATCCTGTTTTTTACAGAATTCCTTCCAACTATCTACTTGTGCCTTCTTGGCTTCATTCTCATATCTCTCTTTTGATTGCAGGTACTCATCAACGACCTTAGCTCTTCGAATCGGCGCTGCGCATCGGATTCTCCTTTTCCTGGTGGTGACTTCCTTCTTCATTCTGGCGAGTTTCTCGGACCACCACGGTAAGTTGTGTTTGTTTTTTACTTTAATTAGCGGTATTGTCTCGTTGCTAGTTTTTATTATTGTATCTATGTATTTTTCTATTGTATTATCTAGATTTGATTTATTGTTGATGTTATTTATTTCTGATTCTGCTAGTTGGTTGCTGTGCAATAATTGTTCCAGTTTTTCAGCAAAGTGGGTCCAATTAGCCTTATTTGTGTTGTACTTTTTTGTAGATTTAAATTTCTGTATTGTAAATTTACTTTTAATTCTATCAATTTTGAAGGTTATTGCGTTATGGTCCGAGTCCGCCATGGTGTCGTCCACCTTCCAGTCCCTTGTCAGGTCCAGGATATCCTCAGTGCAGGCCGTGATGTCAATGTGGCTGGTGAGGAGTTTTCCTCCTCGCACTGTTTCGAATGTTGGAGCTTTGCCGCTGTTGAGCACCTGCAATCCGTGTTCCTCCAGCATTCCTGCCATTTCCTCTCCCCTCCCGTCAGTGTCCGCGCTGCCCCACCATATGCTTTTGGCATTGGTGTCACCCCCTATGAGGATTCCGCGAGGGCCCAGTTTTTCAACTATCTTCCCCAACTGCTGCAGGTATGGCCCTATGGGTTTATCCGGCTCAAAGTAGAACGAGATAACCACTATCTCACGGGTTCCCGTTTGGATCTTCACCACTGTGATGTTGGTTGTGGTGAGGGACGGACATTGGGCCACCGTCCAGTCGCCGTTGAAAACTGCAACGGCTGACTTGACAACGGCCCCCTGCCCGTTTTCTCCCTGGAAGATCCTCACCCCCCGGTGGTCTCTCACTCTACCTTGGCTTCCCACGTATGGCTCCTGCAGCAGCGCAAAGTCGACCTTCCTCTTTGCTGATTCTAGTAAGAATTCACTTGTCGCTAGTTTTTTCCTTTGTAAATTGGCTTGGGCGACTAAGGTCGACGTTGCGCCTGTTGAGGAGTTTGTCTGATCTGGGTTCCTTGGATCCACCTTAGCAATATGCTACCGTGGACCTCGCCAGGATCTCCCACTTCCTCCTCACAGGGCATTCCGGGCTAAAGGCATCGTGTTCGGTCCCGCCGATCCTGGCCTTGGTGCAGTTGCAACACGTCGGTGGAGCCCTCGCCATCCAGTCGGCGCATTCCGACCTGTGGTGGGCCCCCCCGCAGTGGCTGCACGCATCCTCCTGGTCTCGGCAGAACCGCTTCCCATGCCCATAGCCCAGGCACCGCGAGCACTGGATAAGAGGGGATTGGTCCTCGACCTTGACCCTCTGCACGTCAATATGGACTGACCCCTCTTCTGTGAGCCGCTTCCATATCTTAGGTGGCACCTGTATTGCCACGTGAGATGTGAGTGGGTTCCGCGCCCTTCTCCTAAATTTCACCTTTAGGCACGCGCTGTCTCCACTCACATCTCCCAGAAGATGTTTGTTCTGGTTAAGTAGTGCTCTTACTATTTCGTCGTCCTTGTTATGGCTTAGGACGTCCCTCAGCAAAATCATGGGATTCTTATTCTCCATATCCTCGATATGAAGTCTGGCTCCCGCTGATTTGATCTTTTCCTTAATTCTGCCCAGTTCTTCTTTCGACTTACAGCCAACTATCACTTTCCTATCCTTTGCCTTTCTTATCTTATCAATCCTCATCCCCTCTTCTCTAGCGTTTAGTGTAGTCCTGATTTCCTCGAAGACTGCTTCGCCCGTGACCGTCTGGTCCACGGAGGTGATCACTACGGAGTGCATTGCTGCATTCCCTTGTTCCTTCCTCCCCGTGCCAGACACCACGCTTGCGTAGCTTCTTCCTTCTTTCCAGTCCTCTCTTTGCTTATTTATCTCCTTGCTTAACTTTTCCATTTCCTCCTTGCTCTCTTTCAATAGTTGGGTGTGGGCATCCAGTCTCCTAATTATTTCCTTCTCCTGATTTTCTAGCTTTTTCTCTATTTCCGTGTCTCTTCCGATTCTGGGTGGATCTTCTGTTGTCTTTACCTTCTTTCCTTCTTTTAACCTTTCGTCCTCTCCTTCCTTTACTAGCTTGTATAGCTTTTCCGCTGCCTCTATAACGTCCGTTTTTATCTCCGTTTTCAGGTTCCGACTGTTGTTTATTTGGAGCTTCAGTTTCATCAAGCAAGATTTTGCTTTGGCTGTCCTGCTCATTTGTCCGGTATCTTCTCGTGGCACTACTGCCACTATTGAGGCCGGGGCTGTCACTTTTTTGTCGGGTTTTCTCCGTCCGCAGAGGTTCCCGCGGGTTTTGGCCGCACGGGCTCGGCGGCGCTCGTTCCCCCAGATCTTTCGATCTGGGATTCCAAGCTCCGCCGGGCCTGCGCGACCTTGTTCCCACCGGTATCTCCCGGGCTGATCTTTTCAGGCGTTTTGCTCTTCGGCCTCATTTCCTTGGGTGGCGTGCGGATCCCGAACATTATATGTTTGGTATTGTTAGGGGAATGCGTCTGAAGAATATGTTTCCCACAAGTGTATACGGCTTGTAGGCGTCAAAAAGTCAAAAAGTAAATTTTGTATAATTTGTTTGGGTCAACCGTGGGGCTTAAAGCAGCTCGTGTTGTTTTTCCTATTTAACAGTTAATAATGCAGATGATATGCAACCAGGGCAGCCAATGCAGACTGTCCAGTTAATGCAGGCAATGCAGGCAGTATGCAGATGATGATCCCTGATTGTTGATTAGCCCGCGCACGCAGGCAATGCAGGCAATGCAGGCAATGCAGGCAATGCAGGCAATGCAGCCGATGCAGACTATCCAGTCAATGCAGGCAATGCAGGCAGTGTGCAGATGATCCTTGATTAGCCCGCGCTCGCAGGCAATGCAGGCAATGCAGGCAATGCAGCCGATGCAGACTATCCGGATAATACAGGCAATGCAGACAGTGTGCAGATGGATCTTCAATTGGCCCGCGCAAGCAGGCAATGCAGCCGAAGCAGACTATCCAGATAATACCGGCTATGCAGACAGTGTGCAGATGGATCTTCGATTCACCCGCGCAAGCAGGCAATGCAGCCGATGCAGGCTGTCCAGATGATGCAGGCAGTGCAGACAGTGTGCAGATGGATCTCCAATTGGCCAGCGCGCGCAGACAATGCAGCCGATGCAGTTAAAGCAGCCAGTGCAGACTTACCAGATGGTACAGGTAACGCAGGCAATGCGCAGATAGATGTTTGATTGGCCTGCGCACTCAGCTACTGCAGCCAATGCAACCAAAGCAGCCGAAGCAAGCAATGCAGATGATGCAGATGATGCAGGTAATGCCGATAATCCAGAAAATTGACGATTTTTCACTAGTTTTTCCCAATTTGAGGGAAAACCACCGCACTTTCCACTTCACCACCTACACCAACACACTGCCAGGTCTTTTACGCACCCAATGATATAAATTTCAAAGCGAGATTCAAATTTAAGACGACCGAGCCGATTTATTTTACGCGGAGCGACACATAAACGATGCGTTCACGGTGGCGTTCTTGGAGCAACTGGTTAGGTTAGGTTAGGTTAGGTTAGGTTAGGTTAGGTTAGGTTAGGTTAGGTTAGGTTAGGTTAGGTTAGGTTAGGTTAGGTTAGGTTAGGTTAGGTTAGGTTAGGTTAGGTTAGGTTAGGTTAGGTTAGGTTAGGTTAGGTTAGGTTAGGTTAGGTTAGGTTAGGTTAGGTTAGGTTAGGTTAGGTTAGGTTAGGTTAGGTTAGGTTAGGTTAGGTTAGGTTAGGTTAGGTTAGGTTAGGTTAGGTTAGGTTAGGTTAGGTTAGGTTAGGTTAGGTTAGGTTAGGTTAGGTTAGGTTAGGTTAGGTTAGGTTAGGTTAGGTTAGGTTAGGTTAGGTTAGGTTAGGTTAGGTTAGGTTAGGTTAGGTTAGGTTAGGTTAGGTTAGGTTAGGTTAGGTTAGGTTAGGTTAGGTTAGGTTTTTTTTTTTTTTTTTTTTTTTTTATTGTGGGGCGCTATGCCCCACTCTCGTTCCCCTAACCCTAGTTAGAGCTCTTTTTCACCCCCTACCCTTCCCTATTCTATCTTTATTGGTTCATTTCTATGCTCCTAGTCTCAATGGTCCTACTTTTCCTAATCCTAGCTATTTTCTTATTTTATTGGAACGACTTTTTTCTTTTCTTTATTTACATACATTTTTTCACTTAATTTAACTTATCTACCTTATAACTATTCCAGTTTATCTTATTTTTACTTACATTATTTCTTAGTTTCTAGTAATATATAATCTATACATTGTATATCTAGCCTAACTTATTTCTACTTATTTCTATTTGCTACGCTAATTACTACATTTCTACAATACTTAATAAACTTATCTCTACTTTCCTTATTTGCTATTAATTTACATACTGTATTTCTTTTAATGTCTATACCTAACTCTATTTCTAAATCTAGTCTTTTCATCAGATACACTGGGCATTCGGTTATAACGTGCACTAAACTTTGGTCTTCTGCAGGGTCACAGATACATGACGGGCTCTCCTTGCACTTGAAGCGGTACAAGTATTCGGAGAACCCGCCATGCCCCGTGAACACCTGCGTCGTGACGGGATCCGTTTGGATCTTCCCGATGATTTGGCGGGCCTCCACAGCACTCGGGAAGAAGAGCTTTGTGGTTGAGGCCGTCTCGCCCTGTACGTAGCGCTCGTTCCACTCGTCAATCGACTCCAGACGAATCTGTCGTTTGACGAATGAAACGGGACACTTATCGTAGTCAGGTTTAACTTTGAGATTCAGCGCAGCATCCTTTGCGAGCTCGTCTGCGCGCTCGTTTCCCTCCAACCCTGCGTGAGCTTTTATCCAGAATAACGATACTATTCTGCCGCGTTCTTTATTGCTTCTGATCATTTTTTGAATTTGGAACGCTAGGGGGTGGAGGGAAGCTCCGTCAGCGACGGTTTCCAGCGCCGCTCTAGAGTCGCTCAGGATGCTGCACTGAGCCGCCTCCCCAACCACCGCCTCTGCCACCGCCCTGTGGAGGGCCACCATCTCTGCCTGGTAGACGGTGCAGAATGATTCCAGTTTGAGTTTTTTGGTTTTGGTCTCGGCGGCGTTCTGCCAAATGGAGATTGCCGCTCCGACCTTACCATCGATCTTACTGCCGTCTGTGAAGATAGCTCGGCCTTCTCTAGTTATTTGGTTCACTTCTGCACCGTCCACCAGACACCGGTATTTAATAGTGCCACGTTGCGCTGGGTGTTCAAGATTTTCGAAGGCCACAGGCCGTTCCACCTCCCGGTCCCCTATCACCCGCCGGGACCAGCCCCTTTTGATTTCGTACAGGGAGGCATTCTCCCTGGCACGAATATCCAGGGGCAGTATCCCGGCGAGGAGAAGGGCCGAGTTTAATGAGACGGTCCTGTAGGCCTTCGTAATCTTTTGCGCGAAACCTCTTTGGACAACAGCGAGCTGCTTTTTTATCCCTAATTTGTGTGAAGCCGGGGCCCATACACTTGCTCCATATAGTATGGTTGGCTCTACTACAGCCGTATACAGCAGTTTGATGATGTCTGGTCCCAGCCCCCACTGCGTTCTTGCTGCCGTGGACAGTTTTTGGTAAAAACCCACTGCCTTCTTACATACGTTGGTAACGTGGGCGTTAAAGGTCAGCCCGCTGTCGATTGTGACTCCCAGTATCTTCATCTGTTTTTCCAGACCAATGTCCACGCCACCCATGTGGAGGATCGGAGAATCATACTTCAGTTTTCTGGTTATCACCATTGCCTTTGTCTTGTTCGGGGCGAACTTAAGTTTGTTTTTGATTCCCCAATCCCTCACACAGGCCAGCGTTTCATTGGCCTGTTTTTGTATCTTGCTCATCTCATGTCCGTCGAATGCGAGCACTACGTCATCGGCAAAAGCTTGGCAGTAAATACCCCGTCTATCAAGCTCCGATAGTAGTGGGTCGAGGAGCAGATTCCAGAAGGTTGGACCCCCAATGGAGCCCTGCACGCATCCCTTGGAGGTCCACCTCTCATACTCTTCCCCGGAGTACCTCAGTCTGACTTTTCTGCTCTCGAGGTAGCTATCTATTACCCTTCTGATGTTGATTGGACATCCTTCCTCCGACAGTCTGACTCTAATTGCCGGCCACCAGGCGCTGTCGAAGGCCCCCTCTATGTCCAGTGAGACAATAAGGACAATTTTCTTTTCAGAAAGTTTGTTCCTTATATGTCTCATCAAAACGTAGAGGGAGTCTTCGGTGCTCCTCTGCGGCATAAAGCCAAACTGTCGGGGGCTTGTCCTCGGGTAGAGATACCACCTCACTCGCCCCACCACCATCTTCTCCAGTATCTTCCCCATCACAGGCAAAAGGCCTATCGGTCTGTACGATTTGACGTTCGTGTAGTCCTCCTTGGCAGGTTTCCGGAGGACTATGACCGTTGCCTCCTTCCAGGTGGTCGGGAAGTGGCCAAGTTCGAGGCACTTGTTTGCCAGTGATAGGTACAATTCTGGGTACTTATCTATAGCTTGCTTACAGATGTCAGCCGTTAGGCCGTCTGCTCCCGGGGCTTTCTTTGGATTGAAGCTGTTTGCAGCCGCACTTAGTTCGTCCAGTGTAAATGGTGGGTCATGGATCTCAGCATCGACTTTGTCATTTACTCGTGCGGCTGCCTCTCTTGTACGCTGATGGTCTGCGTTGTCTTCTTCTTTATTGTCTTCTGGATAGAAGGTTTCTGCCAATAGCTTTGCCGAGTCCTTCAAGCTTAGGGTCTCTCCGTTCTTGGTCAATGGCAGGTCTTCATTACCTTCCCAATCACTCTATATATCCCGTCCCAGATGTTCTCCTTATCCTGTTTTTTACAGAATTCCTTCCAACTATCTACTTGTGCCTTCTTGGCTTCATTCTCATATCTCTCTTTTGATTGCAGGTACTCATCAACGACCTTAGCTCTTCGAATCGGCGCTGCGCATCGGATTCTCCTTTTCCTGGTGGTGACTTCCTTCTTCATTCTGGCGAGTTTCTCGGACCACCACGGTAAGTTGTGTTTGTTTTTTACTTTAATTAGCGGTATTGTCTCGTTGCTAGTTTTTATTATTGTATCTATGTATTTTTCTATTGCATTATCTAGATTTGATTTATTGTTGATGTTATTTATTTCTGATTCTGTTAGTTGGTTGCTGTGCAATAATTGTTCCAGTTTTTCGGCAAAGTGGCCTTATTTGTGTTGTACTTTTTTGTAGATTTAAATTTCTGTATTGTAAATTTACTTTTAATTCTATCAATTTTGAAGGTTATTGCGTTATGGTCCGAGTCCGCCATGGTGTCGTCCACCTTCCAGTCCCTTGTCAGGTCCAGGATATCCTCAGTGCAGGCCGTGATGTCAATGTGCGTGATGTCAATGTGGCTGGTGAGGAGTTTTCCTCCTCGCACTGTTTCGAATGTTGGAGCTTTGCCGCTGTTGAGCACCTGCAATCCGTGTTCCTCCAGCATTCCTGCCATTTCCTCTCCCCTCCCGTCAGTGTCCGCGCTGCCCCACCATATGCTTTTGGCATTGGTGTCACCCCCTATGAGTATTCCGCGAGGGCCCAGTTTTTCAACTATCTTCCCCAACTGCTGCAGGTATGGCCCTATGGGTTTATCCGGCTCAAAGTAGAACGAGATAACCACTATCTCACGGGTTCCCGTTTGGATCTTCACCACTGTGATGTTGGTTGTGGTGAGGGACGGACATTGGGCCACCGTCCAGTCGCCGTTCGTCCAGTCGCCGTTGAAAACTGCAACGGCTGACTTGACAACGGCCCCCTGCCCGTTTTCTCCCTGGAAGATCCTCACCCCCCGGTGGTCTCTCACTCTACCTTGGCTTCCCACGTATGGCTCCTGCAGCAGCGCAAAGTCGACCTTCCTCTTTGCTGATTCTAGTAAGAATTCACTTGTCGCTAGTTTTTTCCTTTGTAAATTGGCTTGGGCGACTAAGGTCGACGTTG